>CM068375.1:375083224-376290724 GCA_034769895.1 Magicicada septendecula | reverse complement strand
ATAATAGGTTTTATTGTTGAAACTGGCTGGTTGAAAATTAATTGTTAAATTTTAGAACAGGTAAGCCATTATATTTATTTGCGAAAGATATTAGCTATGATAAGAATTATGATATTGACGTTAAGGTAGGTAAGTTCCAGATGATCTTTTCACCGTTGTTCAGGTGGTAGCACTTGTTGCTTCATATAACCACCGCGAAGTAAACTATTTCCTATTGGCAAAATTAACGTGCACAGACATATTTTCATTTCTTATCTTTTAGCCCAATTCCCACGTTTGTCAGTGGAAGTTTCTACTTTCTCAGTTGTTTCTTCATGGCTGTTGTGTTAACCTGCTTATACCAATTACTTGTGTGTTCAAGTATTGTACTGTATGTCTCTTTATTTCTTTTTCGCATTCCTTATTTCATTATGTATTACCACGGCTATAGTATAAACGCAATTATTTCTTTCTTCAACAAACTTTAATCATATCGCGCTTACGTAGTAGGCCGATAAATATGACATTCAATAAATATTTTGCTCAATACATGCTCAGCTAAATTCATTGTGTTGTTTTTGTATTAGAGGCAGTCTGTCACTGTAGGAATAAATAGTGGCTTGAATTAGCGGATAAAGTGACTTATCTCTCGCCCCGCAAAAACATCTAGGAGCCAATTACTGTCAAGAATGTACACGATTTTGTGACAGGTCAATAAATCACCCAGTCGCAACGCCGCTTGTAGTCAAATGATCGCAAAATTATTTTTATAATTTTGCACAATGCATTTCTCTAATGCTCAGAATAATATCTGTTTTCCTTTTGTAACCTGTTGCTTGTAAGCAATAGCCGTAGTGCTGTCGTGACAATAAGGCATCTGTCGTTTATGGGAATTGCTGAGGCAACGGGTTGAAACTGGAGGTAACAGCTGACAACAGAACGATAAACCGCTGGGGCAGCAATATTGGTACCCGGTGTACGTACCGAGAGGTCAAAAACTTAACCCTGCTCCCAACTTCTCCCCCATACACCGATTATGATCTCAGATAAACCCTTTAAAAGAGTTCCATAACTTGCAGTAGTAATTATGAATAAATCTAGTTTGAAAGACAAGACAATGATCTATAGTGAACATTTTCAGTAGTAACACGATTACTGTCACTGAAAAATTGACTTCTTGACCATAAAAATGTTTTAAACATATTGATGACACTGGTTACGCCGTTGTGCGTAGTATGTAGTTCGTGTAGTATGTAGTATGTATGTAGTACGTCGTTGTGTACCTGTACTTCATGCGAAATATATGTAGGTTTAAAACGTCCGATGCTTAGCTTGACACGGGATCTCGTGCACCCTTGGCTCTTGATGTGCCTTTTTCCCAGGATTTTTTCGGTCTTCGTCGCTTTCGACGACAGGGAGAAACCCACTGCATCACCTTCTTTGGAAAGCCCTCATCTCGCAACCTCCGTATGTGGCCATAACAAACCAACATGTTGCTTTCAATATCTTGTTACTAAATATTATATTCCTGGATATTGACGTGTCTGTTGATTAACTAATTATAAGTATAATACTACTGACTCGGAACACTAAGTTTTTTATTGCTAAAAATGTAAAAAATTTTACCTTGTAGCCTGAACCAGTTTTCGCTTATTACAATTTTCGTCAGGCAGGATAGGGCTCTCAGCGTGAGCGGTGTACCGTACAAAGGCTGACAGTGGAGGCAACACTACAATTAACCTGCCCATTATTATCTTGTCTTAGAGTTTGAAATTTTCTTTTATTATTATTTTAGACGTCAATTCCCCAAAATTAGATAAAATCATTCTTTCTTCCAAAGGTTCACCACATGATCAGCTTATGAATTGCGGAGTATCAGTAGCGTGTAACAATTCTGATGTCTTAACTGAAAGACAGTTAGACAGACCACGGTGAACTATTCGAGTTACCAGGGATGCGACAAAGCGGTCAGGTTGTGTACTAAAGCAGTGGGGCAGTGGTGAGGGACAATCGTGTTTGTATCAGGCCACACTGACATATGGTGGTGTACTGCCTAGTAAGGACTTGGTTTCGGCACACATGTTGGCTCCATGAGGCGTTGTCGCACCATGTTTAATGGCCGGAATTCTTACCGGACTTTTACGCGCCTGCGTCGACTCAGACGGAAAGCAAAGGACGCCCGTTCCCAGTGTATGTCGAACACTTACCCTATACAATTACAGTACGCACAGCTAGTGGTGGAAACGGGTGATTTGTATCTTCGTAATCAGACAATCAACAAATTCATCCTCGAATCAAAGTAGAGGATAATAAAAGAGTCAAATATACGACTACAATATCTCAATTGTACTAATTGGACTAATATTATTATAAACAATAATAAAATTGAGAAACGTTAGAACTAACTAAACGATTATTTCTTGATCTTATATTCAATATGTTAACGGTAATACACATTTCTTTGAAAGAAAAATTACAGCATTAAGTTTACTAAATTTATAAAATATTTATTTCTTATATTAAAGAAGTAAATTATCTTCCATAAAACAGCGTTATTTCTCCCAAGTGTACAGGACTTTCAATAACAGCTGCAAGTTAACGTACCAGCAAAGGACATTCTAGTAAAGCACAAAGTGCCACTGCTCTGTACGGTATTGTGTTTCATGAATAGAGCCAACGAACAATTCTTATTTTCGTGTATAAATGAAAGTGAATATTACGTTCTAGTTCGTTTTAGTACAAATGAATTTCTTATGTAAGATTAAATGTTTAATTTCTTTTTCCCAGAATACAATTACTTTGCCTTTATGCGAGTTTATTTACTTCTATAATCCATGAACAAAAGAAATTTAATATATTTTTGTTAAAATATATTTTAAATGAAAATGGAAATTTTAAGTTTTATGTTTTGTAAAGATTTTAGATACAGATTTAAAATGTGTGTCTAATTAATAATTTACACAGGTTGGTAACGCTATTTTGGATGTAATTCCTCTACAAGGCTCTGTATTTTAAGATTAGTACCGCAACAGCTCTTCAGTGTCTGTTGGGGAAGGGGTGATGTTTCTCTTGTTGTCTACCTGTCTCTCCTCTAAACATTGTTCCTCAGTCACTCCACAATGTGTACTCCATATGGAAACTCCTCGACGGGTTCCACCAATCCTCAACATCCCTACTGGCCTCACACAGGCCCACTGATTCAATGATTTCATCACAGCACCGTTTTCCTTACTACATCGTCTTTACTGCAAGAGAAGGAGCTCTTTAAGTCACCCCGATTTTGTAACTCTGGAGGAATCTGGCAGAGAACGGATTCGTTACTACCTCGACCGCTCCTCTTTTTCTGGTGACAGAAACTCGAAGAATGACTTATATATCTGTTGGTTCCGATGCTGCAGCTTGCATCGTCTTATGAAATTCTTACTCTCCAGACCACCGGTTATTCTCTTTAAGAGCTATGTTATTATTTTATCTGTATCGGCCGTCTAATGACCACATGCCAATTTCAAATCTTTATTCTTCGTTCTTTCCTTTTTCTTCAATTTTCTTTCATCTTTTCACTGTGTCTCTTCTTCCTGTCTTCAGTCCACTTTAAATCTACGGTTTTCTCTCTCCTACCCTGGACTCCTTCCATTTTTAACACTATTGCCCGAAAAATTTCTATTTCAATTGCTTCTTCTGCGTCTATATTACTTTTTAAAAATCCTTTTTGACTTCTTTAATCCAACTTGATGTTGACTTCATTCCCCACAGAGCTCTGAAGATCTGTTTTGTTAATCAATTATCGTCCATTCTATATAAATGCCCAAAAAATACTAGTCTTCCTTTCTCACGTTTTCTGTTATATTTTCTATACTTTGATATATTTCATCATTACTTCTTAATTTCCAACCTTCTAAAGTTTTTGGGAGCCTAATGTTTTCCTAATAATTTGTCTTTCCAATATTTCTAGTTTGTTTAAATAATAATACAATGCTAGACATTTACTTGCATACAGGCATTCTGGCTTCACCACTGTACTGTAATGACTTACTTTCGCATTTTTAGATACGCACTTTTTATTGTAAATATCTTTGGTTACTATTTTTATTATTATTGTCGTTGTTATTGTTGTTGTTGGTGTTATTGTTTTTGTTGTTGTTTACGAGTTCTTGTTAAAGGAAGTAAAAGTAACCCTAAGAAATACTGTATTACTGTATTTAATAACACTTAAGAATAGACTATATTTGCGAAATGCTGACTAAACAGAAGTTACTGGAGAGCTGACCAATCAATACTGCATACAGTCACGCAGAAATAGACATAAAAGGCGATCACAGGATTGATTGTTGGAATTTAAAATTTTAGTTATAGTTTTTCATTTTCCTTAAAGTTTTATCCGAATATCAAGTTGTTTGTATGATAAACGTTTACAGTACCGAGGGATCACTTTACTTGTTTTTTTTGTGGTGAATAATTGACATAAGCTGCGAGTTATACCAAACCTTTAAAATGAAAGTTAATTTTCATCGTTTGTTTAGAGAGGCTCGCGTTATCAACAGGTCGTAACAGAGAATTATCTTAAACTTTTTTTGGCTTGGTATTAGGCAGGTACCGTATATAGGTATATGGTATTTTAACAGGTATGTAAAAATGGACCAACATAAACCAAAAAATATAAAATATTAAACACACTCTACAGGTGATCAAAATTTCAAATATTTGTGCAAAGAAAGAAACAAACGCCACCAGCTATAAGCGTACGCGCGCGCGCGCGCACACACACACACAAAACAGACGCGGGGGTCTTGCAATGAAACTACAAAACAAAAGGAAATTATTCCAGAAACTGGTCTTTTTACGTTTTGGAGACGGTAGTTTATGAAATTGGGGGTTATGTGGACGAGAATTTCTAAAAGTATGACGATAATTTTAGTTGTCTTGATTATTCATCTCTTCTTTCACAGCACTACACTTAACTAAAAATGAACTTTTTTCATGTGAAAAACTTACTATTTTATCGGACGCGTTTCGGCTTAGTATCCGCCTTCTTCAGCTTTGGTAACAGACTGCCAGCATTTTGTAACGGTTGTGTGGAAGGTGAAGTGGGGGTGGTGTGTGGTGGAAGGGGATTGGCGCGGGGATTCAATTTATTGTTTGTTTTCTGTATAATTGTGTCAAAAAGTGTATGTGATTTATATTGTAATTGATCGTTGAGTATGTTGTTTGGTTGTGTTGTGTGGTGTTTATATATTTCATATTGTTCAGTTGTGTTGAGTTTTTGACCTTTGGGTATGTAATGTAGAATTTCAAGATTAGTGTCTATGTTGGTGTAGCTGTGGTTTTCTGTGTGTATGTGTGTGGCAAATGCTGAGTGTATATTGTTGTTGGTTAAAGCTAAAGTTAGGCCAGACGGGAAGATCTTTTTCATCCCGTTATTCTGAACACTTAAAAGCTTTAACCAACAACAATATACACTCAGCATTTGCCACACACATACACACAGAAAACCACAGCTACACCAACATAGACACTAATCTTGAAATTCTACATTACATACCCAAAGGTCAAAAACTCAACACAACTGAACAATATGAAATATATAAACACCACACAACACAACCAAACAACATACTCAACGATCAATTACAATATAAATCACATACACTTTTTGACACAATTATACAGAAAACAAACAATAAATTGAATCCCCGCGCCAATCCCCTTCCACCACACACCACCCCCACTTCACCTTCCACACAACCGTTACAAAATGCTGGCAGTCTGTTACCAAAGCTGAAGAAGGCGGATACTAAGCCGAAACGCGTCCGATAAAATAGTAAGTTTTTCACATGAAAAAAGTTCATTTTTAGTTAAGTGACGATAATTTTATTTCTTGCTAAACACTGACAGAATGTAAATTTTAAGTCAAAGGAACAGTTTAGTAACATAATTTATTATGCAATATCCATTTCTGTATACATTATAATTTAATTAAAATCAGAAGTTTATTTTGAGTGATGCGGTAATAAACGCTGGGCAAACACTTGTCCAATGAACGTTTTAAGAACTGTTGCTCGTTTTCAGTCTTCTCACCAATGTTTCTCTTACGTGATTATTAGTTCTTGGCTCATTCTACTGTGATGTTTATGAGCGACTCCGTTGCTAATTTAAGTTGTGATTTTATTATATATGATAGCAATTTTTTATTAATAAAATTATGTCATCATCATTTTTTGTAATAACAAAACACCAATACCGGAGCTTGTAGATCAGTGGGGTAAGAGGCCTGGCTACTAAGTTAGAAGACCCGCTTTGGATTTTCGGAGGCAACATAAAATCAAGTTGCGTTCTTTATCCGCAAAGTCCACACAGCCTGTAGATTTGAGTAGCTGGACTAACATACTCGGTTAATAATAGGCAGTTGCAGCGTAGTACTGGCTACACTGCCTTGTTCAATGCATAACGCACTTAACTACTGGACTGCCGTCGGTAGGAAACGAGACATCATTAGTATTAAGGTTGTTATAATTATTATTAGCACTACTGTTATAAAACCAGAATATAATAATCTTCTTCTTCTTCTTCTTCTTCTTCTTCTTCTTCTTCTTCTTCTTCTTCTTCTTCTTCTTCTTCTTGTTTACACCAAGGCTTGGGCTATAGCCCGTTCCGACTTTACATAGTCTCTGATAAATTTTTCCAGGGTCTTCCACGATCTCTCGTCCCCACCGGCCTTTATTGAAATGCTTGTTTAGGAATACGCGTGTCTACCATGCACCCATCATAGGAGTTCCAAGTCTGCCTGTATTCCTTTGTTTTCTCTAGAACCGACTGTAAATTCAGGTCTTTCCTTATGTCGTTGTTACGTAGATGATCTCTCAAACTACACCCCTTAACTGCTCTTAAAAATTTCATTTCCGAGGCCTGTATTTTTTAAATATCTTTTTGCTTAAAAGCTCACGTTTCTCATCCATACATTAAAGTCGGCACAGCCACGAACTTCCAGAACTTTAGCTGTGTCTTCCTCTGCGTTTTATTTTTCTTTTGTCTTATTGTTCCACCGGTATAACTAAATTTAATTAACTTTCTCTCGATGTCGTTATCCTTCCTATTTGAGATATCACATTACAAATAATTAAAATGTGATACCTCCTCCAAAACACTACTATCAATTATAACTTTTGTTATTACTATAATAATAAATAATTATAAATTTTAATTTATAATCAGTTGGTATCACAGTTGTTTACATTACGAAGTGTTGTTAAGGCCCGTAGCAAGCATCCCGTAGAAATTATTGCGTTATTGTGATCAATTTTACGTGTAAATAAGTAGTCTTAAAAAATAAAATTCCGTAAGTAAAATAAGTAAGTAAGTAAAATAAAAATTAAATAAGTAGTCTTAAACATCATAATCATTACCTGCAAGGATTCAACCAAGGATGGTTTGTTTCGGTCTCAAAGGTGCAAAGTCTAGAGCTCGTCACTCCAGCGCTTCCTCGGAGTTCCCACACCTCTCCATCCCCTCGGCTTATAGTTCCACAGTTGTTTGGGGATGCAGTATTCATCCATTCCGCAAGAACGTTCCCACCAATTCAGCCGGTACTGGGCAATCCCAGAACTCATAACGCTCAGTTCCAGCAGTATATCTATGTTTCTTCCATGATCATGGAGAATATACCCTGGCATGTGACTGAGAAATCTCATTTCTGCCGCTTGGATACGACTAGCCTGGCCTTTCGTTAGAGTCGAATTCTCAAACCCATAAAGAAGTGCGGGAAGGGCCATCACCTTGTAGAATTTTAGGCGTGTTTCTTCACTTTTTGACTTAAGAGTTCGCCTGATAGCCCCATACGTAAGGCCGAACTTATGCAACTTATTCACAACGTCGTTGCTTGCATTATAAGACACACTGTAGCTTAGGTATTAAAAATTGCTGACTTGTTCCAGGACAGTAAGATCTGTAACAACGTTTGCTCGTACGGGATCAGTTCTACGAAAAGCCATCACGTTAGTCTTAAGTGCGGATATTTTGTAATCCAGATTCTTTGGAGATTCGATTTAACACATTAAAAATAATAATTTACATTTATTTCTACAATTGGTTCGATGGAAACTTTTAACATGAAAAGAGAGTATCTCTTTTACGACTTTATACGTTTCGTTTGTCTACAGTGGAATTCATTTCCCCTTGTTTTATGAATAAAATATGTATATTAACTGACCTTCAATTAGCCTGGTATACATACTGCATATTAATATAAACGTATTTCATATACATTTATATGTAAAACGCATACATTTTGTAAATAGTAGGTTTATATACTACCAAAAGTGTAAAAAGCTGAATACTAGTTTTAGATGTCTTATAAACCGTAACACCAGCCAAATTGTCTGTTTTGCTACGGGCGCGACGTATAGCACAATCTGGCAAACGTGCTTCTGTACTCTGATTCCTTTCCTATTAATAAAACTATTAGCTTGTCGATTTTAAATTAATTTTAAAAGCAACTTCGTATTGAATCAATTTCAGAATGAGTTCCTTTCGTGAAGAAATTATTTAGTTTTATTCTCATAACATGTCAAGATGATCTAAATAAAGAAGTTTTGTTTACTGAATACGTTGTTTTTTAAATTAAACAATTTTACTTGTATTTATTTAATCTTATATTTTTTAATAATTTTTTCAATACACCTTCACAGAGTTCAAAATGTAGCAGTATAATTCTGTTATTATATTACAGTGTTGTGTATCATGTAATTCGATACTGACACAATTGTGAATAAATTGGGTAGCTAAACGTGCTACAATGAATGACAGACAAAACGCGCTGGTTAAATGTATTTGGTTCAGACAAGTCCTGTAGTGTTTATTACAAGCTTTCATTTATATATTGTTTATGTTACAACTTTATGACAATTCCTATAAGACGCTTTATATTGTCACCGAGTTATACGACAAGTTTTATTACGATACCGTGTGTGTCTTTATTATTTTTCATTTTGTTGACCTTATTACATAGATTCTTAAACCACCTCATTTTAGGACCTGAAAACTCCTATTGTTTATTGAGAAACATATTGAGGTATATCTAAATTATTAGTTAAATTTTTTTAACAAGCCATAGCAATGAAATTTCTAACCAAATATATTCACTCCATTAAATTGATATTATTGCGTATAAGATATAAACCGCAAAGGCCATATACAGTTTTTGCAAGTGGGTCGTAATTATGGAAGTGGATATTTAGAGTATACTTTTCCATAAAGTGGCCTAAAGTGGGTTATAACACCGAACATTAGAGGAAGTGTTAGCTTTTTGCCCATCATGGTGATGTTCAGCCAGGGCTTAGAGTTCGATACCACTTCCTTGACGTGCTCAGCAGAGCGATGATGTTTCTCGCTTCCACAAATGCAGTGGTAAGTCTCAATATGTTTCCCTTAGCGTATCCTGATGGATAAAAGACACGTATTTTTCTACTTGCTCCTAGGTATTTGAAGTCGTTTCCTTCTACTCAGTATATCACTTCTCCACATACTGTCCCATCTTCTCATAAGTTTGGCCTAGAAAGGCTGAGGCTTAAGACATGTGCTTCCCGGATTAGGTGTGTGGGTTCTTGTACCGTCTCCGCCCATTGTTCTGGTTTAGTATACTTAGTTTCGTGAACTAGAAACCTAAATCCAACTTGATTTTGTTACGTGCATTTTATTATCAAGAAATGTATTCTAGTGCCCAGAGGCATGTAGATTTTTAAGAGCTGAATTTATTAAAACAAACTTTGGTAGAGTTACAAGTATACTGAGCTACTGCATTAGTATTGACAACAACTAAAGCTAGGGATCTCTCATTTGCGTTCTTAACTAATAAACTTTGGAAAGCAGATTTTATACTTGTTAACTAGTCGACTCTTCGTCTATTGTCGTGTCAACAAAATTAGTAGTGGAAGATAGTATGCACTGCCGAAGTTTGGCTTATGTTGTCATCCTGTCGCACTTCAAATTGTAGTGATAGTGTCTACAATCGGTCGCCTCAGCTTCTATTAGAACGTAGAGTACTCACTTATGAATCTTATTAGCACTTTTAGATTTCGAATTCTAAAATTGATCATATATACTAAATAAATTTACTTTTGTTTAGGTTTTTATTTTCTGGTTATGATATTAAAGCGATGTTTAATGCTTATTTGGTAACGAGATACTGAAGGTTTATTTTGACGATACTTGCTAATGCAGTCGGCACCATAATTAATTCGGATGCCTTACTCGTTATGCAAAAATAACAAAATTATTTACCGTCTGATATCAAAGCGGCTATAAAAAGTTTCCATTCTCTGAGATTGTACTGTTTACAGGAAATTTAATTTAAATTTTAACAGAACTCAGTTAGCCACGTACATATTCTAAACTTTCAACACGGGCGATGATTACACCAGTTCTACTAAAACATGAAAATCTCTTCCAGGATGCGTTCAGTTATAGCACACACACACACACACACACACACACACACACACACACACACACACACACACACACACACACACACACACACACACACACACACACTTCTACGTTGTTCACAGGAAGTAAGATAATCCCTGTGTACTATTTCTATGGAGGTGTAGAGTGCAGTTTCAGATTTGTTTGTATAAAATTCAGATGTCAGTGATAAACAAGTGATGTATAGTGTAACGTAAACCATATCGACCCGCGTAGAACAGCTGATATCGTCCTCCACTCATCCTCCACTTTTAATTTTACACCCATTAAAAGATCTATGTGTTAAATTTCACTTTTATAAACCGCACTTTCAAGACTGTAATGACAGATTAAACTCTTAGAGACACGGTCAAATGGAAACAAAATTATAGGTAATGGATAGGATAAACAAAAAGCGAAGGACTATTCTATGTTTGTACGTGTGACGGCCTCGCACGCTGGCTTGTTTCAGCTCAGCACAGTGTAACAGTCAATAAGGTTTCACAAACACCTGAGCCTAAATGTGAGATGACAATAAGTTTAGTGTTGAAAGCGCAGAGCGGTAACGCACTTAACCCCCCCACCCCGTGATCCTTTTGACTCTAATTAACACTAAACATAATATCTGTTTGGAGAAATTATTTTGCAGGGCTTAATTTATGGCTGCAATTAACGAAATTATAGATGTATTTCACATTTGTACTATGCCTTTTACAAAGGAAATGCAGCGTTATTTATGTGTATTTTGTCAGACACAAGAGGATCTAGGTAGACAGACAGACAGAACGAACACGGGGCGTTTTGCGCACTGGATTATGAGAGTAGTCCAGGCCGGAGCCCGATGAACGCCAGTTGCAAATAGTGCAGCGCGTTAGTCTAGACAGATAATTGGACCAAATTTCCTTCCACGGACCTAGGAGTAGAAAAAAAGTTGCATAACAAATTTTGTAAATTATAGTAGCTCAAAGGAGTTTACATATTCATCAGAATAATTTACTAATCAATATGCACTTGAAATGAGTAACTGAAAACAAAGTTTAAAAAAAAACTTTATAAAGAATGAATATTGTAATAAAATAAAAGATTTACGGTTGATTATTTTATGTTTATATTGTAAATAAATCGATCGAATACGTTGTATACGTTAGCTTGTAATAAAATAAAAGTGTTGCTGCTGTTATTTAAAATTATGTTTGTGTTTAAAAAATTAAAGGTCTTGTTTAAACAAAGTTCAATTATGTGTGAAATATTCTTTTGAAATAAATCAAAGTTTGAAATAGTTGTTTCTAATTGAAGGTTACTAATGTAGTAAAGTAATTTAAGATGTAACATTCGAGGTTACTCACAGTGTGTTTACAATGGTGTAATTATACTGGTTTGAAACGAATTCCCTTATATGAAACAAATAAAATAGTTGAGTTGATAATAATTAAATGCTAAATTTGCTTAATTTGAAATGTAAAATACAATAGTTGGTTGCTTGATATTGATGAACGTCTGGTTGATATTGGCTGTAAAACTTCTCCTCCAGGTTGCTGATAGTCTTAGTACGTTACGTCTCGTAATGTCTGGACAATATAAATAACTAAATATACTTTCACGTACCTGGTCGTGTTTTCTAGAAGTTCACTAAGCTGTCAACTTAGTTTACAAACACCAACTCACTTTAGTAGCAAGGTTAGATTGCCTTGTTTGCTAGTTAGTGGGCGCCACACGGATTTATTTAGGGAAAATCCCGTGTAAAACCCACAAATAGAATTACTGAATGATTAAAAAATTTAAAATAATGGTGTATCACCTTTATGGCAATGCTATTCCAAAATATTAAAACACAACTGAAGGTTGTTCGAGTTTTCTTAATAAAGTATTTAATTATCATATAGAAATAAATCAAATCGAGTGATGCTGTTAATAATGGGTTTTATTTACACCCTTATCGAGAATTCAAAAAAACAAATATAATGAAAACATACAAGTTGTACAATTATAAATCAGTTATTATATGTCTTATACGGCTTGCTCAGAACATGAATTATAAATCTGGCTAAGTCCAGATGTTATTTATTTTTAACATTACAATTATGAAAATCTCAGATGTGAATTCTTTGAGACACGAAAAAGAAAATTATGCCTACACAATATCTAATGATTTGCTGATAAAATATTGGTTGATAATGTTTTGAGGTTACTTTCATTAAGTAAACAAATAAAAAATGACCTGTTGAGAGGTCGCGCGTTCGTCAACGCTTGCTTTTTGATTTACAAAATTTATCATGTGAGAACACTTACAAATAACATACAGCTTAATTCATAATAACAAATTCATATAATAAATTGAGACGTGGTGTAATCTTGAAAAGTTTCTGTGTTTTGCGTCAGTACAGATCAGTGTAGAAAAATTGTACAGGTTATGGCGCTCTGATAAAAAGTGAATAATGATTGCACTGTTACCTTTTGGTTTTAATTATTTAATTAAAACTCATTAACCACTTCGGTAATCGGATTATAATGATTACCGGGTTTTGCACAACACACGCACCAGAACAGAATATTGCGATCCTCTTCTGACTAAATGGATCGTGAATGATGATAATTAATTATTTTCTGTTCATTATTTCCCGCACAAAATTGAAATAATACTGCACATAATCACTGTTGTTTTCTGTAGATTAACTTGAAGTAGTTGTTTCTTGGTGTTGAACTATTTATTTCGATGTATTATGTAGATGACGCTAATAGTTATTAAAAGTGTAGAGATAGTGAGCACACGTCTGTGCTGTATGAAGTTTGGTAAGAGTCTGTCGAGAAATTCGTTGCTTCCTCTTATATACCCTCCTTGTCGATCGGTCTTAGGTAAAAATGTTAATTACCAAGTAATTTTCTGATTGGTTCTTGCAGGTGTGAAGAGTATGACGTATTATTATTTTGGCCGTTGATAACGGTTTTTTAACCGTCAAACGCTGATGTGACAGATAGCTTTCATTGTTGTTGTTATTCATAAACCAATTTCTGATGCATATTTTGCAAATGATGCTAACATCTTTCCCGCACTTAATACAGTTGCGATTGGGTCGATATCATTATCAAATTAAAGATCATTTTTTCTTCTTTAATTTGATATCACTCGATATCGAATTACTTTCACTTTGACCGACATTGTTATAAAATCAATGTTCGGGTACACCATTTTCACTGTCGTCTGCTTTTTCTGAATCGCCGATTTTACACTTTGGTTAATATTGTTTGTGTTCACATATCATTTTATTATTCAAACGTTTATGTGGGCACACCATTAACTCTGTACTGACATTTTTACTGAACATTATGAGTACACCTAAACTATATACACTGTAATGAACGATCCTAATTACTATGACATTTCGGTTTATGCTAACTCGTTCTATTCTACTATTTAACAATTGAATTACGATTAAATTTATCATTTTAATAATGTTTTTTGTTACGTCAGAGCATAACAATTGTTTTGTGTATTTTAATTTACACTTATGTTAACTCCTAATAATTAATTCACTGACTAATGCTTGGTCTAGACGTTGTTAAGACATATCGCTCATATTGGAACTTTGCCTTAACAACACTTATTGGTTCTCAATTCGGTAATTTGTGGAGGTACCTTATTTGTATAAGATTCCCTCTTATAAATGGTTTTTCTTTCTCACAAGTATATTTGATATTGAAATACATCTTTGTTCTCACTATGTAGCCATTGCTAATTTTAATTTTCGGCATTCATAATTTACTAGTCATGGTCAAATTTATTATCAGCAAAATGCTAATTCTGATTACACAGTATTTAGATGCTTATTGATTTACTTTTTTATTTACATATAATATTCGGTTTACATTAACTACTGACTTGATTGACAGCTGAATGTAAATTTACTCTGTCCATCAGTTTGTGTTAGTCTTTGTCTGGTTGTAGTGTCAAACAGTATTTGGGTTTACTGCTTCATGTGGTACTTCTGCTTCATTCTTCTTTCTTGGTTTCTCCTTTCTTGGTTATTCTTAATACTATATTCCCTAATTACATTGCTGGTTTGTCCTTACAAAATCTGATAACATACATTTAGGTTAGGTAACATTTTGTTATGTTACAATATATTCAGTCAAAAGTCTTGTTGCCTATTAAAAAAGCTTTATCTACAAAGCCCTACTTCACATTGTAAAGAAATAAACGGAGTAAAACTGAATAACAACAAATGAATGTTAACAATTAATGTTTATGACGCAAAAACACACTTTTATTTATTTCAACGGCATAGAATAATTTGATTGTGCGGGAGTACGCACATGCGCGCTCACCCTAATGAAATTAGGCCTATATTTTCCAATTCGGTTTAGCATCGGACCTTACTAAAATTTTAGAGTAAAACTAAAGCGTTAGTAAACTTTTTGTATAATTATAAATGTTTCCTTTCACTGTAAATTACATGTAACTTTCATTACAAAAACCTTGAAAGTTTCCTTTGGGCGATTTAATCGAAGCGTGAAGTAAGATAACGTGTACTGTCCAAAGTTCGCTCCAAACCTGTCTATCACGGACATGGAAGATAAGGCTGTGAGTTATCTTGGCCACCCGGTTACCTCGAAACCAGAGGTTATTTAAGAGGTAAATGTTTTGAAACGGCTTTTAGCACTTCGCCTCCGAAAGAGCCGTGGATCGGACATCACCCTGCAGACACCGCCGTACAGAGATTTCCGGACAGGAGAGGTGGACCCTGGACGACCTGTTCAATTCCTGCGTTCGGCTCCTCCTACTTTCCTCTAAAATGGCGCCAGGTGACGCCCACGAGTGCCTGATCTCAAAGCTGGGTAAAGACCCCAAGCTGGGTTGCAACCTTCGGCCCACCAGGTTGCTGTCAGGCACGTCGGAAGTTTTCGAACACTTGGTACAGCGGGGATTACTGAATAACTTCTAACGGTTTGATATTCTGGTCTCGTAGCAATTCGGATTTCGTGCTTGCACTCCTCGACACATCAGCTGATGCGTTTTGTGCAGACAGTTGACAAAGCCGACTGCTCACGGAAAGAGACAGTTGCCGTCTTTCTTGAAGACAAAGAAGTCTCCGATTGCGTCTGGCGTCCTCAACTTCCGTACACACTAACGGATATTCTGCTTCTGGATTGTTACGTTTATCTGATCGCTAACTTCCTTTGTAACAGAAGATTCCGCGTGAGAGTGGAAAACGCTGTTTCTTTGGAAAGAGTAATTACCGCTTGAGAACCTCAGGGGTCTTAGGTCCCTTGATTTCTTCTTTGTACGTCAAAGACGTGCCCAAGTTACCTTAAATCCAATTGGACATGTTCATCGACGACACGACAGTGTACGCTGTCGTCTGTAGTACTGAAATGGCTGTTATCTGACTGACCGCATATGTTGGGTAGGCGGACAAATGGAGGGTCTACATTGACGTGGCCAGGAACACAGCTGTAGTCTCTTTCAGATACAGAAGAGTGCCTCCCAGACTATAAGGCCACACCCGGCTGCCATGGTCCTCCGGTATGAAGTACCTTGGGCTTCACCTCGACAGACGTCGCACCTGGCGGTCACATTCCGAGTAAATAGCCCGAAAACTGTCCAACGCTCGTATCAACTCAGACCTCTGGTCTGCAGCAATTCAATGTCTCAGCGAGTAGGAAAAATCATCTTGCGTAACTTGGCCACCTTACGCATCTTGGCTAACGATGGATGCGTAATGGATTACAGTGTTGGGCCTGCAAAGATAATTACTTGACATCTACCCAGACCATCCAAAATGCCATGGGTGTCCGTCCCCTGAATACCAGCTATCCTTCCTAGACACTTGGTGTCCTTCCTGGACACTTTCCAGGACGTTCAAGCGCCGCTGTGCCCGCTTCCCTAACGACACCCTAATTATCTACCTCTGTCAACACTCGTCTGTGCCAGATAGATCTTGGATCTGGTTTTGGCAAACACTAAGTCTAAATTAGATTAAGTCTAATTGAAATCCCTAGACCGGTAGCAGGCCACACCAAGGAACCCCTTACACATCGTCGTCCCGGCTGAAGGGAAAGTCTACTGAAGCTCGGGACGCGGAGTAATGGCGTGTCTCTCGCCTCCACAGCCCCCGAAGTCGCTACATTTAAAAATCTTCTTAAAAAAAACCTTAAAGACAGGAAAATAATGGAAAAATTTACAGTCCTTGCACAAATGCAATGCACAGAGAAGAGCATTGAAAATGCTTCAATAAATCTAAAAAATATATATATTTATGTTCATTCACCAATCAATGAATTCATTCTTCATTCACCAATGTACAGATTATAAGTTAAATGTAGTCGCATTCATAAGAGAAGTTTTATATGTGTACTACGTTATTGACAACAAAGAAGTAGTTTCTACGGAAACTCACCGGCTCCCATTTTCGATCACGCACCAGCGATCGGCCGCAAATGTGCGACAGGTCCTTATAAACATTTTCAATGTTAAAAATATAAAGTAATAAAAATTAACAGTGTGAATGATAATGGATTATTTAGTTTGTTCAAAACTGATAACACCGTCAATGTCCTAGAAACGCTGCAGTCTTGTTTTTACCTGTACAAGCTTGATATCCATGTGCAGTTAGTGCATATGTTACTGCCTGTCATTAGGCAACATTTGCTGACAAAATCTCTCAGTTTGCTTATTTAAACTAACAAAAATATCCCAATATATTTGTATATTTTGTTGTGTTTGTTATGTATAGAAATACTTAAAACAAACAGATTTTAGCACCGTGTATCACTCGTGATAAAAATTTTGAAGTTCAAAACATTCATTTTTTTATTTTTTGTTTCGTTTATTTTGGTGACTGAAACAATTATTATTCTGCAATGTATCAAAGTAAATATTTTCTCTAAAATTTATGTTCACCGTCTGTGGTTTGCTATAGATTTCTGGTCTAAAGTTAGAGTTTTATTCTGGAAATGAAATCATTATATCGATGAGCAGTTTATAGGTACACTGACAAACACCTAATAAGGTGAGTGTTTTCTATCCATGTGAAATACATTGTTTTGAGCGTTTAAAAAGAAATTAATACATACAATAAGTTATAGAAGAAGACTTACTTGGAAACGCAGACCGGCAAAAAATTATTAATTTATTACGTGCTGAGTCATCAGTATCTAGGCACCCTGAAACAGAAAACAACAGAAGTGATTCACAAAAGTGACTTAGTTCCCCGTATTGGACTGGACATCTCAATTTGTTGCAGTACTTTATTGTGAGTCTGCTAGTTGTCTTGAAAATAAGGCGTGGTTGCACTGGTAGCAACCAGTGTTTTAGAGAATTCAGCTACAGTCAAATTGTCTTGTCTGCAAATTGTCTTACTGTAGTTTCGAGATGATAAGACTAGGCGTACCTAGTAGACTTCGAGGAACCACAGAATGGCTTTCAGTCATTACCGCGAAGATGACTTATTTTCTACGCTGACTCTCTCAAGGTGTGGATTGTTAATTAAGTTACACCTTCCTAGGTTCCTTCCTTACACCACCTGACGCAATAGTTTCTTAACATAAATTTCCAATTACGTTCTCCAACAAGTATCTGCGGTTCTTGTATTACATTTTCTAATATTTCAATCAATTTACGAGACGCATGTGTGAAACTTAAGTATTTAATTCATAAATAATTAAATAAAAATATCAATTAGTTTAAATGTATATTTTAATTATTGTCTTGTATGTCTGTAATGATGATAATAAAATATTGAAGAAACAGATAATTTACCAGTTGCATTTGAACTCTGAAACAATTCTCACTCTCTCTTTCTCTCTCTCTTTATTTTTTCCCATATATGCAGAAGATCACGAAGAGTGGAGAGCAGACTGTCTGCTGTTATAATACCCAAGATTAGAGACAGTCACTGTTATTATTTGGTGTTCTGCCCTAAGACAGGTCTTAAAATGGTAAAAGCTCTCCAAGCTGTCCTATCGCATCCCAGTCTTTTTGTTTCTTCGTAACACCCTCTGATTGCTATCTATCTATCTTAATGGTATTTATTAACTTCATTCTTCTACGCCGTCTTCTTTTTCTCCTTCTATGACACCCTCCATGACAGTTGTAAGCAAGCAGTCCCTTTTTAAACAATGACCTAACCAATTCCTTTTCCTATTTTCTGTTACCTTCAGGATTCTTCTCTCTTCCCCTTTTCTTCTTAAAACTTCACCATTTCTTACTTTATCAACCCACCTCATTTTTTCCAGTGCTTGACAAACCCACATCTTAAATGCTTCTAATCTTTTCTCATCCTCTATCCTTAGTGTCCATGTCTCTGCACAATATAAAGGAACGCTCCACACATAACATTTGGCCAACCTTTTTCTTAAAATTCTTATCAATTTTGCCACACGGCAGTGTTTTCTTCCCATTAAGTGCTTCTTTCACAATAGCAATTCTTGCTCTTATTTCACGAGTGAAGGCAGGAGATACCTTTACTTTTCAAGCTTCAAGATATTTAAACAACTTCACCTGTTGTATTTTGTCTTGCCCTGTCTTTATGTCTGCCCTTTTTCCTCCTCTGCTAAACACAGTTACTGTAACACAGTTACTTTAACACAGTTACTGTAACACAGTTACTGTATCACAGTTAGTAAAATGTTATAATATAGTGTACAAATTTTAGCATGACAGATAATCCACTTAATAAAGATTACAATATGATCATAATTAAATATCAATTACATTAAAAAGCAAGAAAATTCAAATGAAAATAAATAAATATCAAAATAAAATACCACCATAAATGGAAAAAGTAAAAATAAAAACCACAATGCAACAAAAATGTATACAGAAAAAAATAAAACACAAAAAACTAAAATAAAATAAGGATAATACCCAGGTAGGATAGGAGTAGGAAAGGAAGATACCCCGAACAAACCAACGGACATGAGAATATTACCTTGGAGAAACCAAGAAGGAAGAATTTCGAAGAAACAAAATTGTAGAATGGAAGGACTACAAAATATACGCAAGGGAAACCTATTAAAAAGAATACAACAAACCCCTAAAGAGATTCAAGGTCACAAAGAAAGTATGACACCCAAAACCTGATATTGATGTAAAATAGTTATAAACAAAGTGTTTAGTGGTGAAAGTAGAAGTGCACCCACTAAAGTTATTGTGTAATGGAATAAACAAATCTTCATAATCCCTTAGAACTAAGATTTTGGTCTTGGAATATTGTAAAACTCAATAAGAGATATGATCCAAAATATAAGTGAACCAGTGCAAGTTATTTCAGTATATTAAATAAACTTCAAGTAGAAGTGTGACTAATACTTCAACTAAGTACATGTGTACCATAAACAACTTTAATGTTTTCTATGACTACAGAAATAAAATTTTATAAGATATTCTTAAGTAAACCTTACTAATGTTTCTAAGCAGGTGGTGAATAAATAAAGTGACAGGGGATAAAAATGTAATAACAAATAAAAGCAGAAAAGGCTGCAACCAAATTAAGTTTAAGAAATAAATAAAAATAAATGGCTTGTTATGTTTATGTTTAAGCCCATGAAATCCATAATTCAATGTGGTGAATAGAATATAAGATTTTGTTATTAAAATAAAAATGTTTAATATGTCTGACAGTATTAATCCAGACTAAAATATCTAAGTACGGATACCATACTCCTTTTATAAAATGTTTATTATATGTTACATGTAATAGTAGTTAAAACTAAAATGTCTGACTTTGAAGACAATATTGTTAATTTTAAATATTGTTTAAGTATTATGAGTAGGAATACAATACTACATGTCATATTAGTTAATTAAGGAGATTTCCATTAATATTGTATTAAATTAAGAAAGTCAGAAGGGGTATAAACACAATATTATTCAAAAACATTATATGTAAAACTAGAAAAAATCTAGGCCAAATAGGAAATTCCAACAACATTATAATTGATTAATGAAGTTAAATAAACCAAGTAAACTGATGGAATTTATGTAAGGTGAATTAGTCACCAAATACTATGACTAAAACTAGACTTTAAAAGGATAGTATAAAAAGATATATAAAATTATTAAAAAATTTGCAGATGTAATAACCAAGATTTCAGAGTGGGGAGTCATAAATTCATGAATTATATTTAAAAGAATAACCAATTGATAAAATTGCGAGAAATTAAGGAAAGATAAACATTTATGTCAATCTGAAATTTATTATAGTCATAATTATAACATATAAAATGGCTTATATTTGGAGAAGAACAGGAAATAAAAAGTTGAGCCTACTTTTCCAAAATGAAAGAAATATAGCAATTTTAATAAAAAGCTTTGTAAAGATAGATTATTGGGTATCAAATTAAGCAGAAGGAGTAAAAGAATGTATTTACTATTTCATGAAACTAATTAATAAACAAAATATATTCTGTGGTATAATGTACTTCTTTTACATGTATCGGAAGCGGTTAAAAATTGAAACAATACTTTTCTAATATTAAATCGGCTAAGATATTTCAGAAAACGAAGGAAGTAAAACAGTTCTTATTTAACATTCGTAGTGTAAGGTTGATTAAGCTCTCGCTAAAGAATCACTTATAACGAAACCATTAATGGCGTATAGAAATTGAGCCTAGCCTACAGTAAAAAATCGAGAGTTGCGGAAAAATTTACTTTAAACCTAAATTCAGTGAACACAACAACTACAAACATTGAAATCAATTAATACTGAACCGAATATTAGTGATATAAGGAAATAAAAGTCTAAAACACTAATTATTCATAAAGAAACGAACTTTACAATTTTCGACACACACATTGACAGAAGTGGATAAACATAATCCAAAATATTTAATCGAAGTGAACACAGAACACTTAACCAGGACAACACTAATAACACCAGAAGGAATTCTCCATACTGCAGAGAAACGTGAACGAGGCAGCTTTTATTGAAAGAAAATTCCGGCGACACCATTTAATGGTTCGAATTTTATCATATATAAACATTATATATTACTTCATAACATTGTAATTTTTAATTTTAAGCTTTGTTTATTGTGAATGTTATACTTTCTAGCCCTACCCCTTCTCTGAGTATTAACTATAACCGTTAAAAGAACCATAAAATATTTATATTAAATAACATGTATCAACAATCGATCGCCCTGTGAACGAGTCGAGCAGTATACGATAATCGATTTTAAATCGATCCTTTTGAACAATTGTCAATAAAATTTAGTAATTCAGCAATTTGGTTCTAAATTTATTTATAAATTTACAAAATAGAGTTTTAGTTAACAACAGGACTACAAGAAAAGCGGCCATTACTCAAGTGGAAGTAATATATACGAAAAGGAAGAAATATCGCTAATCGATTAGTGAATTGAGACAATCCTGTTAACTCTGAAGTTATTTCCAGTTAACCACAAGCAAGATTATTGACCAAATTAATTCAAACAAACTTAAAATATTGACACTACACCATTACAAGAATTATTTACTAAATATTAACATTAAAACATAAAAAAATAAATTTTTTTTCGAAAATTTAAAACAAAATATTTAAATTTTTCAAAAATTAAATAACACAATTATCATTTGTAAACGTTCAGTTACAAAGTGTAAAATATTTACGTGGTTAATGTGCCTGTTCGTCTGGCTGCCATGAATGAATAAAGCTTTTCAAAAATGAACTTTGTAAAATCAAAATACAGGGGTAACTTGCCAGACGAGCACTTGAAATCCATTCTAGTGATAGGAGCATAACATTTGTCCCAAAATGGACAGACACTATATGTCAGAAGCAACTCCAAACATCCCATACGTACTTAAGAAGGCCAAAAACTAATAATTAAAAAATATCTTTGAATATTAACTTTTGTCTGAAGCCATGGCCGGTGTCAATAAATTCAAAATTACGACTTAAAATCGACCACGGCCTAACAGACCAGGTTTTTAGTCGTAATTTTGAATTTATCTTTGAATGTTATTTTTTCCTTACATTTATTTACATTATTTTGTGCAAATGGGTTTGTTTTCTTTAGATACGTCTGCTTAATTTTCATTTAAATACTTATTTTATTGACTTGATTATACCGTAAACTTAAATAAAATAAGTTCACAATATGTGAGTGTGTTGGCCTGCCTGACTTCCAAGATTTTTCAATTCGCCCCTCAAGTGAAAAAGGTTGGAGACACCTGGTCTAGACAATTTAGGATAATGCCAGTGTCTGTTACAATAGTAATGTTGAGAACGCACGGTGGTATTCAAAGGTTATGTTCAAGTTGACCTGCTCTCTCTACGTAAAGCAACCGACCCGTGTCAAATTCGTATAGTACGTACATTCTGGTATGTCGTAAAAAGTGGTAGGCATTTCTCTTCCTTTGTCGTGACTTCTGTTAAGACAATTTGGCTGCGCGCCAGCGACAGGTTTAGGAAAACAGTTCAACTTAAATACTTAATTTACTTTCCTCGTCTCTCAAATTCTTCTTTAAAAGGTTAGTAGATGGAGAAAAAAGTAAACTGTGTTTATTAAGAATTACAAAAATATACAGTTAACTTTATGGTATCAGAAGGTAAAAAATTTAAAGTAATATTTAATACACCGTATTACCACTTTTACCCCGTCATGTGCTACTTTTGTGGCGTACCATTCAGTGCCTATTCTTGGTTGCACAGTCGGATGAGACAGTGGGCGAGATAGGAAAATACATTGCGCTCATGGGTTTTGCGTTCGCCACTATTACACGACTTGAAAACCTGGCCAGGTAAAAATGAAGTACTAGATAAGTCAACAAAATATACGAGGTAGTAACAGTATTTTAATTCTTTACATTTTGTTATATTTGAAATAAATTTAGTCTAAAAAATGAGTCGGTAAAAATAATAAATTTAAAAAAACTATCGCACAATCGATTTAGTACGTATTAAAATATAAACTATCCTTACGCAAGAAGTTCTTCTTCTTCTTCTTCTTCTTCTTCTTCTTCTTCTTCTTCTTCTTCTTCTTCTTCTTCTTCTTCTTCTTCTCCACTTCAGGCATTAGGTCATAGACCTGTTGCGCCCTCCGGACGTGATAGAACTCGCGCCCCACCCCAGCCAGAGAGATATTAGCCAACCTTTTAAACCAAAGCCCGGAGGCAAGCCGCGCGGGGGGGAAGAGTGTTGTTTATGTGTGTAGTATAATTGTGTGCCGTTGTTACTTATCTGGCCCGGGAATGCCAGAGAAGACGTACGTATTATAATTCTTCGTACGTATAAAGTTCTTCCTCTTTAACAATAATTATTTTTGCACATGTAGTTCAGACCACGTACTTAATGCACATGGTATTTCAATTTAATAATATCATTGTAATAACAAAATAAAAATAAAATTTTGTGTCATATTTTAATTTTTTTCTGTCGTGAGGCGTAAAAACTAGCCAGCGAGAAACTTTTTCGCTATTCAAGATAGACTAATACAAGTAAGCGAGTCAATTGTACAGAAAGGTTCAAATTTAATTTAGATCTAACTCCTAAGTTTTGTCTGTATCGGATTCCAAATTAGTGAGCGAATTGTAAAAATATAGGCCTACTTCAGCGGTCGCGCTGCATACTGCCGTCCATCCAATTCCCGCCCTTTTCAAACTGTGTTAATCGTGATGTGTTTCAATTAACGCAATACACTGTTACTGAATAGTAATAGTGTTTTTAATGTAACGTAATCCGTTTTTAATGTATCGTTAGAAATACATTTGTTCTAATTTAATACTTAAAAGAGTAAATTTCGTGAGCAGCTTTTAGGAAATCTTAAATTTATAAAATATCACACTGTATATTACGTGCGTATATCAGTTTTGTTTGCTAAAATGGGGCAGTTGTTTATCAAATTATATCGCCCAACATGCGATTTATGTGTTTCACATTCTTTTTTGAACATATATAACCTTGTCCTGATATAAGGATACTAAAAAAATCACGTGGCAAAAAAAGAGTAATATATTTTGTTTTATGTAAGCTATGACCCAAATATCAATATTATCCACTTGAAAAATTTACTGTCTACGAGATAAAAAAAGATATCTTGTAAAAGCATCACATTTAAAAACTATGAATTTTAAATTTGAAAGTGTCCCACGTTTTTCGTATTTGGACTCACTGGTAAATAAAAACAATGATATAAATGAAGAGATAAGTAAAAGAATTCAGAATGCTAATAGATGCTATTATGGGTTGACAAAATACTTTAAATCACAACTTGTACACCGTGAAACCAAAGCTAGACTACATAGAATATTAGTAAAACCGGTCCTGATGTACGGAAGTGAAACACGGGTACTGGCACAGGGCGACTTGTTTCGACTTGCACCTTTGAAAGAAAATTGCTTAGGAAAATTAATGGACTTATTAGGGAAGGTAGAGAGTGGAGAATAAGTTACAACAGAGGGCTTTATGAGTTACATAAATCGCCTGATATTGTGTCATCAGTTAGAATAGCTAGGCTGAGACGGGGAGGACATGTACAGAGAAGGATGTTTATAAGAGGATTATGAAAAATGCATACCAGAAGGAAAGAGAGGACGTGGAAGACATAGACAACGATGGATTGATGGAACCCTAGAAGATGGGAGAGTACTTGGAGTGAAAAATTGGTGGACACTGACTAAAGATAGGGAAGTCTGAAGGAAAATCCTGAGGAAAGCTGAGGCTCACGGTAGGCTGTGGAGCTACTTATGATGCTGATAATACTGTTTATGAGAAAAATGACGTAACACGTACAGTTCAATTATAAATGAAGAGAATAATACATATTTAGAACATTAGTTACTTTTGTTTCACTACTGTTGTAATTATGGACATAAATTTTTATAATAATAATTATATTATATTATATTATTATAAAATAATAACAATAACAAAGAGACTTCACACTTGCCGCCGGCATAGATCGTATAAAGCTTGTCATGTAAACACTGGAAGTGAATCAAGTACCAAACTATAGTTAGTAATGAAACTATCTGCAATCAGGGACGTACATCGAAGGTCAATGTCAACATTTATGAAGTCAGTAATTTAAACACAGTTGACACTAATCTGCTGACACGTACGTACCAACGATACGGAAATGTCTACCTACGTACTAACATTGATGACACGGATGCAACGTTTCCTGCATCAACGTTTCTGCATGAGGTACATAGATAATTACCAGTTCCGAAACACGGATAATGTCTACAAGCTTTGCCTTACCTACATTACAGGTTTTGGCATTTCCAAAGAAGTCAACCGAGGATAGGTTTATAAATAAAACTTTATTCGAAACTCACATATTTGTACGGGTTGTTCTATTATATTAATAGCTTTAACATCATTATCAGTCTATGCGGTGCCAAATTTAGAAAGAGAAAATTTTCATCTCATCTATTGTTTGGGTATTGTCGTGTCTCTTGTTACTGAGCAACATTCTCGTGTTAATCTAACAATGAACAGTTCAGTTAAATACATGACGCCGAAAAGCGTATTATTTTTTTTTTAATTTTTATTTAATAGTATCACAACACAAACACGCACCCCTCACACACACACACACACCGACGTGACGGCGTTTCATAGCAACCGACCACGGCCTAACACCCCGGTTTTTAGATAATTTTTAAAAATCCTCTGTGAACTATCACACAAGTACTAAATCTTGAAGTACCAATTCTTTCAATTAATTATAAGAGTGTAAAAAATGCAAGGCTGCTCTCGTTCGCTCAGTTTTGTGGTTGACAGTGAGTATTTTCGATGCCTACCGTAAGCAAGTTTTTCTGAAGCCAAGCTCACAGTTACAATGTCATACAGTAGTGACCTTGAGTTATTAGGTAATTTGAAACACGGCTCAGAAATCTTAAATCTCCGGCTTTCAGCAAACCCCTCATTTGCTTTTTCAACAATTTCTTCCGTCGCTACAGACATCCTTCATCACGGATGTCATTTCGTTCTTTAAACTTTCTGCACATTCATGTACACAACCACCGCTCATAAAATTGTTGCCACTAACATTACTCATCCAGCGACCACGTTATGACCTTCGGCAAGAAGAAAGGGAACTACTTGGCGCAGTTCACAAGTTCACATTTGGAGAGCGCTTTGATTGCATTGGACATGTTACCGCGCCTGCCAGAAGGGAAGGATTTTAAATAAACTGTAGTTTTTAGTTTGGCTACGTAACTCAACATTACAAAAAAAGTAATTTCTACGTCTTCAAAAATAGAATCAAAGAAATAACCAAATTTTAAATTCAAAATAATCTAAATATTTGTTGGAATATTGTTGATTTTATGAGTAAAATTTGTTGTTGAATTCTTCGTTTTAATATTACATGGTTTTTATTTGGGTACTTAACAATAAACACCAGAAATCTAAATTAAATTAAAAGAATGTTCGACTATAGAAGACCATTAAAAAATATTTTGCGAGCCGCAAAAGAGCAGATTTTAAAAATTGTTTACTTTTCAGTGTCAATAGTCAGGCCCTTCCCCTCTTACAACTTTAAAAGCTATTTTCCATCTCTTTCGAGACTTACAACATATTTCTCTACCCATATAGACTTGTATTCAAACACTTCTTTCGGAATTGTTAAGTTTTTGGTAATTAATTACATCTTTAAATTCTATAAGCTTCCTGTACTTGGTGACGTCAAAGTTTACTGAGGACGATGTAATATGTTTTCCAATATTATAAAATTCTAATTAAAGAAATAATTATATTCGACCTCGTTCTATTTACACTCAGTTCAATAATTATTTGTATATATGAATGGCTGTACATACATATAGACATACAACTATGTATGTATGCTTAAGGCTGATTCCTAATTTTAATTGAAGTTGTGAGGCTCTAAGAAGATATGAAATGAGCTTTCACATGGAGAAAATGGGTGAATAGAGGGTGAAGGGAGATACAGCCTCTTCGAGATCTAATTTTAAGGCCAAATTTAAGTTTTCAATAATTCCAACTGAAATCCAATTATAAAACTTCTGAATATCAAGCGTTGCTTTACGTAAATTTGTCAAATATGTGAATGTGGTAACGTTCTTCATACAATGTTTCCCACTGAAAAGTTTCTCACTCTTAGAAACCTATTTAATGTTGTAATTAAAACTCGTTTGCGATGTGCTTACTGAGCCCTAACTGAACATTAAAGGCTTTACACGGTTTTTGATTTTTGCTGTCTCTCAGTTACGCGTAATGGAGAGGAAATACAGGACGTTCTGCGTTTCTGTTAACTCTAAAGTGATAGAGGGGTGAGTAATAGAAATAGAGGAGAAGTGATAGATAGATTGACAGAGAGAGAGAGAGAGAGAGAGAGAGAGAGAGAGAGAGAGAGAGAGAGAGAGAGAGAGAGAGAGAGAGAGAGAGAGAGAGAGAGAGAGAGAGAGAGAGAGAGAGAGAGAGAGAGAGAGAGAGTGTGTGTGTGTTTAAAACGAAATATTTTAAGTGGATCAACTTATGGATTTAAGATTTAAATTATTATACTGCTATGTTAGTTGAAATAAAAGTCAATTGCTTACCGCTCT
The DNA here is from genome assembly GCA_034769895.1 of Magicicada septendecula. NCBI lineage: Eukaryota > Metazoa > Arthropoda > Insecta > Hemiptera > Cicadidae > Magicicada > Magicicada septendecula. The sequence goes on along the minus strand of CM068375.1, from coordinate 376,262,772 downwards.
TGAAGATCCTAGATTACTGTTTTCCACGTTTCTCGACTAGCCTAGCACGTTGCATTCAAAGTCGGGCTTTCAACCTAATCTCCAGATTGTTCCAGCGCCTTTAACTACGCACATTATTGGTAAATGGAAGACTATTCTGGAACCTCTGCGAGGTTGAGCGGCCGGCTTAGAAGTTCAGTCGCCATTTAGTTGCTCTTTCTTAGAGCAATCCTGACTTACGCAGCGTCCTCATATTGGTCCCTGCTACAACCCTACGTTGTTGCGTGCTTGGAAGCTGTCCAATCTCATACCCTCCGTTACATCTCCAAATCTCCCTGGTATGTCAGAAATGATGCTGTCAGGCAAGAGTTAAAGGTTCCTTCTGGTGATGAGTTTGTGCGTTTCCTTGCACCTTATTCTACCCTCACCTCCGCTGCCTTAGTACAGACGACGGCCCACCTCTTCGCAAATTTAAACGCCCCCGAGCTCTGCTCAATGATTTCCCGTAAGCATTCATCTGCCCTTCCGCCGCCACCCCTGCCCTTATGGCGCTTGACACTCAACCTTTCACATCCCAGCCACATAAGAGACACTTATTTCTCTTCCTGCTCCAAATAAACTTGAAATTACCAATAAATCATGCCTCTTTCTTTCCAAGTTAAAAAAATCCTCAGTCGTTTTGAATCGCTCCGCGGTTCTGTCAAACAATAACAGGAGGGGTCTATCCTTTTTTCCAGCGCAAGGCTACTTATCCATTCAGAACTCAACAGACAGTCATCTGGTTTGCCCGGACACTCCAACCACTAGGGCAAGTCCAGCAGCTGTTACACGATTGGTCGAGTTGGACGAGTTAGAAGTTCAGTTACAGCTGACGACTTAGTGCGGATCAAGTATTTTTGTAGATTTGTGGGAAGTGATTTTTGTGTTAATTATTGCTAAACTTTTATAAGGTGACATCAATTGTTTTGTGCTGGACAATTCAATTTGAGTTATTGTATAAGATTACTTTTGTTGATTTATAACTGGTATTTGTGGCTAATTGAAGTTTGTAATTAGTGACTTCATTGCTGTCTGTTATTCTGTTTCCACACTGTTACATGACGATCCGTTGTGACTGTAATAACAATACTCTAAAGGCGTGCCACCAAAACCAACATCTGTTGACCAAGAGTATCATGTTTTATATGATGTTATGTTGTCCTACGGTTTTATCAAAAGATTTTCCACAACTTTGTGTAAAATTACTGTAATTACTGGTTTTTAACTGTTCCTCGATTCCACAGAATGATTGTAAATTTTTTTTTGTCTGTAACGTAAAGAATGATAACCCATTTTGCTCATAATCGTTTGACTCGACGTTTTACAAATACTCATAGTCACTCACTAATAATTAAGTTAACCATAATATTAGTCTATAATTAATTCATTTAGTATTAAACATATTGTTTATTTGACATATTTTATTTTTGTTTTAGAAGCGTTCATAACAGTTGTAAATATTAATTCCTCTCTACAGTAATGCGATGGAACGCACGTGTCAGCTGTCCCATGACAGAGTGGCTTAAGGATACTTTACGACAATGTCGACATAATATTTGTTTTGTTAATTATGTAATGGAAGGTTATATAATTTTTTAGCGTTTTAATGCTTTTAACTAAAATTTTTTTTTTCTTTTAACGTACATCACAAAATATTAATGTATATTGTAACGACTATTAAGGAACGCTTTCAAAAATGAGCGAGTGTCGTTCTACACGCGTCTCGACTAGGCCAACAAGCCTCGTCTCACGTAGCACAAAATGCCTTCCAGTGTGTTCAAGAGCACTTGAAGTACGCATTAAGGGGGAGTCGCTACTGAAAAATCACCAAAAACCAACAAATAATGAAAACATACTTTTTTCACTTATATTATTTTTTTAAGTCGTCATTTATCTAAAAAAAATTGGTAGATGAATATTTATCATATTGTTTAGGTGTGAAAAATTCAATTGTTTGAAGTGGTGTCAGCGTGAACAATTTGCAGATATGGTGTCTGAGAATAAAATGTTTATTGCTTTCTATTTTTCACATCTAACAACTTCAGTATGCATTTTTTATACAGTAGGCCTGTTTATTCCATTCTGTGTAGGAACGTTTCGATAGAAACAGCATGTTTACCTTTAAAACAATCAGCTGTTTACTTCAAATCGGTTATGAATTACATTAGTATTTGCAAGCGTGTGGTACAGTTTTCTTGTTTTACATATATTATGTATTTTGTTTGCAAAAATTTAATAATGAGTAGAAGAAAGAATGCAAAGATAAACTTATCAAGTAAAAATAAGACAAATATTGCTAGGAGGTGGGCTAACATCAGCCGTGAGAATGTAGCAAGAAGTGAAGAAAAAAGTGAGATTATGTGTTGTGTAGACAATAATGCTGATTCAATTTTGAGGTTTGATGTTAGTGATAAAACTGCAAGTCCAGTTGAAAATAAAAATCCTCCTACTGGTTTTGCATTATATAATAGGTATCAAAATGATATTTATACTTCGTATAAATAGTGAAGCTCCTCATTATGCATTAGTTGATACAAAACTGTTGTCTTCATTTTTATGTTTATTTCCTTGTACTGAGTGTCTAACTAAATCAATTGTTGTAAGTAATTGTTGCAAGAAATGAAACTCCAGAATCACATAATGAGAAAATGAAAATTCCTCTTACTGAAAACGTTGCTGCTAGAATCTTGCCTATATATCAGAGGTTAGCATCAAGCAGTTTACTGAATAGATGTGTGTCAGGGAAGACACAAAATGCCAATGAAGCTTTTCACCATCTTCTGTGGTCAAAGTGTCCAAAAACTGTATTTGTATCTAAAAACACACTTCTAATGGTCATAAGTATCGTCATTTGTGAATACAATACAGGGTCTCTGAAGACAGTTGCAGACGTTCAAACCGCAAGTGGCCTAAGCCCTGGAACAAACACGGCAAGAATTGCTAGACAGCTAGATAAAAGGAGACTAAATCTAGCTGAGAAAAGGAAATCAACTAAGTATGAAGTATTCAGAAAAAGAGAAATTAGCTTTGCTGAAGGAAGAAGAAAAAGACAAGAAAAAGAGGGTTTATCATATGGACTTGGTGAATTTTGAAAACATTGTAAAACAGTGTTATGTGAGAAAATGTGTATTTACTTTGCAAATGTACATTTTTCATCTAAAATAAAGAGTGTTGTATTTTTATTTTTGTGTAAGCTACAGTTTTTAAACCTATTCTATGCCCTATAAAATATAAAGGTAACCATTTTACATTGATAACTATGTCTTTTTACCACTTGGTTGTTAGTACTTTAAAAAACTGGCGTTTTCCGCAAATCACTGTTTTAGATACAAAAGTTGATATATCTAAAAAACCGTACAATGTAGAGCTCTGATATTTTGCATGGTTATTCTACATATAATTATCTAAGACTTCTTGTATTTTTATTCAGTTTTGAGTTTTTGGTCATGAAATATTACTTTATATTTGGAAAAAATCTTGAAAAACGTCATTTGCTATGTAGTTTTGATAATTGTCAGTTACCTAAGTAATGGACAGTCATGAAAATACATGAATTTTTAGATAATTTTAGTAACTTTACAATGACACTAAGAACAGCGTAATTGGTTAATCCAATCTTGAGATATATCAAATTCAAGAAATGTTAAATTATTCTGGAAAATAATTTTTTGGGGTACCCAAAATAAACAAAAAATAATTTTACGTATATTTGTATTAATTTTAGACACCATTTAACTAGAAGAAAAAATCAAATAAAAAATAAATACCATTTTTAAGATTTTAGAATTTTCAGTAGCGAATCCCCTTAAGCTGGCGCGCCGCAGTAAGGATGGAAAGTATTCTCAAATGCCTGTGCTACCTATAAAAACAAGAGCGTCTGGCTTTGTCAGTCGGTTTACGTTGACCGATTTCCTTAGCGCGGATCAAGTGGTGGGGTGGAAAGGGTTTACTGTGTTATAATTAGTGTGGAACTCTATTACTTGACATTATTATTGCGTGTGAACAAATTTAACTTGAATTTTATACGAGTTGATTACAAATTGTGATTTGTGACTCTCATTATATTTGGTAATTAGTGATTTATTTGGTGTCTGTATTTTGTTTCCGCTGTACGATACGGCGATCAGTGAGACTGTCGTAACAATATGTATTGTCCTTCACTAATGTGAACGTTTCAAGTGTTCTTAGCGAACGTTTTGTAAAAATATTGTAAACCAATGTGTTGTCTCTCCACACAGGCTCTACCTCATCACTGGAATGAATTGGCGGACACCGTGCCAATTGTTACCGACACTGATGATGATCTCCGATGGTGAGGCCGAAACGTCTGTCACCATAAAACGTAGACCACGGCCTAATAGCCTGCCTAATAATGTTTCCATGTACGTGGACGCCAGCCTTAGGAACTGTATTACAAGATGTTCTTTTATTTCTACTATGGACAATTACCACAACAATTCTGCCATTTGATAACTATGCCATTTTGTTGTGTCGCACTCTGGTGCATTATTCCTCTGCACCCATAAAGAGTTCTGACGTATCTTGATTTTCTTTTTGTATGGGCCATCTGATGACCAAATGCCAATTTCAATTCTTTATTCCTTGTTCTTTTCTTTTTCTTCAGTATTCTTTCATCTTCTCACTACGTCTCTTCTTCCTGTCTTCAGTCCACTTTGAACCTGCGTTTCCCTCTCTCATACCCTAGACTTCTTCCATTTTTAACACTTTTGCCCGAAAAACTTCTCTTTATTATTTAAAACTTCTCTTTAAACTTATCTTTATTTTATTATTTTGTTTTCTTTTTCCCGTGTTCCACGAAAGTCGTTTGGTGTGTGCGTGTGTGTGTGTGTGTGTGATGTCTATTAATTTTTCGGTGTCTTTTATGATTTAGCTTACATATTGCACATTTACGTATTTAGACTGACCGATTGATTGTAAGATGTTTATTGTTAGGTTAATACGAGAATGTTGTTTGTTACAAACAACAGCCCAACAATTTATGAGATTAAAATTGTCTCTTCCCAAATTTAGCACCATATAGACAACTTATTGATATTGGTAGGGATAGTAAGCTAAAAAAATTTTGACGCATCTGTGGAACGATTCATAGGTACCTGAAATATAAAACACGGAAGGATACCCAAATAAAATTTTATAAAACTGTGGCTGTTCCCACATTCCTGCACGCTAGTGAAACACGGACGCTTGGTAAAAGGCACGTGTAGAGGATTCAGGCAGCCAAAATTAAATTTCTAAGAGAGACGCAAGTTTGATTTCTCTTGGATCGGAGAAGGAACGAGGATATTAGACACGATTTAAACATTGTATCTTTGCACCAGAAAATTTAAAACCACAGAAGGAGGTGGTGTGAACACTTGAATCGCATGCCTGATATCCGTCTACCTGTGGCTGCCTTGGCTTATCACCTTATTGGGAAGGGAGATGTCGGTAGACCGAGGACTAGATGGGTTCCGGAATAGGTCTAAGGCCTAGTCCTTGAAGTAGTGATGATGATGATGATGATGATAGACAACTTATGAAGTTAAAGCTAAGAATATAAAGCACAGCCCATAAACGTAGGAAAGCTTCAAATAAAGTTTTATTTTTAAAACTGTCTACGGCCGACTTCTATGGAAATCTCAATGCCCGTAACGCAGGTAAGGCGAAGCTTGTAAACATTATGTATGTTTTACAACTAGTAATTATTTGCGGTAATTACCTTCTACCTTCTACCAGTAGGCTAGTTCTACGTGATACAGTTATCGGTTATTGTCCGGCGAACATCTGCCACTATTGCCTTCTTGCATTCTGTCGCATTTTAGCTGCCTGAGGAAGATTCCCGACGTTATGGCGTTCCGTAGCAACTGATCACGGCCTAACAGCCCCGGTTTAGGCCCACAGTTTATTTATCTGTTAATATTTCAATATAAAAACCAATTTACCAATAATAATAATAATAAGGCGCAAAGGAGTTGATTGGGTTTTGTTATTTACACCGATCAGAGTTCAGTTAATTTTTGTAATAAACCAATTAATAAGCTGGATTAGGCCAAGTTTATAGTAGTACATGCCATTTTTTTTTTATTAGACGGGAACGATACAATTTAAACATTTAATAGCCTCTGATTAAGCCTCTGATAGGGAAAGCTACCTCAGGCAATAAGCTAACTTAAACCATTATAAAGAATAATTATTTCAACGCGGAAAAAGTAAGTAATTGTTTTCCGCGAGTTATTTGTGTTTATTAATTCTTAGTAAGATTCAGACACGCCATGCCAGTAAATAGTTTTTATTAATAACTAAAGAAAAAAAACGTTTTCCTTGTATTTTCTGTACACGCTTTAGACAAATAACTACACAGATGTTCACACTCACGCGCGCAAAGGAAACTTCTAAGAGGAGGAACTTGAGATAATTTACAGCACAAGTGGTACTCTGCCTACTACGTCAGCGGCAGCGAGTCTCATAAATGAAATTGCGTTGCGTCGTGTGTGAAATAGTGGAACACGCACTTAGTGACATCTGTAGTGTAGAGAATAATTTTATTTGCCTCCCCCTCCCCGGACTAACTACCAAATCCCTTTGCGCGTTTCTCTCTATCCTCTTAATTACCTTGCCCTGTGTAAACCAATTTCGCTTTCTGTCTTTGACAGGGTTGCCAGGTGTGGGGATTTTTCCTCACACTGGCGAAATTTGAAGCCTCAAACGGCAAGTGGGGAAATGGTGGGAACTGTGTAAATGTGGTGAATTGGTGGCGATTCCAAATAAATAAAATTTCAAATAATGCAGATGCAACCAAACTTCCAGTACAGAAATCCTGCAAAGTTTGCAAAACAACAAAATATTTATGTAGGTGCTACAAGTCCACTGTGATTTTGGAAAGTACAAATCCAAATCTCTCACTTGAAGAAAAACAAAATTTCATAGTAAATTATTTAAACTTTTATGTTAAATGTGTACAGCAAATATACAGAATATTTCCTTTTAACAATGGATATGTTCAAAACCCAAAACACCTAGAATTTCTAGATAGAAAAAAATTAATATTATTCAGTCACTGGCTTCAGCAGCAGCAGCAGCTTAGAGAAAAGTATTGAAATAAACATGGTAAATCTGCACACATAGTAGAGAGTTCTTAGGAATACAAGTATTAACACCAGTACAGACGAAAGTTTATTAAGCTGTTAGAGATAAGTTGAAAATACAAAGAACACTGAAGTTTTTCCAACTGTAAATAATTTTGTGGCTTCTCTGTTTACTTCACCACATCATAGTGGGAGTGTTGAACAATTTTTTGTGCAATCAATATTAATAAAAACAAAGCAGAAATAAATTGGATACTGAGACACTCTCTGGCCAGGTGCATACGGAAAACGTTCAAAGCAAAGAAAATAAGTCTTGTCTCGATTGTACTACAAATTTAACATACTTATTTATGATTTAGTAACAAGTCCATATTACCTAAATTGTACTGGGCAGTAAGTGTCTTAATAATCCAAAATATAATTTATAAATTTCCTGATGACTTTTTCAAAGTACACTTAATACCGTGTTATCAAGGAAACTGTAATAAACCTCTTTTCAAATGCGGAAAAGCATAGTAATGTAATGCGTTTCTGCTATGTAATATAGAGAAAGTCTTATTGAACACATAGAGAGGAAGGTGCACAAAATAAGATTTTCCAGCGCAGGAACTGACTTTATACAGTTACTGGAATTTTGTTTTATTTGTAAGTGTGACTTTACTGTCAGTGGGTGGATGACGATATTACAAAATCCTTTCAGCCCGTGGAGTTCTACTGAGCACAATAAGCACCCTTTTCAATGGCGATGAACGTGTACGAGCTTAGCTAAGAATACAGTACCATAATCCAATACCTACAAAGGTTTTTAAAATATATAAACACTTAGTACGTTTCACAGTTTTCATTTAACTCTGTCACCTGTTTCAGTTTGTCAAGCTATTGTCAAAGAGGCAGTTAATAATGTTAATACAAACTGTGAAACGTAACAATGTTTTATATATTGTTACGACATTACGAAACAGTCTACGAGTTTGTCGAATGTGCCAGAAGGATCTCGCTCTTATGTGCGTGGCATACGTGACTGCCAACGCATTCGCGAGAGGTTTCTTGAAGCCGCCAGCCGCGCGGACTGTGTCAAGGCCGCAGTTAATTACACAGTTCACACGGGCGCTAAGACGCAATTAGGAACGTTCTGGTCTGTGATCAGAGGTATAAATACATGGTGGTAGCGGCCTTAGTTTTCTGTATAGCAGCGATACATTTTCAGTGCGGCTCGAGTTATTATCGGGCGAGATTTCTGTGTACGTTCAAGTGGTTATTAGTGAAGTGTTGCGTTTTATAATCAGGCGGTATAATTGTAATACAATTGTGTTTTAATATTAGTTGACATTTATTTGCGTGTGAACAATTTTTATTTGGTTTGTTATAACAGACTGTGTTGTTAATTACGAACTGTTTAACTGTGAAAATTAAAGCTAGTGATTAGTGATTTAATTGGTGTCTTGATTTTGCTTCCACTGTACCTACGACGATAGATTAGACCGTCGTAACAGTGGTGTCAGAAGTGGGATAAAACGATTAACAATGGATATAGTGGACACTTTGTACAAAACGATTGTAATTCGTAATTAATTGGAAAACAATGGATGCCAGTCAGATGATAGGATTAATCAAAGCAATGCTACTGCAGATCGAGGAACGACGGCGTCAGCAGGCAAAAGAGGCAGAAGAAAGACGCCGACAAGAGGCAGCAGAAGTACAAACACGACATAATGAGAAACGCAGACAGGAAAGAGAAGCGGCAGATGAATGACAGATGAACGACAGAAAGCACTAATGGAAGAACGACTAAAAGAAAAACGTAAGCGTGTAAATGAAACACCAAAGAGACGACAAAAAGAAGAATTTAGTCGTCAATCAGACGAAGTTAAGGCATTCGTACAAGAGGATACCACTGCAAAATTCGTCCTGTTACGAGGTGAGCTGAAGAAACAAGTTGACAGAATATCTGAAATAGAAAAATCTGTGTCAAATATGAAAACAAATATTTGAAGTTCTGAAGTTTCTATTGCAAATTCAATAAAACAAATTAAAAAGGAATTCGAACATTTAGCAAAGGAAATAGTTGATAAAGAAAGACCCTTAATAAATGCTGATGAAGATTCAAGATATCAGAAAAATTAAACTGTAGTAGGCCAGTTTTCGCGAAGGCCCCAAGGTTTGATAGAAGTACTCATTGGGCAAATTATATTTGCTAATTTGAAGCTGCCGCTCGCTTAAATAAATGGACGGAAGAAGAGAAAGGACTTTCACTAATTCTTGCTTTAAAAGGGCCTGCCGCAGAACTAATACAGAAAGTGCCATCTGACTGTCAGGACGTCTATGCCGAATTAACTAAAGCTCTGGAATTACGGTACGGTGACCAGCATTTGTGCGATGTGTACCGTGAACAACTTAAAGCGAGGCGACAGCGTTCAGGGGAGAGCCTTCAAGAGTTTGAAGCGAATGTCGACCGACTGACGAGATTGGCTTTTCCTGAAGAATCGGAGGACTTTCGGAAGTGGATTTCTCTCATTATGTTTATTGACGGTATCAGAGATAGTCAGTTACAACAAGTGTTAAGAATGGGTTAGCATGATAATAATCGGACGCTCTTGTTCATGCTCTCCGTTTTGAAGCTGCCAAGTCGGCGACCTACATTAATCAAAGTATGCCATCACGTTGTAGCCAAACGGATCCAACATCACAGTATCGTCATAACGGACAGAATAAAGAGACAATTCAAGGACAACAGTTTAAAAAGTCAGCAGCGTCACAACGATCTTCGAACCAAAGGATAAAGACAGAAGACCGAAGTGTTACATTTGTGGGAAACGTGGCCATCTACAGGTAGACTGTTGGACGAAGAAAATACCGAGAGAAGGGAGTGATCACATCAATTGGAGGAGTAAAGCCCGAAACCAGCACACAGTTTCCACGCTACATAAGACCAGTGGAAACTTGATTGTTAATGGATTTGCGGAAGGTAAACCAACATCGTTTACAGTTGACACGGGCGGAACAGTGTCCATTGTGCGCCCTGACTTAGTCAGCAACCGCCAACCTCTAATTAGCAATTGTACAATACAGACTGTGACTGGAAGCCCCATCAAGTTGCTAGGAAAGGTAGACATACGTGTACGCCTGGGTCTTCTCAAGTTTAGCCACCAAATGCTCGTTGCAGTCAATGTCGATGAAGTGATTCTTGGCACGGACGTTATGAATGCCTACGGATTCGTTGTGGACTTAAGAGAGAATGTCCTGAGGGTCGGCCAAGAGAAGATGAAGCTTTGCATGACTACAATGACAGGGACTACTAACCATTCGATTAAGCAAGTGGCATTGGCCGAAGAAAAAGTCAACAGGTCCAGGAACCCTCCATAGTGTAAACGGAAATGGAGGAAGAACTAGCAGAGGAAATACAAATAAGTGTAACGACAAAAGAAGTGATTGGAAAGCCAACTATCGGTGTCGAGACAAAACTCTTGCTTGTTCCTGAGCTGATAGAAGAGCCCGAGGGGAAAATGGCTGAAGATGAGGTTACGCAAAGGGTTGTTCACGAGAACCAAGCAAACTTGGATCAGCCAGTGGTGTTTAGGTCATCAGTACATGACGCAACGGGAGTGACTCCAACAAAACTAGTGGTTGAGCGGAAGACTCGCATTCCTGGGAACGTGATGTTCTAATCACATGAGACTGAATTCGAAGAACCGGAGGATTATCGTACGCAAGAATGTCCACCTAGAACGCCTGGTCGAGTATTACTTCATAGACGGTTTGCCACGAACAGGCTTAAGGAGGAGACAGTGTTACGACATTACAGAACAGTCTACGTGTTTGTCGAATCTGCCAGAAGAATCTCGCTCTTATGTGTGTGGCATACGTGACTGTCAACGAATTCGCGAGAGGTTTCAGGAAGCCACTAGCCACGCGGACTGTGTCAAGGTCGCAGTTAATTACGTAGTTCACACGGGCACTAAGACGCAATTAGTAACGTTCTGGTCTGTGAGCGGAGGTATAAACACATGGCAGTAGCGGCCTTAGTTTTCTGTATAGCAGCGATATATTTTCAGTGCGGCTCGAGTTATTATCGGGCGAGATTACTGTGTACGTTCAAGTGGTTAGCCTATTAGTGAAGTGTTGCGTTTTATAATCGGGCGGTATAATTTAATACAATTCTGTTTTATTATTAGTTGACATTTATTTGTGTGTGAACAATTTTTATTTGGTTTGTTATAAGAGACTGTTGTTAATAACGAACTGTTTAACTGTGAAAATTAAAGCTGGTGATTAGTGACTTAATTGGTGTCTTGATTTTGTTTCCACTGTACCTACGACGATCGAGTAGCCCGTCGTAACAATATTTTATAAACCTTTGTATTAATATGTTTCACCAAGTCCCCACCGAGTCATCAATTATTAACCAGTACCTACTTTAAACATCGTACGCTGGACAACATTACTTTTGTTTTGTGTGTAGAGGATAAAACAAACAGAATTAAGCAAAACAGGATTCAAACTCTTTCAGCCAGTGAAGTTTAACAAAACATTATGTCTTCGATTTTAATAGAGCATCGATAAATCTTTTTACTTTCTTTCTTGACTTTGTTAAGTGTATTTGCCATCTGACATACGTCTCTATAAAAACAAAATTTTACATCTACAAATCGTAGATTTTAAACGTATATTTTGTGTATCTAAATGTCTATGTTATTTTATTCTAGTTTTTGAATCAAAATGCAACACGTAATCAACTGATCTATGGATTAGGCATAATTCCGTCTTACCTGTTTTTATCTACGCTAAACTTGAACTATAGTACTTAGTATCATATTTTTTTTAACGATCAGCAAATGTTTCTCACAAATTCCTTGTTTTTCTGTAGCTCTGCTTATAGTTATTGTGTAGGTTTCAATATTCTCTTAAAATTTTTTAAACGTTCTCGTAAACGACAAAAGCTGTAAATAGGTAATTTTCCACAGTCACTGCAAACGTTTTGAAATTCATTTTACGCTAATTGCTAGTTAGTATTGTGTTACGACAATTATGGAACGCTCACGAACAGTCGAGAGTGTCATTCTAATCGATTCTGTGCTGACCGAGCAGATGCGTGTCTCTGTCAAGGCCGTGTACTAAAGTACACTCTAGACCTTTCGACTGTTTGTTAAGTCACTAATCACCAGCTTGAATTTATCAGAAATAACAGTTTGTAATCAACAAGTTATTCAAAAAGATTATACTCGTAAAATAATTTGTCCACACCAATAATAATGTAAATTAATAGTCCCGCCCAGTAATCACTTTTCACTATAATCACTTGAACGCACTGAGTAATCGCCCGATGTAAACTGACTGAAGTGACCGTCGCTGGATGCTTATATTTATACCCCGCTAAGATGCCAGAATAGTCTGTCACTTTTTGGATGACGTGTCAAGAAATTATCTAATACAGGCGCTCTCGAAGCCATTAGAAACAGTGCGAAATGTCTGACCTTGAACACAGTGCGCCGACCGATGCGGTCTAGAATAGCCTCAATTGTTGACGCATGACAAGTGTCACGTAATTGTCTTTCATCTCAAAGCAGCAGTAATACGTACGCACACACACATTACAGGTAGGGTCTGTTGGGATAGCCGAGAAACACGTAGAACGATTCACTCCATAGTTCGAGAATGTTCAGTTGCATAACAGTATTTTAGTTGTACGTTAATGTTAAATTATTGAAATTAACCGTAATTAAGTTCGGAAGATTCTTACCATACTTTATAATTTTCTTGCTTAGTAGAAGCTTGTAATATTGAGTATAACGTTTAATTAAAAAAAAAATAACTCAATTCTATACGGAAAATGAAAGAGAAAACGTGAACAAATTTTATCAATCATGATCTTTAAGCTTTGCTGCTGTCAGACATTAGAGAAATTGAAAAATTATCAAGCTGCCAGTAAGCCTACACCTAATTCATTTCTCTCAGGGTTTTAGGGGGGATCGAGGTAAATTGAAATATTATCAGACTAAGCCTATTTAATATTCTCTGATGGAACGTTCCGAGTAATTTCTGTTTTGGCAAGAGCGTATAAAAAACCTGTTTTAAAAAATAATACTCCCGTAGAATAAGAATTTGTTTTGTACAATGTGATTACATTAAGTGGCTTATTTTCAAATAATTTAATTTTCATCTAATTTTTAGTTATTTTTAGGTAGTTTTGTGCTAAATTCTAACAGATCTAACTACTCTCTACAAACTTTTGCAAGGTGAGTTATTGTAATATTAGTTTGAAGAGAGAGCGTTCTAATTGAAGTTATAATTTGGTTTGGGCTTGAAGTACGTTCTAATTGAAATTATAATTTGGTTTGACCTTCAAGTAGGAGAAACAAATCAAACGTTGGTAGCACGGTTTTATGCGCGGTAAAAATACTAACTTTCTCAGTCGTTCAGCAACCATTATGCATTGTTGTTCCTCTTACAAGTATGAATGAAGTAAATGTTTTTGTTCAAAAAACACTGCATTATTATTAAACGTCTTAGAAAATTAAAACTGAAACTATGAGAACTTTATGGTAACATGTTTTGGCGATATTTTTCAGACATAATCGTCTGTAAACGAAGTAAAGTTTTTAAAAAATGGCCAGAACTTGTCGAGAATGAATCTCACGTACGATGCCCAAGAACATCGATAATAGTAGGGCTATAGATAACTGCAGGATCAACACACTTGCTCAAAATCATCATCGAATCACGGTGTAGGATATTTCTTCAGCAAATAGCAACTTCATTATCTGTAGGGTAGGTATCCGCATGTTGGATTTGGCGAATGCTTGCGGACGAACACAACCAGACACAACCTGTAAGTCCCACATTCACTGTTAGAACAATATGAAGAAAAGGGAATTTTCACACTGTGAATTTTTTCACTACCCATAAAACATGGGTATAACATTTTACCCCAGGAAAGAAAAGGGTATAGATGCTGTAGCGGCATTTTCCTTCTTCTTCTACCTCTTTTTCTTCTTCTTCACTACATGGCTTGGTCTATAGCCCGTTCGGACGTAACGGAGTCTCTGACCATTTTTTCCAGGGTCTTCCACGATCTCTCGTCCCCACTGCCCTATATTCAAACGCTTGTTTAGGAATACGCGTGAGTACCATGCGTTCCACATGGGATTTCCAATTCTTCCTATATTCTCTCCAGAACCGACTGCAACTTCAGGATTCTTCAGGAAGTGTCACATCAGGGCTCCACAACTTGTGAATATGGGTTTGGCATTTTTATTTTGATTCTCACTTTGCCTCAAATTGTTTTAGGTGAGATCCGTTCCTTTAATCTTTTCTGTCAATCTCTCTTGACTGACTCTTGCTCTTTGTTACCCCGAAGCTACTAGAGTACTCGAGGGCTAGGGTGTTTTCTTTTTTCATTCTAATTTTGTAATTTAGAATAGGCAGACAGGGCTCAACAGCCGTAGAGAAGGCGGCCGGTTAGGCTCGTGTACTCCGAAATCAATGCACCTGGTCCTCCAGATTGAGTGTTGTGCGAGGTGCTGGTAACATTTTCATGTAAATTTAGTTTACTCGAGTACTTTAACACACAGTAAATGATTCTGCATCTCCAAAACAAAACAAAAAAGAGTAAATACCACCTTTAAGGTTTTATTCTTGTGGGATATGAGAGGCGTCATACACAATCGACTATTAGCGCTAAGTATTACTCGAAACAGCCGTACTGAATAGGTGTATAAACGCCAGTATTGTATTTGTTTTTTGCATGCGTAATGTCCGTTCTCATGTCGCCACTCATCCGATGGCTACAATTCGAAAGCTGAAGGCGACCGTTCTCCGCAATTTGTCCTATGGTCCGGACCTTGCCTCCTCTGATTTTTATTTGTTTGGGCACTTATGTCAGGAGGGAAAAGTTTGATACAATGAAGAAGTAATCGAAGCTGTTTGTGAGAAGACACGTCCTCTGCCAGAACAAATTTGTCCTCAAGGAATATGTAAGCTATGGGAGAGATGGCGTAAACCAGTTTTTCTAAAGACTGTTTTAAACATAACTATATGTAAATTACTACTCTTCTGTTACTTTGTAAATAAACAGTAAAGTATTATTTAAGAGCACTCCTAACGGTCAAATCTACCAAAAAATCGACTTCTGGTTTTTTCTTTGAAACAAATATTCAGTATTTTCTGAGTTATTTGATAGTTACTGATAGTTATTTGAGTGATTTGAGTTATTAGAGTCCTTATAATGTTACCATTTTTTACAAATCTGGATCTTTCTTACAAAAAATTTTAGAGATATGAAGTTTTTACCATTGGAAAGGAAATTTTATGAACACTCACTACCAATTGTATTAGAAGAGTTTTCCGGGCTGTTTGGCCATGATCTACGGCTTAAAGACAAACCTAACATTCCCACAGCACCACTGGCTGCCATCATCAGTGGAATTTAAGAGTTCGAGACTACCTGAACGCGGGTTGTTAACGTCAGGCCCACAGTATTGTGGTAAAGGGCACAGGCCAGTACTGTGGGCCTGACGTTAACAACCCGCGTTCAGGTAGTCACAAATTCTTTGACTTCCACTGATGATGGCAGCCAGTGGTGCTGTCGAAATGTTAGGTTTGTCTGTAAACCGTAGATCACGGCCAAACAGCCCGGGAAACTCTTCTAATACAACTGACACCGGCCGTGAAAGCCTTAGAACAATGTTACTCACTACCAATGTAAGTTGTGTCTGTCGTAAACCCAATATTTGCTGATCTGAATCATCCTAATTTGTTAAAAGAAATGTCTTTATGATAGTACACAGAATGCAAGTAAAACATTTGATTTGGAATGGTTTGCCAAAAAGTATATTTGTTGGACTGGGTAATTTGGTTTTGTGTGTATATGAAACTGTGTTAACTTTCAATGAAGGTAATATAAGTAAGTGTCAACTCTTACAAAAGATCTTACAACTCGTCTTTCAGATCCTCTCCGTTGTCCGTTGCCTCGTTCTGTGCCGTGACAAATTTGAAATTGAATTTCCCGGCCATATTGCGCGCCGACACAGCTGGCTAAATATCTGGACAACGATTGTGCGGTTGGAAGGCAAGAGCTCAGCTATATATCGGCCTTGACCGATATACCGCTACAGCGTACGGCAGCGTAATCAGGACGGCTACGATTCGTCAGCTGTTTTGTAGCCTTTCACAATTCTCAACACGTTTTTCTGTACTCTTGCTCGCCAGGCGGAAAACGCCTTCTTTTTCATTTTCGCACTACGACGGGGCAGTTGGTTTGACGGCTTGCATTTGTTATACATCTTTAAAACGAGTTCGTAATTCTCTAAAGTGCTTTAAAGGTAAGCCAAAGTATTGTGTTTAATGTAAATTAATAAGGGGTTGTGGGTGTAATACGTTTATAACAGTGTGCGTGTGAGTTAATTCGCCATTTAACGTCTGGTATAACCGAGAATACGTGGCCGCCTAATTCAATATGAATTAAATTTAATTAAATAAATCAAATAATCACGTGGCAGTAATTAAATGTGAATTTGAAATCAAATGTAAAGTAACGAATACTTAAAGGCAAATTAATTGTGATGTAAGCTGAAATTTGAAGTTTAATAGTTTGAAAATGTGAGCCTTGCTGTTACTAATAACAAGTACTAGTTGGAATACGATTATAACAGTGTGTGTGTGATCTGGGTTTCCGAGAAAGATTTGGGGTTAAGGTATGTTTCTGACTGCAAACTACAAATAAAATTTTTCCAGGGTTCCCGCATAGTCGGGAGGTAAGGGGTTGCGATGATGGGGACATTCCATCGAGAACAAGCTCCCCAACGCCGTCAGACTTACCTAGAGCCTACCAACACCTAGCGGAACCGCTGCTCAAAAGAAATAGACGACCTGGAGAAGCTCACCCGTTCCTTCATCACAGTCATTGTCATCCAGAGTTACATAGCAGTAAATTTCTAGCATATGTGTCTTCTAAGCAGAGGTGGGAGGATTCCTTTTATTTACCACACACACACAGCACTCCACCGGTTGTAATGCAACAAATGAAAGACACAGTTAGAAACAGCGAACTCATATATATATAATGCAGACATATTGTGGATGATGTGATTATTGTGTTAGAAGGATCTGCTTGTTATACAGTTTTAGTAATTTCATTTGTTAATCATACTGTTAGATGTTATTAGTACAACTTGAAACGTTCTAGTGTTCATAAAATGAAAATAACTTGAAAATTATAACTTGAAAACTTCTAGTGTCCATAAAATGAAAATAGCTTGAAAACTATAACTTAAAAATAACTTGAAAACTATAACTTGAAAAATTTTTTAGTGTGTATAAAAAGAACATAACTTGAAAATAACATGAGCACTAATAAAAATATTGTTATTGTTACACAAGTGTTTTATTGTAAGTCCTCTCACTATGGGGTCGGCGCATTTTTTTCTTCCATCTAGGCCAAGTGTCCAGATTAAAAAAATTAAGTAACGACCCCCACAAAAAATAGGGGGGGGCGTTTCAGTTCCGTTCGCTGGACTCTATTCCCTGTACTTGGCTGTTCATTCGTATTCCTTCATAGCCTCTGGCTGCAGGTGCTCTCACGATTGTGATGAGTAGCCGTGCAGAGCCTCCGTCTGCCGCTGTGGTTGATCGAAAAAGAGTTGTTGTCGTTGGGCAGAGCCTCCGGCTGCCACGGTAGTTGTACGAGAAAGAGACATAAGTTGGTGCGTCTCGAGTATTTATACCCTAGGGCGCAAAAATCATGTTTCGACAATCTTCTGCAGGTCTCAGTCTGTCGTTAGCGTCCCTTTCTAAACACGATTATTGTCGCATTTATTTCACTTGTCTTCGCAACATGCGAAGTCTTAAGCAAATTATCAGATATTCATCTTGTCGGTAATTTTTATGTGTTCACTGTGTATGAACCGTTTTTCCCTATCTTAATTAATAAAAGTTGTATTTATATTTATTTTCACTATATTCGCAATTTTTCTTATTTTCGCACTAATTTTTGTAAACTCGGCGTCTTTATTTTATACACACTGTGGCGTATTTGGTTTTGTGATGTTATGCACACACTCTTTACAATTTAAATAATTCATATAATTAATAGCGTTTATTTAGGGGTGACGCTATACAGGAATCAACTGGGCTCACACACACACACCTAAAATACATTTGTACACACAGACACAGAGGCGTGGTGGCGTCATCAACCTGTCCAAGCATGAAATTTGGTTGTTCCGTTTACAGTTCAGATTGAAAGCTGAATTATTATTACTAACAATATGAATTATTTATTTACATTTATTAATTATCTCAATTAATTGTGCAATGCACAGTACCCTATACATTTGTACTGTTGCAATATATATATATGCCTATATTCAAACACTTTTTCCTACACTCCGTTTCTTTATGTATATATTATATTTAATTTTTATAATGAATTTACCTAAAGATGTTTCTTCCCTTATTAAAACGATCAAAATGGATGGGATGGGTACAAAATGTAATGTACAAAACGATCAAAATGTAAGAAGGGTGGGTACAAAATGGTACCCGAAACATGTTTATAATAAGGAAAGAAACATCTTGAGGTAAATTCATTAAAAAAATTAAATATATATATATACATATGTTTAATGTTGTAATAGTCTGATATTTTATTTTATAAAATTCATAGAGTTACGTTTTATCTAGAAAAACTTGTTAGTAATGAATACTTTTAGAGTCGCTCATGCGTGCGATAAGTTACACGCTTAGCTAAGACCTTATGCAAGATTTTCACAAGTTTTCTTATTAAAACTGACACAGATGTTTTCACAAAATCTGTGTGAATTTACTTAATTAGGAATACTTGTTCTCACAAAGTTTCTTATTCAAACTCGTAGTTGTTATTTTTCTCCCGGGTTCTCTGCGTTTCGGGCCTAAACTTTTGTTACCTAATAAGCTCTCTTTGCGTGTTCTGTCTTTACTGCACTTAAAAATTACACTACGAAATTCTAAATAGAAAAGTTAGAGTACCTAAACTTATTAAACACTGGAATTAAAATTTTCAACATATGCGAGATATGAATTAATACGTGTGTTTTTTCGTTCCTTTTGACTTCATAATAATGTCTGAATTTTATTTATAAGAACAATACTTAATGGCGACTATCGAGTAATATTTCAAAAATGAGATGACAAGTCCCTTGGTTTGTAGACTCTATTGTATATGCCAATAATGTAATTTGGGAATGTCTACTGCTGAAACTAAGATAATCGTTTTTAGTGGCTCGAAACCTGCAAGATCAACGATTGTTTTAATTCACAAGATCGTAAAGCCAGTGAGCTCCTTCCACTGATTACAAAATGTAGTGGGAGTTAATACTGATAGAGATGAAGTAAGTAAGATTCAAAAGTTTATGTGGCACATGTGTGTGGGCATTAAACGGAGAAATAAGGAACACAGGGTAAGAAAGAACACGAAACAAAACTTTACAAAACAATGGCCTTTCATCTGTATTATACTGACTCTATCACTGACTGACGGACCATACCAAGAACTTGCGGAATATACCAAGGCCAAACTACACAACAAGCAATGAAGAGAGAAAATGCCCAGAAAAACGGGACGACTGATGAGACCTTTAAAATAAGCCTGGAAAACCGTTATCCAAACGACTGAATTCACAAAATCTTTATACAACACAAACATTCATAATTTTGATAAATCAAAGTAAACATAATGTTAGAAAGTAATAAGAAATAGAATTTGAAAAATTAAAAACTAAATAACATATAGAAAATTAATTATCAGTTATTTTCTCTATGCTAGCAGTCTTCATAACAACTTTGTCAAATTTTGATGCTTGCCTGCTATATACACTTTTTCCTCGAACGAGGCCTTTCGGTTTCGCAACCATTATCAAGTTCTCCCTACAACAACATTAAAATACCTAATTCCCTTATATATATATATATATATATATATATATATATATATATATATGTATGTATACTAACCCTCCCACGCATCACCGGTTACATTCAACCAATAGGAGGCAGTACATACCTTCCAGTCCTTGCTAGCCCCGCCCCTTACTCAGTCAACCTGACCTCGTCATATACATTTCCTCTAGAAATCTCCTACAGCTTTCTACATTCTGAACCTATCCTGTAACCGTATTACACCTTTTATACACTACTCTTTCAAAATATAGTAAAATATATCCTCATTACTAAATTCAGTCTTTATATTCATCAGCGCATTACTATTCTTTTTCCTTACTTTTATATTTATAATTCTTCATACTATTTGCGTTTACTTATGTTATTCTCTAACCTTACTATTTTGACGTTCTCTGTTGGGTCTAAAAACCTATACCCTGTTTCATTAAAATGTCTCGCATAGAGCGAATTCGTAGTTCTGTCCTTTATTTTATCCTTATATTTTGATTCCATAAGGACACGCCTCTCAAAACAATTCATATATATTTCCGCCATTACTGGTGACAACGGACAACCCATTGGTAGCCCCTCCTTTTGAATGTAATACTTATTATTAAACCTAAAGTAGTTTTGGTGTACGCACACTGTCAGAACTTTTATTAAATCACTTTTGTACTGATACTGTCCTAAATTGTTATTTTTAATAATTTCTACAGTATGTTCAACCGATATATTCGTAAACATATCTGACACGTCTAACGACATAAGTTTCGTATTTTCACTTATTTTTACTAACTTCAACCGTTTTATTACATTTCTACCATTTTCTACACTATATGTTACCTCAAAATCGTATAACCTCCTAAGCAACTTGCTCACTTCTTTCGATATCTTATAACTAGGCGAATTAATAAACGAAACTCTTAGCCTAAACGGCATGCCTTCTTTATGTAATTTTGGTTGACACCTCAACCTTGGCGCTTCCGGGTTTGATTCTATAAGTAAATTTTTCTTCTTATCGCTTAGGAATGTTATTTCTTTTAACACGTTTTAAATTTGAGCTTGGTATTTGCTTGTGTAATCATATTTTATACCTTGATATGGACCTTCTTTTATAAAGTCTTCTGTCTTGTTTATGTACCAATCTTTCTTCATTACAACCGAAGTATTTCCTTTGTCTGCTTTAGTAACTAGTAGATTATTTTCTTTTATTTCATTTTTCAATTTCTTTACATACTTCGTGACCTGTTCTTCCACCTTATTTCTTCTATTTGTACTTTTATTATACATTTTTTTAAAGATTTCTTTTAATTCATACCTCATCTGTTTTGTAGTATCCTCATTTTCTATTTTCTCTACTATTACTTCACACTCCACTAATGCCTTTTCCCTATTTATGCCAACAGGCGGTGCATATTTTAAACACATCTAATAATTTTTGTTCCTCTTCTGAGAATGCAACTTCTGTAAGGTTAACCACTCGTTGTGCAAAACCTTCCTCACTACTCTTTTTGTTACCTACCCTTATATTTTCTTTTTTGGATAGTTTCTCTAATTTACCAATTAATTTGTGGTTAAAATTCTTTAATTTCTTATTTACGTAATTCTCACCCAACCATATAATATTTCTTCCAATTCTATAAATGAGAATATTTTATATCATCCCAAGTCCCTTTTAAATAATTCTTTACTAAATGTATTTAGTTTTCCGTAGAGGTGCCTAATTTCTAATTTTATCCATAATTTTTCACTAAATTTGTTCACTTTTGTCGCTACTTCACCATTATTATTTATCTTAAATTTTTCATATTTCAGTATTATATTTCTATACTCGCACTGTTTATTAAACCATATTTTGCTAAGAGTTTTCTTCAATTTTATTTTAGTTTATAAATATTTAAAAACTTATAAACAAAATTTACCTCAAGATGTTATTTTTCCTTATTTGGAACTGTTTCAAAATATATAAAAATATAAACATTTATAAATATATATATATATATATATGTAACATAACAAAATTATCACACTAAACATTTGAATTAATGTTACATGAATAAAAGAAAAAGTTCCATAGTGAGTGAGAAGAATAAATTGTTTAAGGATTACCCTAGAAACTGTATAATTAAGTCTATAAAATGTGAATAAAAATGGAAGATAATAAAGAAAACCATTAATTAAAATAACCTACTATGAAAAAACCAGTTAAACCAGCAGTATACCCAGTAGATTGGGGAAGCAGTACAAAAAGGGAAGGACCATAAAAAAGGAAATAATCTGTCATGAAACCATTTTAATAAGGAAACTACTAATGTGATATTTGAAGAAGGGACGAAACATATCAAGATTCCAACAAAGAGACTAGAAACAGGAAGAGATATGCCAAAACAAAATGTTAATCATATAATAAATACCATGAGACAAAATTGAAACCGATATAGGTAAACCCCAAACAAGTTACAAGATACAATACTATAAAAACAAATTGTATATTAGTTGTAAGTGTAACATGTCAAAAAATATGTCAAAATAGACTACCATAGAGTAGAACTCACTAAAAAGACTACCAGAGTGTAGAATACAATAAAGTGAAGTGAGATAACAAAATTAAGGAACTACAGAGTGTACAGTGAGAAACATAGTTAAAAAATCTATAAAAAAAATCTTCAATGAGGTTGAAGTATTATAAAAAGACTACCATGAGTGTAGAATAATAATAATAAAACCATTGAAATGAAAGACGGTCTAAGGACTGACAACATGACTAGTAATAAGAGTTTTAAATTAGATATAAGAAGGACTATTACATATAAAATGTTTTCTTTAATTATAACTAAATAAATGGTGAGGACAAAAATACCAAAGGACAGTTCATAACTGAAGGTATGCCTAATATTAAGATGTTTATTATTTATTATTAATTAAATAATATTTTAGATGTAAGGTGTAAATAGATACACGAGGTTTTTTATCACAGTTAAAGTGTTTTCATAAGAATAATACATACACAAGACAGTTAGTGACTGACAGTGTTACTAGTAATAGGAGTTTTTTATGTTTTCTAATTAAATTATGTCTAGGATAAGCTATGTTGTTATCATTTGATGATACAGGAAAAAATAATAGGAATAAGATGTTTTTGTTAAAATTAGGTGATATATGGAAAATAGTTGATAATAAGATGTTTTTGTTAAAATTAGGCATAAGATGTTCATGTTATGGTTCAATGATGTTATTAGTATAAAGAAAGTTTAGTAGATACAAGATATTCTATTGTAATTAAAATCATGTCATTTAATTTTCCATTGTGTAAGTCAGAGAGGCAAGTAGGGCATAAAAATGTAATAGTTTTATTCAAATCAGTAAACCATGTATAATGTACAAACAGACCCACCAAGACACTATGTTTGTAAACACAGAATGGCCTATAAACCAAAAAAACTATCTATCAAAGAATTAATCTATGTAATAGGAATAGAATTCAATACATACAATACAGAAATTGGAAATATAATTAATACAGATACAGTTAATAGCAAATAGAATGACAAAAGAAAGAAAACTAACTTCTTTTGGAAACAGTCAAAAATAGGCTTATGATAGTAATCAAATCAGACTAAACAGCAAATTAATCAATATTGAAATGTTTT
This sequence comes from Magicicada septendecula, assembly GCA_034769895.1. Lineage (NCBI taxonomy): Eukaryota > Metazoa > Arthropoda > Insecta > Hemiptera > Cicadidae > Magicicada > Magicicada septendecula. The sequence continues at coordinate 376,239,110 of CM068375.1, read as the reverse complement.
AATAACCAAATTATTAACAACAAAGTAATTACGGAGTTATTAGGTGTATTCCATGGAAATATTATACCGAAAAAACAAATAAAAACCTTTAAAACACTGAATTTGTACAAAATATGGGGAATACAATTATTATGTAAAATTGTAATTTTTGGGCTTAAATGAGTTTGAAACAAACCCAGCTATATATCAAAAGATGTAAAATTAAATAATCAATATTACTGAATAGTTAGATTCATGTAAAATTAAGAAATATTTGAAATACAGTAAAAAATAAGAAAACTTGTTATGTATAGTTAGATAGTGAAACAAGTCTTAGACAGATATTTTATAATTAAACAATATGAAGAGGAAAAAGACATACCACAAATTGCCTTAAAACGACGACGTTGCGTCGATTAGTCTATTGTTAATCGCAAAGCTGAACAGTTGAAAAATGTATTAGTGGAGTTTTGAAAACCAAATAATTTATATAAAAACCAAGTGTGGTTATGTGGCGTGTAACGGAGATGAACTAACAAGTGAAATAATATTATCTATCTATGTCTAACACTTCACAAATTTCCAAAAACACAGAATAACACCATAAAACGCAACACCAAAAATCGACAGCCATTTTGAAACAATTTTTGGGAACGAATTCACAAAGAACCAACACACATATTTGAACATCACACTACAAAAGAGATCCATCCAGAATTCGACATCGCAGACGACGAGGGGACATTCAACACAATATTTTGGACCAACACCACTTTGCAGAAAAAGGGAACATCGTTTTATTTCTGTGGGAGATCTTCAATTCCAACGGCGTCATAGCAGTTAAAACGAGCAGACGGCGGCCATTGCTGAATTTCTATAAAGACGACCGGCCAGTGCTGCCTGGAGCAGAGTGACGTCATTTCTTCGACTTGGTTCGAAATTTAAATAATTTCTTTCTAATTGACAATTGTAATAATAATTCTGTTCTATTTCAGATATTAACATTTAGTTTAAGAATACCTGTTAAATGTATCTTGTTCCTTGCCCTCTGACCATTTCGACTCGTTAAAAGAACCATAAATTTAAACTTGTAAAAAATATATTTGTTAATCTTTCTCACTGCCGACTGTGGCGAATGTTAGCCAGTGCCTGGGACATGCGCAGTTTGACTGGCGCACAATTTTGAATGAATAAATGCAAATCAGTATTCAGTTACCAGCATTGTTTTTATTTCTAACATTAATGTTATTATTATTTTTTATTAAGCAAAAACATAATTCACATTGAGAGAATAGATATAGGAGGAAATTACAAACTCAAATAATTAATTAATTAAATTAAATCATTCAGTCAAATTCGATACAAGCACAAGAAAAATTATTTGCAAAATTTTTAAAGTTTGATGTATGTGTTATTTATCAATCAAACACACCTAGTTATAACATATTCTTATCATTAATATCTTTATATTTTGTTTATTATTACACTTGAAATTATATTACAATTTGACTAGTGTAACAGTGAGACTTTAAGGAGTCAGACTGATCCAGTGATAAACAGAATATCAATACGTATCAACACATATCAATTCAATTATTTTTAATTTATATCTTTATTTTTATATTTGTAATATTTTAATTATATTACAAATTGGCGTTTCCAACTTGGAGCTTATTAAAACAAGCATTCATCAATTATATTTTTTTATTTGTAATTTGTAAATAATATTACAAATTGGCTTGCCCAACTAGTGGGGCTAAAGGAAGAGCACAATACCTTTGTTAGCACCAAAGATACACACACAATATATCTCTATATATATCAATTATTTAAATTTTATTATATTTGTAATATTTTTATTTATATTACAAATTGGCGCCCAACGTGGGGCTTTAAATAGGAGGTAATAGTGTTGTAAAATAAGGACGAGTGTCCAATTTCCTATTTTTAGCTTGGCAACGGTCAACAGGTCGGAAGAGGGAGCGAGATGCACAGGAGAGCTACATCAAGGAAAAGGGCTATGGAGGCCGAGCAGGAGATAAACATGGAGGATAAAGAAGCGACACCAGTGGAAGATGTGGAGTCAATGTTACCGCCAGCAGAACCAAATAAGCCTGCACCACAGAAGGAACAGCTGGAGAAATCCACCGCAAAGGAAGATAAAAAATTTGATCAAATGATGGAGATGTTACTTAGAGAATTTAAAACGACGAAGGAAGAATTAAAGGAGAAGATGGAAGAGAATAGTAAGAAGCTGGAAAATGATAACCAACAATTGAAGGAGGAATTAAGTAATAAAATTGGAGATACCAGTAAGAAGATGGAGGAGAAGATGGAGGAGAATAGTAAGAAGATGGAGGAGAGTAGTAAGAAGATGGAGGAGGAAATGAAGAATGATAATCAACGATCGAAGGAAGAGTTGGGCAATAAAATTGGAGATACTAGCAAGAAAATGGAGGAGAAGATGGAAGCAAACAGTAAGAAGATAGAAGAGAAGATGGAAGAAAATATTCAGAAAATCGAGGAGAAGATGGAGGAAAATATCCAGAAGATGGAGGAGAAAATGGAGGAAATAAAAACTGACAATAAACAATCGAAGGAGGAATTGACCCAGATAAGCCAGAAACTGGAAGAAACCAATAAAAAGATGGAGAATAATAGTCAGCAATTGAGGGAAGAATTGAAGGAGACGAACCAAGAGAACATGAACCGGTTAGACGGAAGAATGGAAATATTGAAGGATGAATTGAGCCAGAAAATAGCTGAAAACAACGAAACAATCAGCAAGAAGGTAGAAGAGGAAATAACAGTAATCGAACAAAAGGTTACCAGAGCTGACGAAAAATGGAGTCAAACCGAACAAGAAGTACGGAGTATCAGAACAGAAATAAATACGAAGGTTAACACCATTGAAGAAACGACTAGGAAGACATTGGAGGAAAAACTAAAGGAAACACGGGAAGACTGGGAGCGAGTGCAGGACCGATTCACAGAGAAATGTGACGGCATAGAAGCTGCTGTGACCAGTATTAACAGTCAGGTACAACAGAACCAGACAGATATAGTCCTATTCCATAGTCGACCGACAACCATTACCAGTTGTCCCAACAGTGAAAATCGTGAAGGGATTAACTTCAGGTTTTATAAAAATAAACCCATGGAATTCCTAGCAAGAATCGAGGAATACTTTGCCAAACACAGAGGTAATCGCTGGAGGGAGAACAAAGAGGTGCTGGACGAATCGTTCAAGGAAATAGCAGACAATTGGTGGATGGCAATAAGAGACGAGGTAACCGACTATCAACAATTCAGAAGGCTATTCAAAGCCAAATATTGGTCGGAATCAACGCAAAATATCGCCAGAGACGGGATATGTCATGGGAAGTACAACCCATATGGGAACCAAACTTTAACGGCGTACTTTTTAGGAAAGGTGTGCGTGGCCAAACATCTAGAGCCCCGAATACCGGAAGAATGCCTGGTCAGCAAACTCTCATACCACTACGAGGAGGATATTATCAGAGCCAGACGAAATAGTCAAATAAAGACGGTGCAAGCCATGACCGAGCTTTTAGAGATGTACGAGCACGAAGACTATTACCGTCAAAGTCGCAGGAGGTATGAAAAGCTGGAACCAAGGAATAACAGCAATAATTTGAATAATAATAATAATCGGCAGAATGTGAATAATAATAATAATTATAATTCCGCAAATCGGAATAATGCCGAGTACAATTATAACCCTAGAAATAACAATAATTTGCCGAGGCTTAACAACAATAATAATAATAGTAATATTCCTCGCCTAAATAATAATAACAACAACCACAACAATAATAATAATAGCCGTCCCCAAAATAACAACGGTTATTATAATAATAATAGTAACTATGTTCAAAATGGTCAGAGGAACCCCAACCTTTCTAATAATAATAATTATCATGGTAATCATAACCGAAATTACCCAAGTGGAGGTAACCACAATTACAGGGCATATCGACCTAATGTTAACTACATCCGAGCAGAAGGCAGTGGACACAGGAGGTACCAGCCTCAAAGAAGGAGCCGATACTACGAGTACGAGACCTTCCAAGGGAGCCAGGGAAGTAATAGGTACAGGGAGTACGAGCCCAGACGTAGTTCCAGCCTGGATAATCAGCGAAGACTACCTGTAACAGAAGCCCAACCAGACGATCGAGCAGAACCAAACGACACAGCCTCAGGACTTCAAGCTGACGCTTCCAACGGCCTAACCCGTAATGAAGCGGAACATTGAAACGAACGGAGGCAGTAATAAAATCCAATGACCCTTTACTGCTCCAATCTGCTGGGTTTAATCAAGTAGGTATGAATGTGAAGAAAAACAGAAAAAATTTTACCATAATATACAGCAATTATTTAAAGGATATCCGTAAGGACCTATTAGAAGAAAGTGAGCTTAATATTAAAAATAATGATAATGAAATAATATACATAATCGCAGAAATTGAAGGTATTTCTGTTCCTATAATGATAGACACTGGAGACAATGTCTCCATAATAAATCGAAATGAATTGGACCGGATACAGCAGGAATGCCACAAAAACTTACCGGTACTACCTATTAATAACATTGTACTTGTAGGAGCTACCGGCCGACAGAACAAGACCATAAGAAAGCAGGTATCCCTCAATGTCAAAAGTCAGGGCATTAGTGTGGATATGATATTTCTTGTTGCAGCCGGATTACCTTTCAACATCATGATAGGATGCGACATATTGCGCCGAAACTCAGCAATTATCGACTTGTGCCGAGGAAAGGTATCACTCTTTGCTGAAGGTTCAACCTGGATAGCCAATTTAACTGATAACAAGACTTTAGACTCCAAACGACTTCTCGACCACCAAAATAAGGTGAATTACTTATCTAACCACTCAACAAACAACAAGCCAGTACATCAGGATTCGGAGGAAGACCTATGGAAACAAAAGATCCAAGAGATACGTAACTTCCAGTGCCACAATACTAACGAGCAACTAACGGAAAACCAGCTGAATCAATTGGTAGAAATATATGAGAAATATCGAGCTGTATTTTCTGACGAACCTGGAAAGATCCGGAACTACCAATGCTCAATACGATTCAGAGAACCGGTAGAATTCAACCGAAAGTCATACCCAATAGCACAATCTTTGAAAGAAGCCGTACGATCAGAGATCCAGAATATGATCCGTAGAGATATCATCGAGAGCAGTCAATCGCCATACACTAGCCCAATTGTGGCCATACAAAAGAAAAATGGGAAGGTAAGACTTTGCCTTGACGCTCGGGAGATAAATAAGATGATAATAAACGATCGTACCTCACCTGGCGAAATTGATGAAATTTTGAAGAGGTTCCACGGAACACGATTCATTACCACCTGGGATACGGTATGCGGCTATTGGCAAGTGGAGTTGCACCCAGCAAGCCGGCAATACATGGCGTTCATCTTCGAAGGGCGCAATTATCAGTTTAAGAGATTGCCCTTCGGGTTGGTTAATTCAGTAGCTGTTTTTGTCGCCTGTATGGATCATATACTAGGACCAGAAGCGCTCCAATTCACAACTGTCTATGTTGATGATCTCCTAATAACATCAACCAGCTGGGAGGAACACTGTTATCGTGTGGAGTATGTTTTGAAGAAGCTTGCTGAAAATAATGTCACCCTTAAACTGGACAAGTCCAAGCTTATAGCTAAAGAAGTTCAATTCCTGGGTTTCCAGCTAAACAGTCAAGGAATAACACCATCAACAGAAAAGGTAGACGCCATACAACGATTCCCTACACCAAAAAACAGAAGGCAACTACAATCATTTTTGGGCCTATGTAACTATGATAGGAAGTTCCAGAATAATTATTCCGAACTAACAGCCCAGTTTCAGTACCAGTTATCGTCCAAGAATAAATGGCGATGGGGTCAAGAACAAGACGAGACTTTCAAATCAATTAAAGAGAAATTCTTAGATGCAGTAATGCTCAACCATCCAGATTTTAACCGACCCTTCTTTCTAAACTGTGACGCTAGTAATATTAGCTTGGGTTCAACACTGTACCAAGAAGATGAAAGTGGAAACCATCTAGTAGTGAGCTTTGCTAGCAGAACCCTTAACCAGTGTGAGAAGAACTATAATGTGACGGAAAAAGAACTGCTAAGTGTAGTCTTTGCCTGCGGGAAGTTTCGGACGTATATCCTTGGATATCCAGTGACCGTCCGAACAGATCACAAGTCTATATCATTTCTAAGAAGGTGCAAATTAAGCCATGGTAGATTGACCAGATGGGTACTCGCCCTACAGGAATACGATATACAGTGGGAGTATGTTCCTGGAAGTAAAAATGTAGTAGCCGACGTATTGTCAAGAGTGAATCTAGAAGAACAAACATTCGAAGGCGAAAAGGAGAGCATTTTGAAAATCTATAACATCATTAAGGACAGATCTGATTTAGAGAAGATAGTGCAGGACATCAGCAAACACCAGCAGTCCGATCCGAAGTTAAACTCTATTAAACTTCGTCTCTCCAACCAAGATGACACAATAAACAAATTTTACTGTATACATAATGGGATTTTATTCATCAAGACATCCCTTGACGAAGACGTTTGGAAGATCATGATCCCTACTACAATCGAAAAGGATATCATCCTGGACTATCACCTACGATACGGTCACATGGGAGCCATGAAGGTGATCAAGGCAATAGAAGAGAATTGTCACATAAAAAGTATCAATAGAAAAACTAGAAACTACCTTAAAACCTGTATGATATGTCAATTGGTGAAAACCAACAATGAAAGAAAGGAAGGTATGATGATACCAATTACCTCACAAGCCAAACTGGAAAAGGTCTTTCTGGACATATGCGGTCCATTTCCCCGCAGTGGCGGACGCCATCGATACAAGTATATTGTTATTATGATGGATCATTTTACAAAATTTACAAAACTATACCCTGTGAACAGAGCCACCACTCTAAAGACTCTAGAAATAATAACAAATCATTACATTCCAGAGGTAGGAAGCCCGACATCCATAATCACCGACCATGGAACGCAATTTAAGGGTTGGCGGTGGAGAAACACTCTGAATACATTGGGCATTAAGACATACAAGACGTCTGTCTACCACCCCAGCAGCAATCCAGCGGAGAGGGTACTGCGAGAGGTCGGAAGAATATTACGAACTTATTGCTATAATCAACAAAAGAAGTGGCAAGAATATTTATTAGCGACTGAAGAATTCCTTAATTTGTCGTATCACACCGCTATTGGTACCACGCCATACACGGCAATGTATGAAAGACCACCTCCGAGAGAAATACAAGACATAATAGAGTTCCCCAGGAGTCAAGAATACAAATTCAATCGAATCAGATTCTACAATAAATTGGCTGAAGACCAGGAAAGGCGCAAGAACAAATATCAAAAGGCTGTTAAGAAAATAATAAGCTATGAAGTCGGAGAAAAGGTACTGCTAAAAAACAGGGAATTACCCAGTACTTTGGAAGGCATTACCAAAAAGTTATTACTGCTGTATACCGGCCCACACCTGATAATTAAAAACAATAACAACAATACATATGTACTAAAGGATATCATTTCGAATAAAGTAAAAGGAACTTATAATCAGTTATCCATTAAAAAATATTTGGAGGACTCATAGTTGTGAGTTAAAACTATTATGAAGAAATTGTGAATTTTGAAAATAAAATTACAAAATTCAAAAATTAGTAAGCACAACTTACACTAAATATCTGAAAGAATATTGTGAACAAAATAAGAATTTTGGTAAGAATAAAAAATTACCAAATTCCAAAAATCAGTAAGCACAACTTACACCAAATAATCGAACAATTGTGAATGATGAAAAAAAAAAAAAAAGAATTTTGATAAATAAATAACTACAAAATTCAAAAATTAGTAAGCTCAACTTACACTAAATATCTGAAAGAATATTGTGAACAAAATAAGAATTTTGGTAAGAATAAAAAATTACCAAATTCAAAAATCCGTAAGTACAACTTACACCAAATATTCGAACAATTGTGAATGATGAAATAAGAATTTTGATAAATAGATAACTACAAAATTCAAAAATGAGTAAGTACAACTTACACCAAATAATCGAACAATTGTGAATGATGAAAAAAAAAAAAGAATTTTGATAAATAAATAACTACAAAATTCAAAAATTAGTAAGCACAACTTACACTAAATATCTGAAAGAATATTGTGAACAAAATAAGAATTTTGGTAAGAATAAAAAATTACCAAATTCAAAAATATCGTAAGTACAACTTACACCAAATATTCGAACAATTGTGAATGATGAAAAAAGAATTTTGATAAATAAATAATTACAAAATTCAAAAATGAGTAAGTACAACTTACACCAAATATCTGAAAGAATATTGTGAACAAAATAAGAATTTTGATAAAAATAAAATTACCAAATTCAAAAATGAGTAAGTACAACTTACACCAAATATCTGAAAGAACATTGTGAACAAAATAAGAATTTTGATAAGAATATAATTACAAAATTCAAAAATTAGTAAGCACAACTTACACTAAATATCTGAAAGAATATTGTGAACAAAATAAGAATTTTGGTAAGAATATAATTACCAAATTCCAAAAATCCGTAAGTACAACTTACACCAAATATTCGAACAATTGTGAATGATGAAATAAAAATTTTGATAAATAGATAACTACAAAATTCAAAAATGAGTAAGTACAACTTACACCAAATAATCGAACAATTGTGAATGAAAAAAAAAAAAAAAGAATTTTGATAAATAAATAATTACAAAAATTCAAAATAATTAGTAAGTACCACTTACACAAACATTCAAAGACTATTACGAATGCAAAAAGAATTTTGAGGAATAATAATTTCAAAATTCAAAACAATAATAAGTACAACTTATACCAAAATATTTGAAAAACAACTATGAATAAGAAAGAATGTAGATGAAAAAAAAAAAAAAAAAAAAAAAAAAAAAAACATTAAACTCACATCATTACTCATACAAATGATGAGAAATAACTCTGAAATATGAAAAAAGATTTTGTAAGAAAGAGATACAAAATTCTAAGGGAGAAAGGAAACCAGAATGTCATATGACTTAATCGAACAAATTAACCAAACTCACAAAGAAAATAATTTAATAAAAATGGAACAATGAAGAAGGACCAGCTCACTAAAGACCAAATAGTGAGACCAGAAACCAAAAAACAAAAACCTGATACTAATAATGATAATGCTGTTACAACAACCACTGTTATAGTGAAAGTTATAAAGAATTAATTCATGTTATACCATGAGCAATAAAAGTAACTCAATGGATACCAGATGGTAGAAAGAGCAAATATAAATACTACTTACTATGTAAACATGATGAAATGTATATGATACCACATACCTAAACCACCTAATATGGAATAAGCTTTAAGAGAGAAGAAGAGTCAAGTGTATAAAAGTATTAATTAATATAACGTATTATGAAGTGAAGAATCTAAAGATGTTTATTTTAGTCAAAAATGACTACTTTTACTGTTTATTTATTTTTATGACTGGATGTAGAAAATGCCATCAGTCTTATGTGTTGAGCAGAGATGATAATACCTCTGGACTCAATTGAAGTATTGGACAGCAGGGATTGAAGCCAAAAGTGCCACTCTGAACTGTTCCAATTAATTTGTTAGGGAATGTTAGGGAGTAAACATACTGGTGAGGAAGCACCAAATAAGAAGGAATATAAAATGATAATGTTATACACAAGATTGAAGATCACTTATCAATGAAAAAAGAAACTAATGAAGGAGATACACATCAGCTGAGAGGAAGCAATGGTGGAAAAAGAAGGTATATAAAGTGAAAACATGTAATCACGGAGAAAATGTAAATACAAAAGAATTAGTAGTAATTATTTCATCCATACAGAGTATGATCTGAACTAATCACTTTTACAGGAGAGCATATGTAACATAACAAAATTATCACACTAAACATTTGAATTAATGTTACATGAATAAAAGAAAAAGTTCCATAGTGAGTGAGAAGAATAAATTGTTTAAGGATTACCCTAGAAACTGTATAATTAAGTCTATAAAATGTTAATAAAAATGGAAGATAATAAAGAAAACCATTAATTAAAATAACCTACTATGAAAAAACCAGTTAAACCAGCAGTATACCCAGTAGATTGGGGAAGCAGTACAAAAAGGGAAGGACCATAAAAAAGGAAATAATCTGTCATGAAACCATTTTATTAAGGAAACTACTAATGTGATATTTGAAGAAGGGACGAAACATATCAAGATTCCAACAAAGAGACTAGAAACAGGAAGAGATATGCCAAAACAAAATGTTAATCATATAATAAATACCATGAGACAAAATTGAAACCGATATAGGTAAACCCCAAACAAGTTACAAGATACAATACTATAAAAACAAATTGTATATTAGTTGTAAGTGTAACATGTCAAAAAATATGTCAAAAGAGACTACCATAGAGTAGAACTCACTAAAAAGACTACCAGAGTGTAGAATACAATAAAGTGAAGTGAGATAACAAAATTAAGGAACTACAGAGTGTACAGTGAGAAACATAGTTAAAAAATCAATAAAAAAAATCTTCAATGAGGTTGAAGTATTATAAAAAGACTACCATGAGTGTAGAATAATAATAATAAAACCATTGAAATGAAAGACGGTCTAAGGACTGACAACATGACTAGTAATAAGAGTTTTAAATTAGATATAAGAAGGACTATTACATATAAAATGTTTTCTTTAATTATAACTAAATAAATGGTGAGGACAAAAATACCAAAGGACAGTTCATAACTGAAGGTATGCCTAATATTAAGATGTTTATTATTTATTATTAATTAAATAATATTTTAGATGTAAGGTGTAAATAGATACACGAGGTTTTTTATCACAGTTAAAGTGTTTTCATAAGAATAATACATACACAAGACAGTTAGTGACTGACAGTGTTACTAGTAATAGGAGTTTTTTATGTTTTCTAATTAAATTATGTCTAGGATAAGCTATGTTGTTATCATTTGATGATACAGGAAAAAATAATAGGAATAAGATGTTTTTGTTAAAATTAGGTGATATATGGAAAATAGTTAATAATAAGATGTTTTTGTTAAAATTAGGCATAAGATGTTCATGTTATGGTTCAATGATGTTATTAGTATAAAGAAAGTTTAGTAGATACAAGATATTCTATTGTAATTAAAATCATGTCATTTAATTTTCCATTGTGTAAGTCAGAGAGGCAAGTAGGGCATAAAAATGTAATAGTTTTATTCAAATCAGTAAACCATGTATAATGTACAAACAGACCCACCAAGACACTATGTTTGTAAACACAGAATGGCCTATAAACCAAAAAAACTATCTATCAAAGAATTAATCTATGTAATAGGAATAGAATTCAATACATACAATACAGAAATTGGAAATATAATTAATACAGATACAGTTAATAGCAAATAGAATGACAAAAGAAAGAAAACTAACTTCTTTTGGAAACAGTCAAAAATAGGCTTATGATAGTAATCAAATCAGACTAAACAGCAAATTAATCAATATTGAAATGTTTTAATAACCAAATTATTAACAACAAAGTAATTACGGAGTTATTAGGTGTATTCCATGGAAATATTATACCGAAAAAACAAATAAAAACCTTTAAAACACTGAATTTGTACAAAATATGGGGAATACAATTATTATGTAAAATTGTAATTTTTGGGCTTAAATGAGTTTGAAACAAACCCAGCTATATATCAAAAGATGTAAAATTAAATAATCAATATTACTGAATAGTTAGATTCATGTAAAATTAAGAAATATTTGAAATACAGTAAAAAATAAGAAAACTTGTTATGTATAGTTAGATAGTGAAACAAGTCTTAGACAGATATTTTATAATTAAACAATATGAAGAGGAAAAAGACATACCACAAATTGCCTTAAAACGACGACGTTGCGTCGATTAGTCTATTGTTAATCGCAAAGCTGAACAGTTGAAAAATGTATTAGTGGAGTTTTGAAAACCAAATAATTTATATAAAAACCAAGTGTGGTTATGTGGCGTGTAACGGAGATGAACTAACAAGTGAAATAATATTATCTATCTATGTCTAACACTTCACAAATTTCCAAAAACACAGAATAACACCATAAAACGCAACACCAAAAATCGACAGCCATTTTGAAACAATTTTTGGGAACGAATTCACAAAGAACCAACACACATATTTGAACATCACACTACACAAGAGATCCATCCAGAATTCGACATCGCAGACGACGAGGGGACATTCAACACAATATTTTGGACCAACACCACTTTGCAGAAAAAGGGAACATCGTTTTATTTCTGTGGGAGATCTTCAATTCCAACGGCGTCATAGCAGTTAAAACGAGCAGACGGCGGCCATTGCTGAATTTCTATAAAGACGACCGGCCAGTGCTGCCTGGAGCAGAGTGACGTCATTTCTTCGACTTGGTTCGAAATTTAAATAATTTCTTTCTAATTGACAATTGTAATAATAATTCTGCTCTATTTCAGATATTAACATTTAGTTTAAGAATACCTGTTAAATGTATCTTGTTCCTTGCCCTCTGACCATTTCGACTCGTTAAAAGAACCATAAATTTAAACTTGTAAAAAATATATTTGTTAATCTTTCTCACTGCCGACTGTGGCGAATGTTAGCCAGTGCCTGGGACATGCGCAGTTTGACTGGCGCACAATTTTGAATGAATAAATGCAAATCAGTATTCAGTTACCAGCATTGTTTTTATTTCTAACATTAATGTTATTATTATTTTTTATTAAGCAAAAACATAATTCACATTGAGAGAATAGATATAGGAGGAAATTACAAACTCAAATAATTAATTAATTAAATTAAATCATTCAGTCAAATTCGATACAAGCACAAGAAAAATTATTCGCAAAATTTTTAAAGTTTGATGTATGTGTTATTTATCAATCAAACACACCTAGTTATAACATATTCTTATCATTAATATCTTTATATTTTGTTTATTATTACACTTGAAATTATATTACAATTTGACTAGTGTAACAGTGAGACTTTAAGGAGTCAGACTGATCCAGTGATAAACAGAATATCAATACGTATCAACACATATCAATTCAATTATTTTTAATTTATATCTTTATTTTTATATTTGTAATATTTTAATTATATTACAAATTGGCGTTTCCAACTTGGAGCTTATTAAAACAAGCATTCATCAATTATATTTTTTTATTTGTAATTTGTAAATAATATTACAAATTGGCTTGCCCAACTAGTGGGGCTAAAGGAAGAGCACAATACCTTTGTTAGCACCAAAGATACACACACAATATATCTCTATATATATCAATTATTTAAATTTTATTATATTTGTAATATTTTTATTTATATTACAATATATATATATATATATATAAAAGGGAAGTAGGTATTTTAATGTTGTTGTAGGAAGAACTTGATAATGGTTGCGAAACCGAAAGGCCTCGTTCGAGGAAAAAGTGTATATAGCAGGGAAGCAACAAAATTTGACAAAGTTAGAAAATTAATTATTCTTAATTAGCTTTTCTAAATGCTAAAAGGGTATACCAACGCAAGAGTTTGAAAAATATTATGAATTTATTTTAAATGTAATCAATTACGGTTAATAATAACAAAAACAATCTGGACTAGTAGCGGTTGTGCAGTTCCCTCATATTGCGTAGTTTTTCATATAATTAAGTGGTACAGTATAACGTAAATTACCTGCGGTATGTGTACATGTCTGTGTTTCACAGTTGAACCATTCAGTGTACTTTGTATTTGCTCGTTTTCGAGAACGGTAATACATGCTAGTCGCATGTGCATATATAGGTTTACATGTATATTGAAAATACGCGTAACACTCTGCGGCAAACATTACGTACCTTCAGGATATTAGTGTCTAACATCGATTTTCATGAAGTACTAGTCGTCTAAACAATATCCTATATAACCGGCCATGACTTACTATATAATATCTCTGACTGACTGTAGCAGAATCAGTTTATTCCTTGTTATGCCGTAAAATGTTTTCTATATATGTGTTGATAGATAATCCCATTGGCTTCTCATTTGTAGCATCAGTCTCAGTGATATTGTCGAGCCTGGTTGCCTCTTTGAGTATATCACAGGCGAAGAAACTTGTGAAGTTCATCTTGTAGCTCCTGTCTACTAAATTGTACTCTGGTCGGGCTTCCTTCCCTACCCAACAGAGCAAAAGCCTGAAAAGATCAGTTAATAATTGTATCATAATATCCATTATCTCTCCGATTTCGCGTTTAGTTTACTGAGCAGGCAGCTGATTTATGAGTAACCAGACTAAGTTGTTATATCATTGTGTGTATTATCACTTAAAACTACAAAAACACAAAGCGATATGTATTTAAAAACTACAGTTTTTCTTATCTAGACGACAGTGAAGTGAAGTCCCTGCTTGTGTCGCTACTTTCCTTAATCTTACACATTTGGAGAAACTATGTTCTGTATTCACAAATAAGCAATTAAGCATGTCGATTGTATTACAGATTCTCACGAGTTTCGCAACGATCGCTATCTGAAACAGTAGAATATGTTTCACACACACACACACACACACACACACACACACACACACACACACACACACCACTGCGGTTCTCGCCCCCGAATGTTATTTAAAATATTAGTAACAGCGTTTCAGTGTTTTACCTCCTTACATTCTCAGTCAGTTAACGAAGCCAGTTATTATGCGCGCATCGTCTCAGTCTTACGGTTATTGACAATACAACACTGTATTGGTTTTTGCTTTGACGGGAACTGATGTAGCCATAAACTGAAGTTTACAGTCTATCCTCAACACAAATTCAGTAACCATAACCGTGACTAGACCATTTATACCTTCCTTGTGTGGCACAGAAAATGGCTCATTAATATTCTGTCAACAGAATATTGAGGTGTCTTCATACAAACTCACCATCACAGGTATTATCCAGATTCACTGCCACCTCACTTTAATACAGAGGTGGTAGAAATAAGAAATTTTTATAAACAATCTGAAAGTGTTTATTTACTAACAAATATTTTAAACGACCACTTAAATCATATTATCTCAAACCTGCCAATTAGTCTTTTAAACGGGTAAGTTAAAGGTAGTGTATAATGTAATAATAAATAATATATTATATTTTTTGAACAACAACATATTTTTTACTGCGTTATTCACAATCTTTCGAAAGGTTTATTTACAATAGTGTTATTTTAAGGCGTGTAAGGTATAAATTAATAGTTAAAAATTAAAAGGTTTTATTGTTTGAGTAGTTATTTATACATTATAATTCTAAAGATGACAGTATTGTAAAATAAACTGTTGAAACATAGTAAAATAAATAATAAAAAATGTGTTCTTGTTTAAAAAGTATAAAAATGAAATTTATTATTAATATTAAGTAAAACAAAATGTGAGCAATTAAAAACACTATTTTATAGATATTGCTATGACAATTACGCAACGATCTAGAAAATCCAAGAGCGTCAACCTACACGTTTCTCGACTAGCCCAGCGTGCAGAGTGCAGCGTTTGTGTCAAGGTCATGCACTCACGTAGTCTCCAGACTAATCGAGCTGCTTAACTACACAGATTATTTTGGCATGCTACCAGGAATGTGGAAAATTATTTTGGAACGTCTGCTGGATATATATGTATAAGGAACAGCGGTCGGCTTAGTGGGTTAGTTCTCACATGGCGATATTCTAGAGTGCGGATCAAGTAATTGTTGCGGATTAGTATAAAATTATTAATGTGTTAATTAGTGCAGTACTGTAATAAGTTGACATTATTACTGCGTGTGAACAAATTACACTTGAATAATTGCTTGAGAGTACCTTGTTGATTTCAAATTGTTATTGGTGACCAATTAAAATTGATAATTAGTGACTTTATTGGTGTCTGTATTTTGTTTATACTGTACAATACGACGATCCGCGACCCTCGTAACAAAATGTATTTAAAATGCAACCGACAAAATAGAAAAGTGCATCTTTCCTTCTAACGTATTGTTATGACATTATAGAACATTCTACGTCTGTGTCGAATGTTCCAGAGGAATCCGGTTGTAATGTGTGTGGCGTACGTGATTCTCGACGCATTAGCTAGACTGTGACAGAAGCCGCGCGAACTGTGCCAAGGCCGCAATGAATTATGCTCTAATGTTTTCCCTTATTGTTAATGCACAGTATGGAATATTCTGGTACCTCAGTGGGGTAGAAATACAAGTATTCAGGGAGGCTTAGTTCAGTTATTGTTCGGGCGATTACTCTGTGCGTTCAAGTGGTTATTAGTGAAACTAATTATTGTGGCACAGTGCTATGTGTTTTATAATCGAGCGGCGCCATTGGAATATAATTGTGTTTTATATTAGTTAACATTTTATTGCGTATGAACAATTTTAATTTGATTTGTTGTAAGAGACTATCTTGTTGATTACAAACTGTTTAATTGTGATAATTAAAGCTGGTGATTAGTGACTTCATTGGTGTCTTGTATTTTGTTTTCCACTGTACCATACGGCGATCAGTAGACCGTCATAACAGTGTGTACTGAATTCTTATTAATAGTGCGCGGGCGTGTGTCTCAGTGCGCTTACATCTGGTTAAGTGGATAGCTGTCTTTGGGGTATAAAGTAAGTTTAACAACAGTAACACTGAAACCACTGCAACTTATAATGGTCAAATTTTCTGAAAATAAAATGAAAATGAACAGTATTTTACATACCTTTACGCACTAATTATAGTATTTATTTTCGTTAGATACTAATCACAAACATTTATTGTATCTGTGGATAATAACGAGGATTCAGCCTTATTGCTGTAAAGTTATTCCCAAGATGATGATTATAATCCTTATCGATCTGAACTTGGTAATAGTTCGCAATCACTGACATGAAATTAATCGACGTTACTAGAGATTTGTCGCTTTGTCTGTAACTTTCGTAAAACCCTGACATTCCCTTAATATGTGCCTACATCCATTTCAACCGCATTGTAGTTTGACGAGCCATTGAGTTGCACTACTCAATCAGAAACCACTTGAATTTTTAAATACATTTTCACATGGTGATTAATGTCCTTTCCTTCGCAAGCTCTAGATGTACTATTCAGGTAAGTAATACAACGAGGAACGGCCCATGAATAGAGTTAAGTGTGAAGACCTTAGCGGCCAATATGTACAGAAGAAGCACACACTCTTCATGGAACAAATATGGAATTAATTCGGTGATAACGGCTGACGAGAATGTAGTTCCTTATGGATTTGATAATATTAGAGCAAAACAGACATACTTTCTGTCGTTGTGGTGTTTATGAATGATAGCAATCATGTCTCCTCATGTTGTCTAACTGTAAGCTAGTGCGCATTTGAAAGACTTTTTAAACCAATAATGTAGACAACTAGTTGACACCCTGAAACCAATAAAGTGCATCACAAAAGAGGAGGAAAACTGGCAATAATATTAAAAGCTTAATTAAAATTCTCTGTTCTATATAAGCCTGTCTACAATAGATTTTCATGTAACCGGATGTTTCAAAAGACATTTGATTTTTTTGAAGTAGTTAATAAATATTTGTGAATTTGCAATTTATGACAGATTTATTCAATGATAGTAACACACGCCAAAAATCAACAGTAACACTGAAAGGGAACAAATACTGAATATTTTTTAAATTTAAATTTCCTATCAATTTTAATAATTTAATCTTCTCCGTCTTCTTCTTTTCCTCTTCAAGGATTAGGTTATATAAACCTGTTCCGGCACCCATCTCATCCTTGGACAACCCACGTCTATTCCATCAATAGCTTTATAGTTCAGTGCCGCTTTCGGCAATCAATACTCTGTCATTGTTTGCAGATGATCCTACCATTGTCTTCTGTAAATTGAAATAATTTCATTTATGTTCTTTACTTTGAGGTCTCGTCTGATATTTTAATTCCTTATTCTGTCTTGCAATATATAATTTAAAGTATTTCGAGGCAACTGCATATCATCACTCCGAATCCACCTGCTAGGGGTTTGTGCAACAGGCCAGTAACCTGTTCATGTAAGACTTTGAAATACTTGTAGTATCCAAAACAGCCTTGGAATAAGATCTGGACTGTAGCAGTAGGACCCTGGCAAAGAATAAGGATTTTAATAAATGGATTGCGGAAAAAACTAATAATTTCACTAGTTCAGTATAATAATAATTTTATGAATATTTCTTCAAATAGTAATTACTTCTGCAAGTAAAGTTTTATTGAACTGTATTATTGAATTGTCACTTGACGACAATTTTTATATTAAAATTGAATTACTTCAATTATTTGTTTATTTACAAACCTTTGAAGATGTTGAAATATTGAGCGAAACGTATGGCAAGTGATAATACAGTAATATAGTTCAATATAAATTGACTTGCAGAAGTAATTATTATTTGAAATATTCAAAATACAGCAACTTGCAAGAAACATTCAAGACTTACGTACAAAATAAAAGTGAATAATAATTTTATATTTTTGCAATTAATTATAATTTCGTATTAAAATATGTAATCAATCAATTAACCGTGGCTCTACAACCCTTGGTGGGTCTTGGCCTGCTCCAAGAGTCGATTCCATTCCTCCCTATTGCATGCCTTGGCTTTCCAGTATCTTATGTTCAGCTTTACGAGGTCCTCCTCTACCTGGTCTTTGAATATAATTCGGGGTCTTCCCTTTTTTCTACTACCCATTGATTAAAATATTTAGCATTCATTGTTAATTTTAAGAATTCCTACATGAGCATTTAACATATAAGGTCAATGTTACTATTTGTTAAATTTTTCTGTGTCTAATACGCACACAAAGGGCGTAAGACTAAAGTTGTTCACACTACTATAGAATGTTGTTCTCAGCAGGAGTGTTCTCAGTAACTAGAGCGGTCAAATTGCTGTCGAAACTGATCACGTATACAAACACAGTTTAATACAGAATAAATAATTTAATAATTATAAGCTGCTTATCTAGTTGCAGAAGGAAATTAAGTGTAAGTTATTTGAGCTGAGATAGTTATTTGAGTTAACATAGGTATTTGAGTTGAGATAGTTTTTTGAGATCGCTGAGTAGCGTCGCTGCCACCTTTCCAAGCCTAAACATTATTTGCGAATATCGCGGATTACCGCAATCGGCCGTGAAGTTTACCCAGCCTATAACCTGTCACCTGTTAAAGGGTAAACGGCCTTTTATATCAACATTGCTTGCCATAACGCAAGATGATATTGCCGTTTTTATAGACTCTAAAATGTTATATTAGGCTCTTCATAACCGTATTATTTCGGTCACCTTCAATTCCACAGATTTATAAAGCGAAAGTCAATGAATTATCTAAAAGGGAGGACTTTACATACTGAATAGAGTTTAATTAGCTAGTTTATTATATAATGTAACCAGGAACATTAAAATAAATTTTTTTGGAAAAAAAACTTTGTAACCTGAAGAGCCAGTAGACTTGAGAATTTTAAAAATAAAATATTTAGATGAAATATGTTTGTTAACAGTTATATGGTTAGGTAACCTACATGCGTTTAATATGTGTGCATAAATGAAGCTCAAATTTTATAGCACTAAATAATATTAATAACTTGATATAGGAAAAAGAAGCTTTCCCATCAACACACACACACACACACACACACACACACACACACACACACACACACACACACACACACACACACACACACACACACACACACACACACACACACACACACACACACACACACACACACACACACACACACACACACACCTACACAACGTAGCTATACGGGGTCTGTAAATTAAGTAATGAGACTAACCATGAAGCAGTCAATATAGCAACACTAAGGTTTCCATTAACAGATATGATTAGATAAACAGACAATTGATATTGTCAATACAATACCGATATTACGATATTGGTATACAATACCAATATTGTATACGATATTACGAGTTCTTCCCGTTTATATTTCTTTTTTATTTGTTAGAAATTTATTATATCGTATTGTAGTTTTAATTGTGGTTAATAAAAGTTTGATAACAAATTATATAATAGCTCTTCTTTGCACTGAGTGGTTCGTTTAAATTGAAGCTCAGATACGAATTAGTTGGGTTGACTCCCTCGCAGGCGCATGCGGATATGTGTAATTCGCCGTAGACTCAATTGTTACTGAAATAAACACAAGTTATTCACTCATCAAGTACTTACTGAGTTTGAAGGTCTAGTTCGTTAACAAACACGTTATCAAGCGAATCGATAACTCGATTTCAAAATCTCTGAGTTAAATGGTGCCACCCGTGGAAGTACTAATGGTTACCTAACACGTATCAGTATTGTCTATTAAATTAAAGTCGTCAACTCTTTTTTCTGTTACACAATTTGTTTTATTAACACATTTTAATAAATTTGAAGTTCTTAATTGATCTATATAACTGCCTGTTTACCTCGTTAATCATTGACATCATTTCTTATTAACTCTTACTCTCAGGGTAGTTAAACTATTTTTGTTTAAAAGAAATTTAAAATATAACATTGAATATTTGTTCACTATTTTTACAATTTTTCCGTCGTACCTTTGAGACTGCAAGAAACATAACAGAAAATGTCTGCACTACTGTCTAAAGTGTGTAGTTTGAACTGATTTGTATAAACAAAACGACATCAAAAGTTTAAAATTATAAACATAGAATTGAAAATTCGACTATCGTCAACATTAAGGTTACTTTGGACATGCTAAACTGATACAATGTAGTATCTACTTTAAAATAATGTAACTCCTTAACCTATACATAACAAAATACATAAATAATTGCAATTATAAGTTCATCTAATGTACGTTACAAATTATCATGTCCATTGAATGTTGAACTCTTGTCAGGTAAAAAATTACAGTATATTGCTTAGATAGCTTTAGTCAAAATATTCAATGATTATTTAAGAATTGGTACAATAATAATCCTAAGATTAGATAATCTCTACCTAATAAAAATAAACAAATTAAACAACCCAATACGTCCATTAATCAAAAAAGCTCCTGCATACAAAATAGCAAAAATAACAGCACAAAAACTAAAAATTAACCATCTAACAAATAACCATCATAACATAAAAAGTACATACGAATTAACAGACAAACTAAAAATAATGAATATAAATGAAAATACATTTTTCACATCATATGATATCACAAACATGTACACCAACATCCCAGTAGAAGAAACAATAGACATAATAATAAACAAACTTACAGAACAAAATGAAAACAAATAATATATAACCGAAATATAAAATACCCTCCAACTAATATTAACACAAAATTACTTTGAATTTAATAGCAAAATTTATCAACAGCAAGGAGGTTTAGCAATGGGATCACCATTATCAAGCATAATAGCAGAAATATTCCTACAACACATAGACACCAAAATACAAAATTTTATAAAATCATATGATCCAAATGGCATATGGATAAGATATGTAGATGATGTGCTATATGTATCAAATAACAAAAACACAAATGCAGAGAACATACTGAAACAAATCAATAACATACATCCTAAAATACAATTCACAGAAGAAAAATAAAAACATAACAAAATCAACTATTATTTAGACATAACCATCACAAGATACAACAACCGCATACAATATGCAATATATAGAAAACCAACTTCTACTAACATCATTATACCTAACCATTCTGACCACCCACCACAGCATTCTATTAGCTATTTAACAGAATGTACAAAATTCCCCTAAACAAACAAGAAACTGACAAAAAAAGAAATATAATATACTAAATTGGTTACGAAAATGGATACAATAAAAATACTGTAAACAAAATAGAAAATAAAATCAAATATAAAATAAAAACTGACAATTAAGAATTAATCAAAATGAACAACACAAAAATAATAACAACAACAAAAAATGGGCCACATTCACATACATAAATAATAAAATGACAAATCTAACAAAACTATTTAAAAACACAGATATAAAAATAGCATACAAAACTAATAAAAATAAGTTACAAAAACTAAATAACCCACACAACAAAGATAATACAACAACTAACGGTATATACAAAATTGAATGCCAAGATTGCAATAAAGGTTACATAGGACAAACAAAAAAACAGCTGAATAAACGTTATTTTGAACACCTAAACGCATACAAAAAACCAGAAATATATAAATCCAATTTAGCCACACATGCAATAAACACAGGACATGAATTCCCAGACATAACCAATGTGACACTAATAAAACATATACCACACAAAGGCACCATAATGAACATTTGGGAAAATTTACAAATATACAAACACAAAACACAAAACAAACTAATACCTGAAAAAATACAAATCAATACAAAACACGGCCCAATTGAAAAAAAATAGAAAATACTGAAAACCACATTTAGGCCTATACACCACCACCATCAATCAGAATAACGCCAAGTAAACAAAAACCAACCAACCAAAATCCAACAGTAACAGCCAACACACACACAAATACTTTACCATACGGAAAACCAACATGGCTGGCGTTGAGTGTACCGCTTTATGCTCGAAGCATGTCCTATGTAAGAAGAACACATCTTGATTGTATTTATATGGAGTCGTAATGTAAGTGTCAAGGTAACAACGTTTTTAGCATGTAGTTTTTGCATTATTATATTATGTTAGTGTTTTTAAAACGGTTACAAATGTAAACGTGTAAAGTCGGTACAAGTTTAAACACAATCTCTCTTTTTTTATATCCATGCTTTTGGTATCCAGTAAACTTATATGTACATGAATAGTAAACTAGTTTACCTTTTTCTTTTCCGCCTGGTGGCCTTTTTCATTTATGAATATCTACGCGTTTCGGGACATATGTCCCATCATCAGGAATATGCCTTGGTAAAGTTCATCAATTATTTAAATATAAATAGAATTTTACATCCAATTTTACACACATCACAATGAATATAAATATAAAAAATATATAAAATCTCCAAACGTGAGAACATACGCGATGTCGTTGGTCCGCACCACGAAATACTATCTAAATTCTTTTTTAGGTAAATGTTCTTTAAAGCGTTTTATAAAGGGTCTACCAGTTTGGTCGATGTAGAAGCTATCACAGTCATTGTATATTATCTTATAAACGCCCGTCTTGTCCTCAACTGGTTTTGAATGTTTAGGTGGGAGTATCTTATTAACGTTGTTATTAGTTCGGAAAGCCATTTTTATATTTATCTCACTGAATACATTGTTCAAAATTTTTGGTAGGGTTTTACCATATTCTGATGCTATATACCTAACCTTATTTCTATTATTTTCTTGTAATTGTATGTTGTTTTTCTTTTTTCTGTGTTTCTTGATTAAACTTTCCACAATTGAGCATTTAAAACCATTGGCCTTAGCTATGTACTTGATCGTGTTGATTTCTTCGTGAAAATCTTTGTTTTCCAATGGTATGGAAAGTACTCTATGTACTAAACTATTATATGCTGCCATTTTTTGAGAAAAGGGGTGATGTGAATCAGCATTTATCGTGAGATCTGTGGTGGTTTGTTTCCGATATATCTGATATTGAAATTTTTCGTCCAGTCTTGTAATTGTCAGATCGAGGAAGTTAAGTTTATTATTTACCTCCGTCTCAAGTGTGAATTGTATGTTTTTATTGATATCGTTCACGTACTTAATACATATTTTCTATTTGTCGTATTGTACCATTAAAAATTATGAATGAATCATCAACGTAGCGTGTATATGATATTATTTTTCCGGAGAGTCTATTTAGGCCTACGTTATTGAGCAAATACCTATTCCTGAGGGATATTCCTGATGACGGCACATATGTCCCGAAACGCGTAGATATACATAAAGGAAAAAAGGCCACCAGACGGAAAAGAAAAAGGTAAACTATTTTACTATTCATATATAATCCCCCTCTCTCCCTCTCACTCCCTCTCTCTCTCTCTCTCTCTCTCTCTCTCTCTCTCTCTCTCTCTCTCTCTCTCTCTCTCTCTCTCTCTCTCTCTCTCTCAAATTACGTTGCCTTTCAGTTAATGAAAAAGAAGGATTGTTGTTACAATTATTATATTTGTTTTGTCCTATGTTTTAATTTGGGAATATTCCAAGTAAAAGTTTCTTGTCTAGCTTTTATATTTAGTTATACTGTACAATTGAAATTCTTTGTAAGGATTTTTAAATTTAACGCATGGCCTTGGTGTCGCAGTAAGGCAAAAAATAGTTCAAACAACAAAGTCTAGACACTAAGACAGAGTATAAGGCAGCCGCAGCTTGAGCAAAAACGTTAAATATAAACATAAAACTTTGACGCAGAGAATAGAGACAGTATACTGTACACAAATGTCTAAGAAAATAAAACAAGCAACATTTTGATGTCTGAGACTTTCACGGCCGCGGCCTCAATGCTAGAACCTAGTGTTGCCGGGCTGTATGGCCGTGGTACACAGTTGTTTAGCAAGTCAAGATTGAAGCAATATTGTGTTTTTACCAGTCTGAGTATAAGGTCATAACACAGGCGGAACAAATCTTTGTTTAATAAATACATTTAAACAAATACTGTTAGTATTATTCATTCATTGTGTCCGACATAACGTCTATGTTTATACCCTGATTAACGAAAGAAAGTGACTGGCGGAGAGGCCGCGCGGCGACCGAGTTTGTAGTAAAAACATTCCACTTTATAACCTCGTGGAAACGTAAAATACAGGGCGAGAAATGTCTAATGAACTGTATTTTAATCATCAATTAAAGACGTTTTTAACAAACTTTTCTAATTTTTAAAATCTCTTTTCAATAAATTTACATTGTGAGTTAAAGAAAAAAATACACGAATTTGAATTAAAAAATTAGGGTTTATCGTTTTTATTACGTAAGAACTCAGAGGTTAAGCATCGGAAAAAAATTTCTTGTAGACAAATGGTAGTCCACCTTCTTTAGTACAATATATCAAAAATTGAGATTCCTACGATTAATATTAACGACGTTATTAATTTTTTCCGAATGTACTGTTAACTCCGTTATTAATAATTTTTTCATTGTGTTTTTTCACAATAAACATAACAAAATTGTATTCATCAATACAAAGTGGTATGTAACCTTCAAATATTACGAAATATAACCGCAATCAGTTAATATAGGAAAATTAGAACTAACATCGCTCAACGGCGCGCGATCGAGTCAAGGTACAGTAACAGCCCAAAGAAAGTGGTGCATACGCTCACGGCTCACACATTGACACAGCCAACTTACTACGAGTCACCAATCTCTCATAAGTATATACTTAGTTATCTGTCTACTTATTTAATCTAATCTTCTACCTGGAGATCTGTCAAAAACGTACATCTGACCAGACTTTTGTGGTTTAGTTGAACTACATGCTTTTTATAACAGTCTTGAATGATTGTTTATTACTGTTTTGCGGTACGGTATTTATTGTTTTCTTGTTAATAAACTGTTTTTGTTTTGTGATCAGCTTTAATACTACTAATTGAAGTGCAATGTAATTACTGGGAAATTGTTAATGCCATTCAAATTTCTCAATAACTAATTATTTAACTATGAAATATAGTTTACAGTTTAAAACTACCGAGCAAAGCTCGGTCTACCATATATTGCATAATTATAACAGTATTTTACTGTTATAATGTAATTGAAATGTAAAAACAATTAGTAAATTACTTGTTATTAGCATTGACAAATAAATAATAAATGTAGTACGGTACTTACAAGTATTGTAGTGTTCTTCAGCTTTTATGGAATCCGCTCATAAAATATGTGTATAAATCATAAAAATACACTATTAAAACACTCTATAAAAAACACTTATAGCTGTGAGTTAGTAGTCTTCAAACGAAAGTTCTCTGATACCCTCCATTGGATCGTCATCACTATTATCATCTTCTGAACAATTATCATCCTCGGAGCTACTGCTGTCTTCCACGGATATAATCATTTCCTCCACAGCTTCTTCCATTAGTCCTTCGTTATTCCATGCATCGATAATAACTTTTTTGGTGTGGTCCACTACTTGCTCCCACCTCTCAGCAGTAATTCGATTAAATCCGTCTTTAGTCAGTCGTTCAACTTCTTTTAAAGTAAACATTTTGTTGTTTTCGGCAACATACCCCTTAACCTGAGCCCATATAAGCTCAATGGCGTTAATATGGCAATGGTAAGGTGGTAGCCTTATCACTTTGTGACCTCTGCTCTCTATCAATTCATCAACAAAATACCTTTTGTTCTGGGGCTTGTGCCATTTCACTAATTCCAAAGTTCTGATTTTTTCAAGTCGGTTGTAGATTGAATATTTTTCCTATCCAGCCATGCAAGTATGTCAGCTTTTTTATCTTTGCTTGTGGGAGCTTTATCAATTTGCTTAGAATGGTAGGGAGCATTGTCCATGACTATTACTGCAGGCTCTTCTAGGTTATTTAGCAAAGTTTCAGAACACCAACCGAAGAATTTGTCGTGATCCATATCTTCATGGTAGTCACCGGTTTTTTTCGATTTAAATAGTAGAAGGGAATTTGGAACAAACCCTTTTGAAGAACCTGCATGACATATTATTAATCGTTCACCTTTCCCTATAGGTGTTAACATTGTCCCCTGAAGTGACTCATCAGTTCATCCTTGTTTCAAACAATGCCCAGCATTGACCCAGGTCTCATCGAGCCAAATTATATTATCGAAATTCTCGTCTTTGATTTGGCGAAGAAAACGACACCTCCAGGCAGCGACATCGCTTCTCTCCATAATCACTTTTCTGCCCGAAAATTTTCTCCACGTAAATCCTAAACCTTTTAGCATGTTTCTAAGCGAAGACAGACTGCCATTAAACAGCTCTTCATTTTCCAACGATGATAAAAGTTTTTTCAAAGTGGGATATTCTTTTCTTATGTAATATTGATATACATGTCTTCGTATAGCGTCTTCCTGAAAAGTGTCAAGTTTTGTCACAGTTTTCTCCCGTTTCCTCTGTTTGCCCGGAGTTGAAAGTTGGCTATTACTGTCATCTTGTATTTCTTTCAATTCTTTTTCCTTGCAAACTCGCAGAACTGTATTTTTATGTATTTTCAGAGCATCTGCAGTTCGCTGTATTGCAATATTAACCGGAATCAAAGGACCTTTGTTCGCCTTTTCTCTATCAAAATATTCCCGCACTTTGCACACAATTTCTCTTGACTGTCCTTTCATAGGTACGCCTCGGCCCGAAGTTTGTCTTTTCTTTGGAGTTCGAGTCCTAGGTCTTCCCCTATGTTTCCTTGGTTCAGCCTCGTTACGTTGCTCCATGCTCAGCCACCGAAGTATATTCACACAAAATAACTTAAAAACACGTCAATTTATAATGAAAGCACAAGAAACTAACACTTAAAATCAAGATAACCAACAACCGGACATCACTCAACCACCACATCAACTAAACTGAAAGCTGGAAATTTCCCTTACCCTTAGTGTGCGTATAACGGTTCAGTTTTCCTGGAAGCGTGTGCTATTTGTAGACATAAAGGAGAGGCCGAGACGCTGTACGGGAATGACGGTAGCGCGCGAATAAAATGGGTCCAATAGGTTCTGACTGTACTTCCGCCGCAGAGCGCCACGCATTGCTCTCTGTGAAATTCACTTTATATATTAATCCATTGTAGTATTCCTATCACGTACAAGGTGTAAGTTGTATATGTCTTCTACATTTAGTTATCTAAAGAGACCGTCACGCAAATCTCATTCGTGTACAACTTTTAACAACTGAGTTAAGAGGACATTAGAAAAAAATTAATAACGTCGTTAATTTTAATCGTAGGAATCTCAATTTTTGATATATTGTACTAAAGAAGGTGGACTACCATTTGTCTACAAGAAATTTTTTTCCGATGCTTAACCTCTGAGTTCTTACGTAATAAATACGATAAACCCTAATTTTTTAATTCAAATTCGTGTATTTTTTTCTTTAACTCACAATGTAAATTTATTGAAAAGAGATTTTAAAAATTAGAAAAGTTTGTTAAAAACGTCTTTAATTGTTGATTAAAATACAGTTCATTAGACATTTCTCGCCCTGTATTTTACGTTTCCACGAGGTTATAAAGTGGAATGTTTTTACTACAAACTCGGTCGCCGCGCGGCCTCTCCGCCAGTCACTTTCTTTCGTTAATCAGGGTATAATGGTGTATGAAAGTTTATGCAGACATATTACTTCCACAAAATAGTAAGTTGTTCAAAATGCTAATTCTGAATGTTAATTATATTTCTAAGTGCTAGTAGACAAACTGTTCAAAATTCTCATTCAATTCACGTAAGTAATAACTTATTTTAAAAACGAAGTAATTATAATATATATTTATATATTGTGTATTACTTCATCGTCAGTAAAGCTGTTGGAGTGTTCCGTTTTCAAGTCACGACAGAATTTCCTTGTTTTCATGAAACCGGGACAGAGTATTCGAATTCTCCCGTCTAATTAATGTATAGAACAAAAAGTGTATTTTACAGTCACGTGCTAAGGTGAAAGTTAGATTAGAGGGTTTTAAATTAAAGCACACCGATTGACTGAGACGACCTCAACATTGAAATAGGTTGTTAGAAAGTATAAAGTTAGCAGCCACTTTGCACTTAGTGTACAGTTAACACTTCTACCTACAGAATAATTCGTACAATTACGACAACTTCAGCGGACTCACAACCTTAACGTATGATTGACGTATATCTTCGTTATATTCCTTTATCGTTATTATATTAATATTGGTAGGAAGGTCTCACGGATCGTCATATTGTACAGTGGAAACAAATTACAGACACCGACGAAATCACTAATTATCAGCTTTAATTAGCAACAAATAACAATTCGAAATGAAGAAGATACTCTCATACAGTTATTCAAGTTATATTTTTCCACACGCAATAATAATGTCAACAATTAGAGTCCCGCATTAATTGTAACACAGTACGCCTATACTAATCATTTTCCACTAATCAGCTAATCCGCTATATTTACTTGATCAGCACTCAACAATCTTACCAAGTGTAACTAACTTCTAAGCCGGCCGCTGTTGTTTATTTAGACCCCATAGAGGTTCAAGATTAATGTTTTTACATTGCCGGCGGTAAGCCAATATAATTGGTGTAGTTAAGAGTGCTCGTAGTTTTAGGAAGACGCCTAAAATTCTACAAGGTAACGGCTCTTGCCACACTTTTTTATGGGTCTGAGAATTCGACTTTAACGAAAGTTGCATCCAAGCGGTTAAAATGAGATTTCCCACTCACGTGGCAGGGTATACTTTCCATGATCATAGAAGAAACATAGATACACGGCGGGAACTGAATATTATGAGTATACTCGACAGGATCGCTCAGTATCGGTTGAATTGGTGGTGACATCTTTGCGCGAACGCATGACTGCCGCATCCCCAAACAGCTCTGGAACTATAAGCCGAGGGGACGGAGAAGCGTGGGACGTCCAAGAAAGCGCTGAAGTGACCAGCTCTAATCTTTGCCTATTTGAGACCGAACCAAACCATCGTTGGTTTAATCCGTGAAGATGATGAAGAGTGCTCGAGCAGTCTCGGAGCTACTTGAGTCTTCACGGCCTTGACAGAGACACTGCACCTGCCGAATTTTCGAGACCATAACGTAACTGGCGTAGCAATATATTTAACCTATATCTTTGTTATATTTCTTTATTTATATAAATATATTTCTTGATAAGGTCTTGTGTAGTGTCTAGACTGCAGTGCACTAGATTTGAATGCATCACGAGGCACATTTGCGTGAAGCTAACAGTAAAACGATAACAAACCCGACGGTTAGGCTGTGGTCGGTTGCTATTCACTAGCGACATCGTCAACTACGTTTCAATCTCAACCTCGGGGATCTTCTTCAAGCCGCAGAGCGACAGATTAATCCCGGAAAAAGTTGCTTCTTTGCTGTTATCCGAAAAAAGTTGTCGGGTATCGTTCGGTCAAGATCTACCTTACTTGTTCGATTCATATTCTGAAGAAATTCCCCAAGTGTGGGAATGGAAAGTAGCCGATGATGTCGCTAGCGAATAGCAACCGACCACAGCCTAACCGTCGGGTTTGTTATCAATTTCATAACATTACAAACGATTTCCGAGGCTCGTATCAGTTCTGTAAGTACATATATTTTTACGTAAGAAGGTTACTGGCTTGCTGTAAAACCTTCAACCTGGAGGCTATAAAACTAGGCTATAAGAACTTATTATATCTTAGTTCCTATAAGAACTACGTTAGTCGTGAATAATCAGATTTTGGGTCAGGGTAGTCGTCATTTTAATTACCTGGATTTTATGTCTCATACGGAACTGATATTGATTAGCATAGTAAGCCAACAAAATTTAGACGCATCTGTGGACCAATTCACAGGTACCTGAAAAACAAAACACGGAAGGATACCCGAATGAAATGTTATAAATCCATTGCTGTCCCCAGATTTGTGTATGCTAGTGAGACATGAACGCTTGGTAATAGGGATGTGCTGAGGATCCAGACAGCCAAAATGAAATTTCTGAGAGGGACGCAAGGCTGTTCTCTCTTGGATCGGAGAAGGAACGAGGTTATTACACGCGATTTAAACACTGTTCCGTCTACCCGTGGCTGCTTTGGGTTATCACTCTACTGGGAAGAGAGATATCGGTAGACCGACGTGGAGATGGGTTCCGGAATAGGTATATAGCCTACTCCTTGGAGTGGTGATGATGATGATAACATTACATACGTATATTGATCAGTACAAATTAGTTTGATTACAATTGTAAGAAGCACCCAAGTAAGTCACTTATGTAGCAGTGTATGTACAGAAGTTAATTGCGACTACTCGATTCGGTACTAGGATGGGTTATAACAAATTAATTATCTGTTGTTTAATTAGCTTAGCGAATACGTTTGTTATATCTACTATATAAACAGATTAGCTAATACGTATATTAATGGTTTCACGCAGAGCTTTTTACGGCATTCTGTCTCTAATCAATTAAGACATTCAGCATACACGCTGCTTATAAACACTACTGGGGATAATTGGGTTTAGATAGATTTTTGATCAGACCAAAAGGTATAGTAAATATTGCCAAGGAAATGTTTGGAAATAGGAAAATTATTCTCTAAAGTGGTAGTACAGTTCTTTAAATAGGAACACCCCTCCTTCGAATATCATCATTCAGTCAGGATCGTGACTAATGACTTGCTATCCAGCTATGAGATGACACCATTTTTGTCAGAAATGTTAATTTTGACCGTACAAAAACTCTTTGTAAAACGAAAGGCATCGAAAGAAATAGAAAAAAGTATAAGATAATTTTACTACGGTATTAAATAAAGGTTTCTGCTTGACAACAAAATTTCTAGATAAAATATTAACTACATTTTACTTGAGCTTTACATTTTTGTTATGAACTTGCCGAAGCAGCATCGTATCCTTGCATGTTCGTATCCTAAGATTACATGTTGCTCTTCTGTGGTCATGGTGAGATAATAAGACTGCTGTATCGTCGTCGTAGATTGCAATCCGTCTGTAGTGAATCGTGTTGGAAGATGGTAGATGGTTGTTAGCGTAACGCGTCCTGGCATAGACAGTGGATGGATGTTTGTGAGCGTGAGAGGATGTAAGTGTTGTGTGCACGAGTATTTGGCTCCACACACTAAAAACTTTAATGGCGCCGTTTACTTCTTTAAAGATCTTTTGCTATCAGATTGTTACGTAACCAGTCGCAGGAATACTTACATGTACATTTTAAATCTGAATACATATTAGCTTAAACAACATTATTTTGGGATCAGATTAGTGGATTAATCATACGAATATGAGTAACGTACATAGTTATCAATCATGTTTGGATTTATCAGGAGAGTGTTAGGAAATAAAACCACGAAGGGTTGTCACTTGAACATTTTGCAACGCTAAGGCTGCTCTGTCACTACTATACTGCCCGAAAATTACAGATAATAAAAACAGTGGATTACAGCAGAATGAAACAGCTGAAATGAGATTAGTACGAGCTGTTAAATTATGTTATAGAATGGATAATATAAGAAACCAAATAATAAGGACATTCCGATATTCTATGAGATCAATGATAAAAGCGACAAATTTAGAGAAACATCATATTTGGATAAAGTCGAATCAGAGTTTCATAAATAAATTAACGCAGACTAATTTCAAAGCTTAAACGAAAATAGGAAGATTGTTTTTTTAAATAGAGTAAAATTAAATACGTCAAAAATTAATAATCCACCGAGACTAAAAAATTAAACACAGCTAAAGAAAAACTATAAGGAAGGTCTCACGAATCGTCGCATTGTACAGCGGAAACAAAACACGGACACCAATGAAGTCACTAACTACCAGCTTAATTGAGAAATAAATAACAATTTGAAGCCAACAAGATACTCTCACACAATAATGCACGTCACAATTGTCTACACGCAATAATAACGTCAACTATTCCAGTCCCTCCGCACTCATTATTACACAATAATCCGCAACAATCGCTTGATCCTCACTCTACAATCTTCCCACTTTACAACTTCTAAGCCGCTGTTGTTTATATTCTCCCCCAGATGTTCCAGGATAATTTTCCATACTTCCACCGCGTGCCAACATAATTTGGTTAGTTAAGTGTGCTTGAACAGTCTGAAAGTTTCTTATGACCACCTGCGCGGCTAGCTGAGAAACACGTAGAACTTTTACGTAACTGCATCTGCCGAGTTTTTGAGAGCGTTACGTAGTTTTCGTAGAAAAATAAGGATTGCTACTTGCCTTCTAAGTCCGCTGGACAGAAGTTTTGAACTTGCGTCAGTGTGTTTGTGCTTCCCGGTTCTGTTCTGCGGACTTAGAACGTAAATATCAGTTATTTCTATATAGTTGTTCTACAGTTATGTTTAACTTTGTATGTGGACGTGGTTTATTAATATTTTGAAGGTTCACGCTTCTCAGTGAACGCACATTAGTTAGGCTTAAGTTTTGTGTTTGGTGTATGTTATACCTGAAGATGGCCACACAGATTGTGTGACGATTTTAAATGTATCAAAAAATCGCACAGATTAAAATTTTTTAATTTTAATAAGTAAGAGTATCATACACCTTACCTATACCCAGATTCCTGAATCAACTTGAAACCTTCCAGTACCAACACGCCAAGAAAAGTATTAAGTAGTGAATAATAATAATAATTACTTAAATAATTAAAAAATGCGACGAGAGAAATAAAGAAATCCCTAAGTCATAATAAAATAAACATAAAGTATTTATCTTCTAATTAATGAATAAATAATAATAGAAAAAGTACGAACTATTTTCTTAGTGCGTAAATACGCCCTAGCTTACTGAGCCCTCTCCCCTAAACCGTACGCGCATTCGGCCGTAGAACGTCGCAATGAGTAGACGTGAGTTTTGGTGTTGTACACATATACGTATGTGTATGTTCTCTAGAAGTATATCCAGCGTGAAATCTTGTTATTGTGAATAATGTAGTGTCTAGAGTTTGTGAGAAAATATATAAATAAAATAGAAAAAGGTAGCCAACACATCTATTAAAAACAAAATCAAATGTAAGTGTAACATAGTTAACTACTAGACTGTAGTACTGCAAAGTGAGAACTATAACTGTAATTAAAATAAAGAAAATGTGAACTACAAGAATCTGCACTAAGAAAAGTGAAATTACAACATTTGGAACTTCAAGTAAACAACCTATCTTCGAGAGCTTCAAGTAAACTAAAAATCAACCCGATGTAGATACACCAAGAACAACGTACTCGACCCGTAGAAGACGACTGGAGATGTCCCAAGAATACAACAACAACCTCAGGTGATATCAAACCACAACTTTTGTAAATTTCCCCTTAATAAGAAGTAACAAAGAACTTTAAAGAACTTTCGCAATGTAATGAACAAATTATCAGATTTGTATATTTTGTAATTTTGTAAGAAGTAATAGTAACCGTAATGTATATATTGATAAATTAATAATTTTGAGAAAATTGAGACCCGGATCCGTGGTATTAAAACTAACAGTTATATGAATAAATTTTGATATAACAAGAATAATATAATTAAGATCTTTGAAGCAGTAAAAGCACTATTTACAAAAATAACTTTCTTTAAAATCAGGAATAATGTTTGATTAATATTTCAATAGCAATAAAGAGATGTTTTAGCTAATACCTAGTGAGTGAATAAGTTTATGCAAACCTTGTCAGTTTCCTATATCATACTTGTTTTGTAATTTGTTAGTAAGAGTTTTACTAACAACGGCAGCTGGTTTAGTTTACTGGTAAAGAATTAAACTAGTTCCCGATTTTTGTGTTGTCTTGCCAAGGGGCGGCACAAAATTGCGCCACTCTGCTGAATTTATAATTGTGTAATTTACTTAAAAAAAAAAAAAAAAAAAAATATTGTTTACAGAGTGTCACGTACAGAAAATTGCAACATAATTATGTAATTGTTGTTGTGTAAGTTTATAAGTCGTTAACGATAAAAAGGACAAACATAAATTTATTCACTCAGAAAAAAAAAAAAAAAAAAAAAATTAATGAGTAAAATTTTAATTATATAATAATAATATGAGTATCGCGAGTTTGCCGTGTTAAGCAAGTAATAGCGGGTAGGGAATCCATTCCAAACAAGTCAATTCCAAGCCAGTTGGTTCATGTTAAATATGTGTTGAGGAATGTAAACTCTCACCTTTGTAAGAACCCATCTCATTCATAACCCCTCCTCCCTAAAGCAAACAAAGCCACGTTAGACAAGCTCTTTCCTGTTTTTGTATTGTTCTGAATTACTACCCTATGCAACTAGACGACACCCCAAAACAGCTGATTCTTTGTGCTGTTTGTTAAATCAATGAACTTTCTGTATATGAAATTTCTCTCTACTAAAATAGTATTATCGTTTTGTTTTGATTAATTATATATGTCAATACTGAGAATTTAATTGTTGTGAAATAAGTTATGTTGATTAATTAAGATAAGATTACATCCCAAAGCTTAATATGAAATAAGATATATGTGTATGTGTTTAAATGAATTAATGTTATCTATTTTTAAACATTGAGAAAACGAAGTAAAGTAAGTGACATAAGAAAGTCGTTCGTAATACGTCGTGTGTTTAAAGTGGTTATTATAAAAAATGACTCAATTTAACCCCGATTTCTTGTTGAAAGACGAATTAACCTATGAAGCATTATGGCGTGGTCTCCCCTACTCTAATGTAACTGTCGCGGAACTTCGCAAGACGTTACGCGAAAATAAACCGGACAAACCTTCATTATTAAGTCGTTTGAGTGTTTTAGATTTCAATAGCGAAAAAGAAACGTGTTATCGTAAGTATACAGAACTAACTTCGTACGCACAAACCCTGCGTGATGAAAAATCCCCCGCAGTAATATTACGCACCACCCAAAGAATTGAGCATCTATACCGTGTATCACCAATCTGTTGACCTGGCCCGGTGATAGAGATATCCCTCCTGATGTACAAAAATTCGCCGAGGAAGCATTAAAACAATTACCTGAGATAATACGCGAATTACGTAGACGATCCGAATTGTTTAGATTAGACGAAATCGAAGAAGCAATGACAAAATTAAATATTTCACCTACCCAATCGCCGACTCAAGAACAACCAAACGGTACTGCAAAAATTCAGATTCTGCAGGAATCCAATATAGATCCATTCAAGGAACGGTTAAGTGGTAGTCAAGTAAATATTCAACAAGTAAACGTTACGTCACTCCCTAATGAACTAGAAAATATGACCCATACCTACGAATTACCTTCTCATTCGCGGACTAATCAACCTGTGGAAAATCCTAGAATGATGAGTCAAATAAATTTAACTCCCGAGCTCTATGGAAAAATAACCCACCCTGTAGAAAGTATTTTGTCCAGTATACAAATCACTGATGGGCTGAATATTACAAAGCTCCTTAATTTTATCAAACATATCTTAGAATTAAAGGAACTGCAACAACTAAGAGATAACCAGATTTTGCAAGTTATTTTGCCTAAGTGTAGATCTCCATTAAAAGATAGAGTGTTAGAATCCCTAAGGTATAATCAATCGGTAGAAGAACTTCATACCACACTAATAAGACATTTCATTCCCACCGGTATCTACGAAGAATTGAAGCGAAACTTAGTACTTCGTGCACAAGGTACATACGAGAGACTAGCTCATTATATTTCTGAAGTAAGAGAATCTGCTTTATTGTTACAAGTTAAATGGAGCGAACAACAGTTAGTAGACAATATCATAGTAAGACTATCCTCCGAGGAGCGATCTCGACTAGCACTCGTGAAGCCACCTACAACTTTTACGGAACTAGAACTATGTTGTATACATTCGTCCGACGTCTGGTATTCTGACCAGAATAGAAGTGTTTCTATGTCCCATAGTCAACAAAGAAATTCATTCCAAACTAGACCTATTGGAAATGATACCCGAAACTACCGCGATAAGCGATTCGTAAGTACACATAAAACCCAAAACTATCCCCATGTTTCATACTCTAAACCAAAACCCCGACAACCTACGAGCGAAGTAAGTGAGGAAGATGTTATAACTGTGGAAAGGCCGGACATATTAGCAAGTTATGTAAACAAAAGCGTTATCTACAGAAAACCGACCAATCAAAAAATGTGTGAAGCTGGAAGACCGAAAATCCTACGTCTTCCGAAGCATCAGAAGGAAAGGTAACAACAATACTAAGCGTCAAATAAAGATGAGTAAAAATAAACGCAGAGATCCTTATTTAACAAAATTTATCGAGAAGTGCAACTCTATTGGTGCATGTAAAACAAGTATATGCCAACTACCCTATGTACAGATAGACCTTGGAGCAACGAAAACCCTTGGTTTAATTGATTCAGGATCTACCCGTAGTATAATTAGTAAACAGTTAGTTATTAATAAGTAAACCTTATTAGCTAATCATAAACTGATTAAACGTAGCCAAATGGTGAACATTAAGAGTACCACCGCAAATAAACAAAACCTAAAGATATCTCACAGTATTACGGTGAAATTAAAAATTCAGAATTTTACTTGGTACATTCCCATACTAGTAGCTGAAGAGTTAGGACAGAACTTAATATTAGGCGCGGATTTTATAAGAAAAACTGCTTTAATCCTTGATATATATGCAAAACAATATTTTTTCAGATTTGATCGTACTCAAAAATATCAGTTCGACTCCGAATTAAGTAACGACACTGTTAGTGAAACCGCAAATATTCATTCAGAGCCTAATGAATCGAGTCTAAGTCATTTAAAAGGAAATGAGAGACTAAGAATCCAAAAGTTAATAAAAGATTTTTCTGCTGTACTCACCCCCAAGTTAGGATTACTCATTTAATTGAATATAAAATAAATCTTAGTGACAACAAAGTAATACGACTCCACCCATACAAACTATCTCCGCCCAAGATGGAAATCATGAGAAACCACATTAACAAACTTCTTGATCAGCACGTCATTGAACCATCAACGTCTCCATATTCATCGCCTGCATTCCTAGTACCAAAAGGAACTGACAAACATAGACTAGTCGTGGATTATAGACAACTAAATAAGAGTATAGAATTTGAATCGATACCACTGCCAGACATACACAGTGCGTTTCACTATTTTACAAAAGCGACAATCTTCACCATAATGGATCTTAACCAAGCATTCCATCAAATTCCACTAGCTGAGGAATCAAAACATTTAACTGCTTTTGCTGTCCCATTTAATCTATATCAATTTACGAGAGTACCATTCGGTATATCACAAGGAAGTTCAGTATGCAGCCGACTGTTAGAAAAAATTTTCCATGATGTTAAATTTAAATTTGTATATCATTATCTCGACGATATAGTAGTATATAGTGAGTCAATGGATCAACATATTGATCACTTGCGTGAAGTATTATCCCGGTTAAAGAAAGCCGGACTGACCGTAAACCCTAGTAAAGTTAATTTCGCAGTGAAACAATTCTCATTTTTAGGTCACATAGTATCAGCCGAAGGTAAGGTTACCATCGATCCCGAACGTACACGCGCAATCCGAGAATTTTTACCTCCCAGAGAAGTCAAAGGTATAGCTAGATTTTTAGGTATGATTAATTATTTTCATAAGTATATACCCCACTTAGCAGATATAGCAGCCCCATTGAATGCCTTAAGAAAGAAAGGAACGAAATTCGAGTGGACTACTCAACATCAAGAAGCGTTTGAAACACTTAAAGAAAGTATTATATCCCCACCTGTATTGCAGTTAGCGGATTTCAGTAAACCATTTATCGTACAGACCGATAGTTCAAGTGTAGCATTAGGAGCCGTAATATACCAGGAAATAAATAATACTAGACTCCCGATCAGTTATGCATCCCGGACACTGACCGAGCAAGAAAGGAAGTTCTCAGCCTATGAACTGGAATGTTTAGCCGTAGTATTTGCTTTTGATAAATTCAAACCATTTTTGGAACACAAAGAATTTCTACTAGAAACCGATAATCAAGCTTTATCATGGTTATTAAATCACCCAAAGCAATTAGGTCGTATCGGACGATGGGTGTTAAGATTAAATTGCTACAAGTTCAAAGTGCAACATATTCGTGGAACTCAAAATGTAGTGGCCGATACTCTATCCCGCATGTTCCAACTACCCAATACAAGATCTGGAGAAGACAATATTGAAACCACTATCGTTAATACACTAATTACTAATTTTCCCCTTGCATTTAAGGATATAGCATATCACCAACAACAAGATCTGAAATTGTGTAAAATAATCGAACAAATAGAAAAAGGAAATAAATCTGACAAATATATCTTGAGTAAAAGAGTACTTTGTTTTAAGAAGGCAAACGGAAAATTACTAAGAATAATCGCCCCGGAAATAATCAAACCCATGTTAATGGAGTACTACCATTCATCTACAATTGGAGCTCATATGGGAATTAGGAAAACGATACATCGTATTCGCAAGGAATACCACTGGGAAAACATGAATAGTGAAATAAAAAAGTTCGTGAAAGAATGCGAAATTTGTGCGCTGAGCAAACCAGCAAGAACCAGTCAAGTCGGAAAACTAATCTCCGAAATACCTACCACTCCCTTCTCGAAAATATACATAGACTATTCTGGACCTTATCCCCGCTCTAAATCCGGAAATACTATGCTGTTAATTTGTGTAGACTCATTCACTAAATTCGTGTGGATGTATCCTATGCGTCGTGCATTAGCATCTACGACAATTAAAATTCTACAAGAACAACTATTTAAAGACTATGGCACTCCTTTAAGCTTAATATCTGACAATGGACCCCAGTTTAAATCGAAAGAATTTAATGACATGTGTTTTAAATTAGGTATAAATCATATTACCGTGACCGAGTACAGACCGCAAGGAAATATAGCAGAAAGATACTTGCGTAACTTAAAATCAGCATTAATATCTTATCATGCTAAAGACCAGACAACCTGGGATCAAAATATTTCGTGGATACAATTTGCATTCAATTCAGCGTATCATGAAGGTCATAAATCAACACCATTTGATTTACTGTACAAGTACAAACCCAACCATCCTTTAACCACAAAGTGGAAAATCAATGAGTTATTACCCCGCGACGTGAATGGGAATAACACACGAAAAATATGGAACGAAGCTCGTGCAAATCTGAGAGCTAATTTACAGAAATCAAGGAAGTATCATGAGAATAATAATAAGCTAATAAAGTATAAAATAGGTGATTTAGTCATGTATAAAACTCATCCTATGAGTAAAGCAGTTGATAGGATCACTTCGAAACTATCTTATCGATGGTGTGGCCCCTATCAAGTTCGTAAGTTCATCACCCCCGTTACTGTAGCTCTGTATGAACCCAATTCAGAAAATTACGTTCGCAGAAGTCATTTGTCTCAAATAAAAAAATGTTTTTCGTGTCAAGATACAGAAGGAAGACTACGAGAAAGATAGAAAACCTAGAATACTATCTAAGTATTAAGAATAAAATATGTTGTATAGACTTATACCGAAATAGGATAAGATTGTGTAACATCCTATACTATAGGTAACTATAAACTCAAAACCCCCTCGTACGAATACAAGCGAG
Source organism: Magicicada septendecula (assembly GCA_034769895.1). Taxonomy (NCBI): domain Eukaryota; kingdom Metazoa; phylum Arthropoda; class Insecta; order Hemiptera; family Cicadidae; genus Magicicada; species Magicicada septendecula. The sequence continues at coordinate 376,198,845 of CM068375.1, read as the reverse complement.
GCCTGATCAACCTTAGCTAATGTCCTGCGAGAATGGTATTATACATGAGAAATCTGATGACAAGTATAATGAAGATGAAGAGAAAGAAAGAAAGAAAAACAATCTTTAGCGCTGTAAACTAAAAGTAATTCTATTGTTCTTACAATACGGTATTATTATTAGTAAAATACTCATGAGTATAACTCCGTAAAGCGAGTGAGCAATTCAAGAAAAAACCGGTAGTAGATATAAGAATTAAAATAAGGTAGATTTACGTTTTGTGTATTTTATATAGTAGATGTAGTAGAATTTAGATGTGACATAAGTATAAGATAATCGATTGATGAATAGAAATAAGCTGAGAGAGAGAAATTTCAGTATGAAATATGATTGTTTATTAGAATTATATTATTACACCCCCCCGTTTTTCACAGTTAAGTGCAGGAGGATGTGACGATTTTAAATGTATCAAAAAATCGCACAGATTAAAATTTTTTAATTTTAATAAGTATGAGTATCATACACCTTACCTATACCCAGATTCCTGAATCAACTTGAAACCTTCCAGTACCAACACGCCAAGAAAAGTATTAAGTAGTGAATAGTAATAATAATTACTTAAATAATTAAAAAATGCGACGAGAGAAATAAAGAAATCCCTAAGTCATAATAAAATAAACATAAAGTATTTATCTTCTAATTAATGAATAAATAATAATAGAAAAAGTACGAACTATTTTCTTAGTGCGTAAATACGCCCTAGCTTACTGAGCCCTCTCCCCTAAACCGTACGCGCATTCGGCCGTAGAACGTCGCAATGAGTAGACGTGAGTTTTGGTGTTGTACACATATACGTATGTGTATGTTCTCTAGAAGTATATCCAGCGTGAAATCTTGTTATTGTGAATAATGTAGTGTCTAGAGTTTGTGAGAAAATATATAAATAAAATAGAAAAAGGTAGCCAACACATCTATTAAAAACAAAATCAAATGTAAGTGTAACATAGTTAACTACTAGACTGTAGTACTGCAAAGTGAGAACTATAACTGTAATTAAAATAAAGAAAATGTGAACTACAAGAATCTGCACTAAGAAAAGTGAAATTACAACATTTGGAACTTCAAGTAAACAACCTATCTTCGAGAGCTTCAAGTAAACTAAAAATCAACCCGATGTAGATACACCAAGAACAACGTACTCGACCCGTAGAAGACGACTGGAGATGTCCCAAGAATACAACAACAACCTCAGGTGATATCAAACCACAACTTTTGTAAATTTCCCCTTAATAAGAAGTAACAAAGAACTTTAAAGAACTTTCGCAATGTAATGAACAAATTATCAGATTTGTATATTTTGTAATTTTGTAAGAAGTAATCGTAACCGTAATGTATATATTGATAAATTAATAATTTTGAGAAAATTGAGACCCGGATCCGTGGTATTAAAACTAACAGTTATATGAATAAATTTTGATATAACAAGAATAATATAATTAAGATCTTTGAAGCAGTAAAAGCACTATTTACAAAAATAACTGTCTTTAAAATCAGGAATAATGTTTGATTAATATTTCAATAGCAATAAAGAGATGTTTTAGCTAATACCTAGTGAGTGAATAAGTTTATGCAAACCTTGTCAGTTTCCTATATCATACTTGTTTTGTAATTTGTTAGTAAGAGTTTTACTAACAACGGCAGCTGGTTTAGTTTACTGGTAAAGAATTAAACTAGTTCCCGATATTTGTGTTGTCTTGCCAAGGGGCGGCACAATTGCTCAGTGGTCGAAACGTTGTGTGGTAAATTCTAACGATGGTTGTTATCAGACGTAGCCTTTCTGATAGAGTAGTGATGACCAAAGTTTAGTTGATAGTGCAGATTCTCAGCATGGCATGACTGGAGAAAGACATTGCGGACTTTCTGGACCCGTAACTTACCTGATTATATAATATTTTTGAGGATTTCACTCCCGGCGTCAACACTGTTGAAATTGATAAACTCCGTGGTCTATTTGGCCGTGGTCTTCTGAAGTTGTTATTCTGAAAGATGTTATTTTCAAACGTTTCGACTCACAATCAGTGATAAAAAGATTTTAACACAACTGACACGGTGTTCGTCGTTAACCACAGCACTGTAGCAAAGAATCCTTCTTATCATTATTATTATTATTATTAAAAATTGTCACGGTGCTCACCCACTTATTCCGAAGTATGACACGTGCTGTCAGTATTAAAGAGGTGAGAATCCCTGCTGACAATTAATCTAAATCAAGCGACATGACAAACGATCCCAAACTTCTCACACAAGATCGTCACCATTTTAGATGGATTTTCTCAAACAGCACTTCATCGTCATCATCATCATCATCATCATCTTCACAACACGGCATAGCCAAAGTGCTGAAGTTCCGCCTTCAGAAATCCCCCTGGGCCTACCTGCCTACCCACAAACCTGTGTCTATAGGTTTGTATTTCCAGACTTGTTTGGCCAGTCTGGAGTAAGAGATCCTTTCTAATTTTTCTTTCCACGATAAAAAAGAGAAAGGCAGTTTAAAAAAAAGTAGAAACAGTAATCAATGAATATAGTACCAGCCTGATGAGACTCTTGGTACTGAATATTACTCAGAACTTTACTAATACGTAAATAGAAGTTTTTGCAGCTACACGTAAACAGTCCTTTAGATTTAAGTGTAAGAGTGTATTTTCACCTTAATCGTTACTTGCTACTGGGGAACATTATGAACGAGAAACATTTTGAATATTGAAAACACTTTGATATATCTTAAGCACGCTTTCCGCTAAAATTGTCACTGACCGAAATGCGTCCCTTAACACTTTATTCACTTGCAAACATTTTTTTCTGAACAATTTTATGAGACACAGGTACAGACATTATGGTTGAAATTTTTTAGAATTACTTCTTCTTCAAGTATTATATAAACCTGTTCCGGCACCCATCTCATCCTCGGACGACCCACGTCTCTTCTACCAGTGGGTTTATAGTTCAGTACCGCTTTCGGCAATCGATCCTCTGTCATCCTTTGCCATCCTCTGACACTTGTCTTCTGTAAATTGAAATAATTTCATTTATATCCGTCACTTCGAGTTCTACTCTGATATCTTCATTGCCTACTCTATCTTGCAATGTATAATTTAATGTATTTCGAAGAAACTGCTTTTCAGCACTCTGAATCTTGCCGCTTTCCTTTCTTGTCACGACCCACGCCTCACTCGCATATATCAATGTGGATATTGCAATTGCTTATAAAATTTAATCCTTGTGCTCTGTTTCGTTTTATTTATAAAATTTCTATGACTCATACCCCAAATATTCCTAACTTTATTTATCTTCTCTCCTATATCATATTCAGATTCGTAGCTTAATGTACAGCCGAGATATTTGAAATAGCTCACTTGTTCTAAATTGCTGTTGATTATAACTATCTTCATTGGATATTTACCTTTAAAGGCCATGCTTTGGGCTTTCTTACTAAAATTGTCAGTGAGTACTCTCTTGCCACTTCTTGTAATTAAAACATAGCTCCTTGGAAACCGTCCTCATTTTCTTGATTAAGAACTATGTCATCCGCATATAGCAGAGAACCCACACAAATTGTTTTGTTAAGCTGTATTTCCGAAGTCACTCTGGATTTGTTACAATTAGTATTAACATTAATCTTTATTTTGTACGCTTCAATATTTCTTGCAGGTTTTCTATATTATAAATAGTTTTTCAAATATTAAATATTTCTGCCAGTAAATTTATTATTGTTTTGACACCTGACGGATCATATCAATATCATCAGGGGTTTATAAATAAATTAACAACAATAGAATTAATTGGATATCAATATAAAAAATAACGAATCATCAAATTAAATTTAAAAGAAATAATCGATTTAATTTTGCCAGATGCCAGATGCCAGATGCAGAGGGCACAGATTCGTGCGTGCCCCCAGTGGTTGCAGCGTCCGGATTGTGCTCCGATGACTGCCTGTTGCTGGTGTAATATATGGTAGCGGGTCTTGGTGCTTTCTTTTATTGATTGGACCTCCGTTGTGTTCATGTGTTCAAGCGGGGGGATAGGATGGTGGCTGTTATAGGTCGAATCGCGAGAACGATTCGCAGCTGCATAATTCAATAAACACATAGACAATTCAGAAGGGAATTGGTATTACATAAATGTGTGATAAAAGTTTTATTTGTATTAAAACTGTTGTAATCTTGAGTTATAAAAAAGGACCATTATTGTTAATAAATAAAGAGAAAGATGTAAAGAATAGTGTTAGGTAAAATTTAGTGTTAGGAAGTGAGACCAAAACTGACTTTTAGATTAGGAATCAAGTAATAACAGAACTGTTGTTTAAAATAGACAAACTAATAAAATGTTCAGTAAGATATTCATGTTACAAAAACCCGCATCTACTTTAAAAGATAGAAAGGAACAATATATTATATACAGAATCTATTAGACAATGTTATGTATAATAATAGATAATATAGTTTAGATTAGGGAATAAGTAATCACAAGTGTTTGTAATGGACAAACTAATCATGTATTCTGTAAGATATTAATTTTTACCAAGAACCTGCAGCTACTTTAGAAGGTACAAAGGAACAATATATTGTATAAAGAAGGTATTAGATAATCTTATGTATATAATAGATAAAGTAATGTATAAGGAATAGATATTGAATGTTAACTTGTACTATAAATAAGCATTTGTACTTTAAGAAACGAATAATATTCCAAGGTACACTAGACATTATTATGTCTATAGTACAAACGAGATGTTGGTATAAAAATTAATGTTCACAGTTGTAATCAGTAGCATTAAAATCTATTGTATTAACATAAGGTCACACGTAAAGCAACGAAAATTAGTTATGTATTAAAAAATACTACTTTTAAACATAAAATGTTAGTATTTCTTTTATGAATTTGCTAACTGCTACAATTTTTATTGTTCGACTAAGCTTTTCGTCATCACTGACATCTTCAGGTCTTAAACAACCAACCAAGTTGTTTAAGACCTGAAGATGTCAGTGATGACGAAAAGCTTAGTCGAACAATAAAAATTATAGCAGTTAGCAAATTCATAAAATAAATAGTAAGGATGGCTGCTAATTTAAACAATACGAAGAATAAAATGTTAGACTAGGCTAAAATTAAAAAATATTATTTTTGAAATACTGTACAGAAACCTATGTTGTGAGATCTCAAAATGATCAGGAGAAAAAAAGAATTTCATTGGTGATGATATTATTACAATTGTACATAGTATAAGGGAGATATGTTAAAATTAAGATTTTTTGGTAATTTTGATCACAAAAAGTGACGCCATGAGCGACAGTGCTTGACGTTTCAACCACTGGGAATTTTTCACATTTTGTATTAGCAGGACCCAAAAACTGGAATCAAGCGAGTTAGTTGATTGTTGGATTCCGAGCAGTAAAGAACGTAACCTCTGCGACACCTCTATACAAGAAGGTAGAATCAGACTCGAACCCAAGATAGTTTAGGTGAAGAGTGCCTATAGTTAAATGTTCGACGAGTGATAAATAAAATTTGTGAATCGTTAAAATAACCAGAAAAGAATTATAATGTGAAAATAATAAAAGTGAATAAGAAAGTGTGTGCATTTAAAAGGAAATTATAGTGTTAATAATTAAAATTTTTCAAACGACTTATTGACTAATTATCATAACCCAATCTGCAACACTTTATTTCACTATCACTGAACCATAAAACACAAACACTTTTGTAAATTTTTCATATTTAGCAATTATTTCTTTGTGCCGAAACTTTAAAGAAGGATAAGCTCCTAAGACACTGTTAACCTAAAAAAGACAATATTCGGCGAATACGAACTGTTCGTTACATTAGTTATAAGATATTGTTTTGTTATATTACATTTTAACTTAATATTGTTATGTTTTGTACTTCACAAAGGACATTTTCGTAAATAATTATTGCAAAGAATCCACGAGGTTATAGTTACATAGCCTAAACTGTTAACTTAAGTCTGAGTTTTATGAATATCATAGTACCAACCGCTGAGAGATAAATTAGCAAGCCTGGAGAATTCAAATTAAGAAGTATTTGATTTAATTTAAATTCAGAAGAAAAGAAAAGAATTTCGAAAATAAATAAAAGATTATTGAATGGAATTAATTTATTAGGAGTAATTATTTATAATAACTAATATTTTTTCAATTTACGAGTGCTGGCGTTATTAGAAAAGTTTGATGAATAAGTTGGCAGTACATTTTGGCGTGCAACTTGAGATTTAACTTATTAAACTAGGTAAGTCAATAAGAAATGAATAAAGGAATTTCATAAACAAGAATTACAAAATGTATTTAACCTATATTACTGAACATTACCAATTGTCGTCCATTACTTGAGGCGAAAAGTAACCAGTCAATTACGTAATTAACTAATTATTTTTATTACACATTCTGAATAATTACATATTAAACGCCAACAACGTGCGGCGCAACACACAATCAAATAACACGAGATTTTATTGAATATTACAATATTCATGTTAATTGTTGCTACCGTCCTTTTCTTCTTATTCTCCTCTTCATGGCACACACTGTACTGTCTGTTCCAAAAACTATTGTTACGACATTTCAGAACAACGTGTTTCTCGAATGTTCCAGTGGAATCCGGCTGTAATATATGTGCATACGTGATTCTCAACGCGTTAGCTAGACTGTGTGCAAGGCCGCAACGAATTACGCTCTGGTGTTTTCTAGTAGCGTTGTTAATGCGGAGTACAGATGTTTCTGGATTTTTGGCGGGGTATAAATACAATTACTCAGCGACGCTCAGTTTCAGTGTGAGTCGCGATTTTTTGGAGTGCGGTTCGTAACATTGTGGCGAAGTGTTACGTGTTTTATGTTTGTGCGGGACAATTTTAATACAATTGTGTTTTATATTAGTAGACATTTTTATTGCGTATGAACAATTTTTATTTGATTTGTTATAACAGACTACCTTGTTGATTACAAACTGTTTCATTGCGATAATTAAAGCTGGTGATTAGTGACGTAATTATCGTCTTGTATTTTGTTTTTCTACCGTACCGTACGACGATCAGTACACTATTGTTACGTCATTACAGAACGTTGTACATGCTTCTCGGCTGTCCAGCTGTAATGTTTGTGTGTGTACGTGACACTTAACATTCCAGGCAGTGGTACGTGAGACGGAACAATCTCGTACATTTGATAGTGTTATTTGACAAGCTTTTCAACTAGCCCAACAGTGCGTGTTTCTACCAAGGCCGTGCTGAAGTATCCTCCAGAATTTTTGATTACTTGTTAAGGACGCATATTACGTAAGTATGGAACCCTGCAGATTATAAATACTCCACACCTGCAGTTTAGCTTTCAGTTTTAGTGACGATTTATTCCAGTGCGGTTCGAAATATTGTGGCGAAGTGTTATGTGTTTTACAATTGTGCGGGACTGTATTAGTTGATATTTCTTTGCATGGTAACAATTTTTATTTGATTTCTTGTAAGAGACTGTCTTGCTGATTATAAACTGTTTATTTGTGATAATTAAAGCTGGTGATTAGTGACTTAGTTTGTGTCTTGTATTTTGTTTTCCACTGTACCATACAACGATAAGTGGACCGTCGTAACACTATTTTAAAGCTCTGCGAAATTTCGTTAATAGAGATGTAAGTTTTATTCTGTCTTTCTCTACTAGTAATTACGTGTTACTCTCGTTCGATCTCACTGATCCCATGAAAAACTTTAGTTTAGGGCCTTTTCTAGTTTTATATTTTAAGGTTCTACATAAAGTACTTTTCCACATATGTGTTTAAATCTATGGTACGAACGTTCCATGTTGCAAACCGTAAATACATATTCATGTCCTTATTTCGTTGCCTAGGTCGTTTCTGATAAGACTGTCCGATTTCGTCCCTTGAGCTATTCGCAAGTGTAAATTTTACAGGGCAGGGCAGGCGGACCTGCGCTCGACCCCCAAATTGAGGGGCCAGAAACTTTGATTTTGATTTGCTCTGGGGAAGGCTGAGACAGGTAGGAAGAAGAAATAGGGGCAGACCCGGAAAGAGATGGTTGGATGACGTGTAGGATGATTTGAGATGTATGAACGTGAAGTACTGGAGACGGATGTGTTATGAGACGGCGGAATGGAACACAGTCATTGGACAGGCTAAAACCGACGCTGGGGTTGTAACGCCAAGAAAAGGGAGGAAAGGACGTTTAAATCTATTAAGTTTATTTTCATCATCACAAACTACCGCATGAGATACTGTAAACAACAATAATCATCATCATCGTCTTCACGGATTAAGCCAAGGATATTTTTTGCGGTCTAAACAGGCAATGATTAGAGCCGGTCATCCCAGCGTTTCCTCGAACGTCCTTCACCCCTCCGTCCCCTCGGCGTATAGTTCCATAGTTGTTTGGGAATGCGGCAGTCACCCATTCGGCAAAGACGTTGCCACCAATTTACTCGATACTGGGCAATCTTGTCGAGTATACTCATAATTTTCAGTTCCTGCCTATGTTTGTGTTCCTTCTATGATCATAGAGAATATACTCTGCCATGTGCCTGAGAAATCTCATTTCAGCCGCTTTTAAACAACGACGATTGTTATAATTATTGACGTTATTTTATGCCACTCGCTCTTATATACTTACACTGAACAATTATATACGAGTGCAGAAGCAGCGTATCGTCAAGCTTAATTAGCAATATTTAACAATTCCAATTAACCGTGACTTGTTATTTTATGCGGGTCTCAACGACTCTAATTCAGACATATTTCTGAGCTAGCATTGATTTTACTAAAATACATAAAATTCCATCTTTTGGATCGTCACGTCTGGGACGATTTATCTTAGATTCGCACATTTTACAAGACGCAGTGGAATCCAATTTCTATTCCCGCTTGCAATCCCGATCATAAATATCCTCAGTTCCCAGTAACTCACGGGATTCTGATTTCACAACAGTTCTCCTGTCATGTCCTAACCGTTTGTTTAGACATTCAGTTAAACTATTTACACACCATCCAAGTACAATACACATTTGCACAAATAAGAATGTCATACTCAACACTTCAATCCAAAATTATTGCAAACTACAAGTTTATTATGATAACTGCGTGGAGTAAACTGATTGTAACTAAAAAAGCATACACAGTAACATGTATTTTTAAACTGTATAAATATAAAGAAAACACAACACTTAGGAAGTACAGATGATATCGCAAATCGTATATTATAAACCTTATGTAGTTACTAGGTAATGGCATTAAACCACTTTACAATATAGAATAAGCATCTCGGTATAATATATGATATTTGTATTGTGGTAAAATAAATATTTATATTAAAGAGGAAATCAATAAAAGTTAGTAGGTGATATTTAAATTTTGACAAAAGAAAGGAAAAAATGTATACCCCATAATCGTTCATGTTAACGAGATTTCTCGCAGCATACGCACAGATTTTAATTATGTGAGTTATACGCATTAGGAAATACGAACCCCTAATTTAGAAATATGTAGACTTAACTTGCATTAACAAATACGTAGTTTTCAGCAGTTGACTGCTACACGTATCGTTTGTTAGTAGCCTAACACTACACAATGAAGTTATCATTAAGGTGATTTTAGGCAAACATTAGCACACACACACACTTGGGGACACTCTACCTGACTCGCAAGCTTGGTACGTAAACACAGATACACTTTAAAGTTAACTAAAGTACGTAATTTTTAAAAGATTTTAAATTTTTTTGAAAATAAAAGTACAGCTATGAAAACAGTAAAGGTTCAATATAGGAGAAAATTCAAATTAATGTTCTACAAATTTCGTAGTTACACAAGGCACAGCTTTCTACTTTAAGTGTTGGTTTTCAGAAATACCTTGTTGTTTCTTTTGAGGTGTTTGTATGGGTATTAATTCCTACGTTTGCTTATTGTTTATAACACGAAATATACATTTCGATTAATGTAACAACGTGTACGTTAAGTATTTACAAGTATAAGCCACACAAGCGCAGCTGTTGTACATTCAAGCAGTCTCTTATAAGAGTAAAATTTACTAAAGTGGAAGGGTATTAATACATTACTTAGATACATATAAGTCCAAACAAACAAAAATAAAGATAAATTGACAATTTAAGATAAATTCATGACTATTTGGTGGGCATTAATATTGATATTGTTACGACGGTCTACTGATCGCCGTAAGTTACCGTGGAAAACAAAATACAACACACCAATTACGTCACTAACCTCCAGCTTTAATTATCACAATTAAACAGTTTGTAACCAACAAGATAGTCTTTTACAACAAATCAAATATAAATTGTTCACACGCAAGAAAAATGTCAACTAATATAAAACACAATTGTAATACAATTGTCTCGCACAATTATAAAACACATAACACTTCGCCACACTACTTCGAACCGCACTGTGTAAATCGCCGACAATAACTGAACTAAGCGCCGCTAAAGTCTTGCATTTATACCCCGCTGAGATATCAAGAAAATTCCATACTACGCGTCAAGGACGCTACTAAAAACACCAGAACGTAATTGATTGCGGCCTTGCACACATTGCGCGCGGACTGGTGAAATCTGGATCAATCCCGGGCGCGTGACAAGTGTCACGTATATGTCCTTCATCTCAGTGAAAATAAGTGTGTCGTCTCCAAGTTGCACTAATTAATTGAGTTGATAAATATTGTGTTTTCCAACTCTAATTGCTTATCATGCTACGTATAAAAATGGTTTAGTTTAAAAACAAATGTGTAAACATAGCAACCATAGTAACGTATACAGGCGTGGGTAAACAACACTATAAAATTAGCAATTCTACAGTGTCTTGTAATTGCTAACCGAGATGAGAGATAACTCGAAAAAGAAACAGAATTTTATAGTTATTATGAGACAACTTCTATGCAAGTATAATCGTCTTTTAAAGAATTCGTAATAGATATATTTTTCCAAATTAATCAAATCACATTGAGCAATGTGCCGGGGTTTAAATTTCCCGGCGCGGTTAGAGTTGTTCAGTGCTGCCAACACAGTTGGCAGCAGTGCCTGCCAATGCCTTTTGTCAGCGCTCCGGCGACGCGATCGAGTGAGCCGTCTCTATGTCAGCTGTGGGCTGCGTGTTGTTCGCAGTTAGGTTATCAGAAGGCTTATTTTTTTGCAAATTCGGACAGGTTGTTTAATAGAGGATGTCCGACCAACAAACGCCTGTCTCATGCTCATTTCTCTGTCAGCCTTCGATCTAAACGATCCACTGGTCTGACAGCCCGGATGTCTGTAGATCTTCTTAATATGTGCCTGTAATCTCATTAAGACTCTCAGGTTTGTGTGGACTTAATTATATTATTCTATGTTTATTTAATTATTTAATTATGGATTATGTGTGTTATGATGGTGTAAGCGTGTGTGTGGCCAAGACTTATGTAAAACTTATTTTATTGTAAAACTTAAGAGTTGTAAAATGTAATCTACTGGTTACTTCCTGTCTGGAAACAATTGTTGCTCGTTAACACTTATTCTGATAAACCTAATTGAAATTAAATACTATAATTTAATGAAAATAAGCAATATTGAATTAATTAGAGTGAATAAGGTGTTAATAAAAGATTGCGAAAGTGATTGCGGTGTTTGTGTTCCGAGGCGAGAGAGTGTTATATGAAGGTATATTAACTGGCGGCTAATCCCCAAATAAAAATGTTATAGGGTCCCTGCACCAGCCAGGAGAAAGGGGAAAGAGCGGTAGTCGCACTAACAACCGTGACTACCAGCAGAGCAGTACCGCAGAATGCTTCCCAAAGCCGTCAGACCGAGGAATGCTGAGCGAACCTGATACATCGAAGGACCCAGATACCCCTGGAACGAGCTCCAGAAGACAATCACTGTAGTCCACGGACAATTGCAACTCTGCTAGTACACTCTTCGTCATGCTACCACTTGAGTTCTTCTCCACAAAATCACAGGTGGGAACGTTTTAATCCTTGTGTTCACATTAAACATTTGTATTAAGAACTGAAACTATATGAAAATCACAAGAACTTAAGTTGTTAAAAGATTGTAACTGGCTACTCTGTAACCTGTCGGACATACACCATGAGGAAGTAGTTAAATGGTTTTGCTAGAGCATGGTTTCTTAACTTAAACTATTTCGAGTCTGATCTGTATTACCCTTATTAATTTTAATTGTAGTGAAGGGTTATTCGTGTTTCATTAATGGGTGGTGTTAACTTAGTTTGGTTTGGTATTCACTGTAAGGATGATCGCGTTGTTCTCCCTCATGGGGTATGCTGGTCTACACAGTAATATATATATATATATATATATATATATATATATATATATATAACCTATTTCTATTTTCTTACAACAATTTAAATTAATCACTGTATGTAAAACACAACATGATTGGAACATTGAGTCACCAACTGGAAATTAATAAATTTTTTATTTGTTAAAAGAGTGTTGATTGCAAATCCTCTCACTCTGTTTGGCTCCAGCACACTCTTCGCTTCCTCTAGGTTCTCTAACCTAGTCTTAAATTTCACGTAGCGGTCGCTGCACACGACCGCTACAAATGGTAGCAGAGCGTGGTTAGACATTCTACGTGTGCTGACCCGGAAATGGCAGGATTTGCAATTGGGTTAAAAAAAACATATTTTTGTTTCTGATATGAAAGTGTTGAGAATTGAGTGTTTTTGTATATTGCATTTTGATATTTAAATGAGTCTATAAAATGGAATGAGTTTGAATTGATTTTGATCGGCGTTTGTGACAAATTTAATCAATAAATCTTTGATAAATCTACAAAAATATTTGATATTTTATGAGAAAATGTAATATTACGATTATTATTGCTTTGCCGATTATGTCATTAGTTGTTAGTAGTAAATTGTGAAACCGGAAGTAACATTGTGTAATTTTGTCGGGTCACACACATTTATGTGTATGTAGGTGATGTTCTCTAATTCAAGTTTTCTTATGGGTTGTGTCAAATCTAGTTCCCGATTTGGCTTTAATTTAGGGTGTACAAATTTTACTGGGTACTTTCAATTTAGTGGGTTATGTATGTTTTTGTGTTAGTTTGAATTCTGTTGTGCACACACCTGACTCTGTCAGACCTTGTCGGTGTTGGTCGTAGCCTGTCCGGCCCTGTTAGAGATTGCCCTCGTTTGTTGAAAGTTATATGGTCCCTTGAATCATCATGTCTTGATAGTCATAATGTTTTTTTTTATAATTGAGTTACTAGGCCGCGTGATCGGACTTAGCCTGAAAAAGGTATATTTAAGTAGGCTATTTTATGAGAATGCGGTTATGGTCAGACCATAGTCCCTTGCTGTTGAGATAATTAGTCTTCGATTTTTGAATTATCCTTGGGTACACACAGTTGGACTGTGTGTTTTAAAATTCTCTAGATTTTGAGAATTGTTTTAGTTAATTTTTTAATGGATAGTACATGTTTATTGAGTGTTGTATATTTGTGTTAGTTTTTGCATATCATTAGTGTTGTTGTGTGTGTTTGCCTTGTTTAGTGATTTCGTGGAGCTTGCTCTGCTTTTTCGTCTTCACCCCCTTTTTCTTGCTTCGCTAGGGGACCCTGAACGTCATTTGCAGTAAGTCAAGTTTTTCCTCTTGTGTGTCGTCTATTCTCTTATTGTAATTTGTTGATATGTGTTCATTTTACCGTGTAATTCTGGGGGCTTAGAAAATGAGCTCAGTCCATGTAGAGGATGATCTTAAGGATGATCTAGAGTTTGGAGTTCGCTTGCGCTCGGGGCTGTTCTTTTCCAGGTTGTTGACGGTGCTAGGCAGCCAGTAGCATTTGTATCGCGGACCTTGACCCAACAAGAAAAGAAATCATCTGTTTCTGAGCTAGAGTGTTTGGCAGTGGTACACGCTCTAGATAAGTTCAGGCGTTTCCTGGAACATGCTGAGTTCCTACTGGAGACCGATAATCAGGCCCTATCTTGGCTTCTTGCTCATCCCCGGCAACTGGGTAAAATTGGAAGATGAGTGGTTAAAATTTCATCATTTAAAGTCAAAGTGCAACACATTAGGGGAACTCAGAATGTTGTTGCTGATGCTTTTCCCCGCATGTTTTCCTTAACCAGTGAAGTTCCATCTGAGCAACCCTGTGCCTTATTACTAGACTTCACGCTAGCCTTTACTGATGTATTACCCCATCAGTTGGATGATGAATAGTGGGGCCCATCATCAATAAGTTGAAAGAAGGTAACGTACAGGCCCGATATTTCTTGTCCAAGGGCGTCCTGTGTTGTAAAGAAAGAAAAGGACGAGTCCCTAAAATCGTGCTGCCTAGCCCATGGTCTTCAGCTACTATCATAATTCCCCAGTAGGTGGACATAAGAGAATTTCTAAGGCCATTTCCAGTATTAGGAAGCATTTTATCTGGAATGGCATGGATAGAGATATTGTTGCTAGGGTTAAGGTGTGTCATCTTTGCGGGTTAAGCAAGCCTGCCCAAACCACTAAGTTGGGTTTGCTGTCATCTGACGTGGCGAGCAGACCAATGGAGAAGTTGTTCATTGACTACGTGGGACCTCTCCCACGTAGCAGGTCAGGTAATTCTTTCCTGCTTGTTTGTGTGGATGCTTTCTCTAAGTTTGTCTAGCTATTGCCCTTAAAGGAGGCAAACGCTCGATTAACCATACTAGCACTTCAGAGCAATATATTTCAGCATTTCGGACTTCCGGCCATCATTGTCTCTGACAATGGTCCACAATTCATATCGGGCGAATTCCGGCGATTGTGTTTCGCCAACGGTATCCGACATGTAACCACTTCCCCTTATTACCCTCAACCGTCCCACGCGGAAAGATTCAACAGGAATCTTAGGTCAGCTTTAATTGTCTACCCATGCAGAATTGTTGGGACCAGAATCTCAAGTGGTTACAGTTAGCCTTCAATACGTTCCTCCATGAGAGTCATAAGGCCGCTCCCTTTGAGGTAATGTTTGGATTCTCGCCCGAACTTCCATTGGCTAACTTATGGAAAATTGAAGATCTTCTGCCTAATCCTCCCGACATTAGGACAGCAGACAGGTGCAAAAAAAGCCCGGAAGTATCTGCTCCGTGCGCACGAGCGTGTCCGTGTTCGTTATAATCAGGGACGAACTCCCAATCCCTTTAAGTTTGGGGATATGGTCTACTGCCAGAGCCACCCGATCAGCTCAGCTATGGACAAAAGAGCCGCCAAATTATGATATAGTTGGTCCGGTCCATACCGCATTCTAAGGTTTGTGTCAAGAGAGACGGTGAGTTTGGGAGAACCCAACAGTTATATTGAGAAGTTGACCACGCACACATCCAAGTTGAAGTTTTGCCATATGGCATAGGTAGGTGAGTGGTGGTAGTGAGGTTGTGTGTTGATAGTTAAAGTGTTGAGTTCGTTCTTGGGTTCTCAGTTTGTCAGTTTGGGAGGCCTTAGGACGTCAGAGCTCTAGTGCGCACGTTCTCTTGCCTTTTTCTTCTTCTGTCTATCGTCTATTTATGCTGACCGTAATCAAGTCAGCATACAGTTACAGGAAGCTTGTACATACATACACACCCAGGTACATATGCACTCACACAGTTTCGATTTCTTTCTTCTTCTTGTCTCGTTTTCCTCTGAGCCTCTGTCTTCCTGAGTGCGGCATATTGTTTCTGAGACTCCCGAAGTAGCCAAATTGATTGTGATTGTCACTGTGAAGTAGCTAAGGTGCTGTTGTAATTACTCCTGTTCCTGGGCAACCAGGTTGCCCTTTTGGGGTAGGGGTGTGCCGGGGATTGAATTTCCCGGCGCGGTTAGAATTGTTCAGTGTAACAGCACTCTTGTTGACTGTGTTGGCAGCAGTGCCTGCCAATGCATTTTGTCAACGCTCCGGCGACGCGATCGAGTAAGCCGTCGCTATCTCAGCTGCGGGCTGCGTGTTGTTCGCAGTTAGGTTATCCGAAGGCTTATTTTTTTTGCAAATTGGGACAATTTATTTTATGCAGGATGTCCGACCAACAAACGCCTGTCTCGTCCTCATTTCTCTGCCAGCCTTCGATCTCAACGTTCCACTGGTCTGACTGCCCGGATGTGTGTAGATCTCCTTAAGAGGCGCCTGTAATCTCGTTAAGACTTTCAGGTTTGTGTGGACTTAATTATATTATTCTATGTTTATTTAATTATGGATTATGTGTGTTATGATGGTGTAAGCGTGTGTGTGGCCCAGACTTATGTAAAACTTATTTTATTGTAAAACGTATGCCTTGTAAAATTTAATTTACTCGTTACTTACTGTCTGGAAACAATTGTTGCTCGTTAACACTTATTCTGGTAATGCTAATTAAAATTAATTACTATAATTTAATAAAAACAAGCAATATTGAATTAATTAGAGTGAACAAGGTGTAAATAAAAGATTGAGAAAGTGATTGCGGTGTTTGGGTTCCGAGGCGAGAGAGTGTTATGTGTAGGTGTTTTAACTGTCGGCTAATCCCCAAATAAAAATGTTATAGGGTCCCTGCACCAGCCAGAAGAAAGGGGAAAGAGCGGTAGTCACACTAACACCCGTGACTACCAACAGAACATTGCCACAGAATTTTCCCAAAGCCGTCAGACCGAGGAATGCTGAGCGGATCTGATACATCGAAGGACCAGATACGCCTGGAACGAGCTCCAGTAGACAATCACTGTAGTCCAGATAGAATTGCAACTCTGCTAGTACACTGTTCATCATGGTACCACTTGAGTTCTTCTCCACAAAATCACAGGTGGGAACGTTTAAATTATCACTCTTCAATCTACATCAACTCCATAGGCTAGCTACCCTTGTGTTCACATTAAATATCTGTATTAAGAACTGAAATTATATCAAAATCACAAGAACTGAAGTTGTTAAAAGATTGTAACTGACTAGTAGTTATATCATAATTATAATGTTCAATGTTCTTTCGTTCACATATTATTTTGATTCCATATAAATTATTGTTATAAATAAAAATGAGTTTCTCTTATAGAAGTTGTGTGCGTTATTAAAAGAACGTAATATTTCTTACATTTTTCATGTTATTTCAGGAATTTTTCGAAATAACTTCTGGGAAATTTGATTCAGTATGTTTTTAAACCATTGCTGGGGTTGCCTGGATGTGTTCACATAAATGTCTCTAAGAAGAAAAAAGAAAATGGTCGAGATAGGGAAGAGTATACCGCTTTTGAACGGAATTAATCGTTGCGTATACTATGTTCCAAATTCAAGGCGTTTGAGGGTCGCCTAGCAGTTGTCCGATTGAGCTGAAGTCTTGCACAGCCCGGTTTTTGTTGATTGGAACATGATTAGGGGGTAGGACCAGCAAAATTGTAACTTTCGGAAAATTACCTATAGCTAAGGGCTACCTCTGTAACCTGTCGGACATACACTATGACGGAGTAGTTAAATGGTTTTGCTACAGCATGGTTTTCTCCCTTAAACTAGTTTGAGTCTGATCTGTATTACCCTTATTTATTATAATTATTGTGAAGGGTTATTCGTGTTTCATTAAGGGGTGTGGTTAACTTACTTTGGTTTGGTATTCACTGTAAGGATATTTGCGTTGTTCTCCCCATGGGGTATGTTGTTCTACACATTAATGTATATATATATATATATATATATAACTTAAGTCTATGTTCGTACAGCAATATAAATTAACCACTGTATGTAAAACACAACAGGATTGGAACATTGTGTCACCAACTGGAACTTAATAAATTTTGTTACTTGTTAAAAGTGTGTTGATTGCAAATCCTGTACCTCTGTTTGGCTCCAGCACACTTTTCGCTTCCTCTAGGTTTACTAACCTTGTCTTAAATTTCACGTAGCGGTCGTTGCACACGACCGCTACAGTAACATTATTTACTAATTTTACTATTGTAACGACAACACGGTCTCGAACACTCGGGAGTGTCGTTGCACACGACCGCTACAGTAACATTATTTATTAATTATACTATTGTAACGACAACACGGTCTCGAACACTCGGGAGTGTCGTTGCACACGTTTCTAGGCTAGCCGAGCAGTTTCGTGTCTCTGTCAAGCCCGCGCACAAGTACACTCTAGACTTATCTAGTGCTTATTGACGCAAGTTATGGAACACCTGCGTGTTATAAATATGCAACAGTTGCTGCTTAGTTAGTCAGTTATAAGTGCAATTTTGTTCAAGTGAGTGTCGAAGTATTGTGGCGAAGTGATTATTGTGTTATAATTAGTGTCGAACTATAATGGTTGAGCTTATTACTGCGTGTGGACAAATTTACCTACGATTACTGTACGGGAGTTGATTTCAAATTATTATTTATGACTCATTAAAGGTGATTATTAGTGACTTCATAGGTGTCTGTATTTTGTTTCCACAGTACCATACGACGATCAGTTGTAACAATTGGTCAGAAGTGAGACAGCACGTTAAACAGTGGAAACAAAAGACACATCGTACAAGAGTAACGTGATTGGTAATTGATAAAAGAAAGAATGCATACCAGTCAGATGATAAAAGCATTCCAAGTAATGATGACAAAAGCTACTCCAAGTCCAGGAACGACACCGACGGGAAGCAGAAGAAACAGAAAAACAACAAAACGAAAAATGTAAGCATAAAAATTAAAAAACGAGTATGTCAAGTTTAGAGGAGTCTATTACAGATTCAGTAGAATAAATAATAAGGGGAGTCGAAAATTTAGTGAAAGACATAGTTGATAAAGCGAGGCCATTAATAAACGATGAAGAAGTTCCAAAACTAAGAGTATAAAACAGTGCCATTGTCTGTAGTAAGACTAGTTTACACAAAGGCTCCAACGTTTGATTGAAGCACTCACTGAGCAACTCATCTTCCCAATTTGAAGCTGCCGGTAGCTTAAATAAATGGACAGAAGAAGAGAACAGCCTTTCACTACTTCTTGCTTTAAAAGAACCTGCTACAGAGCTAATACAGAAATTTATTGTTTGTGGTCTCCATGTTGCACTAATTAATTGAGATGATAAGTAGATACCTGATTATATTCTCCTTCTTGCAACTTAAGTCATTAGGTACGACGCGTTTCGGGCTCACAGTCCCATCTTGAGATAAAAATCTCTCGATGTAAGGCCGTCAGTACAAAACAGCCAGTACACTTTTATGTTCTCGACGATGCGCTTCGTGTTCTCGCGCGATATGAGTGTATAATGAACTCAGTGTTTATGTGCGTGTTAACTGTTTTGTACTGACGAGCTCACCTCGAGTGATTTTTACCTGAAGATGGGACGGTGAGCCCGAAACGCGTCGTACCTAACGACTGAAGTTGCAAGAAGGACAATATAATCAGGTATCTACCTATTATCTCAATTAATCCAGAAAGTGCCATCTGACAGCCAGAATATCTATGCCGAATTAACAAAACCTCTGTAATTACAGTACTGTGGCCAGCATCTGTGGGTTTTGTGCCGTGTCCAACTTAAAGCGAGGTGACAGCGTTTTGGGGAAAGCCTCCAGGGGTTTGAAGCAAATGTCAACCAACTGACGAGATTAGCTTATTACGAAACATCGGAGGACTTTCGGAAGTGGATTTCTCTCATTACATTTATTGACGGTATCAAATATAGAGAATTACAACAAACGTTAAGAACGTCACGGCATCAGAATAGCTCAGACTATTTTTTTGACGCTCTCCGTTTCGAAGCTATAAAGTCGGTGACCTACATTAATCAAAATATGTAATCACGTTGTAGTCAAACGGATCCAATATCACAGTATCGTCATAACGGACGGAATAAAGTGACGACTCAAGAACAACAGTTTAATAAGTCAGTATCGCCACGATAATCTTTCAAACCAAAGGATAAAGACAAAGGACCTACGTGTTACAATTGTCGGAAAAGTGGCCATCTTCGAGAAGATTGTTAGCAGACGGAAAATCGGGGAAAAGAGTTGGAATGCAGAATGCAGTCACAGGATTAATTAAAGACAAACCTGTAGTATTCACAGTTGACACGGGAGCAACAGTGTCCATTGTGCGCCCCGACTTAGTCAGCAACCGCCAGTTTCAATTTAGTTCTTGTAATATATAGACTGTGACTGTGAATCCGGTTAATGTGTTATGAAAGGGGGATGTACGTGTATGCCTGGGTCTCCTTGAGTTTAGCCACCAAATGCTCGTTGCAGACGCACAACAAAGCAACTTGGAAAATTTCCACATTTCAAAATACTTTGATGCCCATGCTATGCGAATTTTCCTATCTATATGTTATAATTAGAAAACATTTAGAACGCTATAATAGATTAGAATATAATATAATAGAATTCCATCTTGTTGTAATCAATAAATGAAAAGAGAGGACTGTTAGAAAAGCAAGATTAATAAATTAAATGTGCAAGAACTTCGTTGCAAGAACAACATTACGTAATATAATTTGTACTGCTTCAAAGTATTAAGCGTTCTCTCTACAGCTTATTCTCTGCAATAGACAGATGTGTGACGCCATTGCTGTTCAGGTCATTTGCTAATAAAGTCGCATTTCTGGGACGCGATCGGAACGACTTTTTCGCTCGGTAAATCTTAAGCGTTACAGTAAACAAGTAAATGGCCTTTTTTTGTAGCTGTTACATTATATCCCAAATAATGGATTAAGGAAACTCGACTTTTAATATAACAAAGAATTTTGTTGTCTGATCAGTTTACTACATTAAACTAACTAAGGAAATAGTTTTGTGCAGCGTGGTTAGAGGATTTATGTCTCCTTAGAGAACTGTATTGGTATTCACTTTGGTAAACTTAATTACTAGTTTGTAAACAAGACAAATTTATTCGTGGTGACGCTGACAAAAAAGTGTGACGATTTGTTACTCAACAAAATTACTAATTTGTAAACTGCCGTTACAAAATAAACGTGTATAGCTGAGATTTTAATTTTTTTCTAGACCAATATCAAGAATCCAGGCTACGGAAATTAAGTTTTTCCGTTTTATAGCTGCGTACACAAAAAGCTGAAGATATAAATGGAATCATCAATAATTATATAGAAAGCTGGATATAATACATTATCAAAATGGGTAGTGACAGATTCTCCAAAGTAGCCTTATTGTATCACCAAAAGGAAAGAGAAGCCTGTAAAGACCCATGAAGAGATGGTCCGACCAGTTTGGACCCGGAACAGCATAAAGAGTCTAAGAAGCGAAGAAGAAGAAAAAGAAGAAGAAGAAGAAGAAGAAGAAGAGGACTGTTTATTGTAATTTACAATTGTATTTCACAATGACTAATATTTCAACATTTTATTAGTCATTGCTAACATAATATTACATGTTAGCAGAACAGTTTATATACTGTGTATAACTCTGTACTGATTTAAGTTATACACAGCGGGACGTTTCAAAAATTCCGTTTCTGTAACATGTTATTCTAGTTAATGACGTACAGGTCTGTAACATGCTGCGTCTATAACTTAATCGTTTTGTGTAACTCAGTAGGAGTATTTTTACTGCAGTACATTATTTTAGGTAGTGACGTATATTCTCCAATGTAGCCTTATTGTATCAGCCGAAAGGGTAAAGAAGAATGGGAAGACCCAAGAAGAAACGGTCCGACCAGTTTGGACCCGGAACAGACTAAACAGTCTAAAAAGCGAAGAAGAAGAAGAAGAAGAAGAAGAAGAAGAAGAAGAAGAAGAAGAAGAAGAAGAAGAAGAAGAAGAAGAAGAAGAGGAGGAGGAGGAGGAGGAGGAGGAGGAGGAGGAGGAGGAGGAGGAGGAGGAGGAGGAGGAGGAGGAGGAGGAGGAGGAAGAGGAAGAGGAAGAGGAAGATGAAGAAGAAGAAGAAGAAGAAGAAGAAGGAAGAAGAAGAAGAAGAAGAAGAAGAAGAAGAAGAAGAAGAAGAAGAAGAAGAAGAAGAAGAAGAAGAAGAAGAAGAAGAAGAAGAAGAAGAAGAAGAAGAAGAAGAAGAAGAGTTATTGTATTTTACAAATGTATTCGACGATGACTAATATTTGAACATTATTATTAGGTGTTAGAAGAACAGTTTTGATATTGTATACATCTCTGTTAGTCTATTAAGTGAGGCGTGACTGAGGACCTACCTGCCGATTTTGAGTCAGTGTCCATGTAATTTCTTGGTTCCTTTTGCTATTGCTTCCTGAAAGGTTCTAGAAAAAAGTAATGGAAACATTTTGGCCCGATCTCACCTCTAAACTGTTGAAACTACCACTAAAGGTTTAAAAATAAGAAACGACACGAGGAGGCATTTCCAAGCCCTGAAATTAGGTACTTATAGGTTTTTGGGACTGCAGATTACAATTCTGACATCCAAAATTATATACGACGGAAAGGGTAGTTTTTAAAAGGTTGCAGCACATTATAATCACGGAGTGTAAGTATTAAACTTCGCAAGAATGTGAAGTGAGTAAAGCCTTAAAAGTGAGTACCTATAGGTTTTTCGGGGTGCTGGTTACGAATTTGACGTCAAGGGATACATCATACGCGAAGGTTGGACTTTAAAGCGTTAAAACTACCCCTAAAGGGTTCAAAACATGAAACAACGCAAGGGTGTACTTTGAAGTCCTGAAATTGGGTACCTACAGGTTTTTAGGGGTACTGATTACGATTTTGCCATCAGAGGATATATCCGACGCGAGGGTTGGACTTTAAATGGTTGAAAACCATTCCTCAAATAAAATATCTGCAGTAGAAAACTCAATGGCAAACATAAGAGAACAAATTAAAAGCTAAGTTGAACAATTCATGAACATACGACCAAAAAAGATTTCTGAACAGACTGTACCAAACAATAAAGACAGATAAAGACACAGAAAATAAATCAGTAGAGAAAGTCACTTTTCCTGCGGTTGGGACAGTTCATGTCAAGGCTCCAACCTTGGAAGCACGCACTGGGCAACTTATCTACGCCAATTCGAAACCGTCGCATGCGCAAATAATTGGACAGAGAAAGACAAGATCGTGTCAATTGTTATCGCATTAAAAGGACCAGCGGCTGAGCTACTACAGAAAGTGCCACCTGACACCCAGAACATGTATGACGAATTGATTAAAGCTTTAGAATTACAGTACGGTGATAAACATTTCTGAGGTGTGTACTGCGCTCAGTTGAGAACAAGACGACAACGCTTCGGGGAGAGTCTTGAAGAGTTTGAAGCAAGTATCGACAGCTGATTAGATTGGGCTATCCTGAAGCACCAGAGGAATTTCGAATAAGGTTGGCGGTGCTGACATTTATTGTTGGCATCGGAGATTGTAAACTTCAGCAAGTTTTATGAATGGCAAGACACCGAATATCTCAGAAGCTCTTGTTCAAGCCATAGATTTTGAAGCTGACAGGTCAGCGTCCCACTACATTAATGGGTTTATGCCATCACATTGTAGTCAGAAGATCCCGGTATCACATTGCCGTTACGATGGGTGCAGAGGAACAATGTTGTCAGACAAACAACATTCAGAAGTTTAAGAGCTCCACAACGATTTGAATGGAAAACGTGGTCATCTACAAGCAGACTGCTGGGAGAAGAAAATACCGAGAGAAGAGTGTGATCGCACCAATTGGAGAAATAAAGCCCCAGAACAGCACACAGGGTCCACGTTACATAAGACCAGTGGAAACTTGACTGTGAATGGATTTGCGGAAGGTAAACCAACATCATTTACAGTTGACGCTGGCGCAACAGTGTCCATTGTGCGCCCCGACTAGTCAGCAACCGCCACCCTCTAATTAGCTCTTGTACGATACAGACTGTGATAGGAAGCCCCGTCAAGGTGCTAGGAAAGGTAGACGTACGTGTACGCCTGGGTCTTCTCGAGTTTAGCCACCAAATGCTCGTTGCAGACATTGTCGATGAAGTGATGCTTGGCACGGACATTATGAATGCCTACGGATTCGTTGTGGACTGAAGAGAGAATATCCTGAGGGTCCGCCAAGAGAAGATAAAGCTTTGCATGAATAAAATAACAGGGTCTACCAATCATTCGATTAAGCAAGTGGCACTGGCCGAAGAAAAAGTCAACATGTCTGGTCAAGAGGAACCCTCCATATTGCAAGCGAAAATGGAGGAAGAACTAGCAGAGGAAGTACAAATAAGTGTAACGATAAAAGAAGTGATTAGAAAGCCATCTATGGGAGTCGAGACAAGACTGATGTGTTAATGAAGAACCTGAAGAACCCGGAGAAAACGTTACTGCAGATGAAGTCACGGAAGAGATTGCTGACGAGAACCAGTCAGACTTGGACCAGTTGATGGCTTATAAGTCATCAGTACATGACGCAACGGAAGTGATTCCTGCAAAATTAGTGGTTGAGCGGAAGACTCATATTCCTCGGAACTTGGTGTTTGGGTCACACGAGACTGAATTCGAAGAACCGAAAAATTATCTTTGCAAGTAGACCAGCTATGTAGATCGCGTGGCCGAGTATTACTTCAGAGATGGTTTGCCAGTTCGGGGCAAACAGACTTAAGGAAGGGGCAGTGTTACGTCATTACAGAATAATCTACGTGTTTCTCGAATGTTCCAGCGGAATCCGGCTTTAATGTGTGTGCGTACATGATTCTCAACGCGTTAGCTAGACTGAGCCAGAATTCTCGCGGCCGTGCGCGGTGTGCAAGGCCACCGTCAATTACGTTCCTGTGTTTTGTAGTAGCGTTCTTGACGCGCAGTATGAAATATCCTGGATTTTTGGCGGGTATAAATACAAGTACTCAGCGACGCTAAGTTCAGTGAGTCGCGATTTATTGGAGTGCGGTTCGTAATATTGTGGCGAAGTGTTATGTGTTTTATAATTGTACAGGACAATTGTAATACAATTGTGTTTTTTATATTATTAGACATTTTTATTGCGTGTGAACAATGTTTATTTGATTTGTTGTAACAGACTGTCTTATTGATTACAAACTGTTTAATTGTGTTAATTAAATCTGGTGCTTTGTAACTGAAATTGGTGTCTTGTATTTTATTTTCCACTGTATCATACGACTATCAGTTAGACCGTCGAAACAATACTAATCATCTTCCACTAATCCGATAATCCGCTGCACTTACTTGATTTACAACTCAACAATCTTGCCAAGTGTAAGTAACTTCTAAGCCGGCCGCTGTTGCTTATATAGATACCATTGA
Organism: Magicicada septendecula; assembly: GCA_034769895.1. Taxonomy (NCBI): domain Eukaryota; kingdom Metazoa; phylum Arthropoda; class Insecta; order Hemiptera; family Cicadidae; genus Magicicada; species Magicicada septendecula. The sequence goes on along the minus strand of CM068375.1, from coordinate 376,173,710 downwards.
GGTTTCAGAATAATTTTACGTATTGCTGGCGGCATGCCAACGTAATTAGCGTAGTTAAGAGTGCTTGAGCAGTGTAGAAGGTACTTGAGTACTCGACCTTGACAGAGACACTGCTAGCCGAGAAACATGTAGAACTTTCACGTAACTACAGCTGCCAACTTTTCGACACCGTTACGTAATTGGCGTAGGAATATGATTAACGTAGGCCTATATCATTGTTATATTTCTTTATTGTCATTAAGTTTATTAATATAAATATATTTCTCGATAAGTTCTTGTGTAGTGTCTGCACTACAGTGCACTAGAAACAAATGCACCACGAGGCACATTTGCGTGGAACAATAAAGCGATAAAAAACGGGCTGTTAGGCCGTGGTCGGTTGCTATTGACTGGCGACATTGTCGGCTACGTTTCACCCCACCCTCGGGGAGCGTCTACAGAGCGACAGAACAATCCCGGAAAAGTTTGCTTCGTTGCTGTCATCCGGAAAAGTTGTCATTCGGCCAAGATCTGACGTACTTGTTCGATTCGTATTCTGAATAAGATCCCCATGAGTGGGACTGAAAAGTAGCCGACGATGTCGCCAGTGAATAGCAACCGACCACGGCCTAAACGCCTCTTTTATTATCAATTTAATAACATTATAACTGATTTCCGAGGCTCGTTTGAATTCTGTAAGAACATATACTTTTACTTAAGCAGGTTACTGGTCTGCTGTAAAACCCCCAATCTGGGGGCTATTTGAACTAGCCTACAGGAACTAAGATAGTTCCTATAAGAACTAAGATAGTCGTGAATAATTAAATTTTAGGTCAGATTAGTCATTTTAATTACCTGGGTTGTAATATCGCATATGGAACTGATAGTGATTGGGATAGTAAGCTAACAAAATTTGGACGCATCTGTGGAACGATTCATAAGTATGTAAAAAATCAATCACGGAAGGAAATCCGAATTAAGTTTTATAAAACTGTGGCGGTCCCCACATTCCTGTATGGTAGTGAGACATGGACTCTTCGTAAAACGACGTGCAGAGGATTCAGACACCCGAAAAGAAATTTCTAAGAGGGACGCAAAGTTTGTATCTCTTGGATTGGAGAAGAAACGAGGATATTAGACGCAATTTAAACATTGAATCATTAAACAAGAAGATTGATAACCACAGAAGGAGATGGTATGCCTTTGAATCGTATACCTGGTATCGTCTACCTGTGGCTGCCTTGGGTTATCACCCAACTGGGAAGAGAGATGTCGATAGACCGAGGAGGAGATGGGTTTCGAAACAGGTCTGTGGCCTAATCATTAAAGTGGTGATGATGATGATAACATTACATATATTGATCAGCACAAACTAGCTTCGATTACAATTGGGTGTAAGAGGCACCCAAGTAAGTCACTTATATAGCAGTGTATGTTCAGAAGTTATTTGCGACTATTCGATTCGGCGATTCGGTACTAGCAATTGATGGGTTACAACAAGTTAAGTATTTGTTGTTTAATTGGCGTAGCAAATACGTTTGTTCGATTTACTCTATAAATAGATTAGCTAATACGTATATTAGTGGTTTAACGCAGTGCTTGTTACGGCATTCTGCCTCTAATCAATTAAGACATTCAGCATACGCGCTGTTTATAAACACTACTGGGGATAATTGGGTTTAGGTAGATTGTGTACATGCCACAAAATTTATTAAAAATTCCCAAGAAAATATTTGATAAGAGAAACATTATACTATATAGTGATATATTCATAATGGCTCAAATTTGCCTTGTTAGTTTATATAATATAATATTTTTATTAATAATAAAAAAGTTTTAAGAAGAATATATCATTACATTACAGAACAATCTACGTGTTTATCGAATGTTCAAGAGGTATCCGGAATGTAACGTGTGTGGCGTACGTACTTGTCGACGCATTTGCTAGACGTGCGAGAATTCGCGCGGCCGCTCTCACTGTGTCAAGGCCGCAATCAATTACGTCATAGTTTAGAGGCAATACGTAGTATGTGGAATCGTCTAGATTTTCGGCGTCCTATAAATACAATTACTCAGGGACGCTCAGCCAGTTATTGTCGAGGGATTATCGAGCGATATTACTGTGTGCGTTCAAGTGGAGAGTAGTGAAGTGCTGTGTTTTATAATCGGGCGGTATATTGCAGTACAATTCTATTTTAATATTAGTTGAAATTTATTTGATTTGTGAACAATGTTTATTTGATTTGTTGTAAAAGACTGTGTTGTTATTTACGAACTGTTTAACTGTGTAAATTAAAGCTGGTGATTAGTGACTTAATTGGTGTCTTGTATTTTGTTTCCACGGTACCTACGACGATCGAGTAGACCGTCGTAACAGTGGTGTAAGAACTGGGATAGAACCGTTAACAGTGGAAACAGTGGGCACTTTGTACAAGACTAGTGTAATTCGTAATTAATCGGAAAACAATGGATGCAAGTCAGATGATGGAAGATTTCCAAACACTGCTGCGGCAGACGCAGGAAGAAGCAGAAACGCGACAAAATGAAGAACGAAAACACGAAAGAGAAGAAGCAGAAAAATGACAGAAAGAGAAACGTGAGCAGGAGATGGAAGAAGCGGAAAAACGACAGGATGAAAAACGTAAGCATGTAGCAGATGACATCAAAACTCTAATTCAAGAGCAAAAGCAGATGCAAGAACATACTATAGCAGAATTGGGTCTCCTACGTGGTGACGTAGGTGAATTACGAGGTGAGCTTAATAATCAGATTACCAGAATATCTGACGTAGAAGAATCCATGTAAAATAAAATAGCTGAAGTAGAAAATCCGTCTTGAGTGTGGAAGAATCTAATGCGACAATACAAGCATATGCTGTAATGTGCATTTATTAGATAAAATAAATATTTAGATTAAATTTAGAAATATGTAATAAATAAGCAGGTGTGAGATTGAAAGCCGAGTTTATACGCAGGAACCGACCTGTACGATCACGCGATTGCCGCTGAGAGTGTGAACAGTAGTAAATAATGTGAGTGTGTGAGGCCGATTCAAGCCTGAATGTTTGCAATCTCACCCCACATAGATGTTAAATTATAATTTTTATTTAATTATAAGAACACCATAAATGATAGAAAAATTGCAAAGGCTTCTAAATAAGTATAAAAATAATAGACATGTGCAGTGCGAAAACGGGGTGAATAAGACGTTCAGTGCGATTTTAAAAGCATAGTAATTACACGAATTATGCGATAACGATGGTAATTAAATTGAACATGTGTAATTAAATCAGACACCGCCAGAGCACCTTGTAATCCACATTAGACATTGCAATTGGCAGAAATGTGCGAAAATATGAAATTGGACGATAGTGGGGGAACTGACGCCACCAAGCAATTCCTGACATGCTGAGTTCTGGCCCAGCAGGTGTGGTAAGATGCTCGAATATAAATAAGGGCACGAATGAAGCCAAAGTACTCTCAATCAGTCTTCAGAAACGGCGGGACGCAATGCCCAGTATCGACGCGATTTTTAAATTTAGTTATTTGAACTGTAAAGTTGGATGGACGATATGTTCATATAAGTACCATGACTACATCATCTATAATGACTACTCTTATTACGATTACACCCAAACTCCAGTAATGGGTACATATTAACAGTAATGTTAGATACATGTTGGCACAGCACAAATTAATTTACATTTGTTTTGCAATTTGTTGTGTTAAACTCTGTCAACAAAAATATCTGCAGTAGAAAACTCAATGGCGATTATAAAAGAGCAAATTAAAAATAAGGTTGAACAGTTCATGAAAATACAACCAAAACAAATTATGAACAGACTGTACCAATGATAAAGACAGAAAAAGACACAGAAAATAAGTCAGTAGAGAAAGTCACTATGCCTGCAGTAGGGACAGTTCATGTCAAAGCACCAACCTTTGACGGAAGCAGTCACTGGGCAACGTACCTCCGCCAATTTGAAGCTGCTGCACGCGCAAATAATTGGTCAGAGAAAGACAAGGCAGTCTCACTTGTTTTCGCATTATAAGGACCAGCGGCAGAATTACTAATTACAGAAAGTGCCACCTTACAGGCGGAAAATCTATACCGAGTTGATAAAAGCTCTAGAATTACGGTATGGTGGTAAACATTTGCGAGATATGTACTGCACCCAGTTGAGAGTAACGCGACAGAATTCCAGGGAGAGCCTTTAAGAGTTTGAAGCAAGTATCGACAGACTAATTAGAATGTCCTATCCTGAAGCTCCAGAAGATTTCCGAACGAGTTTTGCGATGCAGACATTGACTGCCGGTGTCCGAGGTAACGAACTACAGCAAGTGTTACGAATGGCAAGACACCAGAACAGTGCGGACGCCCTGGTACATGCTTTGCAATTTGAGGCCGCCAAATTAGCGTCGGGTTGGAAAGTCATAAAGTGCACGCGATAAAAGATCGCGACGGCACAGACGATGAGGAAGAAGAACAAGGAACAGAGATTCGACGGTCGGCGCCACAGAATAACAGAAGAATGGATGGAAGACCAAAGTGTTATCGATATGGGAAACCTGGACATCTACAACGAGATTGTCGGGTTAGAATTCAGCAGCAGGGAAACGAGCAATAGTCGGTACAAAGGGGCGTGTGCTGACTGACTGGAGGAACGAAGCCCCTAGACAATACGCAATTTCTACACAAAATAAAAACAGCTTGGTGGTTGCCGGATTCGTTCAAGAAAGGCCAACCTCGATTACAGTTGACACAGGCGCAAGAGTTTCCACTGTGCAGCCCAACGTGGTGAAAGATCTCAAGCCAATCTGGTGCTCTTGCAGCTTGCGAACAGCTACTGGACGGCCTGTAAAAGTGTATGGAAAAGTGGAGATACAGCTACGCCTCAGTGGACTTGAGTTTAATCATCAAGTACTTGTTGCAGACATTGTGGATGAAGCAATTCTTTGTGTGAACGTGATGAACGCATACGGATTTATAGTAAACTTCCAAAACAATGTCTTGAGAATCGGAGGCGAAGAGGTAATGCTATCAACTATGACGACAGCAGAAAAATCGATGGACGTCGTAAACCAAGTGGCAGTAACTGTTCAGCCAAACTCCGAAAAGATCATCATGGTTAGAACCGACGTAGATACTAGGGGCAACCAGTGCTCTATAATCGAACCCAAGGTAGTCAGCACCCTGGGCATACTAACTGCCGGACGTTTAGTAAAACCTGACGAAACGGGAAATGTACCTATTAGAGTAGCGAATATTTTGGATCAAGCTGTCATTTTACAAAGCAATACGCTCCTAGGAAAATTGACTCCTGTTGCCTGGGTAGCCGAAATATACGTAACGAAGATCCAGTGCTTCGGGTACTTCCAAATTACCAGAGAAACTGCACGAACTATTGAACAGATTTTAACGACCTCTCAAATGGTGAGGTAAAAGAACTCTGACAGTTTTTACATTAATTCAAAGATTGTTTTGCAGTTCAGGGACAGTCACTGGGAAGAACTTCTCTTGTACAACATCGCATCAATACCGGAGACACAACACCGATCCGCCAACCTCCTCGTAGGCCTCCATTATCTAAGCACGAGGAAATGTCTACGTTAGTACAGGACATGTTGACAGAGGAAGTAATCGATCCTTCGTCAAGTGCTTGGTCTTTTCCGGTAGTGCTGGTAGAGAAGAAGGATGGTAGATTGCGTTTCTGCGTAGACTACCGGTTAAATGACGTTACAAAGAAAGACTGCTATCTATTACTTCGCGTTGGGGATACAATCGACACGTTGTCCGGAGCACAGTGGTTTTCCACATTGGACCTGAAGAGCGGATATTGGCAAGTGGGTCTTCATCAAGAAGACAAGGTAAAGACCGCTTTCTCGACCTCAAGTGGCTTATTCCAATTTAACGTCATGCCATTTGGTCTCTGTAATGCACCGGCAACATTTGAAAGATTAATGGACCTGGTACTCCGAGGCCTGACATGGAAAATTTGCCTTGTTTGTTTAGACGATGCCATAGTCATCGGGAAGACTTTCGAAGACCGTTTGGAAAAGCTTAAGGAGGTTCTAACTAGAATTCACGGCGCCCAACTGAAGCTGAGCCCGAAGAAGTGTTCTCTATTCCAGAAGGTAGTACAGTATCTGGGCCATCTGGTTTTGGCAGCGGGTGTTAGCATGGATCCTACCTAATAAAGTAGACGCCGTAAGAGACTGGCCAGTGGCGAAGAGTAAACACAAAGTTCGGAGTTTTCTGGGGTTATGCTCATATTACTGACGCTTTGTGAAAAGCTTCGCTACTATTGCTAAACCATTACACGAGCTAACGGGAAATAAACAAAACTTCCAGTAGTTGAGAGAGTGTGACCAAGCATTTAGGACTTTGAATATTGCATTATGTTCGCAGCTAATTCTCGCTTTTCCAGCTTCCGAAAGGAAGTACATCGTAGACAGAGACGCAAGCAATACTGGTCTAGGAGAAGTTTTGTCTTAAGTGCAGAACGGTGAAGACCGACCATGCCGCGCTTGCAGGGCCCTTGAGATTTAAAAATCCGGAAGGACAGTTCGCAAGGTGGCTCGAACGTCTGCAAGAGTATAACTTCAAGGGACAACATTGGGAGGGGCGCCTGCGTGGTAGTGCAGATGGCTAATCACGAAGACCGTGCCCGAAAGATTGCCGACAATGACACAGAAAGGAAGAACAAAACTCAAGCGAATATGTTCAAGCCATCAGTGTAGATTTCCTGGCAGACGGCTGGACAACACAAGACTGTCGACAAGAACAGATGACTGATGAAGACATCGGACCGATCTTGACAGCAAAGGAGGAAGGTAGCCGCCCGGATTGGCAAGATATCTGCCATGGTTCCGAAGTGCTGAAAGGCTACTGGGCACAATGGGAATCTCTTACCTTAGAAAACGGATTGGTTAAATGGGCTTGGGAAAGTACAGATGGACGAGACGTGTTCATGCAGTTGATAGATACCCGAAGTAAAGTGCAGTCTGTTTTGAAGGAAATGCATGATGGAACATCTGGAGGCCATCTTGGCTTTAACAAAACCTTTGACAAAATACGGAAGCGATTCTATTGCCTTCATCTTCGCCACGACATAGAGGAATCGGTTCGGACGTGTGAAATATGTGCTGCAAGCAAGGGCCCACAAACCAGAAGCAGGGGAAAAATGAGACAATATAACGCTGGATTGGCTTTCGAGAGATTTGCCATTGACATTGCTGGACCATTCCCAGTTACTGACGATGGAAACAGGTACATCATGGTTGTAGGTGACTACTTTTCTAATTAATAAATTATTTTACCTTCAATTATGCGCCACGTGACTTCTTGTAAAGCTCATCTATGAGGCGTTTCGGAGACTGTGCTCCATCATCAGATATTAAAATAAAAAATAAAACTATATCACCCTTTCGAGATCGTACATAATCAAAATTTCAAATTTGCATATGAACTGTACGCGAATTTGGGTGCGCACCCATTCAAGTTCAATGTGCTACTGAGCGGTTGCTACCTTATCGTAATCTTAGGGAGCAGACTCAAGGCGGTATCGTACAAGTGGTTGGATTTAAAGTCCAGTTTTAATATCTGATGATGGAGCATAGTCTCCGAAACGCGTCATAGACGAGATGTACAAGAAGTCACATGGCGGATAATTGAAGGTAAAATAATTTATAAATTTGATCAAGTGACTTGGATACCAGATTAAACATGAATATTAAATTACTTTACTAAGTGTTTGGAAGCCTACGCAATTCCAAATCAGGAGGTTACCACTGTGGAAAAGGAGTTAGTTCACAACTTCTGTTGCCGTTATTGAACCCATATGGAAATCCATACGGATCAAGGGAGAAATTTCGAATCAGGGGTGTTTAAAGAATTATGCCGTCTACTCGGAATTCGAAAGACCAGGACAACGCTTCTACATCCTCATTCGGAGGGGATGGTTGAGTGATTCAATAAGACACTTGAGCAGCATCTTTTGAAAGTTGACGAAAACCAAACAGACTGGGAACAACGTATACCACTATTTCTCATGGCGTATAGATCATCAGTACACGACACAACCGGCATGAATCCAGCAAAATTTATGTTTGGGCGGGAGATTCGTCTTCCTGGGGACGTGATGTTCGGATCACTTGAGACTCAGTCCCAAGAGCCACAGAACTATTCCACGCAATTAGAAAACTAACTGCGAGAAATGATTCGCTTGATAAGAGGACGGCTGAAGTTTGCCAGTGATAAAATGTAAACTCGATATGACATTCGCAGCAATAGTGTGGGTTTCCAAGAAGGAGATCAGGTCTGGTTGTTCAACCCAAAGCGCCTTCGTGGTTGCTCACCTAAGTTGCAAACTAACTGGGAAGGACCCTATACTGTGAAAAAAAGAATCAACGATGTTGTTTATCGGATTCAACAGGAAGGACAGCGAAAGTTCAAGGTCGACCAACTAGATCGCTTAGCCAAGTATTATTTCAGAGACGGTTTGGCAGTTCGGGACAAACAGGCTTAAGGAGGGGGAAGTGTTACGGCATCACAGGACAATCTACGTGTTTATCGAATGTTCCAGAGGTATCCGGAATATAACGTGTGTGGCGTACGTGCCTGTCGACGCATTTGCTAGACGTGCGAGAATTCGCGCTGCCGCTCTCACTGTGTCAAGGCCGCAATCAATTACGTCTTAGTTTAGAGGTAATACGTAGTATGTGGAATCGTCTAGATTTTCGGCGTACTATAAATACAATTACTCAGGGACGCTCAGTCAGTTGTTGTCGAGTGATTATCGAGCGATATTACTGTGTGTGTTCAAGTGGATAGTCGTGAAGTGCTGTGTTTCATAATCGGGCGGTATATTGCAATACAATTGTGTTTTAGTATCAGTTGAAATTTATTTGCGTGTGAACAATGTTTATTTGATTTGTTGTAAAAGACTGTGTTGTTATTTACGAACTGTTTAACTGTGAACATTAAAGCTGGTGATTAGTGTCTTAATTGGAGTCTTGTATTTTGTTTCCACTGTACCTACGACGATCACGTAGACCGTCGTAACAATATTTTATTTTGTAAATTAGTTACATTTCGATGGTAAGGCAACTATCATCATCAGATATAATTTAATAAATTCAAAAACGTTTAAATCAATTTTTCAAAACAGCTGGTTTATATGTAGAATAAATTTAATGTTTTTATATGTGTATATAAAATATGTTACATAATTAATTATTGTAAAATATAATACAAATATTTATTATTTTATTAAACTAGTAATTTTGAATATATTATCATTTTTTTCTGTTAATCAAAATTGTTCTGGTATTAATTTATTACTTGTTTTATGTTTAAATATTTCTAAATTTTTCCATAATAATATTTTTGGACGTTTGGAAATGTGTTTTAATAAACTAATATTATTTACATTTGGAAATGTGGTTTTGTTTTTTATTGAGTGTGTAACTAAATTTGATTTATACATATTTAATTTTTAAATATGAATTACGGTGGTGTATATGCGTATATCTTTCTTTTGAACGTTTTTTATTTTGCCCATTATTAATGTAAAAATTTTATTGTAATTTACAATATTTCACACAAAATAAATATATTTTTGTTATAGTTTATTATTATTAATAATAATTTAAAGTGGCACTATAATCCTTTAAATAGGAACATCCCTCCTTCGAGTATCATCACTCTGTCAGGATCGTGCATGAAAACTTGCTATCCAGCTTTGAGATGATACCATTTTAGTCAGAAGTTTTAATTTTAACTCCACAAAAACTCTTTTTAAAACGAATGGAATAGAGAGGGAAAAAAACAAGAATAGGATTATTTTACTGTTAAATAAAGGTTTTTGCTTCAGAACAAAATTTCTAGACAAAATGTTAACTAAATTTTACTTGAGCTAACCATTTTTGTTAAGGACACGCCGAAGCAGCATTACTGGTTGACTGCAGCTTACTGTGAGGCATTACTGTACTGTGTAACATAGCGACAAGTCAGCTGACAAACATACAGAGGAGTTTATCTTTCTGTGAGACATTAGTGTACTGTGAGACATCGCGAAGTCAGCTGATAAACAGTTCACATCATTGTGGAAAAAGAAAGTGTTTTCTAGTAGTGGAATATCTGTCACTGCAGTAATTAGATTATAGTTTAAAAGTGTCAAAATTTTGTCTTCACTATAGTTCGTTGTTTGTCTACTTTCGTTTTTATAAAACAAACAGACAAATTAATCTCTTCTACTCAAAGGCTGATATATCTGGCATTCAGAAAAGGAAATCGCCTTTAACATCAATTGAAGATTTTATCTTACTTATGACTTTTAAAACTTAAAGATGTGATCAGATGATTATACTTAAAGATATAAAGACATACCATTATACTTAAAGATATTTATAATGAAAGACGAAGGAACTAAGTCTATCAAATCTTCTTTCATTTATAATTAGAAATAAAAATATTAACTATGAAGCCGGAATCGCAACCATAAACGCATATGAACTGATGAGTAGGTAACTAACACGCATTCTGTTGTGTTAGGTAACGTACATCTAACAAAACATTAATTTCCTGATTTATCCGATTGCTTACCACTATTTTTGCTTTTGTAATTACTATAGTTAAGCTGTAGAAGACGTTTCTCTACCTACAGGAGCAGGTCCACACACACACACACGATCATACGCATCCTATATACTTTTGTATAAATTGCATTTTGTTTGCTTATAAGTTTTTGAATAGTATTAGCAAAGACGACTGTATCTTTTGAGCGCTTTCCGTAAGTGTACTTCTCCGCCTTTCTGTTGGAAGTCAACGTAACATATTTCTAGCAATATCAAAATTGTTTTAGCTAAAAGATGATGGCTGATGTACCTAGACAGAAGAGTATTAGTATGGACGTTAAAACTAGAGTACGCTCTTTGTAAGAATCCTGGAAATCATCGAAGCAAACCTCGGCATGTGTAAGAAAGCTAGATAGACTCTTCAAGCAAACATTGTGGGAGCTACAAGTGAATTTGATATGACAGAGACGGAACCTACGACAAAGGAGATATAGGTTGCTACTAGTCCCATCAGAGTTGAAAAAGGGAAAGGTAAGAACGATTTAAAAAGGAACAGAAGGAAATAAAAGAAAATAATGACTTCCTTCCAAATGTATGGACCAAACTCCGGCAAAAGCAAGAAAATGAGTAGGGTCAAAGTCATCGTAGGTACATAGGATAGGACTCAGAAAAAACAGCGCCAAGAAAGATCCACAAATAGGAGACGAACAGAGGCCCTACTCAATAGACCGGAGCAGGAAAATACCTGCGCTTTGAGATACTTTGAGTAATACAAAGCAGCGTGAAACCAGAGGACGTCAAAGTGGATATCAGATCCATAAGACAAACGAAGGCAGAAGATGCCTTTGTGGAGATAGGGGAAAATAATAATGAAAATATGGCACAACTGGACGACGTTATTAGATCAGCCTTTGGGCAGTTAGGCACTGCCAAGAATTTACTGCCTACTGCTAGCTTAGAGATTAGAGATCTGTGCTCTTTAACACAGGAAGATAATGTAAGGAGCGCACTCTTATGCGATTTGCCTAACAGTGGCGGTGAACGGAGGATCTTTGCAACAAAGGAAAACAGCGTCCGTTTGAAGGTGGCGATTGTCACCCTAAATGAAGAAGAGGCCAATTATCTGTTGAAAACTGCTAGATTCAAGATTGGCGGGGTAAATTGCGGAATCAGAAGAAGAGCTGTCGTCACTCGATGCTTTAGATGTCATGGCTATGGCCACCAAGCTAGAACATATAGTGGACCAGAAAGATACAACTTCTGCTTTAAGTGTCGAAGCCGTGAACACACGGCCAAAGACTGTACCAAGAATTCACGCTGAATAATGAGCACTGACTTGCAGCAGACAGGAGAAGACGTAAATCATATTTTAGGTTCTGTTAAATGCCTAGAATTTTGAAAGGCATTGAACAAGCTCAAACAAAATCGATATAGATGAGGTCCAACAAAGAAGTATGAATAGAAATAGGTTTAACCATGACCTATTCATGCAAATAATATTGGAAAATAATGCTGATATAATCATCCTTAGCGAGCAGTATAGGAATAAAGACACACCTACATGATATTCAGACAACCAAGGTACTGTCTGACGTTACGAGTTCCAGACTCACAGCGGTTTCACGGATACGGCGACAGCTTTGTATGGATAAAGTACAAGGTCACGGGGAGGACAGGCCCATACTATGGCTCAGTGGCAGGAAAGATGGACCTCTAAGCTCATAAGCAGTTACCTGAGTAGACTGATCGCAACATGAAGAGAATAATTTATTTCATAACGCAGTTTCTAACTGGCCACTGCCTGTTCCAGGGTTTACCTATATAGGATGGGGAAAGTAGACAGACCAGACTGCATTTCCTGCAGACAGGAACTGAACGATATGCACCACAGGTTTTTCACCTGTTACAGATGAAAAGAGGAGAGGCAAACCGTGGAAAATATAGTAGGACAGATCTCTCCCAAAAATCTCATCGCAATAATGCTGCAGAGCGAACACCAATAGGATCAGATAGCAGCCTACATAGAGAAGATACTAAGGCGAAAGAAGGAAGCCGAAGATGATCTTGCTAGGACCGCTGACAGAATAGTAGAAACAGGTAACGTGGACCCGGTGAAGGTTTAAAACAGATGAACGTCCAGAGGACAAAGAACAAATGGCACCACCTTGAACTATTGCAAAAGCTGAGTCCCAAGTCCATGCCGTGGGGAATAAGGTTTGTGGTTTTGGTGGGTGCGAGTCCCACTACGGAGAACGTTAGTTTTCCACAGTCTTCCTCCTAAAAAACAATATTATTAATATTATTAAGTGCATTCTTCGATACAATCTTTTTAATTACAATTTTTAAATTAGTGAAGAATAATTATTATTGTTTTCTGCAACTTTTATGGAACAGACACCATTTTTACTAATATTTTTCCTGTGACTATGAAATAACATTTTCCCTTAGTCGAATTAATTCAATTTCGCTTTCATTAAGCGCCATTGTATAACAACAGTAGTGCGAAACGAACTTGAATAAAAATTTAACTTCAAGTTGAAAAAAAATTAATGCTTTCACTTTAGATATATTGTTCACAGAATTTATTTTATTTTGTTGTGCAAATCACGTTTCTAACTTTTCATTCACTGTTAAACCAATACTGCTGCCAAAATTCAGTCAGTGAAAAAGATATAATTCAATCTGACAAACTAAATTTGCAAGCTCTGATAGAAAGACGAAAATAACAGCGACTGATATATATTGTCACTGTATCTAATAATATTTTTATTTGTACTATCTGTGACGCTAGTAACAACTTGATGACATAATCTAATGGAAATCGCTAATATCAAACTCTACTTTAATAAAGTCACACTTCTGATATTGATTGGTTATAAATAACACTAAGCTCACGACGTACAAAACTGACACAAATAAATTATGTCTGAAATCATTAAATGATCAATACTGGTCTCTAATAATTATCCGAAAAGTTCAGGGCCGGATTAATCAGGGCCGATAAGTATCTTGGCGCCCTAGGCTAATTATATTTTAGCGCCCCCTCACCACCCATAGGGAACTCTTACTTTTATTTCCAAGGGGCTGAATGAAGCTTTAAACACCCTACAATATATTTCTTAGTTAGGAATATTTCAAATATCTCAGTGTTTTTGGAAATAGTCTCAAGAATTGAAAACTGAGGCTATTTTTCAGAGACTGTTTTAGAGTTAGAGCTTCCATCATTTTTTGTAGTTTGCATGTTTTTTTTTATAAGGAAAAAATTAACTATGTAGTTACAGAATTATAACAGTTTTATTAAGGGTACATTTACCATCATTTACACAAAGAAGAAAATCAGTTAAATATCTTGTGGATTTGTTAAGACTCACGTAAAGTTCAAGCTAAATTCTTTGTTCTCGCTTTAGGTTGAGCTATTAATCACCTCACTGAAATCAAGTCCTTGCAAAAAGTCACTTTCAATTAATGAACAAGATGGCTACACTGGTCAGTTTATCCTGGCGCAAATTTGAGAGTAAATAATTTTTCACCCTCTCCAAAGCTGAAAAAGATCTTTCACCACTGCAGTTAGTGACGGGTATAGTAAGGAAAATGCGCAAAGCTATCTCAATATTAGGAAACATTGATTCTAAGTTAAGCGTTTTCAAAAATTTCAACTGTGGTTTTGCTTCAGATCGTTTTTCTTCTTTTCTTCTCCTTCTTGTTCTGGGTTACAGGTCCATAGTCTTTTAAAAACTGAGCTAAATGCACACACTTATCAGAAAATGTCTGCTCCAAATCAACAGCATAACTTTCTAGACGGTGATTAGCTTTTTGTCTTATTATGTCATTATCTAGTTCAGAAAGTTTAGGTAGTTTCCATAAGAACCCAAACTTTTACCATAATTTCTCGCAAAAACGCGCCTGTGTTCAAAATAAACTCAAATTTGTATCCTTGTAATTTATTACCAATTTCACATTAAATGTAAAATTGTATTATTTTTTAGCTAAAATTTTGCACCCCTCAAAGTGCCGCGCCCTAGGCTACAGCCTAGTCAGCCTAATGGTTAATCCTCCCCTGGATAAATTTCACTAACAAAACAAAAATACACCTATACAATTTCATGTACGTTATTAAAATAAGTCATTAGATACAATACTTTTCAGTATCGTAGCTTATCGTTTTTTCAATGACTGAATTAGGGAAGCAGTTAGAAAAAGCAATAATGATTTGAGCTACTCTGTGGATTGTTGGAGGTATTATTCAAGTGTTCGCGCGTGTTCTGAATTGTTTGTTTTGTGTGCAATGCTGTTATCTGTTTTCGAATTTGTGAGCAATATTTAATTGTCGGTATTATGACTGTGTTGACGTTTTCTATCTTTTTCTGCAGTTTGTTTAGGTTTTTGTGAAATATATTTGATTTATTTAGAACTTAAATACTAAACAGGTCACCGTGGAACAAATACTACATAGGTCAAACAGATTTCATCTTTGTACATCGGTACAAAAGACTCGACACACATGACACCACTTTAATCCACCACTGAACCTAATTATTCAAATCCCCTTGTTGAAAAGGATTACACATGTTATCATCATCATCATCATTACCTTTAAGGAGTAAAGCAACGATGGTTTGTTCCGGTCTCAGAGAGTCAAAGAGCCTAGAGGTGGTCACTCCAGCGCGTCCTTGGTTTCCCACACCTTTCAGTCCCTTCGGTTTATAGTTTTCACATATGTTGTTTCGGGATGAGACAGTCACCCATTCGGGAAAGATGTTCCCACCTTGTGTCTTGCTTCTACTGTAAGACACACTGTAGCCCAAGTGTTCAAAATTGCTTACAAGTATTTAAAATCCATGGAAATGTCGCGAGGTGTTTAACTTGTCGCCTCATGAACTCAGATAATGTAATTTACCAGACCGATTTTAGGAATTCAATTTATTTTACAGCCGTTTTTTAACTTGTTTTTGTCTATAATTCCGTATTTATAACATGTTCAGGTCAGAAATACACAATAATCTGCGTAGATATGTGTTTATAGACACTTCCATTTTCGTGCCAATACTGTTGTTTACGTAAGTTTCCTAACCGAATAAGAAGACAGATTTGATGCGGCAATCGGAAAAACGAATTTAATGTTATAAAAGTAAAGTCTTTATTAAGCTGAACGGCTTTCTAACTTTTCGTGCGCTCTCTCGAAATTGAGATTTGAGACACAGCATTACCTGTCTTAGAACCAAGGCAAACAAAATCAGTGACAGTTTTAATAGGCTGATATGCAGATTGGCCCAGGAATTTTCAGTTTTGGCTTAGATGATTGTTTTGTGTACATTTATTTTTAGACCACTTAAACGTTTCCTCTTCCAAACATTTTATCTTTACCTTGTGTTGAGAAACAGAAACCATTTGTCATTTATATAGTATGGATTTCCCAGTCGCCCCGAACATCCTCACATTTTCCTTGTACAAGTGTCTTTTGCCGTGCGTAATCAAGGTCTGGATTGAGTAGAAGAATGAGTAGAGGGAACTAATGATTGTTTAATACTATTGCCCTCTTTTCTCGTGTAGTGCTGAAGAGTTAGGGTATGAGCATAGCGCGGAATACTAGCATAGAATACTCACGCAGATTACAGTCAGTGTGAAAACAAACTCATGTATTTATATGGCACCGTGCATAACGAAGCAGATCGCATACCAGAGAATATCATTGCTGATCCTCTTCGGAAAGCAAACAAGTTTGTTTTTTTACATCGCACATAATCAGAAGCGATATTTATGAGCTCTGATTGGTTGCTTCAAGGACATTTCCCGCACTGTAGCCACACGCAACTCTATCCAATTTGTAATTCCCAGTTTGATCTCTAATCTGCTGTAAAATGTGCTTACGGAGGCATTCACAGAACTGTTCACTATTCTCATGTATCAGACATTATTTCATCCTCGATCTCATACATGTGCGATATCGTATGTGCGATCATCTATGCAAACCTCCGATGCTAGTATTTCGCGCTATGCACGTACCCTTAGAACTTAATAAGTCCGTCTGATAATTTCGGAGTGCAATTGATAGTTTCTCAGAGAAACGATGCAATTTAGTACGGGACGTTTACCCCAAAGAGAGGAGCGACGGACTATGATGTTTCCAAGTCAAAGTTGGAAAAACTTTGTAAAGAAGTAAAGCTGCTTATTGCTTTTTGCTCTTTTCCCAGCTTGTCTACAAAAGCCATTGTGAGTCCAAAGAGCAACTACGTAAACTTGTGCTGTAGAGGCTGTATTCATCATTATTGAATTTTAGAAATAAATTAATACTCATTGATCATTTAATTTTATAACTTATTCACTCTACAGGTAAAACGAAAAAGTTTAAACGATTAATGTCAACTGAAAATATAGCGTGCGTAGATAGCAATTCTGAAGTACTTTTGTCGGTGATAACCAAACTTTATGTGAGATAAACAAGCTCTTCCTTTCTTCTGCCACTGCATGCTTGCTCGTTCTGATTCAGGGGTGTAATGGTAGACAGGTTTTATCACAAGTCAGAATACGGTCCAAAAATTCCTCCCCTTCCTTCTCATAGCGTTTCAGGAGGCTTTCACATACATCCAGACAAAGACGTTTTTCTTCCTGAGTAAGGAGATGAGGAAACCAGCTGTCAAACCCTTTACAAAAATTTCAGTTATCGCTGATCATCGCTTGATCACTTCCATAACTTACTCCTACTGCGGAAACAATTTCAGAAATATTTGTGTACCGATCTGAATTGATAAGGTTATGAACAGCACGAATGTTTTCTTCTGTGGCAGTGTGTTATCTGTGTAGTGATCGTTATGTGTTATGTGATCGTAAGGTAAATGACCGCGTTTCCAGTGCAAACAGACATATACAGCGTTCCTTTGATGTAATACGTGTGAGCGTATTATCCACATCTAATGCTCCACATCCTTTACTATGTCAGACAGAAGGCAAAATATAAACACAGTTCCGCATATAAAGCATCTGTGTTTGTCCGCTTGGCATACGGTGTGCAGCTACTGGTCGTGTGCACGTGACCTCAGTCACTGGCAGCAACGCTTTCCTGCTGTCCTCTGTAACTAGCAGTCATGTTTCCTGCTGCTGTAATATTAAATTTACGTTGTTGTTTCTGATAAAACAAATTTGTTGTTTAAGATTTCCAGTTTGACACGAAAACATACAGTTAATTTGCATTTATACGAACCGGTCGTAATCTTTGCATCTTACTTCACTTGCCTTCCCGATGTAGTATACACACAACCTGGCACTTTGTGAAACGTTATTATAAGATCTTTATTAAATAATTATACGAATGGCAACTGCTCC
Organism: Magicicada septendecula; assembly: GCA_034769895.1. Classification (NCBI taxonomy): domain Eukaryota; kingdom Metazoa; phylum Arthropoda; class Insecta; order Hemiptera; family Cicadidae; genus Magicicada; species Magicicada septendecula. The sequence continues at coordinate 376,155,834 of CM068375.1, read as the reverse complement.
GTTTTATTAGACAAAGAAAATTGTTAGGGCGCAGGTCTATGAAACCAGAAAGAGGGACCGACCTAGGATAAGATGGTTGGATGATGTGCTGGGAGATCTCAGAAGAGCGCATGTGAGGCAATAGACACATTTCGATAACTAAGATGGCAATAGACATTAGAATTGGGAGAAGATTGGTGTTGGAAGCCAGGACTTACGTTGAGCTGTAGTGCTAAAGAAGAAGAACCCTTATGGTAATGTTCACATACCATCGACAGTTAGGTTTAAAAATCGTATCACTACACTACTCTAGAATATTACGTCATCCTACTGGTTACAACATAAATGACAAGCATTTGTAATATACAAACTACTATTAGCATATAATTTATAAGAAAGTGGTTTTACGATGCAATATTGAAGAATGAGGATTTATACAAATTTACATACTACAACTCGTTATACATGGAAATAATTAGTAACGTAATCTGATTACCTTTATAAAAAGGGTCATTAGTAAACTAGACCAAAGTGTTATTTACGTGGTTCACTGCAATCGTTATACACTGGATTTTCACATTAATTAGGTCCAGTAGTATTTATACTATTAAATTACTCCTGCTAATTGAGTTCAAAACAGATTATTCAACAGAACTGCAGTAAAATACAGCAGGCAATTAGGAGCATAAAACCTGAGTATACCGATGCTGAAGCTGCCACTCAGTATATTTAAATTAGCCACATTATTTCCCTTCAGGGTCTTGTACTTTTTTAACCATTGCTGTTTTTGTAAGTAAAATAGAATTGTGTGTGTGTGTGTGTGTGTCTGTGTGGTGTTAACGTATTTCTTACAGTTCATTTTTTATGTATATATTACATAATACTACACTAATATATGGTCAAGATGTTTCTTTTACTTGTACGATACGAGCTTTAAAGACTTTAAAGAGTTCCACCAATACTCGTGTATATGTTTCAAAAAACATCTTCTCTCTACGTTGGTACAGTCTTAAGAAAAACACACCCGCGCGTGTGAGAGTGAGAGCACCTCTTTCCCCCCTCCCTCACTCGCTCACACACACACACACACACACACACAATTGAGCGTATATACTTAACCCTGTTTATATCATCTTTATTTATTGAAAGAGATCTTCTTCTTCTTCTTCTTCTTCTTCTTCTTCTTCTTCTTCTTCTTCTTCTTCTTCTTCTTCTTCTTCTTCTTCTTCTTCTTCTTCTTCTTCTTCTTCACGGTTGAGACTGTTTAGTCTGTTCCGGCTCCAAACTGGTCGGACCATCTCTTCTTAGGTCTTCCCAAGCTTCTCTACCCTTTCGGCTGATAGATTAAGGTTACCTTGGGGAATCTGTCACTGCCCATTCTGCTAATGTGTTGTTTCCAGCTTTCTCTATACCTATTGATGATTCCGTTTACTTCTTCAACTTTCAGTCCCTCTCTTATCTGATCGTTTCTGTTTATATCTAATTTTGTGTACCCAGCTATGGAACGGAAAATTTTGAAAAAGGTCATTTCATATTATTGATTAATAAAATACTAGTGTGGGAGCAGTGAATAAATAACTCAAAAAAAGTAATAGCGGTTTTAAAAGCAACTGGAATATGAGAAGTAAGCGGGAATAAATAAAGATATCTCAGTGGTATACAGTTTATATTTTCTCTCAGTGTATGGAAGGATGTGCTTCAGATAAAAGAGTTCAAAATGTAATGTAAGGGGAGACGACGTGTCATATTCGCTCGACTGACGAACGCTGTATACTTTACACGTCTATGCTGCTACACGTCGAGTGTGGGTTGTATATATTGAAAAATATCGTGTGTCGCGGTTTCGCTGATTGTGGCTGCAGCAGTGTTACTGACAAAAATAATAAGGTGTTACAATACACCATCGAAACCAATCGTCATATAGCCAGAATGTAGAACATAAACTATAAATATTTGTTAGTAAATGTTTAAGACATTTTTTTTATTTACACATTTAAATTAAAAACTATTGCAAAGAACATGTCACCATGCAGTCCGTAAAATAATAATTAGAAGAAGAAGATTAATTAGGAGGTTCAATAACTAGCAAACAGTTATTTTCAGTTTAACTGTTTGATAATTAATGTTTGTAACAATATTGTTCACTGTGTTGGATATCAAACTCTTTCTTTTAGATATATTGGACTGCTTCGTAGTAAAAAGATGATGTTTGACAAAGATATACAAACTTGTACTTTAATGTTTTACAAACTTATAGTAGTAGGCTACCTGTGGTGTCCTTTTGTGTGAATAAAGGATTAAAAAAAAACAAGACAGTAAAAACAGGCCTCGGAAATTACTTTCTTAAGAGGTGTTAAAAGGTGTGTGGGCGACCCGGCACAGTGGTACCGTCTCTGACTCATAATCAGAGCGTTGCTGTGCTGCCGATGTGATGAGATCGAGTCAATGTCACGGCTCAATTTGCTCGTCCACCCGCACGTACGCGGACAAATAATACGTACGACTTCTCTGGCATACCCGGACCAGATAAGTAACAGTGGCACACAATATATACTACACATAAACAACACTCTTCCCCCCCCACCGACGCTCGGCTTGTGCCCGGGCGTGGGTTAAAAGGTTGGCTAATATCTCTCTGGCTGCAGTGGGGCGTGAGTTCTATCACGGCCGGAGGACGCAACAGGTCTATGACCTAATGCCTGAAGTGGGAAGAAGAAGAAGAAGAAGAAGAAGAGTTAAAAGGTGTTCTAAACTTGACCGTATAAGAAATGAGGCCATAAGATAACAGTTACCAGTTTTTAAATTGAATGGAAAATTACAAACAACTCTGGAAATAAAAATTAGAAAGAATGTCGTATTCCAGACTGCCCAAACAAGTCTGGAAATACAAACCTATAGGACACAGGTGTGTGGGTGGGCAGGTGGGCGCAGAAGGTTTTCCGAAGGCGGAACAGACAGCACTTTGGTGATGATGATGACGATGAAGTGCTGTTTGAGAAAATCCATCTAAAATGGTGACGACCTTGTGTGAGACGTTTGGGATCGTGTGTCATGTCGCTTGATTTAGATTACTTATCAGCAGGGTTTCTCACCTCTTTAATACTGACAGCACGAGTCATACTTCGGGACAAGTGGGTGAACACCGTGACACTGTTTAATAATAATAATGATAAGAAGGATTCTTTGCTACAGTGCTGTGGTTGACGACTAACACCGTGTCAGTTGTGTTAAATCGTTTTATCACTGAAGATGGCCAAGAGTCGAAACGTCTCAAAATAACATAATTTAGAATAACAACGTTAGAAGACCGCGGCCAAATAGCCTGGATTGTATTAATGTGAACAGTGTCGGCGCCTGCCCTGAAATCCTTATAAATAATTTAATGATACAAAGAGAAAGACAGTTAAAATAAGCAGAACCAACAATCAATGAATATAGTACCAGCCCGATGAGACTCTTGGTACTGAATATTACTCAGAACTTTACTAATATTTAAATAGAAGTTGCTTGCAGCTACACGTAAACAGTCGTTTAGATGCAAGTATTTTCACCTTGATCGTGATTTGCTACTGGTGAACATTATGAACGAGAAACGTTTCATTAGTGAAAACCCTTTGATATATCTTAACCACGCTTTCGCAAAAATTGTCACTGCCCGAAGTGCGTCCCTTAACACTTTATTTACTTGCAAACATCTTTTTCTGAACAATTTAATGAGACACAGGTGCAGAAAATATGGTTAAAATTTTGTTAGCATTTTTAATAACCATAATCTTTGCTTTGTACCTAACTACAATACTACTTAACTACAATATCTCAGACCTTAATGCTTGTATCGATAGTTGACAACATGGCGGCAATCGTTGGGGAAACAAACCGGCGTGAGTTTGTTGTTCTGTGCCGGCGTGTTCCGTAGTGCTGTTTGGTTATGTTGAGGTTGTTTTGCGGAAGAGTTTGTTAGTGTTGTGATACATAGTGTAAAAAGTATACCAAATCAGTCTGTAGTGCTTCGTTAATATATTTTATACCATTTCTCCAATACTAATTATTTTAAGTAAATTATAGGGTTATATAAACTATTTGTACAATGGGTCGCAGCTGCTGTGTACCCGGTTGCAAATCCAATTATGGTAAAATATACGATACATCAACATTGAAGTTTCAAAAAGAAAGGGCATTAAGGGGAAAATGGTTGAAGCTGATTCACAGAGATAATTTTGAAGCGAATGACAAAGCTGTGGTGTGCATTAAACATTTTGAACCAAAGTTTTTGGTCAGGGAAGACGTTTTTCCTGTTGAAAATGGTGATCCTATACGTGTGCCATAAAAAATTCCAAAGCTAACGAACGATGCATATCCCACTATCTTTCCTAATCAGCCTTCCTATCACACATTAGCTATTCCTAAAGAAAGAAAGAATCCTCAAGAACGTGTTCAGACGCTCTTGCAAAGAGATGAAGCTAGTTTTAGTGATTGGTGTGAACATGACAATATACCTGACTTTCAGTATTTTAAAAGTGAAGTGCAGAAAAGGAATGTACACCCATTTACAATCTCAGTAAAGGATAATCGTGTTGCCTTTATTAAATTAAAGGATGATTCCTTTAGTGATGTGCCATCAGTTTCAGTGTGCTTCAAAATATCAAATTCATTAGAAGTACAAGTGTTTCATAAAAATGTGTGTTTGCCTTCAGAAACATTTAAATGGATATTACAGGTTACAAATGCATCGAGTTTAAGCTGATCTGCAAATAAATTTCTTCTGCCCGAAAGGTACTTCATATCAATTACTTTATGTTCTTCCTGCACATTACAAACCAGAATTAAATTAGTAACCAGAATTTACCAACTGCATGTTTTGATTGGTACTATACATTTGATTCTCAGTTGCATCTTGACTTTTTGCTTCTATTTATCTTGTAGATGAATATGTTGTGTTTGCCTTTGTTGGCCAAAGTTTAGAATTTGCATGCTATTATTAGTAGTACATAATTTAAACTGTAATTTGAGTTGCATCTCCAATTTTTGCTTCATAGAATTTTTGCTCCTTTGGTGATCGCTATTTTTTAGGAAGCAATTAGGAAGAAACTTATTATTATTATTATTTCATAACATTTTAAAATGGAGCAAGAATAAGTGCATTCAATTAACCTTGATTTTAAGCTGGAAGTATGCAAGGCTATAATTATAGGGCTTACTTTGCATGATGATAAATTTAACATATTATTTATACTTCGCCTTGAAAATGTAAAACTAAGCTTTAACGTGACATTTCTTACATATTTTATGACAACCCCTTTAGCGAAGCGTATAAAATTATCTTCATATCGCTAGCCCCACTACTGAAATATTTGGCCTAAGACTGCCGCCATCTTGTTTTCTGTGTTATGGTCTGAGATATTGTAGTTGGTCTTGTTTGTACGTGACTCTTCAACATTTCTTGCAGGTTTTCTATTTTATGAATAGTTTTTCAAATATTAAATACTTCTGCAAGTAAATGTATTAATGTTTTGACACCTGACGTACGTTTCACTAAATACATCAATATCATCATCAGGGGTTTATAAATGAATTAACAATAACAAATTTGATTCGATATCAATATAAAAAGTAACAAATAATCAAAATTAAAAATAAAAGAAGTAATCGATTTAATTTTATTTAATTTATCGATTGTTTAATGATTATTTACTTAATCAGCTGTTTTGACGGGTATATTGGAAACTTTTTACGTTTACATTTAATATACTTTATTTTACTTATTATTTAGTGAAAATACAAAAAAAATTTATTTCCAGAAATATTCAATATTTATAGAACTATTAATAATATATTAACACTAAATACAGAAGTTTCTGTAAACGTTGAAGTTGCAACTTCTAGTCTTGGTTAGTTTCACCTTGCGTCTAATACCATGGGATAGTCATGAGAAAACGTCCTGTGATGAGTTTTATAACCTATATGACAATTTGCTTTTGTAAAAGCCTGGTTCTGTCTCCTAGTTATCTTATCTTCTTCTGATAGTTCCTATCCGTTTCGGATGTTGGATATCATACAGACTATTTTAACTTTCTCTACTGCAGCACAGAATAAGAATTCAGTGCTAAACCAGTTCCTTAAATTTCTCAGCCATGATATTTTCGGTCGCCCAACTCCTCTCTTTCCAAGTACTTTTCCCTGTAGTATGGACTGCAATAAGTAAAATCTGTGTTCATTTCTCATGAGATGTCCCAGATGCTGAAGCCTTCTTATCTTCGCTGTGTTAATAACTTTTCGTTCTTTCTTCATCTTTCTAAGAGCTTCAACATTAGTTATGTGTGCTGTCCATGAAATGCTCAGTATTCTACGGTAAAGCCACATTTCGAAAGATTCAAATTTTTTAGTTGTGGCTTCAGGCAAAGTCCAAGATTCTACACCGTTGAAGAGGACCGAGAATACATATCAGCGAAAAAATCTCATCTTTGAGTTTATTGTTAAATCGTGAATTTTGATAAGTTATCTCATAAAGAGTACAATTTCTTTCCATTTTAGTTGTTATTTTGTTTTAAAATTTTGTTATGTAGACGGCGACTTTGGGTCACTTGGGTGACGTAAATATCAGTTATTTACTACGTAGGCAACGTTGCTATATGTACTATATATTTCAGCTGTTACAAATTTATACATGACTCTCTTTTTAAGGAACTGAAAACTGACGATAATTATTTCACGTACAGTACCACATACCGCTACATGTGTAATTCCAAACACAATCAAAATAAACCTAATGAATGAACAATAAATCCAAATTCCGCAGTCCGAGCTCACAAGGAATTGGAGAAGGGTCGCAGCTACGTGACTCATTCTGGAAGAACATAGTCGAAGCTGATTGGTTTATGGACCAAAGGGTAACAAATGTTTCAGTATTTTGAGTAACAGATTCGGTACTGTACCTTTATCCGTTCCTGCAGTCATTTTCGATATTTCAATTATGCGATTGTTTGGCTTCGATCTTTAGTGAATATCGCACATAATTTTATGTAGATAAAAGAATTATACAAATTTTAATTTCATATGTTGCAAAATGGTTGGCTGGCGAGTGCAGTTGGTGTTCTTAGTCTTTTTTTTTATGAAAAATGATTGTAACAGTACCTGTGACGCCAAATGTTGATGTTGTTAGGTTAACATGAGGACTGAAATTATACATGGAAAGCGTAACGTGTGTAATGTAAAATTGTTTGTATTGGCGGAGTCTACAAAAAAACTCAAAAGTAAGGCTTATTACTATACACGTCACTTTTGTGTGGCAGAACTCCGTTTTTCCGGTAATATTCGTTTTCCAGCAAGTACTCGTTTTGTGGCTAACCAAAAAAAAAAGTCCATCATGTACAATATGTAGGGGCTATGTTGTTTTATATTATTTTATATTATTCCTTAATACATTGTTTTGTGTTTTCCATTAACCAAAAATATTTGTATTTTTTATTTAACATTTGCTGTTGTAGTTTTGTTATTTGTCAACTCAAAACCGTTTATAAGCATTTTATGTACACATGAAACATTATGTTTTCCTCAACTATGGCTTTTATGTATTTCAACAGTAAACTTAAAACCAAAAACCATTGTCACCTAATCTCACAAATGAAAACAACACGTATTTTCGCTTTCCATTAAGAAATAGGACAATTTAAAATTAGTACACTTTTTCTTTTCCACATCGTAATATATCGATACAATCGCGTATTAAAAACATCAAAAATGTACTGCAGGAATGGATAAAGGTAGAGTTCCACAGATTCTTTTAAAGATAACTAGTACAAGTAACTGCAGTAACAATTCCCTCACAGACGGGAGATGGCTTTCTAATCTGCAGGTAGTAGGTAGGTGCTGCCTCTTTGTTAACCGTTGTAAGTAGCTATAGGCTTGTAAATACCGGGATCAGGTAACCAATGTAAATAGTACGCCTAGGTTCCCAAACTGTTACCCGAAATTCTCTACGTTGGTAGACAGCAGCTACACGTCGCGTCGGTGCGAAATAATTCGTGACTATAAATTAGAGACAACTGATGCTTGCATGCATTTTAATGAAAGCAACATTCTTAATTACCGGAGTACTAGAGCAAAATGTTGTAAACGCATGATTTACAGTTTATTAGCTAAATTTATGTGTTATTCCAACAATGTAGAGATGTAACCTGTGATGTTTTTGCATGTTTCATCGATTACCAGAAGGGCTTTGCCCAACTCCAACATCAGAAAATGATGGATATCCAGAAAAATGTTGGATTAGATTGAAAAGATCTAAGCATAATAGCTAAACTGAGTGGAACCAATCTGCAATGATTAGAGTAGATAACGAGAAAACTGAAGAGATACAGATTCTGCGTGGAGTAAGACAAGTATGTGTACTATCTCCGATTTTATTCAACATCTACGCGGAAGGTATTTTTAGAAAAGCTTTAGATGAATGTAATTTGGGAATCTCTCTGAAGGGTGAAAGAATAAATAATGCGGATGGTACCGTCATTTTTGCAGACAGCTTAGAGGGGCTGCAATAACTAATGAATAGAGTAAGAGAAAGCAGACGTAAATATGGTCTAGACATCAATGTTAATAAAACGAAGCTAATGATTGTATCTAAGAACAAGTTTGCAAACTACACCCTTAATATAAACCAAAGGTCAGTTGACCGTGTAAGCAAATTTACATATCTTGGTACTATAGTCAATGAACAATGGGACCACTCTCAAGAAATAAAGAGCAGAATTGAAAAGCAAGAGCAGTATTATTAAAAAATCACGATTCAACAATAAACACAAAGATGAGACTTTTACGCTGCTACGTATTCTCGGTTCTCTTCTACGGTGTAGAATCTTGGACTGTGACTGAAGCCACAACTAAAAAATTAGAATCATCCTAAATGTGGCTTTACCTTACCGTAGAATACTGAGCATTTCATGGACACCACGTATAACTAACGTTGAAGTTCTTAGAAAGATGAAGAAAGAATGGTAAGTTGTTAACACAGTAAAGTTAAGAAAGCTTCAGTATCTGGGACATTTCACGAGAAATGAACAGAGATTTTACTTATTCCAGTACACACTACATGGAAAAGTACTTGGAAAGAGAGCAGTTGGGCGACCGAGAATATCATGGCTGAGAAATTTAAGGACCTGGTTTGGCTTGAATACGACTGACTTATTCCGTGCAGCAGCACAGAAAATTATAATAGTCTGTATGGTATTCAACATCCAAAACGGCTAGGAACTATCAAAAGAAGAAGAGCTACATTAATAGATGTGATGATAGTGATTAATGTGCATTGTGATTTGGAATAATTTACATTAAAGCGTTGGTAGTAATGAAGGATCGCAATGAAGAAATTGTCTTTATAAACTCAATACCGCACCCACATGACGTTTCCTTATTAAAGTTCTGTTGCTTTAGTTAACATGTTGATGGAAAGTTAGCATTTCCTCATGCATATTAATGTTAATTGTTGCTACCGTCATTTTCTTCTTATTCTCCGCTTCATGGCCCATTTTATACTGCATGTTCCGGAAACTATTTTACAGCTCTGCGAAATTTTGTTAATAAAAATCTAAGTTTTATTCTGTCTTTCTCTACTAGTAATCACGTCTTACTCTCGTTCAATCTCACTGATACCGCTAATTCCATGAAAAACTATAGTTTAGTGCCTTCCTCTAGTTTTATATTTTAAGGTTCTATATACTTTTCCACATATGTGTTTAAAACATTGGTACGAGACTTCCATGTTGCAAACCGTAAATACATACTCATCTCCTTTCTTCGTTTCCTAGGTCGTTTGTGAGAAGACTGTCCGGTTACATCCCTTGAGCTATTCGCAAGGGTAAACTTTTTACAAGGCAGGGTAGGCGGACCTGCGCTCAACCCACAACCTGGAGGGCCGGGAACTTAGATTTTGGGCTGTTCTGAGAAAGGCTGAGACCGGTAGGAAGAAGAATTAGAGGCATACTTAGAAAGAGATGGTTGGATGACGTGTAGGATGATTTAAAGTGTATAAACGTGAGGTAATGGAGACCGATGTGTTACGAGATGGCGGAAGTTAGCAGGCTGAAACCCACGCTGGGTTGTAACGCCAGGAAAAAGAAGTGAAGGATTTTTAAATCTATTAAGTTTATTTTTAATATCACAAAGCACTGTGTGAGATAGTTTAAACAACAATGATAGTTATAATTATTGACGTTATTTTAAGTCACTAGCTCTTGGAAACCAACATTGAACAACAAAATTCTGTACGAGTACAGAAGCAATATACCGCCAAGGTTAATTATCAATATTAACAATTCTAATTAACCGTGACTTTATGCAGACATATTTAATCCAGATATATTTCTGTGATATTGTTGTTTTTGCTAACATATATAAAGTTTCTCGTTCCGGATCATTACGTCTGGGACGATTTATCTTAGATTCACACATTTTACAAGGCGCAGTGGAATTCAATTTGTGTTCCCTTCTGCAATCCCGACCATAAATATCCTCTGTTCTCAGTAGCTCACGGTATCCGAATTTCACAACAGTTCTCCTGTCATGTCCCAACCGTTTATTTAGACATTTAGTTAAACTATTTACACAATAACCAAGTACAATATACATTTACACAAATAAGTATTATATACTTATCCAAATTACACTTCAATCCAAATTTTATTACAAAATACAAGTTTATAATGATAAGCGTGTGCAATAATCTGATTTTAATTAAAAAATCATACACATGTAAAATGTATTTTTAAACTGCATAAAAATAAAGAAAACAGAACACTTGGAAAGTACAGGCGATATCACAAATCTTATATTATGTAGTACAACGTTAAGTATTTGTGAAGCTCCCAACTTCTTGTGAGCCGTTTATTTTGCAAAATTACTTACGCTATTAAATTATGACAGGTGTAATCGTAATAATAATAACACAACGTGAAATGGTTTAGAATAATTTAAAATGTATTAATTAAAATTTTGTTTATTTTGTTGCGATTTAAAAATATCATTATTATTCGTAATGTGTGTAGCTGTAGCACACATCCAGTTATTAACATATAAGTAATAATCTCGTATTACACATACAATATAATATACACTCTTATACTACAATAAACATTTGTAATTATATTGCTCTGAACTTGCTCATTACTGTGATAACTATTAGATTATCTAATCTCCTTTTAATAATCTATTTTCTTTTTGATTATAGAGCATATGCATTGCTTTATTTTCTAATAATAATTTACTATTAACTTTCATATAAATTAAATATCATTGACTAAGTTATTTATTCTAATTATAATTTCATACTTTTAAACATTACTCTAACTACTATACAAATAAATATTTAAATTTCCAAAAATTATTAAATCATCTTGGAATTATATTGTCTTTACGTGAGTCTTTGTTTTACAAATTCATGGTTTTGTTTCACCTTATTTGTCGTGGTAATATTCAGCGTATCCTCTTCGGTCCTTGGTCCTCGATCCTGGATGCTCCTCTGTAGACGTGTAGTCCTGGAGTCCTTGATCCTAGTCCTTGAGATCCTCTCCGCAGTCCGTCGCCTCGTCCCGTACGCTGAACCCTATTTCATGTACTTGCCTGCTCCCTCGTATCCCGTCACGGCCTCAGGTTGCAGGTGCTCTCACGAAAGTGATGAGTAGTCGTGAAGAACCTGCGGCTGCTGCTGTGGTTGACAGACAAAAAGTTTTTGTCGTTGGGCAGAACCCCCGGCTGCCACGGTAGTTGTACGAGAAAGAGAAAGAAGTTAGCGCGTCTCGAGTATTTATACCCTAGGGCGCAAAAACCATGTTTCAACCATATTCTGCAGCTCTCACTCTGTCGTTGGCGTCCCTTGTCCCTTTATAAACACGATTATTTTCACACTTATTTCGCTTGTCTTCGCGATATGCGAAGTCTTTTGCACATTACACGATATTCATCTTGTCGGTAATTTTTATGTGTTCACTGTGTATAAAACGTTTTTCCCTATCTTAATGAACATAAGTTTTATTTATATTTATTTTCACTAAAATCACACTTTTTATTGTTTTCGCACTATTTTTTATACAGTGCGAAACAAAAGAGAGGAACTGAAAGTTGAAGAAGTAAACGGATTCATCAGTAAGTAGGCCTAAGTTACAGAGAAAGCTGGAAACAACACATTAGGAGGATGGTCAGTCACAGATTCTACAAATTAGCCTTATTGTATCAGCCGAAAGGGAAAAGAACCCTAGGAAGACCCAAGAAGAAATGGTCCGACCAGTTTAGAGCCTGAACAGACAAAACAGCCTAAGCCGTGAAGAAGAAGAAATTTTTGCAATTGTCTTTCATAATGACTAATATTTCAACATTAATATTAGGTGTCAGCAGAACAGTCTAGATATTGCGTATAACTCTGTACTGATTTAAGTTATACTCAATGGGACGTTTCAGACATTCCGTTTCTACAACACGTTATTCAAGTTATTGACGTACATTTTTAACCAACGAGAGCAGTTCAAACGTTCGCGTCTCTAATATGCTCCGCCCACAACTAAATCGTTTTGTATAACTTCGTAGGACTATTTATACTGCAACACATTATTTTAAGTAGTGACGTACATTTTTAAATCAAATTAGTGCAGTGAAAAGTGCATATCGATAACGTTTATCACTCAACATATGATATCTCAGCTGAATGACGCACATTAATATCGTAAAAAACCTGATACGTTTAACTGCTGACAGCTCGCGGGTGAGAGTGATACTAAATATAGGGATCAACGGCTACACTCTAGTTAAACTGATAGACCGCCACAGTTGGCTCCAATAAAAAACTCTACTCTCGATCGACCAGAACCAATGTCCGATGTATCCGGTTAGCTAATTATTTTTAACTTTCAAAAAGTCGTTCAATTTTGTTGCTTTGCATGCTATTTAAATACATTTAAAAAATACATAATTTGATACATGTTACTGTGTGAATAGGTAGACTATTTTGTGTCTTTAAACATAAAATTTTGACGTTTAATTTAATTAAGAAAGTTGTGTTAGTGGTTATAGTCACACACAGAATTATCACTTTTCCACTTTCGGAATTGAAGCTTGAATGCGCTAATCAGAATAATTTTTATATAGTGGTGTGCAACCGAGTTAATTCGGTTTCACAGAACACTTGAAGCTTCAAACGAAATAGAAACGCTAGTAATGGTAACAGTTTTATTACTTTAAATTACAACAAATTTATAGAAGTAAAAAGTACAGTTCGTCAGTGGTCACGGCAATTTTCATGCTTTCCTCCTCAGTGGAAAATGTGCCAAAGACCAACATGCCAATACGATGACTCTTCCCATGAAGATTCCTTGCAAACCTTTCTCAAGTACTCCAGATTTACAAGAGAGGATGGTACTGGAAATGGAAGTCGAGGAGTTCACGTCCGAGAGTGTAGTTGAGATTATGCTTCGTGGCAAGACGGAATTGGACCGTATAATGCATTTATTCAGTGGGTTCTACTAGAAAAGAAATACAGGACCAACTTGCACCCAACGGGCAGTAGAAGATGAGGAACAACTAGAAGGGGCCCGATAAGGGCGCAATACGCTCCGTCCTGAAGTAATAGGCTACGCTAAGTGGTTCCAGGATAAATATGAATGCCTGAATTAGAGGTGGCTTTTTGGTGGGTGAGAGTCCCTCCAACTAGGGAAAACACGATCTTCTCTGACGGTGCATAAAGAATTTTTCTCGTCTATAAAAAACAGAAGTAAAAAATTAATTGTATTCGGATCCTGTAAATGTTACATCTTTTACTGCAGGAAGAAATAAAATTCCACCGTCACTTAAGAAAGTGATGGAATCGTTTATACATGTTGTTTTACTGCAAACGCGTGAGCGCGTACACTTAAAAACTTAACACTAGTTGACCTAAAAACTGAGCAATTCATATAAATAATTTTTTTTGTAAGCCTTGCCGGAGGTTTACACGGTCGGGGTCAATGTTGTTGAAATTGTCTACTTCCGGGATGTTTGGCCGCGGTCCGAAGCAAACGTTGTAACCGGGCCTTCGCCGGCCATCCTCAGTGCTACAAACGAGCTAAAACACACTAACGCGGGTGTCAGGTTAGTGACCACAGTATTGTAAGCGCTGTATCACAGTACCACAATACTGTGGTCACTAACCTGACACCCGCTTTAGTGTGTTTTAGATTGTTCGAATTGTAACACCACGCAATTCGAACATATTGTTTAGAATTTTACAACGACAGCAACATTATTAAATCGTTAATACCAAATTGTGACAATCAATGTTTCTCCGATCATGTAAATTTAATAGGGATATTTTACATTCCGTTTACTGTCCCGAGGAATGGGGAAAATTTGTAGCAACAGATCGTTTGACGTTCCTATTTGGACAAAGGTTAGTAACTATGTTGATATTAACAATGTGAAATAAATATTGCCTTCAATGTTACTACTTATACATGTAACCTTCCTCTTCTTCTTCTTCTTCTTCTTCTTCTTCTTCTTCTTCTTCTTCTTCTTCTTCTTCTTCTTCTTCTTCTTGGAACATCAGAGCTTTAACTACAGTAGCGGTTGTGTTAAAAACCACAATAAACAAAAGCAAGCGTCATGGAGTGCCCAATGATTGCCAGAGAACAGTCTGCAATTGATGATCAGAAAATTAACTCAAGCTTTTTAAAGAACATTGTTGAATAGGTTGCTCTACTTCTTATTTTATAGGACTTTCAAAAGTACTGTAGCCAAAATAAAATACTGCAAGCTGACGTAGGTTGCGGAAGACGGAAGCGTGGAGTATGTAACAAAACTAGCAGGAACTAAGGTCGAATGAGACAAATAAGACTACACTGCTTGATGTATTACAAATCGTCCGGCGCCAATTGGCAGGACACAGTAAGGGGCACACGATATAAGTAGGTCAGGTGCAGTTAAAGCGATTTATACCATAGCTGTGAGCTAGAGCCACAGACGGTTATAACTTATAACATTGAGACTTTACGGTCTCACCTTGCAGGCACCGAATACTGTCGTATACTTCTTCTTCTTCTTCTTCTTCATTCCTAGATTAGACGACTATCTCCGCTTTTATGCAACATCTACTTGTAAGGTATTTTTAGAGAAGCTATAAATGAATGTGGTGTGGGAATCTCCCTGAACGGTGAAAGAAAAAATAACATGCGTTACGCGGATGATACGGTCATATTCGCAGATACCTTAGAGGTGCTGCAACAACTAATGAACAGAGTAACAGAAAGCACCCGTAGATATGGTCTAGACATCAATGTTAATAAAACGAAGCTAATGATTGTATTTTTCAACAAGTTTACAAACTGCACCCTTAATATAAACCAAAGGTCAGTTGAACGTGTAAGCAAATTTACATGTCTTCGTACTATAGTCAATGAACAATGGGACCACTTTCAAGAAATAAAGAGCAAAATTGAAAAGGCAAGAGCAGTGTAGACTAGAATGAGCAGTTTATTTAGAAGTCACAATTTAACTATAAACACAGAGGTCAGACTTTTACACTACTACGTATTCTCGGACCTCTTTTACGGTGTAGAATCTTGGACTTCGACTGAAGCCACAACTAAAGAATTGGAATCTTTCGAAATGTGGCTTTGCCGTAGAATACTGAATATTTCATGGACAGCAATGTTGTAGTTCTTAGAAAGATGAAGTTGGAAAGGGAAGTTATTAACACAGTAAAGATAAGAAAGCTTCACTATCTGGGACATCTCATGAGAAATGAACAGATATTTTACTTATTGCAGTCCATACTACAGGGAAAAGTACTTGGAAAGAGAGGAGTTGGATGACCGAGAATCTCATGGCTTTAAGGACCTGGTTTGGCATGAACACAACTTACTTATTCCGTGCAGCAATAAAGAAAATTAAAATAGTCTATATGATATCCAACATCCGAAACCGATAGGAACTATCAGAAGAAGAGAGACGACGTCCCCTGTTCTGGTGTCTATTTTTAACCCATCTTTTTCGTGGTCTTCCCACACCTCTTTTTCGTTTAGGCGCATGTTGTAAAACGGGTTGAGATAGCCTTTTCGCTTCCATTGTACCCATATGTTCAATCCATCTCAGCTTACATTCCTCTATTCTTTCATTTACAGAGAATATACTCCGTTCATGTCTTACCACATGGTTTCTAATTCTGTCGTTTTGTGTACGTCCCATTACGTATCTCAAGAAATTTACCTCTGCGGCTTGCATATGACTTGTGTGCTGTGGTTATATCGAAAAGTGAACACCACGGCCACTTAAATTTATTTTCCGTGCGTTCGGCGCGCTATCGCGGTTTGTTCGATGCCCGCGTTGATATCGAAATCAGTTGTTCGCTGCTACCGTGAGTGGTGACGTCATTGGGCAGGCGGTGGTTTTCGCTTATTAACGAAATTTATATATATATATATATCGGAATCAAATATACAGTAAATATTTTCAGAGGTTTCTCCGCTTAGTCGAGGGAAAAGGGGTCCAGGTGATGGGCACGCTTCATCTACGCCCATCCGCAGAGCCTGCGTAAGAAACCCCCAACGCCGTCACGCCATCCGGCCTCGTCTTTCACTCACCATGGAAATGCGTGAACGTCTTTAGTGCCCGCCGAAAGATTAGGTGGGAAAATTCCATTATGTAATAAACATCACACTCGAAGTGCTCAGCAGGTTGTCGGGCAACACACACACTAAAATCTATACGTCGAAATTAAACTCATGTTTAACATTACTGCACATGTTTAGTGAAAACATGCTGAAGTGTGGACATTACTGACTGGGTTATAAGTTACTTATAAGTATTCGTGCTTTGATTTGTAGTTTTGTGCTTTTCAAGAGTCATGAGTTACCTTTCAATTATTTAAATGTTTAATTCTATTCCTGTGAAAAGACAAAACAGTTTAAAACTCTTTTTGACGATATTCAGAGCTTAAGAAAATATAATACTCGCAGTGTGCTTGCATCTGCCTGCCATATGACCGGTGATCCTGCATGTTTCTAGTTGTTCTCTGATTTTTCTAAATTTAAAATTTTCTTTATTTGGTTATTTTGCTGGTTCAGTTCAATTATTCAAAATTTATTTTATTCCGTAAATTCTTATACTTATTTAACTTAGCACCTTATTTTAATCTAGTTAACTTAATATTTAACTTAATATGCGATACTTAATTTTATCTCAACAACTAATTACTTTAATTGGATTCATTATCTGTTTAATTTAATTTAGTCACTTTTATTTAATTAACAAACTTGAACCTCGGTTACTGTGATCACGGTTTTCAGTTGATGTGATAAATCCTAGTGATGAGGAACAGGTAGATGTAAGTAGGCTACTTCGGCACACTTGAGTAATGTTTCTTTGAATTTACTTATTAGTCATTATTTTTCAATCATCGATTATTATTGTATTATTTAATTATCATGGAATGTTTGCTCCATACACTTGTACTTGTTATGTTTTCATAAAAGGTTCATGCATTACTCATGTAATACAAACTGTTGTAAAATATAGAAAGTTAAAGTCATAATTATGATACTAATAAATTCAGTGGGTTGGCATGCCATTGTTAAGTTTGTAGAAAATACTGTGACATATTTCATGTAATTAATCCACCAAGTGACTGTAACACATTTTGTGTAATTAAACCAGTATGTGAAATTTAAAGAAAGAGCTGAATGGAACTCTAGTATCAAGAAACTTAAAATAAAAAAAGGAAAGATTGTAAAATTATTATTCAAAAAATAAATAAATAAATAAATAAACTTAAATAAAATCTTGTTACTGTTACTGTTGATCAGCTGTTTTATTGCAAGACCTGTCACTATGGCTCAGCACATTTTATTTCCAATCTTGGCCACATGCCTAGTCTTAAATATAAGTTACGCCTCCCCCAGAAAAAAAAACTTATTTTTTTTGGTGATTAGAAAAGGTGGGTGAAAAAACATTCTGGGTACAAGGGGGAGTTTTACTTGTATATTTTTACATGTTTTGGAACCGTATAAAAGAGTGGCGACTGTCACAACCTTATAGAACTTTATTTGAGTTTCTTTTCTTGTTTTTCTCCCTAAAGTTCTTTTGATAATGCCACGAGTCGCCTGAAATCTGTTAATCTTTTTCTCGATGTTCTCGTGAAATTGTCTATTTGTAATATCACATACTAGGTATTGAAAGTGGAATGTTTGCTCTAGCACTTGTAGCGTCACAGAACGTTCCATAAAAAGAAATCATTTATATAGTAAGTTAGCATAGGAGGAAAGTGAAGTGAACAGTATCGAACCCAAGTAGTCCCAAAAAATTGTGTAATTTTGTATAATAATTATTTCTATCAACTTGAAAAAACGACCAAACTATGACTAAGACAAAACCCCATATATATTATTAAAGTGAATAAGAGTGAAAAAACCATAAGACACTATAAGAGAGAGAAATAATGTCAGAATCCACCAGAATAAAGTCAATAATCATTAAGTTTTATAACTATGAATATAGCATTAAAAACTATTTTTTGTGAATAAATGGACAAGATCCATTATTATATTATGTGATGTAAATAAAATAAATGTATTAAATGACTTAAATACATTATTAGAAAGAGTTTAAGTTAAAATAAAAATTGTATATTTGCAATGACAAAAAATATTAATGTGTTGGATTTGAGACCATACACCAAGATTTCATGGAAAAATTAATTATTATCAGCTTTAAATAAAAACTATATGTAATTGTCAAGCAGACAATAGTGAACAATTTATCTTAAATAAAGGAAGCTGTCAAATGAATAAAAAGCAGCCAAAATGGCCAAAAACAGTGTTAACTAAAAACATGTAATAGGCATCTAATATTGTATAATTTATGAATTTAATGTTGCCAAAATGCAACCAAACTGTATTAGAAAGCTGTAATATGATATAAAGCAACTATACTAATATACCTAACCAACTTTAACATTGTAAAACTTTAACATTGCTCAAGTCAGCAAAATATTTACTAATACCATGTATGGCTGAAGCCAATTATCCAGTACAAAAATAATCAGATCTGGCTAAAATACTTACATAATACTAACAAAAATGAGATAGAAAGGTACAATACATCAAAATACCTTAATAAGAAATAAACTCAGTTGAAAGTAAAATCAATTCTAAAAGAATTTAACTATTTAGAGTGAGATTTGTCACACCATAAAAAATGACATCTCAAGACAATCAATGATGCTATGTCATCTTGTGATAAATATAAAATATGTACAAAGTAACCAGGTATCACAAAAGATAGACAAAATAATAAACTCTGTGTGTATAGTGGTGAAATGATACATATATTAAAGGAAAAGACTAATCATTGTGTTAGAAAATTGACAAGAACCTAGGCCATGAGCAGAGGCCATATAAAATTGTATTTATTTGTGTTTTATTGATGTTAAAATTTGTTTATTTTGTTGTAGGAGAGTAGTAGTAGTAGATGTCCAGCTTGTGAAGGGAACTTTATAACTCCACAACAATTTTTATTATAAATATTGAGTTTTTAATGACTACAACTCAAGGTGAGGGTTGTATATTGTAATGTTTTTTAGACTTAAGTTAATTAGATACCAATCATATTTAGTATCGCTAGATTTAGTTAAAAACAAGGAATTTAAATACATTAATGGCATACAAATTGTAAGTACTAATGTGAAACTGTTTGATAAATACCAGTGTAAATTTTGAAATATCCATTGTATGAAGAATAAGAAATTCGTTCTAAAAGCTTCTACGGAAGTGACAATTGTTCTATGACATTCCATTTCGTTTATTCTCGAACAATCTAGAAAGAATTTTACACAAATATACCGGAAGTCGACGAAAACAGTCATCCCGATTTAGTATAAAAGCGAGACAAAATTTGACCGCAAAACACTTGAAAACTGAACGCCAGAACTGATGCATCTCACACAACACTGATCAACGCAGCTAAGGCGAAACCGAGAGGCGAGAAATCGACAAGACACGGCAGGAAGGCTTTTCCCGTACATAGACATACCCGACTGACTTAACCTCAACGAGAGTCGCCAAAAAATATCGCTGAAATAGAGCAGCGATACGGCAAATTCTAATAGAAAGCACGCAGCCAGAACGTCGACGGCCCAGGAGGGTCCCAAACATTTAATAGAGAACGAATTCTGCTGTGTTCGCATTGACTGACTAACGTGACAAATAATTCCCCCGAACGTAAACAAAACAATACACTGAGCCTTCCTCAAAACTGCATGGGAGTCAGCGCTGCGGTGGCAGATTTCTGAATCAACGCTAAACAGATGATTCGTAGTGGCGGCGTTTGAACGAGATTTTACTGCCAAACGTTTTGACAAAAAGTGCGGAAAAAGTAACGATCGAAAAAATTGACTTTAATTAGATTCAGTGTACACCCGAAGAGGCGAGATCGAGAAACTACCCGAAGGAAGTGTCCAGTGAGAGAATAAACGACCATTGGAACGTGAGTTTACCAAAATTAAAATCATTGTTACCTGGTTACAATTATCACACAGTTGTACTTTACACGCCACACATACATCTTCAAATCACTTAGTTTTTTTTTCTTGTAAGGCATCTAATTGATATGTCTTGGTAGTTCAAAGGAGTCACGTCCTGAGATTAAAGTTTTTTCATATATTAAACTCATGCTTGTCAACTGAGTCAGAATCTGAAATACTAGCCGATACTTGATTGGATATATTGTCAATAATAATAACTTGTAAAATTTTTTTCTCTGCAATTTTATAATTTTTATGAATGATAGTCCTTCAGACGATTTGTTTGTTGTTGTTAAAGAATTATTAAACTTCACTGATTTTTCAAAGCTAAACTGACTTGTTTAAATTTTTTCGTAGATTTAAAAATTTTATCAATCACATTTAATTTTTTCTTGGAACAAACGTTTCCATGTGGCGCCCACAAAAAGCATAGTTTTAAGCTGTGTTACAGGACTACATCACTGCAGAGGATCCAGTCAACAGGGTAAGTAACAAAAGTGCGCGGAGGTAACGCCAGACACATATTAGAACACATTTTAAACAACACCCACTACTATTTCTTTTTCGTTATACACTTTATAATTGATCATAATTTTTTATCCTATGGAATCTTTGCTTTTGAAAGCCATTACTTTTGTTTTAGTAATAGGTATATTCAAATTAAATTGAGCAAATTGTCGTAGACTTTAGTGAAATATTTTGTGATGTACGTACGGGAAAAATAAATAAAAAAACTTATTCTGAGTTAATCATTACAAATACGAACTTATAATTTTAAAAAAGGAAACTTAAAATGAAGTGTGAGGTAAGCGCAAACAAAGAAAATAAAGCAGTAAAAATCATAATTTCATGATCGGGTAATACGCCAAATCGACGTATGTAATATGAACTCACTGTGACAAACCTAGTACAGTTTGTATGTAGGCCCATATTTGCGTTATATGTACACATGTATGTCAGGCCTATCTATCATAAAATGGTGTTCTGAAACACAGTAGATGTGCGTGTACTGTGTACTATATAAAATGTAGCTTTTACACCCGCGGGGCTTCGCCCGCTTTATTGTTTTCTTGTAAATGACATTTTTTTTAAAGACAATTTTTTTTAAAATCATCATTCATCTGATTATCTTTACTTTTGTGTTTTCTGCGCAGCTTTGTCTCTATTTAAAGGTTTTTTAACCGCGTCATTACTTGCTCGTTTATTGTCGTGGGTCCTTAAGGATTGAGATTGTCTGAGAAGTGGGAAACGCATTGAATTTAACACATACGCAGAAATGAAATTGGTCACACGGACGTGGAAAAAAGGCACGGTCGTCAACTTTGATGCTTTTTCAAGGTCGTCCACCTTGCTGCGCTTCTAACGTTTCTAACACGCACGAGGTTGGTCACACGCACTGTTCAAAGATGCCGCTAACTACCATTTGTTTATTTAATTATTACTATGGTAATTAATTTTGTTCTCCATGGTGTTGTTGACATATTTGTACGCGTCACACATTGACTGTGAATAAACCGCATAATTAAAAGGGCATACATTGTGCAAACGGGCGGAATATAAAATGCCAAGCTGGACAGTGTTTTCCACCTTTTGTCAAAGGTTGCCTGTGCAAAATGTGGTCGGAATCGGTGTAACGTTGTGGATTTTTATTCAATACGAAGAAACAAATCCTCAGACCTTGAGTTTTATATATATATATATATATATATTTCAATCACTTTCTGCTACAGTCCGTTTCTTGATGTATATAAGTATAAGTATTATATTATATATATTATTATATTATGTATATTATAAGTATTATAGTATATATATATATATATAGATAGATAAATTAGCAGTAGTATTTAATGTATTTAATTACTTATTTATTGCATCATCAGAAATAGGTATAAACATACATTTTTTAATCTTTTAGGATAATTACAAAATATATAGACGTATCTGCATTTAAAAATTATATCAGCACATGTGTATCCGTTAATTCAAAACGTTACGTTGTTTATTTTAAGTCTTACTATGTTATAAGCATTAAACGTTATGTTTTCCTCAACCATGGCTTTTATTTATTTCAGCAGTAAACTAAAAAAAAAAATCGTTGTCAATAATCTCACAAATGAAAACAACACGTATTTTCGCTTTGCATTAGGAAATAGGACAACTTACACTTATTCTTTTCTACATCGTATTATATCGACACAATCGTGTATTAAAAACATCGAAAATGTACTGCAGGACGGATATTGGTACAGTTCCTATGTCGCTAAATAGCACTTATTTATTTACTTGTTACTATGGTAATTAATTGTGGTCTCCGGAGTGTAGTTTAAAAGCGTCAACAAAGGGTCATAATTGAAAGAGCCCAAATCGTACGAATGAATAAAAGTATCAAATTCTAAGTTCGACAGTGTTTTTCATCTTGTGTCAAAGGTTACCTGTGCAAAATTTGTTGGCAATCGGTGTAATGGTGTGGATTTGTATTCATTACAAAAAATCCTCAGACTTTGAGTTATATACATACTGTATATAGATTACGTATACTATATGTAAACATATAGGCCTAAATATGTTATAATGCCGTAGTCAACCGAAATGTACTTACATTGATTTCAATAAAATGTCTGCAGTTTATTAATATGAGTAACTTTAATTGAAAAAAACTAAAGTATTATTGAAGTAAAATCTTCACACACACATGGTGCCCGGCTCGCACCCATACGCTTCTCGCTCCTAGGGTAGTAAACTGATTAAACGTGTCACGAAAAAAATTAGGCTGTTTTCATATACATGAAGGTAAGCAGTTCGAAGGTATTCTTTTGCTGCGGGTATTGAACACATTGTTTGGAAAAAGGCAGTGGCATAAAGAAGAAAAGAACTGTTGTTGCCATGAGTCTTTTATGATAACAATTAAATATGTAAGCGTATTAAAACTGCTTGGTTAATTAAAAGATTTAAATTAAACAAAACACTTTGTAGTTTCACAAAACAATTTGTTGTTAACGGTGACGATTGTTTACGCAAATTAGGCTGTTCGGCTGTCAGAATAATTAGCCGAAAAAAATTGACAGTGTTAACAATAAATTTTGTGAAACAACCAAACGTTTTTGTTTACTTAAGGCATAGTAAGTAATACGTTTCGCCAAGTGTCCAAAGAGTCCTTCAATTATTTTTTCTTTTTCTTCTGAGTTATTCGAGTCTGGTCCTTGTTAGGGCCACACTCCGGCTGATCTAGGCCATATGGGAAGGAGAATGTCGGGAGACGTACGCCAGTGCAGGCCGGCCGTTGAGAAGGTGGAAGGAAGAAGTAGAAGGAAAAGTAATGCGTGTGGGAGTATTTGCGTGTCTATGTAGTTGCTAGCCAGGTTTGTGAAGGAAGAGGCTGATGGAGGCGCCATTAATGAGTGTCGTTTATTTATTTTTCAGGGGCGCCCAAGACAGGGACGAGTAACGCAGGTAGCCGATGGCGGAGGGTGGTGACAGGGAGGCGTCAAGGTAGGCGGTGGACACAAAGTAGTGGGTTAAAACCTGGTAAGTAGGTAGTGGGCATTTAATTTATTGTATGAACAGGAAGGTTGGTAGGTTTAATGTTTGTAGCTTGGGATTAAAGGCTGCAAAATGTTTCTATTCCTCTGACGCTGACGGCGAGGGGTTCTGGGTAGTCGTCCATCGGCGATAGTAAGGAGACAGTTTATTAGGAAGGAAGGCGTCCGGGTATTGTGTGTAGTTCTGTTGATGGAAGGGACTACGGATTGTAGGGAAGTGCGTTGTGAAGCTGTTCTAGAATATTTCAAATTCAGTATATATAGGAAGGCGCCTAGGTTAGGGAATAAGGTATTTAGAGCATACGGAGCTCTGTTGGAGGTTTTTATGTTTCGAGGTCTGCGATAAATCAGCCTTAAAGTTTGTCGTTCTGTGAGTCGGTGGGGATCGAGGTAGGCAGGGTCAGAGGTTAGGAGAATGGGGTGAGAGTAGGTAATTTTCGGGCGGATGAAGGTAGTGTAAATGGAGCAGCGATTATATCTACTTAGAATCCTAAGAGAGCGGATTCTGATACGGGTTTGGGTCGAGGTTCTTGCGATGTGTGGTCGCCAGGTAAGTTTGGAGTCAAGCGTGACGCCAAGATAAACTGACTGGTTTCATTAATATCGTGACGGGTTAATTTCAATATCAGTGGGTTTCTACGTTAATATTAAAACTACGGAGTGTAATCGAATAGCATTGGTCGCAGAATAGAAAAAGGAAAACATTTACGTAAATTTTGAAAGGAAAACAGTGTACACACTCTCAGTGATTCCTCTTATTACGTATGATATCGAACAGTCGCATGCAGGGTAAATTGTTAGAAGGGTAACAAACCACTCGTGTTTCTTATTCTGCAAGACGAGGATGTGATTTATGCGATTTGATTTCACAGTATACCGCGATCAATGCCAGAGAGAGCAATCAAATGGTGGTACAATTTTCCGCGATACAAGTATGTCTCAACCGCATTGGCTGAACGTATCGAGATTTGTTTTTGCAGTACCGTACTTAAATTAATAATGATGTGACCTTGTTTCAGACACACGTGTAATTAGTTCATCGTGAATATATTTAACAATTTTGTGTCTTATTGTTGGTTGTTTTGGAGACCATGGAGAAATTCGGGAAACCAGGGAAAATTATCGAAATCATCAAAGAAATATACAATAATTTTATCTGTCGAGTTATCCATGAATGTAAGATCTCAGAACCCTTATTTGTAGAGACAGGAGTTAGACAAGACAATATTAGATAATACTAATTATTAATTTACATTACACAAACATTATTATTCAGTATTGACGGGAAGAAACCTAAAGGAATTCAGATGATACGTACTGCTTTGTAATGATTTACGTTACTCAATTGAATGTGTCAGTCTGGTTTCGTAACACGTTATTCTAATTAACAGAGTACATTTTTAAAGCAACGAGACTAGTTAAACGTACACATCTGTAACATGCAGCTTTCACGGGTTAGGCAATTTACATTACTAAACGGGACTATTTTACTGCAAAAAATTAATTTAAATATTATGATGGTACATTTTAAAATCAACCGAGCCTAGTGACATCTGAATATTGATAATGTTTATCACCACCGTGTGATGTGGCTCACGAGGCGACGCACTGTAATGCTGTATAGACGTAGTTTGGTTTGACTGCTGACAGCTACGGGTAAAAATAATACTATCGCGTATATAAGTATAAACGACTACATGTCAGTTAAATTGATAGAGAGCCGCTGTTGGATGTGACAACAAACTCTACTCACGACAGACTAAAACGGTTGTCATGGATGTGCCCTATCCGCATTCGTAATTATTTTTTTACCTTCCGAAAAATGGTTTACTTTTGCATTTCGTGTAAGTGCACATATATAGTGTGGGGCAAGAGTCCGCACGGGGCAACTTTCCTAATACGTCGTAGTTACTAGTTTTCTTAATAGTTGTCGTGAGTTGGTGTCTGGGCTGTTGAAGAAATGCATTCTGCTAGCTGGACACAGCAAACAAGGAGTCTAGCGCCATTACGGTGAGTGAACAGTAATGTTGTTTAATTTTGTGGAAGTTGAAGTTATTTTACAGTGTAATTTAAGAGTATTTATACAAATACATACTTTCTTATTATTTGTTTTCGAAAGTACATTAATAAAAGGTAAGTCTGAGGTTACATTTCAACTTAAAGTTAGTGGTCAATCTTATTTTATTGAGTCATAATAAGTCAGCAAAAAGTATAGAACACAGTGGGGCAAGTTTCCGGGGCCAAGAGTCCTCTTGGTCTCCTGTGCGGAATCTTACCCCACATAAACAAACTTCACATTACAATTAAATAAAACTTGCATTAGGCCTACAATTGTTGTTAAGGGTTCCAGAAGTGTGTGTTGGGGAGTCCCGCTGATTTCAAAGTCTATCTTTCAAAGGAAGAGGAGGAATATCGTGTTCCGCGAAAGTTGATTATTATTGCGGAGGTTGTGGGCACCTTTACGAATCCCCCTCTACAGTTGACTGGATCATGTGTCGTCAGTGTAGAACCTGGTGGGAAGAGCCGTTCACGAATTACAGTGGATTGAGCCATTTTGTGTGTGATAAGTGTCAATAGGACTATTACCCTACACATACATGACTCTTGCCCCAAGGTTGGGGCAACTTTCCTATTTTACATGCTTTTTTTTTTTAATTTGTTTACCAAATATTGTAGTCAAAATTGTTGTGTACTCATTACATTTGTTAGTATATAGTGTAACAAATAAGCCAGTAATTTTCAATAAGCTTTATTTTGGTTCAGTATGAGAATTTGTTATTGTATTTTAAGTGCGGATCTTGCCTCTCATTCCCTTACAATCCAAATCCAACTGTATAAACATCTTTATGTAAACTGATAGCTTAACAATATCTTTCTTGGTTACGTAAAGATCTCTACACTAATTGATGTCTTCTTCTTCTTCTTCTTCTTCTTCTTCTTCTTCTTCTTCTTCTTCTTCTTCTTCTTCTTCTTCTTCTTCTTCTTGTTCTTCTTCTTTACTACATGGCTTGGGCTACAACCCGTTTCGACTTCAGAGAGTCTCTGACCATTTTTTCTAGTGTCTTCCACGATCTCTCGTCCCCACTGGCCTATATTCAGAAGCTTGTTCAGCAATACGCGTGTCTACCATGCGTTCTACATGGGACTTCCAATTCTGCCTGTATTACTTTATTCCCTCCAGAACCGACTGTAACTTCAGGTCCTTCCTTATGTTGTCGTTCGTAGACGATCTCTCAAATTACATCCCTTAACTGTTCTTACAAATTTCATTTCCGAGGCATGTATTTTTTAAATATTTTTTTGTAGGAGAGGCCACGTTTTAAACCATACCTTAAACTCGGCACATCCACGACCTTATAGAACTTTAGCTGTGTCTCCCTCTGAGTTGTATTCCTCAATAGTCGCTTATTGACGACTATAAGTTTATCAAAGTAAGGTCTAAATAAGGTTATGACATACATTGATTTAGTTATATATATCGGGATTACAACTCGTTTATACTCAAGGAAATGATTAGCCTTTTCGTCTGATTACTTGTGTCTTTTGCCTCACAACAGTTAGAATAAACGTACGCACTATTTTCTGATAAACGGAACATTATTTATTGTGTTATGCTACGAGACCAGATGTGTTTAAATATTGTCTAAATAATTAAATAGTGTTGAATCTATTGACGTATTGGAGTACACAAGTAAATGTGAACATGAATGCGGTGTACAAATAATTAAATAATATTCGCCTGTAACACACGAAATTTATAAAATACACTCGATAAATTAGTAAGTGTATAAGACCACCTTAAACCCAATAAGGATATTCAGTATATAGATTTACGGAAGATCCAACAATTTGACTGTAGTAATCTGGCAGGTTTCAAAGCCAATATTTAGAATTATTACACGTTAATCCTTGCAACGTGTTACATAAACCTGTAATATAAAAGGAGATAGAAGGGAACCCGGTCGGAAAGGACGTACAGCTTTATGTTATACCGTCCACGGAAAAAATTCAAGATCAGATAAACATGTTTGTGCAAGAGCACCTCTAACCGGAATCTGAAACCAGACGTCAAAAATGGCAGAAACTAACGTGACTTTTAAAGTTATTTAAATGTCATCGTAGCTTATGCTAAATCAATGCATTAATTTTCCCCCTTAAAAAGATGCATTGAAGATCCCTCTTACTTTAATGATCATAAAGTGGAGTTATTGTACTAACGCTATGTACAGATACTAAGCAAACACGGATTCGAAAACTAAGTTAATAAACCAAATATAAGTAATAAATTAGTAATGTAAATAATAAATAAATAGTAGGCCTATGCTTATTTAAGCAGCGAGTTTTGAAGATAATATTTTTATCTGCTTGGAGCTAATGGTGGATGGCATATCGTAATCAATTATGAATTCCAACTCTTCAAAGAACCCAGCATTGAATAATCAGGCAACAATGCTTAAGATAAGTATGATATATTGATCGAGTAAGTGACACCAGAATACCCAAGAAAATAATGGACAGACAAATGCTGGTCAGGGTAGAACAGAAACACACTGAAAGAAAACGTTAGGCGAAACGCTGAGGATATACTGGATGTGAGGGATTGACCAGAGGCAGCAGGAGATCAATATTGTTGAAGGAGAAGTTTGGAGACGTTCATAGCTTATTATGAGCCGTAGAGCCACGGAAAGAAGGGAAGAATTATTATTAATAATTATAATAAATTGAAACAGCGGTTAAAGCGTTGTAACGATATTACAATGTGGGAATTAAATATTAAACCTTGTTTTGGGAAAAGTTTAGGTTAATTCTCTATGTATACGAGAACATTACAAGAACATTTAGCTGGTAAAACCATGGCCGGCTTTAATAAAAAGCCGGAATATTAAACGTAACGTGGCAACACTGGAGCCAGCTGATATTTGAGGCCGACTAGACGATCTCTTAACTTATGTATTTCAATAATTAAATCGTGTCATTGTTGATTGCCGGTTAACAGCAGTTTTACAATTCTTAATTTTTAGCAAATTGAAAGTTTATTATGTAAAATACTGTTATATTGTTTAAGAAATATAATAATTAACTCATTCATATGATACGAATTTAATAATTTGAACAAAATTACGAACGAATATCGATGAAAAGGTGTGAAATCTGTGCCAGTCAGGTCATCAGGACACGACAAACAAAGGTTTATCAGAAGATGAGAGTACTTTATTAGCTCTAACATTAATTCACAAATTTCTTCAACTTAAACGTATAGTAGTAAGTGCGCACAGACCTATATTTTATATTTAGCTATAAATAAGCCACATGATTTTAGTAATTCTATAAAATTAAATAAAAATATAAAATGTTAACTTTAGCTATTTTATTACATTATGCTTTTAGGCCTCAGACGCAAATTTGCCAAGTTTAATATTACGGCCTTCTACTAGAACACATGGCCATGGTAAAACACAACAGAACTATGACGATGATAGAACGTTTTGAATAGATTATAAGAAGAAATTGAATTTGGCTGAAATACTTGAGGTTAACCGAAGCAATATAGACGTGAACTAGAAACTAAGACTTCACTGGAACAGAACTCCGTTTATTCTCGAGTGTAGCCTTCTAAACGTTTTCTGACGATCACTGCTAATGTCTGAAAAAATGTATTTGAACCAATGAATGTAACAAGCAGGAGCACGGAAGCTAATGCTAGCACACTTGTTTCTCGAATGTATTTGAAATACTGCTGAATTACTGCGTTTTTCCATTAACAAGAAGGTAAACTACTCTCGATTCAAGCGCCCCACTCAAAGGAGAATGTACGTTTCTGACTGAACGTTGATAGATAGAAAGGGTGAATAATATATAACACAGTGTGTGATAAGTATGTCGTAGATTTATGTATGCATATGATAAACATCTGCTTAGAAGGAACGTATGAATCGTGCAGCATTTTGATCTGCGTTCAAAGAGAAATGTGTAAACTCGTGTCGGTGAGTGCAAATAAAATGCTTACCTATAGAGCATACCTTGAAAGCTGTCGTTCCATACCTACAAATTACTTTATATCACTACACCGTCGTGTTCTCAGATACACGTGGGAATCTATTGGCACTTGTACAGAAAACAAAGTCTTACATATGGTTAATGAAAAAATAACATTAATTATTTGCTTCCAGTGTTCTAGAAATCTGTGTTTAAACATTATAATATAGTAAACATAATTTGAACGAATATGAAAACTAAAATAACTTCGTCGTCATCCTTTACGCTTTAGCCTAGTAGCCTGTTGCAGTCTCAGTGGAAGTCATCGGGCATCGCTTACGGGGTCTTACCACACTTCTCTTCCCCCTTGGACAATAGTCAATTTAATTTAGTAATTTTAATATTTAGAAATAAACGAAAAACTTTTTCGTCTTAAAATTATTTACACTAATTAAATTTCCAAAACACATACAATTCCGATTTTTATTATGTATGGATAAGTAAAACTATATTTTAATTCTCAGACTTTTGAAGACGTATTTAGTTATTTAAAACGTCTAAGAACACCTTAAGGTTAAGGGTGTGCACCTTAAGAGCCACAATTATATAGGGTTATTACAGAAGTACATATTCGACGGTAACAAGGTTCAAAAATTTTTACGTCTTCAATAAAACTATAAAAAACTAAATAATTTTTGGCTTGTTATTCATCAATAACATATACCTGCTTTACCAGTCTTCATTAAACTTTTTGCTTGAAATGCCAGTTCCGCTAATGTTTTATTTGCTTTATCACCTAGCACGTCGTACCTACCTCTAGTTCTAACTCTGGCTGATGTATCGTGATATAAATCAATCACCTCAGCGTCTTTATTATCATGTCACCTTATAGACATGCTTTACTGTTCTTCCGTAAAGATCCATTTTACAATTTTTAGGACGCGACTCAAAAATCATTTTACCTCCATCATTTTCAAAACACTAAAGCCTTAGAACCTTATAATTGTGTTCACTCTAGGTTCCCTTCATCTACGTTAAGACTTGTTATACTTTCCTAGCTGATCTGCACCTATAGATCAGACCTGCTACTGTATAAATACGAAATTGACAAATATCTTGTATATCCTAATCCTAGTTCAGTTAATAAATATTCTCTTTAAGGTGTTGTACCAAACAAAGTATGCACCGTTTCCACCCAATATTACTTCCTTTAATTTTTTTCTCGAATCTCCTAATTTCTGATAACTGGCGACCATTTTAGCTTCACAACTTATCATATTTCTGTCAATTGTGTCGAGTTACGCAACGCGGCCAGATTGTGTCGAGTTACGCAACGCGGCCAGATTTTCAAATTTTTCTCCAGTCTTATCCGTTTCTGCCACTTTCCGTTTCGTCGATTTCATTTTTACAAAAAATTCTAGTTCCTTGATCACACGTTCTCTTAATGTTTTGACTATCATTTCCTGTTTTGCTAACTTTGCAAAAGTTATTTTAAATAAAGCATATGCTTTCAAAATCTATAAACAAAAGGTGTAGAGATTCCTGTACACCTTTTTTGTTTCTTCGTTGTGCATAATTCTCTTAGACATTTGTCAGGTATTCTGCTGACTCTTGGGAGAGTGCAGTTTACGGCATTTTAACCAGACCACAGTATTAAACTCTGTAAAATGGTTCAATATCTTTTAGTCTTCTTTCCCATACCTCCATGTTTTGTACTCTAAATTACTATAATTTCAAAAATTCCCTGTTAAAGTTGTATTTACATTGTTCTGATGTTTCCTTACGACCAGGGTACTGTTAGTTTACTTACAGCTCTTTGACTGTTCTTTCCAAAATTTTCTCGTCCCTTTCGCATTTGTAAGTTATAACTCCTAGGAAATGGTTAATCTCTTACAAATTTTAGTGTCCTATAATCTAGCGCTGATATTTGTTTACCACACAAAAATACAGAACAACTGATGGGCTAAACGTGGAGTTTATAAATTATGCACCAGCCTTGCTGCATAATAGTGTACTGCAGTTCATCAATCTATGCTGGACCACTGGTCATGTTCCTGACGATACTGGATTGCAAATGTGATTCCCATATTCAAGAAAGGTGACCGTAATAATACGATGATGACAATAATATGATGGTTATAAATACAATCATTGACAATTATCAGTAAAATCTATCTTGCAATGTATAATTTAAACTATTTCGAAGAAACTGCATTTCAGCACTTTGAATCTTGCCGCTTTCCTTTTTTGTAATGACCCACGCCTCACATGCATAAATCAACGCGGGTATTACAATTATCTTATAAAATTTAATACTTTTACTGTGTCTTGTTTTATTTCTAAGATTTCTATGAATTGTATTATATATACTCTTAAATTTGTTTATGTTATCTCTTATATCATATTCAGATTCATAGCTAGTAAGATAAATCCAAAAATAAATGCAGTAGCACAGGCGAGACATTTGAAACGGCTCACTTATTCTAAAGTACTGTTGTTTATAACTATCTTAGTCTTTACTGGATATTTACCTTCAAAGGCCATGGTTTTGGACTTTCTTACTGAAACTGTCAGTGAGTACTCTCTTGCTACTTCTAGTAATTGAAACATAGCTCTTTTTAAATTATCCTCATTTTCTTGAATAAAACCTATGTCATTAACTACTAACAAATAAAAACTATAGTACATTTTCATCATTTCTCTTAAAAAAAAAGAGTCAACAATCTGATCATCACTTGAAAAGTGTTTTCTGACATTTGTTCGGTTCTCTAAATTATTGGTCGTGCCGTGACTGTTGATATATATTGCATAAAATGAATATATCAAAGCAGAACTTAAAGTAAAGGACATAGATGAAATTATTTAAATTTACAGAAGACAATGGTGGGATTATCTGCAAAAGATGACAGAGAATCGATTGCGGTACTCAATTATAAAGCCATTGGCAGAAGAGTCGTGAGTCGTCCGAGGATGAGATGGGTGCCGGAACAGGTTTATATAACCAAATTCTTGAAGAGGAGAAGAAGAAGAAGTACTTCATGAAGGCGACAGTAATATACAGCAAGTTGACATAGGTTGAATGCGGAAGGCGGAAGCGTGACATATGTGCCAAAACTAAGGGCAAGCAAGAAAAATATGACTACAGCGCTTGATGTACTAGACTGTTCGGCGCCAACTGGGAGGAACCGACAATGTAAGTAGGTCAGAATACGGTTAATGTGATACATGATATACGTGTGGTCGAGAGACGCACGGATTTTATGGGCACAACTTATTATAACATTGACACTTTACGGTTTGACATTGCAGACACTAAATAGTGTACTGTCGTGTATTTTAGTGGTGTAAACATTTTGTGATTTATATACGGTACAACAATCGTTCTGAGTTAAACATTACAAACAGAAATTTAGTAATTTAAGAATAAATCTTAAAACTAAATTTGAGATAAGCATTAACAGTTTAATGGCAATATTTTTATTATCGCGAAAAGCTCCAACGCAATATGAACTGAAACTTACAAACCTAGTACAATAAGTACAGTAGAGGAATAGTAAATAAGTACATAAACTCTGTACTTTAACATAGACACTAATGCTAGTGCACATTTAAATTTTGTTTCTGTTGCTCCGATTTCGGGACCTACGATCTCTCTTATTCTGATAGTCCCTATCCCTTTTTGAATGTTTAATATCATACAGACTAGTTTAACTTACTGTACTGCTGCACGGAATAAGTCAGTTGTATTCATGCCAAACCAGGTCCTTAAACTTCTCACACACGAGATTCTCGGTCGCCCAACTCCTCACTTTCCAAACACTTTTTCCTGTAGTATGGACTGCAATAAGTAGAATATCTGTTCATTTCTCAGATACTGAAGCTTTCTTATTCTCACTGTGTTAATAACTTACATTTATTTCTTCATCTTTCTAAGGCCTTCAGCTTTAGTTACATGTGTTGTCCACGAAATGCTCAGTATTCTACGGTAAAGCCACATTTCAAAAGATTCCAATCTTTTAGTTGTGGCTTCAGTCAAAGTCCAAGATTCTACACCGTAGAAGAGGACCGAGAATACGTAGCAGCGTACAAGTCTCATCTTTGTGAACTTTGTGACAGTACTCTGTTTCGTCTGTAAAACAGTATTTCGGACCACACAAACCTCTGGTTTTGTCATAAACTTTGGACCACGGACAAACAGCCCGGGAAGTAATTTTAACCAAGTGTAACGGCGTCTACTGGTCGTTACATTAAAATTTTAAACTAGACGCTTGGTCTAGATGGAAGAAAATTGTTCCGAGGCCCATGGTGACAGGACTTGCAAATAAAACACTCGTATAACAATAACAAGCTTCTTTCTTTTATTGGTGTTTCTACTTTTATAATTTTTAACATTATCATTACATGTTTTATAACAGTACTGACCCAAGTTGAATTACTGCTCTTAATGTTTCTTAACTTTCTTAATCATTAAAGAAAATAATTATTGGACTATTTGATATACATATATATAGCTCTACAGCAATCTCATCTTTCACCTTTCTGGAAACATATATATATATATTAACGTATTTATGTGTGTGACTTTTTTATATGTACTTTAATTTGTATAGCCCCACGTTCTTTGAGAGCCAAATATACATAAACACATATACATATACACAAATTTAGCGTGACCGGTCTCACGTTCAAGATTGACAAATTATGTAACAATATAACATTTAAATTGGGTTTCAGGTGTATCTGCAATAATAACTCTATATAACTTGTAACGGTATTTCAAATTTATTTGATATTATTAAAAATTTGTGCACATGGCACTGACTTCGATTTAAAACATTCGTTATTATTTGTTATTATGCCGTAAGGCTTATGCTATACACACCCTTACTGACTAAATATTCTATTCTACTAATTATTGTATTAAAGAAAAATCTCATTTTCATACTACTCAGTCAATTAATGTGTTTCAAAATATCAATATTTAAATCTCTCTTTATATGTTGTAATGTACTCAAAATATTAATAGTTATTGAGTTTATCTTTTGTTTCTCGGTACTGTTTTATCTGAAATACTAATTGTTTTCATTTAAATGCTTTGTATTCATCTTATTTCATATTAATTTGAGCTCTTGTTACGTTAATCGTATTTCTAAAACATCTATGTTTTTAATTCTACTTTACAAGAAACATTGGCTCTTACTTTAAAATAAAATAGAAATGTCTTTAATTGTCTTTGAGCTGTAATTGTACGATTAAGATATAAATAAGTTGTTTATCACCTTATTGTCGTCAATCATACTCGATCATTTTGATACATCTGTAGTCGTCCTCGTCTCGCACTCCAGCGTCGGCTGCCTCTCTTCTCCTCTTGTCCAGCGTCGGCTGTCTCTCTTCTCCTCTTGTCCAGCGTCGTATCTCTCTCTCTCTTGTCCAGCGTCGAATCACTCTCTCTTGTGCAGCGTCGAATCATTCTCTGGAACTCTCCTCTTGCTGTTTCTGACGTCAATGGATCTTCTTATGTAATTCTTCTTATGTACTGCTGTTATTATTTAAAAATGATTGTAATTATAACTTAGTTACATAGTTGTATGTAACTGGAAAATTTAAATTATTTACAAAAAAAATAAATACGCCGTGCGGACGGGCATAAGCTCCCGCTGCACCGTGGATGATTTAAAAAAAGAGAACCACTGTAGCTTGCGTGTCCTATTTATACCCATGTCTTGGTCGACACCTGCAGTGGTACGAAATCGACATGTCAGAAACTGTCTCTAGATTCAGTTCCCCCACTCTTTGTCAAATTCGCTATTTCTTATATTTCTGCGAATTGCAGAGTCCTGTAAGTATACTCTTATACTTATCTTATAACTATTTTTACAACACATGTTCACTGTAATTTTGGACATTGCAACTTAACCCTTTCGATTTGTACACAGTTATTTCACTATTACACTCGTATGGTGTGTCACTTTCGCGTGGTTTTCGTACACAGTATTTAGTAAATTTTATTACATTTTATTGTGTTTTTGGATTTTAATTCTTAATTATAGTTTATGAATAATTACGGAATAACCGTAATTGTGCAATTATTCATCTTGGGGTGGCAAACTCGCCTGCATAGACCTGCGTTCACACACACTAGCAAAATACTGGTGTACACACTCAGTTACATTTGTGTGTGTGTGCACGTCTATTAAGGTCGAAACACCTGTTCATATTTTTGTCTGAGCCAAGCTTGCAATCCCTGACATGCTTATTTCTAATATTTTATTAATTATTTACAGTTTATTAGGTAAATTAAAATTTTTATATTCAATGCTCAGTACATCACTTATTTGTACTGTCGCTATATATATATATATATATATATATATATATATATATATATATATATATATACGTACACGTACATGCACACAATTATTTTAATTCGAGTGAAAAACAATTAACATCACTACCAACCACAAAAGAATCAAACAAGTGATAACCTCTAACACAAACCCTGATAACATCAAAATATAATTTTACAAGGGCTATTCTAGAAAAGTTAATAGTTAAAATTATGAAACACTATTTTTGGGTATGCCCTTACTCTGGTTAGCATCACCAATGCCATCAGGAACAAATTTACTGAAACAATCTGAAGAGTGGATGATTTCACTCAATTGACAATATAGATCATCATACATATAGTTTATTACAGGACTTGTTCTAACCAATCATTACTTGTTATAATGTAATCAAAATTCGTTTAATTTTGTTTCATATCGTATATATATATTGCATCAGAACACAGGATGATAAGCGATGTTAACCGTATCTAAGCATGGATGACGAACATTTTCAGGTTTAAAATGGTTTTATGCAATTTTTGCTTTTAGCAGTAAGTTTTGTGTTGTAGCAATGGATAAGAATGTAGGTTATATCAAATTTTTCACAAAAATGTGTTCTTTATGGTCATGTACTTTTTGTGTGAATTTGGCGCGTGTGCGCTTGTGATAACTTGTGCTCGCTATATCTTCCGCGGTAATCAACCCATCGACGTGAAACTTTGACAGTGGATTGTTTTTGTAAATAACTACAATTATTATTTACTCTGAGGTTTACAACTATTTTAAAATATTTGTTTTTTAGTAGGGAAAACTCAATTTGTAACGCTTATCATTAATAGGGTAATAAAATTCGTAGATAAAATCAAGGGAAGCTATTGCGGATTTATACAAACTTTTGCAGAAAACATTATATCTGTTGCAATCATCAACCATGTGACCTGGGTTTAACAAATCGGAAGACACTAATTTCAGTCGTATTCGTACTCTGTAAATTAAGGATCGCTACAGTTCTTCGATTGCAATTCCAGAGTGAAGTTGTATCTGTCGTCGAGAGTTTTGCTCGGACGAACATATAAAAATGTTAAATTACAATAAAACGTGGAACTCTTTGCAAAGATAAGCGTAAAGAACCAAGCGGGTTAACAACCTAAGTAAAAATTAGATTAGATTAAAGTGCTTTTCACGTTAGTATAAGATAGGCCGCATAGGGAATTATTAAAACACTTCAAGCTTTCTCGTAAGGTGTACGCCAAATATACCGCTTTTCTTATAAGTACCCGTAATCACCCTGAGATTAATTAATAAATGAACGTGCAAATAAATAATAACTGTTTCGAGTACGAACGATAAGTATTGTGAGCGTAACAACTTGGTGAACGTCTAATTGTGGTTAGCAGTTCAACGGAATCGTCAACGAGCCGTATCGAAGTATCGCCGCTGGAGCAACCCACCGACGAAGAGGACGCCAGGGTGTAGAGGACGCTAGGAAGGAGAGCGGCACCGAAGAAGAGGACGCCAGGACAGGAGCGACTATCAGAAGAGAAGGAACGCACATAAGGAGGACGGATCAGCAAAGGAACGGAGATCATCAAACAAGTAAAATCGATATAAAATCGAACTATATAAACTATTATTTCAAAATATAAAATGCATGACAATTTGTAATACAATATACATCATAAAACCAATTATGTCTTGTGTATAATAAATAATTTTTCACCACCTCCATTATAGACTCGTTTGTAATTTCTGCACACACACTATATCCTTTGCGATAATTAAATATGTATCATTACTATATACAGGCTATATATATATATATATATATATATATATATATATATATATATATATATATATATATATATATCTTCCTTTGCATTAATAACATCAAAATAGAAAACTATTTCAACAACGTAGCTTAATTGGGCAATACAAGAATGGGACCACCTTTTACACAGTCAATAATGAATTACTCCTGTACATGCATTGGACATGTTCTCACAGAATTTACAAGTTTTACAAATTTACAAGTTTATGTAAACATTTCTTCCTGCTTGGAATCTGGAGAAATTTTGAGGGTGTCGAAAGTTAATAATAGAAAGATTCCACCTGTGTTCTGAAGACTGGAGGCTTGAGTTTGAGTCTGTGCCGACTAAGATGGTTAACAGTGGTGCCAGTAATGAAGACTTGAACTTCTAGGTCGGTCTTGTTGGTGTACTTGACCATGTGCGTGGCTGGCGGCATGGAGGAGCCTTTACTGCTTGATCTCTGCCGATGATGACGGCTGGACAGTCATCAGCACGTTCACACCCCATCTCTCGGCTGCTCGAGAACCCTGTAAAATATTTTATTTTTACTGGGTATCAGGAAATGCAACTAGCTCAACACTCTATCTCGCCGCGGAACACATGCACCACTCTGTGACACTTTTATTGAAACCATCAATTTGTCAAAGTACTTTTTTCAAGTTTGTCAAAATTAAATATTCACTTTAAATTACTTAACACTTTTATTTTGCACTTTCAATCTAAATTTAGCTTTCTATTTTTTTTTTTACATTTAATTCTTGATAGTTAAGTGCAAGATTTTAGGGCTCGAAAACACATGAGTTAACGTGTAGAACACACACAGACACGTCAATCAACACACATTCTCATTATTAATTAATAAGAATAACCCCCCATTATTAAATTGAATTAACGGCGAATAGGTAAAGCTGCTTACCTGAGACACCTTTAAACTACTCGTGCATAGTAGATGAAAATATTACGCACATAACCAGGCCACCAGACCACGAACCGAGCACTTAACGTGTTGAGAAAGAAATAAGGAAGAAAGATGGTGTCTGCGAAACCACGAAGGTTCAGAATAACGTGTCGCAAATGGACGTAGCCAGCTGTTCCTAAGCCGGCCACCCAAATATCGTTGCCGGTCAAGGTCACTGCAGACTGGTTTACTCTATATCGACTACGCTCGCTGCCGCGACGCAGCGATCAAGTTCACCCATCTCAATCAGTTAGCCGGTGTTATTCCGAAAGCCGTGGCCTTGGCGCGGTCGATTACCTTGCCGGGAATTTCGAATCTCGGCACAAAAGGATTAGCATTGTTTTTGTTTCTGTTGTTCTGCTTTTTGAAAGTCAATAAAGCAACACAAAAATGGCAAGTTGTAGTTATCTACTTAATACCACTTGCAGTTGAAGTAAACTTATCAGAATACAACAGTCCATATACTGTCGCATAGATTGTATGCTTTGCAACCTAACGATATTCGACAACTATACGAGCAAACTCGCAATGGTACTCAGTAGCTAACGTGTCAACTGGGTTAGAATGTAATTGACTTCTCTCCGGGCTATTAGTCTATAGTCCAACGCTGCCCCAATGAACACACTTTTCGGTCTGTCCGCTTGAGATCATTTTCAGTGGTTATTAGTGAAAACCGCAGTACTGTGGTTAACTGGTGGAGATCGGTGCCAGATCCCGTGTCGTTTTTACACTGAAGATGACCTCCGGAATAGATACCGAAACGTCTGTTCATTGCGGCAATAGTGGACCACGGTCTAATAGCCCGGAGAGGGATCAATTACATCTCAATGGTACTATTCAACCCGAACAAATGTTTCGGTGCTATTTCCTACGATAATATTCATAGGCCAATGCCTAAGTTGCAGTTTAGAAGCAGTCTATCCATACTGGATCCAACGTACGCGGGACCTGGAAACTGAACAAGCGATGGGGGCACAATTCATAATAGGCCTAGGGGAGACCAGAGTACCTAGGGCCACTTTTTTCAAACTTTCATATAAAGTGAATTTGTAAATATTTTTTAAAACAATAAATAGTGCTTCATAGAGTATTTTGTGCTTGTACATATAAAATATTTTCAATTTTTTACTCTAAATACATAGCTAGAAAAAAATATTTGCTAAAACCCTGCAAGTGGCCCTAGGTACAATAGGGCATTGTACCTAGGGCCATGTGTATTTGTACCTAGGGCTGTTATTATAATGAGCATTGATCAAGGAGTTTCAATTGATAAAAGCATATGTAAAGTACAAATAAGTTTAATACACTTAATAATAATTACAAAAGAAACAAAAATATTCTTTGTAAGTCTCTGATACAAAGTTGAGTTGTTGTTGGTACACTACAAACAATATATTTCAGGCCAAAATTAGTTATTACAAAAAGAAAGTAAATTGGTAAAATTAGTTTTAACACAGCAACACCTACTCAACATTAAACCCAGCAAAATCTACTCCAAATGCTAACTGTAAGCATTGTCGAGCTGACCCACCAGTCGAGGAAGGTTGAGGAAGTTTCATTACAATGTCTTCCTTTGACATCTCGTAAACATCATCCTTATGATACAAAAATTTGTTTTGTACCATAGGAACTTTTTTTAAATATTTTATATAAAAAATGTCAGACTCAATATCAATAATCTCCACCACATAGTAGTGAGTACCACTTTTTCCCATTAGTTTTGTCAAGCAAAAGTCCCCCTTTGTCAATGAATCATCGAATGGTTCATCCTGTTCTAAAACAGGAGGCCAGTCACAGTCTTCCACGGAATCAGAGTCCATTTCTAAACACTCCTCATCAGTAGTTGAAGGCGAAGAAATGAAATTAAGCTGTCTACAGCTTGTACCTTTACTCTTAATTTTCTTTTGCTTTAAAGACTTTTCTGTGTTTTTAGACTGCTTTCCAGACTCCCTGGCCATCTTTGCGACTCCTTAGCAGTCTTTTTAGCTTCCTTTGCAGCTTGTGTAGCCAAAAGTTCTAATTTTTCAGGAGTGTCAGTTAAAACCCGACACTTTCCTGGCTGACGTCCTCCTCCTTTCGACTTTCTGGGAGCAGCCTTGGGGTAGGGGCGCACTTGTTCTGGAGTTGAACTGCAGACACTTCCATTTGCTGCAGAAGTTGATGCTGTGGAAGTTGTATTGTTGTTAACTTCATTGCCAGGTGTTGGGAATGTAGGCCTAACAGCATTGTTAGCACTAGTTCTCTGAACACTTTTGTCACCTTGTGGTTCATACGCCCTGTCAGTTACGCTTGAACTCAGGAATTCATCATCAGTGAATATGTCCCTGTTAAACGGCCATATTCCGGACACCCTGAACCCTGATTGAATGTTCGTTGGTGTAAATGCCCTGGGATAGGCTTTCCCAAAGTTTTCTGCAGTATCATAAATTGATAGGGGTGTTCCACAATGTGTGTGAAGCCATTCGGTACATGCAGTGTTGTAGTATTTTTTTAACGGACCGAAAACTCCTCGGTCCAGTGGTTGTAATTTATGACTTGTATGAGGTGGGAAGGTGAGTAGAACTATGCCATTTTTCTTAGCCAAATCGGTTGCCTCTATGGAAACATGTGTTTCGTGGTTGTCCATTAACAACAACACTATTTCTTCAGGGCTAGGTTTCACCTGATGAATAAAATGATTCATAAATTCAATGAACTTTTCAGCAGTAGACCACCCAGTGACATGTGCTGATCCCAAAGTTCCTGGAGGAGCACCTTTCACCATGTTAGGCTTAAAATATACTCTAGGAAAAATAATCATTGGGGGAATTGAATTACCAATTGCGTTGATTCCGCATATGATTGTAGTGTTTAACCCACGTTCCCCAGAGGTCACACTGCCCACCTGTTTTGCACCTTCCCCCCCCACTACTTTAACAGGGACATGAACTGTTGTTATGGCACTTTCGTCAATGTTGTAAATGCGCTCAGGAGGGAATTCGTCTTTATCATTACCTCTGAATATTTATCAAAAATAATCCAACATTTGGCCTGTTGAAAGCAGTTGCCCGAGCAAGGCTTGTGGCCTGCGGTTTGCGTAAACTTAAAACTGCTTCATGCCGTCTCATAAAATCAGTGTACCACTTCTCCTCCAGCTTGGCCATGTTGTTCCCAAGTCGCAGGATACGCCTTCCCATTTAACTTGGCATACTCGAAAGCAAGATTCCTAACCTCTTTCCGAGATAAGCCATAGTGCATTTTACTACTTTGGAAGAGGTAGTTTACAAGCTGAAGTTCCTCGTCTTTTGTGAAAACAGACCACACAGCACACCTTGTAAAAAAAACTTCAGGGTTAGGCCTACCATCTTGGAAAGCCAAGTAACGCTGAAGAGTCGTTCTTGCAACTTGACATTCTCTGGGAGCTTCCCGAACTTTCACTCCATCCTCCAGCACTCTTTTGGCAGCTGCAAGCACATTGGCAGCAATTGGTTTACACCGTTTTTCCCCTCCTTGCTTCTAGGCATCTGAAACCAATCAAAAACCTGAACTCAAAGAAGTTTGTCTGATTAAATGAAGAGTTTGGTTGGTTATACAGGCCTATGTTGTTATCTTGTGAGCTAAAATGCGTCTTCAAACTGAAAATTAGTTAAAATTTATTTGTTTCAACATGTTATTAGTTCTAATTTATTTATTACTGTTTTTATTCTGGAGAAATATACGATGTTGCTATGTCATGACAAAGGGCTTGTACTTAGGGCCATGGCCCTAGGTACAAGGGCGGTAGATGGCCCTAGGTACAAGTGTTTACAATATTTTTTAATGTGGTTGCCATAACCTCAAATCTTACAATTAATATAATGGTGTATACTGCATTAAATACTAGATTAAATTGTAATGTTTACAGTCAATCTTGAAATGATAAATGTAACTTACCTTTGGAGTAAAAATTAAGAGAGTAGGGCAAATTTTTTTTTTCTTTTTCATGCAGAAATCACACAAAGTTTTACAGGATCACAGGTGGTCATCATATTCCCACCAAAACTGAACTGAACAACTGGAAACAATGCAGCCAACATATGGAACTCACAAAAGTTAAAAATACCCACTTTTCCCACTGGATATGGTAGGTGGCCCTAGGTACAAGATGGCCCTAGGTTCGCTGGTTTCCCCTACACTTGATACAAATCCCGTTTGAATGCCACAGTACAGAACACATTACCTGGAATTTAAAATATAAAAATTAATAATAAAAATCATTAAAAATATAAACATTTAAACACTACCACTTTAGTAATGTATTTTATTTGTTTTTAATGTAATAAAATATTTATTTAACACCACTGTGATAAAGTGTTCGCTGGCGAATGCGAGAAATACAGTGCCTGAATAATACGTAACGGATACGCTTAATACTGCCATAATGTCAGCAGCAAAACGGCTGTGACGGCGTTCAGCAGGTTATAAACTCTAATCAGACTTTTTGCTTTTTCCATTAATCTGTGGAGTGGCTGATGTCCGTCAAGAAGGCGTGTCTCTGACATCTCACAAAGACACATACCAAATTTTTTTTGTCAAAGATTTTGCTTAACTGCACAGCTTTGGCTTTTGTAAAGTATTGGTTTTCATATTACTACTGAAATTTGTCTGTATTTTTGTTACAGTTATCATTAGGTTTTATCTCAGTAACTTACTATCAAAACAGATTAAACTGTGAAGGATACTAAGACAGGCTGATCCGCTTTCCTCAGGGGTATTCTGATGTATACTATTATATTAATATTATATTTATTTTATACTATTATATTGTATACTATTATACTGGTGAGATGTATAAGAAAGATAAAAATAAACCCAGGACGAAATATATATAACAGACCCTGCCAATACCTAGCGTATTCAAATGACGTGGTAATTACGGGAAGAACAAGACAAGCGCTAGTGTCACCATATCAGGAATCGGAAAGAGAAAGGGAAAAAGCCGGGCAAAAATAAATGAAGAGAAAACAAAGTATATTTTGATGACAGCGAATCAGAGAAGAGAGAAAGGAAGAATAAGAATAGGCAACCTCTGAGGAGATCGAAGAATTCAAATCTCGGAAGCATATTTACAGAGAATAATGAAATTAGCTAAGAAATCAAAGCAAGAATAGCAGCACGAAACAGAAGCTACTACGCATTTAAAAATATATTCCAATACAGGTATGTATCAAAAAATGTCAAAAAGAAAATATGCACCACAGTAATCAGAGCTATAGTAACACATGCAAGCGAGACATGGGTGCTGAAGTTGGAAGATAT
Source organism: Magicicada septendecula (assembly GCA_034769895.1). NCBI lineage: Eukaryota > Metazoa > Arthropoda > Insecta > Hemiptera > Cicadidae > Magicicada > Magicicada septendecula. The sequence continues at coordinate 376,111,432 of CM068375.1, read as the reverse complement.
GAAAAAACTTGGTGTTTCGTAACAAAAATTATGAGAAGAATTTATGGACCAGTGTGGGGACGGAGAGATGTGGAGGATAAGAAAGAATCGTATAGACCTAAGAGACCTGTATGGAGAAGCGGACATAGTTGCGGCAGTGCGGCAAAGTTTGAGATGTTTGGGGCACGTGGTGAGAATGAGAAGTGAACGAGGCCCGAAAATGGTATTGGAAAATAAGCCGGAGGGAGAAAGGAGGAGAGGACGTCCGAGGAGAAGATGAGGTATGAAGATGTGGAAGGGGATTTGGGAGAGATGGAAGTGACAGTTTGGGAGGAGTAAGGCTCTGGAGGAGAATTGTTAAGCGGGGCAGGGTTGTACAGGGACCGTAGTGCCAGAAGAAGAAGAACGTACTTTGACGAAATTTAATTACTGTAGAGAAATATGTATATGTAATGTGTATAATAGACAATTTTGAGGCAGGAATTGTTAAAACACATGGTACTGTATTTTATACTAAGCCGCAGGTCAACGTGTAATTTAACAATTCACATAAACAATTAAAAGTTTAAGAGAAACATGAAGACTTTTATCGCATATGAACCACTGCTTGTTATATTATTATTATTATTATATAACTAAACATGCAGTTAGTATTTGGTTTATACTGTTACGTAATTCGGAACGTTCTCGTGCGTTCGATGGCGTCGTTCTACAGCTTTTCAACTAGCCCAACGGTGTGTGTTTCTGCCAAGGCCGCGCTGAAATAGCCTATAGAATTTTCGAGTGCTTCTTAAGGACGCCTTTTATATAACCCTGCAGACTATAAATGGCCCACACCTACCGCTTAGTTCAGTTTACTTCGGGCGATAACTCAGTGCGTTTCAAGTGGCTATTAGTGAAAAATGATATTGTGCGGGACTTAATTAGTTGATATTATTATTACGTGTGGACAAATATAATTTGAATTATTATTATTACGTGTGGACAAATATAATTTGAATTATTTTACGAGTATAATCTTGTTGAATAACTTGTTGATTACAAATTGTTAATTTTGATAATTAAAGCTTTGTGTTAGTAACATCATTGGTGTCTTGTATTTTGTTTTCCATTGTATCATACGACGATCATGGAGACCGTGGAAACAATATATAGTGATAAAAAGCAAAAAACGCCGTTGTAGAAGTAATTTATTATTTGATAATATTATGTATAACCTACAAATACTGCATACAAATCAAAGTATTACGACTTACTTGCGAACAAAATATAGTCGAGAACAGAAAGAAATGGAAAGTAAGTAAGAAATTATAGAGGATAAAGTTTAAGCACGAACGCTTTTGTATTCTTTTATACGAACTATCTACATTACTAGTTTTCTTAAAATATAATGAAAAAACTATCCTATTCTATAACAAGGAAATGGAAAATTTAATTCTTTGTAATACACCTGTTTGCAGTTTACCTGTTTTTATAATAATTAAGAACTATGTAACATTGAATGTATAAATTAATGCAGGTTTAACCTTTTTGTGATATTTAAGACCGCATAAATTAATTATCGGTTAAGTAAAATACACCCTATAATAAAAAGAAGACGATTTTCGCTATTATTATTTGGAATGCTTTATGTATATAAAATACTCACTCTTATACAAGTTAGAGTAGAAAACCCCAAACTTAAATTGTAAACTTACGGATTTAAAATGGTTCCAAGGTTTTCACTGCCGGTGTCACGTATATTAGATGTATCTACCGGGCTGATTGGCAGTGATCCGGAGTTTACAAACAAACCAGACGTTTCAGCAGCACCACTGGCTGTCACCTTCAGTGGAATTCGAGTGAGGATGGCAGCCAGTGGTGCTGCTGAGACATTTGGTTTGTTTGTAAACCTGGACCACGGCCAAACAGCCCGGTAGATACTTCTAATATAATTATGGACTTAAATTTTAACTGTATTGCTCCGTGTCAAGGGATTATTTCAGACTTTAACTAGTAGAGGTCATCGCTTCTTATATTAGTTACTGTGGTTACTCCTCAACTACTACTCATTTTATGAGAGTATTGATAACACTGTCCCATTAATTAACTTGGAAACCATTCAAATCGTTGTTTGGCTCTTGTTGCTCAACAAAAAATCTTACCACTGTTCAGCAGAATGTATTTCAGACAGCTGAAGCGTGAACAAGTTTACAAAGCAGTGGTATAACCGAGGAACTACGCTTGGTCGAGCAAATAACTTTATACGTTGTGTTGTTACGAATCATCGACTGTACATAATTGGCTTACAACTTTGATTGGCTTGCCTCTGAGCTCGTACATTTGTAGAGGTTTGTAGTATACTAACGTCGTTAACTTATGAGTAACATTAAATGGAACGTAGTTCCGAATAGGTAATGATTAATAGGGGGTAAATCCTAACAGTTAATTTTACAATGTGCTCAGTGGTTTTTTCACTTTTATAGAACCCATTCGGAAAAGTGTGTGTGTGTGTGTGTGTGTGTGTGTGTGTGTTCATAAATGCTCATATTTTTTGTTATACATAAATATTATTATTAATAATAAAACTTTTCACAAGAATATAAAAAGTATATATTTTCTTTGTTTGTAAACTTTTGTATGATTGTTAAAAGTTTCATTATTAATAGTAATATAAATACATAAATAATAAATATATATAGCAGCCTTAAGAAAAGAACAAAATAAATATGGTAACAATTCTTATTTTCATAAGCAGCACACAATCGAAAACAGCTGTACTAGAAAAAAGTCGTCGTCGTTCTCACTTCACGGTGTAGGCTTATAGCCTGTTCCGTCTTCAGTGCAGGCATCTCTTCCACGGCTTACCTACAGATCTTATGAAGATAACTGGTTTGTAGTCTATAGAGCGTTTGACTAGCCTCTGGTGGTCCATTCTGTAATTGCTGCTTTCGTCCTTCTATCTTATCATTGATATCCAGTTTGTCCCTTATGTGTTCTTTACTCATTCCATTCCTTTAGACGATAACCACTCTCGTACCTTAAAAAATTAATTTCAGCGGTTGCTATATTTTGCTTTTCTTTCCCAGTTAGTGTCCATGTTTCACTAGCATATGTAAAACCAGGTATCGCCATTAATTTATAGAACTTCATTTTAGTATCAGTTCTTGTTTCGTTACTAATTGTTCCATGTATTGTACTACATATCATCTGATACTTATTTACTTTTTAAATTTTTATCACCATCTTGTGCATAACTTATATCACAACCAAGAAAAGCAAAGTGCGATACTTGCTCTAAAATCTTATCCCCAATAACTATTTTGGAACGGATTGAGAATTTCCCTTAAAGGCCATAACTTCGTCTTGATTTGAGATATTTTAAAATTATATTTTAAACATACAAGGTTCACGGGTATATCGACTGCAGCAGATCTTTGCTCTTCTGGAGTATTATCTGGTCATCAGCAAATAACAGTTATTTGTGCGTGTTGTGTCCGGATGTAAGTTTATCACTAAAAAAAGCATTTATTTAAAATAAACGAATTTATAACTTTATAATGTTATACGTAAACTTGTTTTTATAGTAGTGGCTCAAGAAGATTCAAAGCTGTTCAATTCATAACACCTGTTTTAGGGTTTTCAACAAACATCACTTACGTTATTCTTAAAGAAAAGTCTTTACTATAGACTATGAAATACTTACATTTTTAATGAGATATAGAATACAAGAACACTGTATACAATAGAAGTAATTTTTAGAGACGTGACTTTTAACGACCTATTGCTTTAAGCAATTAAATTTCCAGGTCCTGGCAAATTATAAGCCTACGTTTCAGCTATACTAGCAACGACCACAGTATTTCAATCCCCTTCGGCATCATTAACAACTTCTAGTGAAATGTATATAATATCAAACGTAGTGTAACCAATGTTGTATTAATTTTTATTTAGGTTCTGGCTTCCACTTGCTCACTATCCTATTACAATATGATATAATTCACAAAAATATATAATTCATAAATTCTTCTTCTTCTTCTATGGCGTCACAGTTCGGAGTCGAACCTTATCCTCCATAATCATCCGTCTCCATTTTCCCTGTCCTTGGCGATCGATGTCCATTGCTTTATTTTAAGCAAAGTATAAGCCTCTCTCGCTACTGCGTCAATCCAGCGATGCTTGGGGTCTTCCGACAGGTCGTCTACCCTCGATTTGACTAAAAAGTACCTTCCTAGGTATTCGGTTGCCTTCCATCCTAATTATGAGTCCTGCCCATTGCACTCTATGCAGTCGAATGGTGGTGGCCAGATTTTGTCTTTATATAGCTTGTATAGTTCCTCATTGTGACGCATTCTCCATATCCCATTGACTTGGATTGGTCAAAATATATTCTCCTCAAAATTCTCCTTTAAAGGTATTGAGTTTGTTAGCGGCTTGTGTGTTCAGAGTCCAAGCCTCGCTGCCACATGTTGTCACCGGTCTAATCATAAATTTATATAATGTGACCTTGGACTGACGGTTGATATTCCTTGTCTTGAATATAGTTGTCAACGAAATATAATTCTTAATTTACACTCTACTTTATCTAGTACATTAAAATCTGAAAAACATCTTAAATAATAGTTTTGTCAATGACGAAAATTAAAACTGGAACACCATATAAGGAAATGGGAGCTGATGGACTGGGATGTCAATTCAAAACTGTCAGACAGATCTCTTTAAAGATATTAATTGATGACTTGTTGGGCACTTGGCGAAACATATTAATACAAAGGTTTTTAAAAATATATAAACACTTGGTACGTTTCACAGTTTTTATTTAACTCTGACAACTGTTTCAGCTTACTAGGCTCTTCTCAGAGAGAACAGTGAACAACTAAAGCTGAGGATGTGAGGGTGGTGAACATCTGTTTAGGCGTGTATCCTGACATGTGTGGAGTGTGAATGTGGAGGGGCGTTGTAGGAGCTAAGGGAAGGTCAACTGTCTGTAAAAACTAAATATAAATTAACTGAATTCTGTGTATCCCCTTTACTAAAAGCTGTCATTTAGTTTAGCTAATTTTTATACTTTGCATTCAGATTATATTTAGTTTTTTCAGACACTTGATCACTTTGACAATAGTTTCAGAAGCTGAAACGGCTGTCAGAATTGAATAAAAGCTGTAAAACATACCAAGTGTTCATATATTTTTAAAAACTCTTTAAATTGTACAGTGACGTGAAAGTAGGTTACATCAGTTAGCTGTACAAACTACGTTAAATCACTTAGCTGTATAAAGTACGTTACATCAGTTAGCTGTATAAAGTACGTTCCATCAGTTAGCTGTATAAAGTACGTTACATCAGTTAGCTGTATAAAGTACGTTACATCAGTTAGCTCTATAAAGTACGTTACATCAGTTAGCTCTATAAAGTACGTTACGTCAGTTAGCTGTATAATTTACGTTGCATCAGTTAGCTGTATAAAGTATGTTACATCAGTTAGCTGTATAAAGTACGTTACATCAGTTAGATGTATAAAGTACGTTACATCAGTTAGCTCTATAAAGTACGTTACATCAGTTAGCTCTATAATGTACGTTACATTAATTAGCTGTATAAAGTACATTACATTAGTTAGCTGTATAAAGTACGTTACATCAGTTAGCTCTATAAAGTACGTTACGGTACATCATTTAGCTGTATAAAGTACGTTACATCAGTTACCTGTATAATGTGCGTTACATCGGTTAGCTGTATAATGTACGTTTCATCAATTAGCTGTATAAAGTACGTTACATCAGTTAGCTGTATAAAGTACGTTACATCAGTTAGCTCTATAAAGTACGTTACGGTACATCATTTAGCTGTATAAAGTACGTTACATCATTTAGCTGTATAAAGTACGTTACATCAGTTAGCTCTATAAAGTACGTTACATCAGTTAGCTCTATAAAGTACGTTACATCAGTTAGCTGTATAATTTACGTTGCATCAGTTAGCTGTATAAAGTATGTTACATCAGTTAGCTGTATAAAGTACGTTACATCATTTAGCTGTATAAAGTACGTTACATCAGTTAGCTCTATAAAGTACGTTACATCGGTTAGCTCTATAATGTACGTTACATCAATTAGCTGTATAAAGTACATTACATCAGTTAGCTGTATAAAGTACGTTACATCAGTTAGCTCTATAAAGTACGTTACGGTACATCATTTAGCTGTATAAAGTACGTTACATCAGTTAGCTGTATAATGTGCGTTACATCAGTTAGCTCTATAAAGTACGTTACGGTACATCATTTAGCTGTATAAAGTACGTTACATCAGTTAGCTGTATAATGTGCGTTACATCGGTTAGCTGTACAAACTACGTTAAATCACTTAGCTGTATAAAGTACGTTACATCAGTTAGCTCTATAAAGTACGTTACGGTACATCATTTAGCTGTATAAAGTACGTTACATCAGTTAGCTGTATAATGTGCGTTACATCGGTTAGCTGTATAAAGTACGTTACATCAGTTAGCTGTATAAAGTACGTTACATCAGTTAGCTGTATAAAGTACGTTACATCATTTAGCTGTATAAAGTACATTACATCAGTTAGCTGTATAAAGTACGTTACATCAGTTATCTCTATAAAGTACGTTACGGTACATCATTTAGCTGTATAAAGTACGTTACATCAGTTAGCTGTATAATGTGCGTTACATCAGTTAGCTCTATAAAGTACGTTACGGTACATCATTTAGCTGTATAAAGTACGTTACATCAGTTAGCTGTATAAAGTACGTTACATCAGTTAGCTCTATAAAGTACGTTACGGTACATCATTTAGCTGTATAAAGTACGTTACATCAGTTAGCTGTATAATGTGCGTTACATCGGTTAGCTGTATAATGTACGTTTCATCAATTAGCTGTATAAAGTACGTTACATCAGTTAGCTGTATAAAGTACGTTACATCAGTTAACTCTATAAAGTACGTTACGGTACATCATTTAGCTGTATAAAGTACGTTACATCATTTAGCTCTATAAAGTACGTTACATCAGTTAGCTCTTTAAAGTACCTTACATCAGTTAGCTGTATAAAAATTAATACAAAATTGTTTTTAACTTACCAAGAAAACTACCAACAGAAAATGCGTTAAAAGATTCAATTACCGAGAAGTACAGATACAGTCATTTTAAAAATACAAAGTGATAGAGAGGATCTGGAGTGGGCCTACTTAGCGTAGCAACAGCTGACATGGGTCGTTAAAGATGTCACCGTTGGTTTGTATCAGGAAAGACTTTGTATCGATTAGCCGCTGCTAAAGTAATCCAAACTATACTTTACCGGCTAATTCAAGCTCATTTGATTCGTTCCTCCTCCTAAAACCACGTACTGATATAAACAATAGTAGTAATCACACAATATACAGAGACTGCAATACATTTAACTGGGAGAAACTGTATTTTTCAAGTTTAAATTACCTGTGTTCAATAAATATGAAGTTGTTTAAATATTTTTCTTCAGTTATTAAGCCAAGATTCATTTTTGTATATGGCTGATATGATATACGCTTACGTCTAATTGCACGTCTGAAGTCTGTTAACAAGAAAGGATTTTTCCTTTATTAAGAAAATATTGTCATTTCTCATGTAATGCAACGGATGTAAAACAATTAATCAAAAAGTTAATTCGGTTTTTGTTTATTTTAAAAATTATACCTTCATTCATCAACACTTATACTACCCCCTTCGTAGTAGTGTCAATCGAATGTAACAAGGTTAAGCCAGCCGTTTTGAAGTCTTCAAAATATTTCAAACATGCACTTTCTGGTACACCCTTGAGCTCGTTTAGCGATTTTAGTTTTACGTCTTCAACGGTCGCGGTCGCGAAACGTAAAACTCTACCGAGCAAGACCAATACTAAACATTTCTTGCGTCCCTGAGGCTTTTACCGCCGGGCGGCGTCCACGTAGTTAAACACATTTTTGGCCGAGCTGTTAGGCCGAGGTCTAGAGTCTACGCTGACAGACGTTTTGGCCTTACTATCGGAAGCCATCATCAGTGTCGGTAACAACTGACACGGTGTCCGCCAAATCACCTCAGTGATGAGGCACAGACTACGTATTTTGCTTAAGACGGTCCAATTATATACACCTTCATACCAGCACGACCTAACTTGGAAAACAGCATAAAACAATCAAAACCAAGTGATATATTTGGTTTAGGAGCACAGTAGGCTAAATTCTCTTTATTAGGAGGCTTTCTCCTATTCATCGAAACGGAACCATATTTAAAAATCTCCGCAGACTCTATGTGCAGCCGAGGGTAATATTCCCTCTACAAGGATAAGACCTTGGTCGCCTCAAACAGAACGATTTTAGCACGTATTCTGCCCTCCCAAAACTATCAGATAGCATTTGATGCTGTTTCCAGCTTAGATCGTGCTGCTATGAAAGCCTGTGTAAGTGGTTCTTTGTAAACAAAATACATAGCGTCTACCTCATCACTGGGATGATGTGTCGGACACCCTGCCAATTGTTACCGACAATAATGGTAACTTCCGACGGTGAGGTCGAAACTTCTGTCAGCAAAGACTCTAGACCACGGCCTAACAACGCGGCCAATAATGTTTCCAACTATGTCTTGTAATAAGACAAGGAAAGACGCCAAGATAAAATGCTATAACGTAATAGCAACACCTGTTTTAACTTATGGAAGTGAAACTTGGACGATGACGAGAAATGATGAACGAAGAATGCAAACAAGTGAAATGAAGTTCTTGAGGAAAACCAAAGGTCGCACCTTTAGAGACCAAATACGAAATAAAGATACAAAAACTGAGTATACAAATATATATTGTATGGCCGGCAGAATAAGTGAAGGACAAATAAAATGAAGGCAGCATATCGAGGGAATGTAAAATATGAGGCTACCTAAACAAGAAATACGATACTGAATTCAGGGAACATGTGATATAGGAAGACCAAGGAAGCGATGGCTTCAGTGAAGTCGGAACAGGCTGTAAGCCTATATATCCATTTGCGTGGAGAAGAAGAAGAAGAAGAAGAAGAAGAAGAAGAAGAAGAAGAAGAAGAAGAAGAAGAAGAAGAAGAAGAAGAAGAAGAAGAAGAAGAAGAAGAAGAAGAAGAGGAAAACTATTTATTTTGTCATAAAAACTACAACGAACCGCACGAAACTACGTGTAGACTGCGTCAACCATCCTGCGCGCGCAGTTGCAAACGTAAAAGTCTCTATCTTGTGTCGCGTTGTAGCTAACGTTGGAAAACACGGCCTTTGCGCCTATATGGCAGTTTCACAGTACATTGTCATTATAAAAATTAACCAACTCTGCATATATTTGAGTATAAATATGTAAAACACAACTGCATATTTTTAATGGTAACATAATACTACCGGATGGCAATATATTTGCATATTATTGTTACGAAATTAGTACGCTCTCCAAAAGTGGGCGAGTGAAGTTAGGTGAAAGTTGTACACGTTTCTCGGCTAGCCGAGCAGGCGCAGTGTCTGTGTCAAAGCTGCCCAGTAAAGTGCCACCTAGAGTGGTCGAGTATTTGTAACTACGCAAATTATGCTGAAACACCGCCAAAACAATGAAAATTCTTCTAGAACATTTGCGGGACCTATATAAGCAACAGCGGCTTACTTAGTGAGTCAGTACAGTGGGCGAAATTGTAGAGTCCGGATCAAATGATTGTTGCTGATTTGTGAAAACTTATTATTGTTTTATAATCGGTGCGGAACTATTTAATAGTTGGCATTATTATTGCGTATGGACAAATTTAAGTAGTTTTATTGTACGAGAGTACCTTGTTGACTTCTAGTTGTTATTGGTGACTAATAAAAGCTGGTTATTAGTGATTTTATCTATGACTGTATCTTGTTTCCACTGTACAATACAACTATCCGTGAGAACGTCGTAACATTGTTTTCTAACATCAAGGAAAATACAAGAATTCATATTGTTACGTAATACGGAACGTTCTACAAGTATTCCGGCTAGTACAGCAGAGCCCAGCTGTAATGTGTGTGTGCGCGTACATATTGCTGCTACTTTGAGATGAAAGTCAATTACGTGACACTTAACATGCGTCAACAAGTGAGGCTGTTCCAGACTTCACCGGTCCGCGCGCACTGCGTTCAAAGCCAGGCACAACACTATTTCCAGTGATGCTTGGTTAACACGTCATCGGAAAAGTGACAGATTATTCTGGAATCTCAGCGGTGTATAAATATAAGCATCCAGTGACGGTCAGTTCAGTTCAGTTTTAGTGGTGATTTATTCAAGTGAGGTTCGAAGTATTGTGGTGAAGTGTTATAATTGTGCCATACTGAATTAGTTCAAATTATTATTCCGTGTGGACATATTTTGCTCGGATGACTGTACAAGTTGATTATAAACTGCATTTTGTGAGTAATTAAAGCGGGTGATTATTAACTTGATTGGCGTCTTGTATATTGTTTTCAACTGTATCATACGACGATCAGTGAGACCATCGTAACAACAGTATTGTCTGTTCTTTACATTATGTAAATATTAATGCTACGAAATTACGTACGCTATCAAAAAATCGGCAGGTGTAGCTGGGTGAAAATTCAACCCGTTTCTCGGCCAGCTGAGCAGGTGCAGTATCTGTGTGAAAGCTGTACAGTAAAGTACCCCCTAGACTGTACACTCGAGTACTTGTAACTACGCAAATTATGCTGACAAGCTCCAAAAGAATGAAAATGTTTGTTGTTTAGTAGAAAGCGACTATTGTGTTATAATTAGTGCGAAACTATTTAATAGTAGACATTATTATTGCGTGTCGACAAATTTAACTAGAATTATTGAATAAGAGTACTTTGTTGATTTCTAGTTGTTATTGGTGACTAACTAAAGCTGGTTATTAGCGACTTCATTGGTGTCTGAATGTTGTTTCCACTGTACATTACAACGATCCGTGAGACCGTCTAAACATTATTTTTCAACATCAAGGAAAATACAAGAATTCACATATTATTATTTATTATTTATCATTTGATTCAAATTTCTCGATAGAACACTTTAAACACTCCGTTTCCGTAACACATTATTCTAGTTAATGGCGTACATTTTTAAAGTAAAACGCGCATCTGTAACGTGCACCGCGCTGTAAGAATTGTTCGATTTGTATTACGCAGCGGGACTATTTTTATTGCGACAGATTAGTTTAGATAATGGCGTACAGTTTTAAATAAACGAGTCTAGCGATAAGCGAATGTCGATATCGTTTGTTACCACCCAGTGATGTGTCTGCTAAAGTGACGCACATTAGTATGGTACAAAATGCGATACGTTTAACTGTTGGCTGGATAGTGGTACTAAATAGTTTAGGTAAACGACTGGATGTCAGGGAAACTGATAGACAGTCAACTACAAACTCTGATGTCGACTGAATAGAACGGTTGTCTGGCATAATACCTATATCCGATATCGTAATTAGTTTTCAACAGTCGAAAAATTATTTACAGTTTGCATCGCGTATTTGAATACATAGTTCAATTACAAAAATATGTGTGTTACTTGATATTTTACGACATTGTTACGGCGGTCTACTCTGGTCGTCGTTTGGTAGAGTGGAAAGCAAAATACAAGTATTTTCCATTCTCTTGATCCGCACTCGACAATCTCGCAGGAGTAACTGACGCACTAAAGCTGCCGCTGTTGCTTACGTGTATTCGGGATAATGATCCCGGGATAATGTTGCAGATGTTCCGGGATAATGTTCCATAATTTGCATCGTTAACAAGCACTCGAAAATTCCTGATCGTACTTGAGAGCGGTCTTGACTGAGAAGCCTTGACCGTATAGCCGAGGAACGACACTCGAAGCGATCTGTCGTAACAGTACGTAACATATATGCTTCAACAACCTCTTGAAGCCAGTATGTGCATATGGTATAGAGGTGTGGAGAACGATGAGCAACTGGAATGTAGAAACAATGCTGAGATTTTACTAAGACCTATCGCCAGTGCTTTGTGGTACATGCCAAATAAACTCTTACACACGGTTCTGGAAGTGAACCAAATCATGGGGGAAGTAGATTACCGCATTAGGAGAAGACAATCATCCAAACATGTTTGTGCAAGAGATGCTCAACTGGAATTATAAAACGAGATGTTTAAAATATCTGAAATTAGCAGATATCTTAAAAATATTAAAACGATTTAACTACCAAATAGCTTATGCTAAATCGTTATTGAATGCTGTTTCAGGACCACTGTGTACACGCTTTTTATTTTTATCATCGTATTTTCATCAATGTCTATTTTCCGTAGTCATTAAAATGTACGGTTAAAATTTTAGTAAAACCTTTGTGGCATAAAATAATGGCCAATTGTCTACATACATGAATACCTAGACGAATAAGTAAGTCGATGAATCACACAACAGTATAGCGATGATGTTTGTGTAGAATGCAATGTATAGACTATATTGAATTTGGCTGAACTACCGGAGTGTTAAACGAAGCAATATAGAATTGAACCACAATGTAAGACTGCAGAATGGAAGAGGAAACCGTCTAGGCTTAGGAGTGCTGTCTTCTAAGCAAGCAGTGACTGCTGTCGTTACATTGAACTAATGCGCATGACAAGCAAGAGCGCATGTGGATGCACATTATTAAGTTGATGTAAGTGTTTTTTAATTTTTTTATTTTAGTTATATGAAGTTTAAAAACACAGATAATAACCAACATTTTTTCAAATGAAAAGCCTTAATTTATTTTGAAAGTGGTTTGTTTTTCCGAAATTAAGTTTGTTTTTTGAAAGGGTCCCAGGGCCGACTTGGCCTGAAATTTTCTTTTAACGAACTTAATTTTTACTTATTCAAAAAATTTAAAAATTCCTGAAAAATTTCTAAGGTGTCAGTAAAACGAACTTAATTTTGAAAAGCCTATTTATGGTGTTTTTATATATCTTTCATTTTATTTCTTTTATTTATGATGTTTATATTTCAGAGGAAAAGTATTCTTTGCTTTTTGTAATGGATAAGTGGTTACATTTAAGATTCCTTGGATATTGCACTCAAAAAGTGGGATTTAACTCGACAAGAAACAGAAAGTATGACTATTGGTTTTTGTCATTTGGATTTTCTTATGTTAATCGTAATGATGTGGAACAACCAACTATTTGCTTAAATTGTAATAAAGTTTTGTCTGCTGAGAGCACCTTGTTTTGTATGTAAGTACCTTGTTGTTTTCTAGTCGTTATTAGTGAATAATTAAAGCTGGTTATTATTGACTTCATTGTTGTCTTTTACTTTGTTTCCACTGTACAATACGACGATCTGTGGGACCGTCGTAACATTATTTTCTAATATCAAGGAATATACGTTATAATATCTGTAATAAGCGTGAAACCATCTAAACTAAAACGACAGTACCAAACATGCAACGTGGTGCAATAAACCAAAGGAATATTATGAACGACTTCTAGAATCTTCAAATACAGAAAAACAATGTTTTGAGAAATTTGTTGCTCTCAACGAAAAGTATTTACTTGTAACTTACAAAATTTCTTAATTAATCGTAGCCTATAAAGTAGAAAGCCCTACACGATAGGAGAAGATCTTGTGTTGTCTATTGCAATAAAAATGCCGTAAATAGTTCATGAAAAAATATGGTAATTAAAATTCATAAAATTCCTTTGTCTAATGATACTGTTCTAGAAGAATTTGTGAAATTAATGACGACCTATTGCAGTAGCTTATTAACAGGCTTCAGAACAGCTCAAAGTTTTAATTCTAAAAGTTATACTGTAATTTGCGTTACCTTTAAATTATAGATAAAAACGTCTACTCGCGATTCGAGAGCTACACTCAAAGCAAAATATACGTTCCAGAGTAAACGTAAATAAATTTAAGTAGTGTATAACATATGTTTTATGCATAGACTAATGTATATATAGGATAAAAGTTTGTTTACAAGGAGTACACGTATTTATGTATTCTGCTGTGATTTGGTATGCGTTCAAATAAGAAAATGTAAATTTGTGTCAGTGACATACAAAGAGTATATTTACATACAGCATGCATAGCTCGGAAGCCTTGATGCCCTGTTTCATTAAACCATCTTGTCTCGAGTGGGTAGTTACTGAACATATGCATAGCAAACTAACGGAATTAATTTTATTTATGTGGGTTTTACGCTGAGTTGATAGAAGATTAAAGTTTATTATATATTTTTTATTTCAGAAATAATTTTATGTACAATTGTGGAAAGCAAAAATTACTTATTTTAGCTACAAAATTAGATTATAACAAATACAATTTACAAATAATAAAATGTAGCTATTTAATTTGTGAATACACTACTAGGTAGTAAGCTCGCTGCGCTGCAAAACCCGCTCACTCTTTAGAACATGTAGATTTATTACATTATTAGACTATATACTGGATGTCAGTAGATGATTTTCGATATTAGAAAGTTTTCAGTTCTCAGAAAAGTTACGAAACTCCCGATTACATTACCGATTTTATTTCTACGTTCCGTGAGGAAATGAAAGTATGTTCATCGCAAAAAATCGTGTTCGAGATAAGGGTTGATTCTGATTGTACTACCTTCAAAACATGAAGAAAATTCATTTTCCATAAAGTGTTGTGTGTACGTGTGTGTGTGTGCCTGTGTGTAGAATTTTTTATATGGTGAACAATAACTGCCGCAAATTCAAACAGAAACAAATATTGTTTTGCACACGTCTCTACGTTGCAGAGGACTGAAGGCCTATTGATTTTGGTGAAGATCGGTAAAGGTTCAGGGTTAGTTTACCTGCAACGTTTTACGTTGTAACAATTTAAAATTTAAAATTATGGGTGAAATAGTATTTCCCAGATTTCATTCTCCGACTTTTGAAAAATTGCGATCACTATAGTAGGTTGTTGAGTGAGAAGATTTGTATCGCGATTTAGGCCCGCAAAATTGCGATACAAGTCTAAGACAAATTGGCAAACAAACTCTCATTGTATATGATGACACAAGACAGAAGGAATTGGGCAACTTTAAGGAAGTTCTACGAGTGAATAACTAGGTCGCTGTGACAGGTAAAGGAGAACAGCATTAAAGTAGATACTGCGGAGCCACACACCAAGTTAACATGTATGGTAGGGGAATAATTTTGTTCAGCCCACCACACATAAGGGTAAATTGAATAATAGTTTATTCATTATTATAAGCATAATGTAAATAAATATTGTGTTGGTAAAAATGTACTGTACACTTTTGTCTAATGTAAAAAAAAAAAAAAAATTTAATAAACCTGTTTATTGTAGTATAAGTGTGTATATTATGTACTATGTGTAATACGAGGTACTATTTATATGTTAATAACTAGATGTGCACTACGGCTACATACATGCGATTAATAATGATATTTTAAATTGCAAAAGAATTGATCATTTTTAAATGGTTCTAAACAATTTCACGTTGTGTTATTATTATTACGATTACACCTCTCATAATTTTATAGCGTAAGTAATTTTGCTAATAAACGGCGTTAACGTTATAAAATAAATGGCTCCCAAGAACGTGGGGCTTCACAAATACTTACCGTTATAATATATTTAACACTTATTTATATTCAACATTTATATATTATTACCGTACATATATATGTGTATATATATATATATATATATATATATAGATTTATAAATATTTTCATATTTAGTGAAGGTAGAACTTAGGGTCATCTATCATAAGGAGTGTGCCCATGGGATGGTTTTAACTGGGTGACATGTGCACGCCGCACAAATCGTTTAGAAAATGCGTCACAGAGACTTACAGTCACAGGTGACACGAAACGCTCAATGCAAAACGGTCCATCCCAACGATAAGCTAATTTAGCGGTAACCTTATCACCAGCTTTACTCAACGGATTGTTTTATACAGAACCAAGTCACGCACCTTAAATGGACATTCTATACTTTTTTATCGAAATTCTGTTTCTGTTTATTTAAGTTCCTATGCAGATTCTCTTTTGCTTTGTCCCACACTTCCTTTATGTGTTGCGGGGAGGTATCTTGCGGTAATAGATTATCTACGTGCCACAAGGCAGCTAATGGATGATTGGGATTATATTTAAACATACATAAGTTCGAAAGAGGTGAACTTGTGCCCTTCATGTCGCGCAGAGTTGAAAGCGAACTGTATCCACGATATGTTTTGATCCAAAGCGGCGTGGTCATCCGCATGGTATGCTATGAGGGTGGATCGGAGGTTTCGAAGATACCTCTCCGCTAAGTTCCCTTGTGGTCGATACTTCATAGTGGTTATGTGGGTTATACCCTTGGTGAAACACATATGTTGGAAGGTACGAGAACGGAATTGGGGAGACCGTTATCGGAAACAAGATATAAAGGAGTACCAAAATGATTGAATAGGTGGTTTTCCGGCACTTGGACGGTAGTCGACTCAAGAGCCTTTCTTAGGGGAAACATCAACACGAACTTGGTAAAGGAATCGACAAAAATTAGCAACATAGTATTGCTATATCAAGATGTTGGGTGAGGTCCAGAAAAATCTATATACATTTTGGTCATGGGCACAGAGGGAACCTCATTCACAAGCTTGCCAATGTGGAAATTTTGAGCAGGTTTGCTCAGGGCCCAACGTTCACACAGGCGTACACATTCAGTTATATCCCTTCTCATCGTGTCCCAAAAATACTCTTTCCTGATCTTTTGAATGGTTTTATGAACACCTAGGTGGCCCCCAAAAGGAGAATTGTGAAAGTACTAGAGAAGCGACAATACGAAGATCATGATTATATTTATTTCGAACACACAACACATTTCTGCGCAAGACAAACTTTTTGGATGGCGTACCATCTTCCAAACGTTTAATGATCGAGGACAGATGCTCATCATTCCGCTGGTGAGTCGCGATGCTAGTAAACGCTAGAGGAAACTCAGTAAGAATAGCATTAGTCGTCACGCCCGGATTATCTTCTCCGACTGGGACATGATCAGGGGGAGCGTCGTCATCAGGATGGAACTTGCGCGACAGGGTGTCTGCCACGACGTTTTGAGTACCACGAATATGTTGCACTTTAAAATTGAAATGACCCAACTTTAACACCCATCGCCCAATGCGTCCCAACTGTTTCGGTGATTAAGAAGCCACGACAATGCCTGATTGTCGGTTTCTAAGAGAAACTCTTTATATTCTAAGAAAGGTCGAAATTTTTCTAACGTAAAAATTACTGCAAGGCACTCAAGTTCGTACGCAGAAAACGTCTTTTCCTGGTCAGTGTGTTTACGAGAAGCGTAGCAGATGGGAAGCCTACACTCATATTTCTCTTGGTAAAAAACAGCACCCAAGGCAACACTCGAGCTGTCGGTCTGGAGGATAAAGTGTCGAAAAAAATCGGCCATCTGGAGGACCGGAGGTTGTATAATGGGCTTCCTTGAGAAGAGAAAACGCGGTCTGACACTCAGCAGTCCAAAGGAATATAGCACCTTTCTTACGCAAGTTATTCAGTGGGGCGGCGATCTCGGCGAATTTAGGGATAAACGTGTTGAAATAATTGACCATCCCAAGAAATCTGGCAATGCTTTGGCGTCGCGGGGTGGCCGAAACTCACGAATGGCGCAAGTGCGCTCCGGGTCAATCATGACACCACGGGTAGACGCGAGATGAGCAAGGAATGAAAATTGCGTAACAGCGAACTTCACTTTGTCGGGGTTAACCGTGAGACCCGCATTTCTAAGCCTGGAGAAGGTCTGACGCAAATGATCCACATGTTCCTGGAAGGAATTGCTATATATATGACAATATCATCTAGATAATGGTAGATAAATTTGAATTTGACATCGTGAAAGACTTGATCTAAAAGGCGACTGCAGATAGAGCTACCTTGTGAAAGACCAAATGGCACGCGTGTAAACTGATATAGGTTGAACGGCACTGCAAATACAGTCAATGGTTTGGACTGTTCAGCAAGAGGAATCTGGTGGAACGCCTGATTTAATCCACCACCGTGAAGATTTTTGCCTGAGCAAAGTAATTAAAAGCCCCATGTATATCTGGGAGAGGGACGGATTCAGGTGCTATCTTTTGTTCAGCTGACGATAGTCGATAACTAACCTATGTTTGGTGTCACCCTTTGGGATCAGAAAGCACGAAGAAGAGTAGGCCGAAGTAGAAGGGGCAATGAACTTTTGTTCTAATAGTTTGTTTATTTGTTCCCGCATGCCATCCATCTTGGGAGGTGACAACTTATAGGGATGGAGCTTAATAACAGCGGAGTCAGTGACCTAGATTTCATATTTGATGAGGTGGGTAAGGCCTAACTTGGTGCTTAAAACGTCAGGATATTCTCTAATGAGGTGAGCAATGTCAGCACGTTGATCAGGGGCAAGATGGGATAAGTCGGGCGAAGTACGCACATTAACTAAGTTTTGGTTCACGGCTTTGATGACGGGTTTGCTTTCTGACGTGTCATACAACGGAAAATGATGCTGACGGTTAAATGTGAATTAAAAGGATTTGCCACGAATGTGAAGAATGATCCCAGTCTTCCGAATGAAATCGGCGCAGAGAATGAGTCGCATACCAATATTTTTTGAAACTAACAAAGGACATACCAGGAGAATCTGTGTATTTTAATCTTTACTGTAGCACAACACACAATAGCTACCTCCTCTGAAGTCGCTGTGGTACATTTTATACTAGTGTCTTGTGTTCTCTTAACAAGACCATGGGCACGCAATTTTAGAAAAGTATCATAATTTATAATGTTTCTAGTGGCACCCGAATCTAACAAAGCAGAAAGAGAATGTATGCCAAAGTCCACGACCACGTAGGGGAGATACACTTGATTAACAGAGGCCACCATAATTCTATTCCTTTTGCTTTTGCCACGACTCATTACACGCGTAGAAGTAGCACAATATTGTTTTTTTAAATTTACAGTCGACAAACACTAAAGTACGCTGAACGCGATTAGATGTCTGAACATAATTAATCTGGGAAACACCCCTGTGATCTTGCGCAGACATGCTTCCCGGCACTACGCGTTTTTTTGAAGATGACTGGATATTATGGTCCTGCGGGGGGTAGTGCGCGTTGTATATATATATATATATATATATATATATATATATATATATATATATATATAGATATATATAGATATAGCAGCCCATCAGTTTAACCAATACCCCATAGAAATTAGCTGTGATTGTAGAACATTTTTGATGCAGAATAATTCGCCATCAGATCGGTATTCAACAATCGATGACGTTGAACTGATGCCCTAAATTGAAGAAAATATATACAAACGTTTATACAAGTAACAAATCACCCATCAATTCAAACTCGTTTTATACACTTTTACTCGTTATGTCTATATATATATAAACTTTGTATATATGAATCTACATAATTACATTCAGAATCTTGAGGGCTTATCTTAATATAAATAAAAGTCATTGTATATATGTATGTATGTATGTTCCAAATCTCCCCCTAAACCTATGGACCGATTTCAACCAAACTTGGCACAAATATTTTACGCAACGAGAGAACCAACATAGGACAGGTGTTTTTTTCGATACGATCCTTTGGGGGGGGCGGTCCTTTAGGGTCTTAAAAACTATTAGATCTTGTTACCATGGCAACCCAATAGAATACATTCTGGTTGCCATAGCATCGGTGGAGGCACCCCGCGTAGAGACTAGCCCGGGAGTCGTCCGACGGGCCTTCCCCGGGGTCCGTCCACGTAACCCAGGGAGTCTTATATCGGATCTCGCGACAAAACGGCCGGGCCAGAGTTCCAGCGCCTCGCCCGGCATGTCGAAGGCTTTCCCGGCCTTCGGAGAACCTTCCGTAACCCGAGGAGGTCTCTGAACAAGTCCTTGCGCGGGAGTTCAACCTGCCGGGATGCCGGAAAAAGCAGGCGGTGTCCCGGCATAAGTAGAAGCCTCCTGCGTAGGGAATAGCGCAGGTGTCGTACGACGGGCCTTCCCCGGAGTCCGTCCACGGAACCCGGGCAGTTTAGGTCGGATCTCGCGAAAAACGGCCGGGCCACAGATCAAGCACCTCGCCTGGTATGCCGACGGCTTTCCGGGCTTCGGAGAAACTTCCGTACCCCGGGGAGGTCTCTGACAATGTCCTAGCAAGGGAGTTCGACCGGCCTGGATGCCGGAAAAAGCAGGCGGTGTCCCGGCATAGGTAGAAGCCTCCTGCGTAGGGAATAGCGCGGGAGTCGTCCGACGGGCCTTCCCCGGAGTCCGTCCACGGAACCCGGGAAGTCTTAAGTCGCATCTCGCGAAATACGCCCGGGCCAGACTTCCAGCGCCTCGCCTGGCATGTCGACGGCTTTTCCGGGCTTCGGAGAAACTTCCGTACCCCGGGGAGGTCTCTGACAAAGTCCTAGCGCGGGAGTTCGACAAGCCTGGATGCCGAAAAAAGCAGGCGGTGTCCCGGCATAGGTGCAAGCCTGCCTCGTAGGTAATTTCGCGGGAGTCGTCCGACGGGCCTTCCCCGGGGTCCGTCCACGGAACCCGGGAAGTCCTAGGTCGGATCTCGCGAAAAACAGGCGGGCCAGAGTTCCAGCGCCTCGCCCGGCATGTCGACGTCTTTTTCGGGCTTCGGAGAACCTTCCGTACCCAGGGGAGGTCTCTGACAATGTCCTAGCGCGGGAGTTCGACCGGCCTGGATGTCGGAAAAAGCAGGCGGTGTCCCGGCATAGGTAAAACCCTCCCGCGTAGGGAATAGCGCGGGAGTCGTCCGACGGGCCTTCCCCGGAGTCCGTCCACGAATCCCGGGGGGTCTTAGATCGGCTCTCGCTAAAAACGGCCGGACCAGAGTTCCAGCGCGTCGCCTGGCATGTCTAAGGCTTTTCCGTCTTCGAAGAAACTTCTGTACCCCGGGGAGGTCTCTGACAATGTACTAGCGCGGGAGTTCGACCGGCCTGGATGTCAGAAAAAGCAGGCGGTGTCCCGGCATAGGTAGAAGCCTGCCGCGTAGGGAAGAGTGCGGGAGTTGTCCGACGGGTCTTCCCCGGAGTCCGTCCACGAAACCCGGGGAGTCTTAAGTCGGATCTCGCGAAAATGGCCGTGCCAAAGTTCCAGCGCCTCGCCTGGCATGTCGACGGCTTTCCGGGCTTCACAGATCCTTCCGTACCCCGGGGAGGTATCAGGCAATGTCCTAGCGCGGGAGATCGACCGGCCTGGATGCCGGAAAAAGCAGGCGGTGTCCCGGCATAGGTAGAAGCCTCCTGCGTAGGGATTAGTGCGGGAGTCGTCCGACGGGCCTTCCCCGGAGTCCTTCCACGGAACCCGGGAAGTCTTAAGTCGGATCTCGCGAAAAACGGCCGAGCTAGAGTTCCAGCGCCTCGCCTGGCATGTAGACGGCTTTTCTGGGCTTCGAAGAACCTTCCGTACCCCGGGGAGGTCTCTGACAAAGTCCCAGCGCGGGAGTTAGACCGGCCTCGATGCCGGAAAAAGCAGGCGGTGTCCCGGCATAGGTACAAGCCTCCTGCGTAGGGAATAGCGCGGGAGTCGTCCGACGGGCCTTCCCTGGAGTCCGTCCACGGAACCGGGGAAGTCTTAAGTCGGATCTCGCGAAAAACGGCCGGGCCAGAGTTCCAGCGTCTCGCCTGGCATGTAGACGGCTTTTCCGGGCTTCGGAGAACCTTCCGTACCCAGGGGAGGTCTCTGACAATGTCCTAGCGCGGGAGTTCGAACGGCCTGGATGCCGGAAAAAGCAGGCGGTGTCCCGGCATAGATGGAAGCCTGCCGCGTAGGTAATAGCGCGGGAGTCGTCCGACGGGCCTTCCCCGGATTCCGTCCACGAAACCCGGGGAGTCTTAGGTCGGATCTCGCTAAAAACGGCCGGGCCAGAGTTGCAGCGCGTCACCTGGCATGTCGAAGGCTTTTCCGGGCTTCGGAGAATCTTCCGTACCCAGGGGAGGTCTTTGAAAAAGTCCCAGCGCGGGAGATCGACCGGCCTGGATGCCGGAAAAAGCAGGCGGTGTCCCGGCATAGGTAGAAGCCTCCCGGGTGGGGAATAGTGCGGGAGTCGCCTTACGGCCCTTCCCCGGAGTCCGTCCACGGAACCCGGGGAATCTTTGGTCGGATCCCGCGAAAGACGGCCGGGCCAGAGTCCACAGTTCTTATAAATAAAGATATAGGTTATGATAGCGAAGATGGTGTATGCGTCTTAAGAAACTTCTTAATAGTGCGTGAATTCAGAGTTGTTTCAGTTTGAATTTAAAAGTGGATAAGTTAAGACAGAAGTTAGTTATAAGCGAGTTTAAAAAACAATGTTTTGATAGCGATTGTATTCAGATCGTAGTGTTCAGACAATATAAATGCGCTTGCTTCAGTTTGAATTTAATAATTGATAAGCTGAAATCTATAGAGGTATTGTATTGTTAGAATAAGTTTAGGAGACACTAATTTAACTAATACCTTATTTCACCATTAATACAATGAATTATAAAATGACAGTTAAGTACGCAGCGCATGCAAGTATTGTAGACATTTTATTGAAAACTAATTTAGCTGTTCGCCCTCTCCCAGAGTTAGAAATCGAGCAGGAGCATCACGCGCAACAGAATTCTTCTCCAGATATAAGAATAAAATTTATGACTGTTCTTAAACAGGTGCGCTACAGAGTAGGTCTATTCCTCCAGTGAGAATGTGAACGTAACAGTATAAGGAAGATTATACAATATAGAAGTAATATAACGTTAGAACAAGAATAGGTGCCTATGAGCCTATGAATATATTATGAACCCGAGCAACGCTGGGTAAATCGGCTAGTATCTAGTAAATGCCACGATTTTTGTTTGTTTTCGCGTTGTCTTTACGCTAATTTTTTTTTTAATGTTCTATACATAGCCTATCTTATATTGCATACTTGTAAAATATATATAACATGTTGCATGTTGTCAAAATTACTAAAATACGTTACTAAAAGTGATTACTGTAACACATACGGGAACAAGGGTCTTTTCAAGTATTTGTCTACAAACAACTCTCACAGCGTTCACGAGCCCGCCAACCGTTCCCGCCAGTCCCTTCTCCTACAGGAGCGGTGTGAAGGAGGAGTGATGGGCACACCACTACTACACACATAAATTTGACGCACGCACGCACCCCACGCATGCATGCGCGCCTTCTATTCTGCGGCGCACGAGCGTTTTTAATTCTTTTTTTTTTGTTTCAATTTTTTGTTTGTAATTTTTATTTTGTTTCATTTTTTCTAATTTTTATTTTTATTTACTTTTTATATGTATGTAAGTATAGTATGTATATGTATATGTATAGTATGTAAGAAGAAACGAATAACTAAGGAATGAAACAATGTAACTAACTGCACAACGTACAACGTAACGGTAGACTGCAAGTAATGTAAGTAACTAAAGGGAACAAAGAGCTTTTTATCAGTGCTAACTGCATGTTGCTGATGGCGCTGCTTTTATCATTTTTCATCATTCGTTGTTAATGAACATTCTTTGTATTCTTGTCTACACGATAAACATAGTTTTGAAGAACCTAGTGTGTTTACCCCTTCTTCACACCGCTTCTGTGGGAGTAGGAACTGGCGGGAAAGTTGGTGGGGGACTTGGCGGGCTAGGGAACGCTGCGAGAGTTGCTTGTAGACAAATACTTGAAAAGACCCGGGAACAAAAAAAAAAAAATAGTCTTACGTGGTGTTTGTGGTATGAGTAACAACATCCGGTGTACGTGCATATTGAGATTAGTGAGACAGTGGTAAGCCTACTGGTTGTTTGTTGTAAGTGTTCGACGTGTGCAAATATGTATTCATCAAGAGGAAAGAGAATTCTGGAAATGATTGGACTACATGAGAATAAAAAAGCTCCTGATAAAAGTAAGTACATTATGAAAATGTATTACATTTAGAATAATACTATAATAATAACCAGAGTTTAATATGTATACTAAAAAAGAGATGTATTGCTTAGTTACTTTAATCTCATACTATTTTAAACACCAAGTAAATTACACTACATTAAACCCCTTTTCCCAAAAGTATGGTTAAATTAATGAAATCTAAATTATTTAGATAAACATACATTTGAGAAGTTAAGTTAAGTTAAACTGGTAGATTAACTTTCAGAACGGGTATTTTCTCTGATCAGTTCACAGCGGACCAAAGAGAGAAATAGGTTTATGGTAGAAAATATTAAAGGTATAATTTGTGAACATTACAACTTTAAAAGTCTTTCATGTGTTCAGTTTATGATTATTTATTAGAAAATAAAAAGCTTTTGATGGGAATTTGTTCATCTGATAAATACAAATGGCACCACAAAGACAGGTGAACATTTAAACAGCGAATCCGATTCAGACTGATTAGTATTAAATTAATTATTGTTATGATTAAAAATAAACATAGCAAATATTATTTTCCTATATAAGTTCCACTTCTAACTAATAGTTCTAACTTTTGTTTGTAAACATTTTCTTGTATCACAAAAATTAAATTGTACATTGTATAAACTCTGTAAATATCGGTATGGAGAACCATTAATGACTTCCATGTTCTAAGATTTATATTTAAAATCATTTTCGAAATGAAATATTTCATAGAAACTACTTCTTTCTACTTACTGCTTCAGCCTTAACCACAGTACTGTGGTCACTAACGTATACCACGTCACGTTATCGAACTCGATTTTCACTGATGATGGAAGTCGATGGCATTGCCGAAACGTCTGGTTTTGCAGAAAACATTGGTCTACGGCCGAACAGGACGGGAAGGAATTTTAACAACAAACTACTTCTTTGTTGCCGATAACGTAGTACATATATAAAAAATTATCCCCTCCCCTTTCAATTATAATTTTCATTTATAGAAAATTACTCCCACCCCGTTCGACTAGCCTCTTCATTTATACATATTTGATCTACGTTTCTACAGTGGATTATTAAGATCTTCTTATCAGGATACTTTATTTATCAAAATCAAGTACTTTACTCTTGTTACAACAAAAAATGTTTCAGGTAAACTACCCTTTCCCCGTAACAGATCTTCACCAAAATCAACAGGCCTTGAGTCCTCTACAACTCAGGCACATATGTAAAATATCGGTGTGAAGAACCATACATTACTTCCATGTTCTAAGAAAACGATCTTCACCAAAATCAATAGGCCTTGAGTCTTCAACAACTCACGCACATATGTAAAAAATTATTTGATTCTGTTTGAATTTACGGCAGTTATCATTCGTCATGAAAAAATTTCTCTTGTTACAACAGTAAAGGTGACCGGTAAGCTACCCCTTTCCCTTAACCGCTCTTCACCAAAATCAACAGACATTCAGTCTTTTACAATTGATATATGTATGTAAAACATTATTTGATTCTGATTGAATTTACGGCAGTTATCATTCGTCATTGAAAAAATTACCCATGTAAAAACATAAAACGTTGCTGGTAAACTACCCCTTTCCCTAAACCGATCTTCAACAAAAACAATAGGTCTTGAGAACTCTACAATTCAGGGCTGTATGAAAAAACATTATTTGATTCTGTTTGAATTTGCGGCTGTTATCGTTTGCCATAATAAATTCCCTTGTTAAAACAAAAAACGTTGCAGGTAAACTACCCCTTTCCCTTAACCGATCTTCACCAAAAACAATAGGTCTTGAGAACTACTATTCAGAGTTGCATGCAAAAAATTATTTGATTCTGTTTGAATTTGCGGCTGTTATCGTTTGCCATAGAAAAATATAGGTATGGAGAACCATACATGAGTTCCATGTTCTAAGATTTATATTTAAAATCATTTACGAAATGAAATGTTTCCATAGAAACTACTTCTTTCCACTTATTGCTTCAGCCTTAACCACATTACTGTGGTCACTAACGTATACCACCACACGTTATTCCACTCGATTTTCACTGATGATGGCAGTCGACGGCACTGCCGAAACGTCTGGTTTTGCAGAAAACATTGGACTACGGCCAAACAGCCCGGGAAGGAATTTTAACAACAAACTACTTTGTTGCCGATAACGTAGTACACGTATAAAAATTATCCCCTCCCCATTCAACTATAATTTTCATTCATAGAAAATTACCCCCACCCCGTTCAACTAGCCTCTTCATTTATAGATATTTCATCTACGTTTCTACAGTGGATTATTAAGATCTTCTTATCAGGATACTTTAGTTTTCAAAATTAAGTACTTTACTCTTGTTACAACAAAAAATGTTTCTGGCAAACTGCCCTTTCCCCGTAACCGATCTTCACTAAAATCAATAGACATTGAACACTCTACAATTTAGGGACGTATACAAAAACTTATTTGATTATGTTTGAATTTACGGCAGTTATCTTTTGTCATAGAAAAAATTACCCTTGTTATCACGTAAAACGTTGCTGGTAAACTACACCTTTCCCTTAACCGATCTTCACCAAAATCGATAGGTTTTGAGTCTTCTACAATTCAGGCATGCATGCAAAACATTATTTGATTCTGTTTGAATGTGCGGCAGTTATCGTACGTCATAGAAACAATTACTCTTGTTAAAACATTAACAGTGCCAGGTAAACTACCCCATTCCCTTAACCGATCATCACTAAAATCAACAAGCCTTCAGTCTTTTACAATTGAGGAACGTATGCAAAAAAATTTAATTCTGTTTGAATGTGCGGCAGTTATCGTTCGTCATAGAAAAAATTACCGTTGTTAAAACATAAAGTGTTGCAAGTAAACTACCCCTTCCCCTTAACCGATCTTCACCAAAATCAACAGACATTGAGATCTCTATAGCTCAGGAAGGTGTGCAAAACATTATTTGATTCTGATTAAATTTGCGGCTGTTATCGTTTGCCATAGTAAAAAATTACCCTTGTTAAAACATAAAACGTTGCTGGTAAACTACCCCTTTCTCTTAACCGATCTTCACCAAAAAGAACAGGTCTTGAGTACTGTACAATTCAGGGTCGAATACAAAAAATTATTTGATTCTGTTTGAATTTGCGGCTGTTATCGTTTGCCATAAAAAAAATCTACAGACACACACACACACACACACTTTTCGAAAAATGACTTTTTTCATGTTTTGAGTGTAGTACAATCAGAATCTGCAATAATTTCGAACACGATTTTTTTTGCCAACACCATACTTCCATTTCCTTAAGGAACATGGAAGTAAAATTACCCTTGTTAAAACATAAAACGCTGCAGGTAAACTTCCCCTTTCCCTTAACCGATCATCACCAAAAAAAAAGGCCTTGAGAACCCTACAATTCAGGGCTGTATGCGAAACATTGTTTGATTCTGTTTGAATTTGCGGCTGTTATTGTAGCTTATACATTGGTCACCTATCCCTTACTTTCTTCTGTTAACTAGTAACAGAAGTGTAGTCATGCTTACTCACCTTATAGTTGATAAGCAACTTATCCTGTTAAAGGCCTATAAAAATATGTTTGTATTAATAAGTACAGTTAAAACAAAAGTTGTTAGTCACTTTTCTTTCCATAACATTTTGCAGAAATTATGTTTATAAGCTAACTTTAACTTGTCACCATTCCTGAATAGTGTAAAATAAAAGAAGGCTACTGTTTTCTTTTATTACAAGTCTGTTGTGATACAGTAAGAAATAGTATAACTTATGATGTTAAATATCAGGTATTAATAAAAATTCTGTGAAGTATCCATAATGTTTTCTACCCCCTCCACATTTCTCTTGTTTGTTATGGGTAACTATGTACCAGTTAAATCACTCAAATTCTATACCGATACCATTGTGTATGTCACTACAATGGTATTCACTTTTTTACATTACAGTAGGCTATTTACTGTAACTTGAATTAGGCTCTACTGAACATGTACTGTAAGTTAAGTTTGTGAACTATGTCACTAGACTGGAGTTGTGTTTTAGGATGTAGTGAAAAGTTAACCTAACCTTGGACTGCATGATCACTGATCTATTTCCAAATAAATGTAGTCAGTTACATATAAAGTTAATTAATTAATTAAGTAATTTTTAAAGGCATTTTACTTAACTTACCTAGTGAAGTGTAGTTAATTTATTTTAATTTACATTAACATAACTAGTTTTTTTGCCTGTCAGTGTATAATGGCTAGATACTTGACAGAAATGATACAGCAAGTGCCTTTATGTAACTTTTTTATCAAATAACTTCAAACACTGAAGGCTGCAATAATGAGTATTTCATGTGTCTGTATTATGTTTGCTTGATTCCAGGATGAATGAACCTTGTGTGTACAACAGCTTTTAAATACTGAATGTTTTAGTAACATACCTACTCTGTAGGTTGAGTAGTTTGGTTTTTCATTTACAATACTTAGTGTAAACCTTCATGTTGAACAGTTTTTCGTGTGACTAATAGTTAGGACTATATTAGACTGAAGCCATGAGTAAGTTTATTAAAGTTCCTTTATTAAACTCACTAGGATTGTAGTATTACATGTAACTCTAGAAAGTTAATATCGATTCATGTAAATCATGTAAGTTATGTTGAGAGTGAATTGGCTTAATAATTTGTTCCTTGCTACACCTTGCATGGCTATCCTTTCATATTTTTTTTTCTGTTCTAGGAAGTGTGAGAAGAGTATTATTTCCCCAAGATCTCATGGATAATTTTTTGAATGATGTTGCAAACAAGACAAGCAAGGGCATAGATATGGTAAACAAAATCCTTAAGAGACATTGTACATTGGTAGCCTTAATTGTTTTGTCTTTTTAGATTTCTTATTTCTGGTTATTTATTGCAACAAAATAACGTTTAAAAGTTCACAGCCACTAGATGGCTTTTTTTATCATTTAACCTGAAACCGACAATTTGGTTAGGTCTATAGTTGCAATTTCTTGGGTTCAGAGAAAAGTTACAATTAATTAGTTATAGTGGTAATGAGAATAATAGTGATAAATATTTTTGTAACATGCCACCTAAATTTGCTTGTAGATAAATAAATCTGTTGGTTTTTCATAAGGTTATTTTATATGTACCGGTACTAGCTTCAGTATCACACATACAGTAGAAATATCAATTATAATAAGTCTTTAAGTAACAGTAAAGAAAAGTTATGACAAAAAACAATTCCTTCTTCCGCTTTTAATTGAAAACTAAAACTATTGTCAGTACTAAATTTTGTAGGCTGTTTATAAACAGTAATGCAGAAACTAAAAAAAAATTGATGAATTCATCTACTTTGTGTTCTGTGGTTGCCTAGAGCATAAAAAAATGAGTTTGTGATTTTAAGGAAAGAATATACAGATTACTATTGTAGTAATAGACCCTACTGTTGTTTATTTTTACTGAGCCGTTCATGTAGTATTTTAATAAGGAGTCTGGTTAGACTTCTAAAAAAGATATGATTCTTCTTTCAAGGTATTTTGAATTTCAATAAAGTAACCTATAAAAATTAAAAATTTAAATTTAATCTGTCGCATGTAAGGTGAACCCTGTTTAAAAAAATAATTTTCATTCTTTACACTAATAATTCAGTTTACAGTATATAATTAAATATAATGTGTTAACATATAGTTTCATTTTCAGGGTGTAATAGTTCCAGATTTACCAGAAGGTGATTTTACTGTTGGGAATGATGGACAGTTATTGAAATTGGTGAGTTTCATACTATAAATAAAGACACAAATTTGGTTTCTGCTGTTTAATAATGTATGTTAGTTACAAGTATGTCCCTAATTATGGTCATATTGTTATATAGCATTAATGTATGAATATTAACTATTAATATTATACTTAGAAGGAGGCTGATAGCCACGAAATCTCTGCTTCGAGTTTGCAGCTTGATTGCGTGAAGAAGGTTTTCATTACCCTATAAATTTTTTGGGTTCTTATTGTGTTAGACTTTTAGACAAAGCCTGCTTCAAATCATTGTGACAGTTTTACTATTTTGGTCATGCATAACTGTATCGTTTAAAAAATTTTCATTGTTCCTTATTATGTTAGGCTAACTAAGAAACTAATTTTAGCTTTGGAAATATAATAATTAGTATTACAACTATCAGACTATTTAATTTTCCCATGGCTGCAAAAGATCAATATACTTTACCCTTTTCATCTAACTATGTCTGAAAGTCACTGTTTTCCCCTTTTAAGTCTACCAGTCATTTTGTTAGTGTGGGTTTGTATGATGAGGTGTGGCTGTATGCACCTTCTAATAGGAGAAACCATCCCCATACCCAAGACTGGTGTTGTCAACTTAAAGGGAGTTTTTGTGACCCTGGATACTGCATATTCTCTTACATTGACTTGCACAAATCTACTCAGATGGATTCCAGACTTTGTTCACAATTTGGTTATAACGTACATTAGCTTGGATGCTATTTTAAGCTTTCTTGTAGTAAGAAGTATCAAAGGGACAGTTATCCTAGTTTATTATTGTTATACTTTTTTTTCCACTGTAAAATCATGGTAGAAACCTAGGGTATTCATTTTTGCTCTCTTTTCAGGTTTCTAACACAGAGCCTGACATATGTTCTGATAACGCACGAGACAGGATAGTACCACCACCTGTAACAACTGAAGTAGACACAAAAGATTTACCAATAGATGTAGAAATGTACTGTGATAGTGAATCATTGATTGATGTTGAAAACGTTTCCGTTTTGTCAGGTAATTTATTACATTAAAATTTGTTGGGGAGATGCTAACACAGTTCTTTTATAATAATA
This sequence comes from Magicicada septendecula, assembly GCA_034769895.1. Lineage (NCBI taxonomy): Eukaryota > Metazoa > Arthropoda > Insecta > Hemiptera > Cicadidae > Magicicada > Magicicada septendecula. The sequence goes on along the minus strand of CM068375.1, from coordinate 376,080,801 downwards.
TTGATAAGAATATATTAGTCAACCAGGAACAACTGTAATCAACTGTATAGGACCCAGGTTGACGAATGTAATCCATTCCTTCCATTCAGAGATGTGGATGTAATGTATTAGGTTTTGTCATCGTGATAGTTCTGTCATGCATTGACAGGTGGGGGGGGGGGGGGGGGGGGTTTCACACACTGCTGACTGAAACATGGTGAATAGACACTTTAAATTTATATTAAATACTTCTGTGTGAAAAACTGAAATTTTTTATTTGTTTGAAGTAGTGGTTATGTAGAACTCAGATGGCTAAGAAGTACATTATTTTATGTTTTACACAGGTAGTGACAAGAGTTGTTTTAAGTTTAGAGTGGCTCTGTACCAATTTTAGTGATAACTGTAATACACTATCTTCAGCTTCTAACAGAATAAGATCAAAACAATACTCATAACCAGCTGAATATTAAACAATTAATTGTAAGAGGTAATAATGGCACCTCCTCTTTCTAAAGTCATGACATAAGTGGATCTTTGTTACATCATGACAAAAGCACTACTCCTCACAAATCAGCAATGAGAAACCATAGCCCTTCACATGCCTCCCAGGATGACAAGATTACTACACTACAGTATATGCTAATGTACTATTTAAAGTAAAAATTGCCAGGGTTTGTTCCCAGTTTAGGTCCGTTGTTTGTATATTACTTATGTAACTCAAAAGTATATATGTTGAAAGTGTTTACTGTTACATTAAAAGTTTTAATATAGTATTCAATTAAAACTTCACAGTATATAGAATTTGTAGATAACAGTTTTGATTATTTCATGTATTTATTTTTCATTTAAAAATTGGTTTTTATTTCTTCTTTCAAATTTTTATAAGTAAATAGCATTGTTTTTTAATATGGTATGGTTTGGGGGTGGATACTTAGATTTGTGTTTGTTGTATAGTTTTATATTCCCATTCATTGTATTTACTTTTATATTTTTTAGATCCAGTTATACAGTCTGCAGATCTAATAGAAGTACTGCCCCCAGAAATCTCAGGCTGCGCAAGATGTATACCATTCAAGGTGAGAGTTTTAGGCCCCTTTCCTCAAATAAAGTAAACAAAAAATAATTTTTTAAAAATTAATTATTTAATATTAATTAGCAGTCTTCAATTAATAAGACTGCTGTAACGTCAATCTTTACATATTTTTGTGTAGAATGCACTCTGAAGGGGTCTTGGTGTAACAACTGTGAGAACGTTTGTGCCAACTCTGTTACCATTTATTTCCAGTATTAATTTTAAGCTAAAGGATGTTCTAGTGATACATGAGCCTACCGTATATATAAACAAAAAATAATAAAAAAGAAAAAGCTAAGATTGTTGAGGATGGGACACAGTTGTGAAATAGTAATAAATATTAAATAATATATATATATATATATTACATTTGATATTTATAATTAAATTTACCTCAAGATGTTATTTTTCTATTTGGAACATGTTTCGAGAGTTCCTGTTCTCTCATCATCAAATGTATTATATACATCAAGAAACGGACTGTAGCAGAAAGTGATTGAAAATATATATATATATCTATATGTATATTTTTTACAGCTGGACACATACATAACAAGCACGAGGGATCAAGGATATTTGCTTGGCCTGTTCTTTTATAAATAACTTTTTGTTTTTCAAAATGATTAATTTTTCTAAATGTCTTATTAAATTCAAGTTCTTTTCAAACCTGAGCTTGCTGTTCCAGAGTTCAACTGATATGTACATATATTACAGTTGACCTTTTTTGAACTGTAAAATTGTAATGTTTTCTTTTTTCAGGATGTAAAAGAGAGAGTAACTGCTGGCCCAAACCTAAGGAAGCGAAAAACAAGCAGAAAGAATTGCTGCCCATTCTGTATGGTTCTGGTAACAAACTTCAGTAGGCACATAGTGCAAAACCATGGGTTTGAGGAAGAAGTAAAGGAATACTTATTGATCCAGGATAGTAATCGCACAGTACAGAAACAGAAGAGAACAACTTTAACGAATAAACTTCGAAAGAGAGGAAATCATTTTTACAATGTTAAAGTAACTAATGAAAAATCCGGTAAAGAGTTGCTCCCCATGAAAAGGCCTGCAAATCAGCTTTACCCTGTGACAAACATTACTCACATGTTGTGTAGATTCTGTCTTGGTTTATTCAGGAAGGAAAACCTGTATTTGCATCAGAAAACGTGTTCAGAAAATGTTCAAAGGGAAGATGATTTTGATAAGAACAGTGTACCTGGAGGTTCAGAGGTAAGAAATAGAGTGGTTAAGAGTGCTTCAGTTATGCTAACACCTGACATGCCCGAAGCAAGTGAGGCACTGAAGAAAATTGTTCTTCCTAATATGGCTCGAGATCAGATATCATTTACTGCTCAATCAGATCCCTTGATTCTCAACTTTGGATCCCGTTTCTATAAAAACCATAGAGATAGTTACCATAGAAACTATGTGTCGATAAAAATAAGGGACTTGGCAAGGGTTCTTTTAGCAATGAGAGCAATGAACCCTGACATTACTTACATGGAAGACTGCTTACAGCCAAAATATTTCAATGACCTTATGGATGTGGTTCGTGACTTAAGTGGCTTTAATAATGAAACTGGAGATTGTTCAGTACCAAGTCTAGCACCTAGGTTGTGTTCTTCACTTAAAACATGTGCTGATATTGTTGTATCAAATCTTGTCAAAGATCCTAACTTGCTGACACCACAAAAAGATAACCCAAAGAAGAAAATGGATGACTTTCTTCATCTAATGAAAAAGGAGTGGAAAATAGAAATAAGCAGTAATGCAGAGAAAAGTAGAAGAAAGAAGAATGTGAGCAAGGAAGACATACTGCCTGATTCTGAAGACATTATTTTAATTTGTTCCAGCTTATCTAACATGTATAAAGAGCTAATCATAAAACTTGAACAAGAACCAACTGCTGATGATTATATAAAATTATCAAAAATCCTGATAGCCCATATAATTATTCTCAGTAGAAGGAGGCCAGGAGAAGTTGTGAGAGCTAGTCTTCTACATTACAGTACGGTGGACAACAATGATGAAATGGCCGCACTCAAAGAAAGTATTTTAAATGACAGCCAGAAAAAAAGCAGTAGTGAATTGCACGTATTTCACGTGCCAGGAAAAAACACAAGAAAAGTACCCTGCCTTTTGACAAAACTAATGAAAAAAGCAGTGGATTGTTTGTTGGCTTGTCGTAAGGATGCTGGTGTTTCAGATGACAATAACTTACTTTTTGCACGTCCATTTTGCTCTAGTTCTCATGATGGTACCAAAATCATAGATGAGATAAAAAGCAAATACAAACTTAAGAAACCACAACACTTTACGGCAACAGGCTTACGACACCATGCTGCTACTGTTTCTCAGCTCACCGAGAGAGATGACACCTACACTGAGAATCTTGCAAATTTTTTAGGTCATGATCTGGCAGTGCACAAACAGAATTATAAAATTCCATTAGCTCTGATTCAGAAAGGCCAGGTTGGTCATAAACTGTTACAGATGACAGTTAACAACAACCAGTCAGACACAAACATTTCACCAACAAGTTCATCACCATATTCCAACTATGCAAGTAATATAGACCATTTATGCTCATCAAAGGAAGACTCTACAAACAACAGTAATTTTAATCATGACATTAATCAGATCCCAAATAACCGAAAAAATGGAGATGACCACGATCAAGATTACCAGCCACCACCAGCATCAAATTCTAATTCAGACAGTGGACACGAAGACAGCTCGTTTTGTTCACCAAAAGTACTAACTAGGAAGCGATGGTTAGATGATGAAAAAGAGGTTATTTACGATTACTTTGGAAAAAATATAATAAAAAACACACAACCTCACCGAAAGGAAATAAAAGAAATGTACGAAAAAGAGTCGCGTCTTAGTGCCAGGACGCTTGGACAGGTTGTCACTTATATTAACAACATTTTTACTAAGAAGGTAAAGATACCAGACAGAGTTTTGAGGGAAATAAAAAAAAAAATTAATGTAGGCCTGAAGGTCTAAGACAAAAGTGTTCCAAGTGTTAAAAGTTAAGTTGTTTATATTCATTTAAACTTTCACCATTTTCAAATTTGTTAATTGTTTTTGTCACATCCAATTGTAATAAATTTTTAAAAATTCCTACTTCTTATAGTCTATTTACTTATACTCTTGATTTTTTTTTTTAAATACTATTGATATCACTAGAAATGAAATAACTGCATGTTTCTAAAATTCATTGCACTATACAAAGTTATTGGTTGCAAAAATGATAGGTAATTAGTTCTACATTACTTAAAATGTTACACTGATAAGTCATAATATAATTATTTTTTCGTAGCTTTTTATTTTCCTACCCTGTAAGTAAAAGAGGTACAGAAAATACTGTTTTAGGAGTATTTTTTAAAGAATGAACTAGATTTTGTATCTAAAAGTGAAATTTTTTATTGTAATAATTAACATTATTCTTATCTGGAGTGATTTAGCATAATTAAAATTGTTTAGCTCAGTCAACAAAACTGGGTCAGTAACATTTGTAAAACTAGATTTAAGACTTCCCTTATAATTCTCTGTTTTTATAAATCCTGTTGTTATAAAATAACCTAATGATCACTGCAACATTTATAATAAATAAATACATACTGTACGTTGAAATAATTCTTTCAGTACTGTTGAGAGATAATGTATACCCAACCTTTCCATTCAACCTTCTTGTGCTTATTAAGTGGTCTAGAAATACGAAATAAAGAAAGGTGAGTGTTATTGTTTGTTCTCAACTGGCCACATGTTATAGTACACTTACACTATTATCTCACTAACTTTTGGTGTTATAATTCACCACACAGTACACTATTATTAAATGTTTTTCAAAAAATGTATCACTCAAACTTTACAGTTGTATTAATAGTTCACAAGGCATGAACAACACCATCAGAACTAAACACATATGTCTTAAAATCACACTCGCACTTCTAATCACTACAACACTCGCTGTGAACTGATTACTACTAAAAGCCAGCTGCTGCTTACAAAAATCACTTCACCTTCAAAAGTAGGTTCATTACACAATGGTAGGCAAAATTTTCCAAAAATATATATCAACTACCGTATACCATAACGAAGGCGAAAGCCAGTACACTGTTGGAGAGACAAATGCAGAGGAAAATGAAAACACATTTTCAGTTTAGAACAACTTCGACAAAAATAAAACCTAATACATTACATGTAGAAAGAATGATAGATTTTTTCAATAGATTTTACACACTTGACAGTTTGTATTAGGAACTAGATCCTGTCTGTATTTTTTCTGTAAGTAACTGATGGCTTGTTTCACTATAACTGTTTTCCATATTTTTTTAATGTTTTGTAGCTCAGTAGTTTTCTGTATAAGCTACGGGAAAATTCATAGCAGATGGCAGGTAGGTGTATGTTTCACATGTAATTTAAAAAAGAAACAGTCATGTGATGTTATTATGTAATGTGATGTTTGACCTATACACCCAAGACAAATAAGTTAAAATCCATAGAGAACTAAGAATATTGATTTTCATATAATTTAATGCTATCTTGTGTTTTGCATATGGTTTTACCGTGGTTTAACTGTTAAGACCTGTAGAGATTTTTTTAAGAAAATGTACACAGTAAAACCCCTATAGAGCTCCTTAACAGACCATAAAAAAGAGCTTTATATGGTGGTCAAATTTCTACGGATGGGGGGGGGGGGCACATTCTTAACAAGGATTGACACCAAGCATCTTTCTTCACAGTGTCAAGTGGAAAGGGGAATTTCAGTTCCTTTGACATTAAGTGATCAGAATATTTTAGTTTAACAGTTCATAAATAACAATAAGCCAATGCCACCTAGATCCACTTCTGTTGCTGAAGGTCTGAGTGGCACTGGTTCACAGCAGAAAGAATACCCTATTATGACAAATTATTTTCGATGGCTACCTGCTATAGGAACCCTTTAAATTAAACATGAAAACTACTTTCAAAGGAGCATGATACTTTAACCCAAACAAATTAGGTATCTGTTGTTTTAACCAATTTGTAATTAACATTTTTTGACAGTCTAAAATAATCCAGACAGCAAGAACATAGGCCTACAGTATATGTTATTAAATTATTCTTTAAATTTATTGGGTTTCTAGAACTGTTATTTTTCCATATGCATTGTTTTGATTTTCAATCCCTGTCGTTGAGGTTTTACTGTATTTTCTAAAACCTTTCAGAAAACCACTGTATTCTCATTCTCAGAACAGTAACCTATGTGTTATTAGTAAAAATCATTAGTAAAAGTTGTGGTTAATTATGCATTTATTATGTATTAAATACTAGTCTACCGACTAATTAATACAGTATCCTTTTTTATACAGAATCAGGTAAATTAAATAAACCTGTTTGAATCTAAGAGCCTGATGAAATCAAACAAAGCAAATTTTATACAACAGGCCTGTGTAAGACAAAATTTCAAAGACAACCAGCTCAACTAATAGTGTGTGTGTGCGTATGGAGGGGGGTGAGACAGTTTGTTTTACATCAGCAAAATAATTACATTTCTTACATACAGTTTTACTTAAAAAGATAAGCATAATTATAATATTCCAAAAACCTAATTAATACAATTTTAATTATTGATTGTATAATAATCCCTTAATTATGTTTATAAATAATTGTAGGAGTATTCATCAGATGTATACTGGAATTGGTACAGGTAGCCAGGGGGTGCCCATCCCCCCAAGGCCTAATGCGCAAATCCCCCCCAAAAGTCTCAGCACCCCCCCACCCCAATTGAAAAGTGCCCGCCGGTCTACAAGTTTAGCACACGCACACATTTTTACATTCACGATTTGTTATTCACGTACCCTCTGACTCATTGACAGGATGTTGCTGCAGGCTGCCAGGGTCAGTTTTCCAAATTCCAAAACAAAATTTACTACTAGTTGTACTGGTAGAGACATTTATGCCGCCAGTTCGTTAAAACAATCATAAAGATATGCAATTGCTTTAGTTTTTTACTAATAGCTTAGTTTGTTGCACAAACATGGTAAAAATTTCCATCAATGTTGGATTTAAAATGTTATTCTTGAAAAAATCCCCCCCAAAAATTCTCAATGCGCAACTTGCGCTATGATCCCCCCCTGTGGGCACCCCTGCAGGTAGCAATACATGACTAGAAATTTGTTATAGCTGAATACAATATGTATGTAAGATTTTCGGTAATGAATATTACTGAAAGTTATTATCACTGTACTGGAACTGAACACATTTGTCCATAAATTAGAGAATTATAACAGGCTTACAAATATTAAATATCGGTATGGAGAACCATACATGACTTCCATATTCTAAGATTTATATTTAAAATCATTTTCAGCCAATCAGCCAGGGAAGGAATTTTAACAAAAAAATACTTCTTTCTTGCCAATAACGTAGTACACATATAAAAAATATTATCCCCTCCCCCTTCAACTATAATTTTGATTTATAGAAAATTACCCCCAGCCCCTTCAACTAGCCTCTTCATTTATAGATACTTCATCTACGTTTCTACAGTGGATTATTAAGATCTTATCAGGATACTTTATCAAAATTAAGTACTTTACTCATGTTACAACAAAAAATGTTTCAGGTAAACTGCCCTTTCCCCGTAACCGATCTTCACCAAAATCAACAGACATTGAGTTCTCTATAGCTCAGGCACATATGTAAAAAATTATTTGATTCTGTTTGAATTTACGGCAGTTATGGTTCGTCATATAAAAAATTATCCATGTTAAAACATAAAACATGAGATTTATAAAACATATCAAAGATTTATATTTAAAATCATTTTTGAAATAAAATATTTTCATAGAACCTACTAACGCTGGGGAAATCTGAGGAGCCAATCAGAGTTGGGCCTACCTGTCACTCTGTTGAATTTGGTGGAAAGCCCTGTCACTGTCGTCAAAGTATCAGCCTTGACAGGGTCCTCTTTTTCTGCAAAATGGGAGAGGAGGCTTGAGATGGAGTGAGTGACATGGTCCCCACCTCAACGAAGAACCCATTGTTTTATAAAAATATATTTAAATTTTGAAAACTGAAAATTCTTTTCTTGTTATAAATATTTATATTTTATAATCAAAATGACTTTATCAAAAAACAAACATTATTTTTACTTCCATATTCCTTAAGGAATGGAAGTATGGTGATGGCAAAAAAAATCGTGTTCGAGATTATTGCAGATTCTGATTCTACTACACTCAAAACATGAAAAAAAGTCGTTTTCCGAAAAGTGTCTGTGTGTGTGTTTGTCTGTCTGGCTGTGTGTCTGTCTGTCTATCTGTAGATTTTTTTTTATGGCAAACGATAACTGCCGCAAATTCAAACAGAATCAAATAATTTTTTGCATGCAGCCCTGATTTGCAGAGTACTCGCGACCTATTGTTTTTGATGAAGATCGGTTGAGGGAAAGGGGTAGTTTACCTGCAACGGTTTTTTTTAGCAAGGGTAATTTTGTTTGGCAAACGATAACAGCCGCAAATTCAAACAGAATCAAATAATGTTTCGCACACAGCCCTGAATTGTAGAGTTCTCAAGATCTGTTGATTTTGGTGAAGATCGGTTAAGGGAAAGGGGTAGTTTACATGTAACGTTTTATGTTTTAACAAGGGTATTTCCTATGGCAAACGATAACAGCCGCAAATTCAAACAGAATCAAAAGATTATTTGCATACAGCCCTAAATTGTAGAGTTCTCAAGACCTATTGTTTTTGGTGAAGTTCGGTTGAGGGAAAGGGGTAGTTTACCTGCAACGTTTGTTTAATAAGGGTATTTTCTATGGCAAACGATAACAGCCGCAAATTCAAACAGAATCAAATAATGTTTTGCATAAAGCCCTGATTTGTAGAGTACTCAAGACCTATTGTTTTTGGTGAAGATCGGTTAAGGGAAAGGGGTAGTTTACCTGTAACGTTTTATGTTTTAACAAGGGTATTTCCTATGGCAAACGATAACAGCCGCAAATTCAAACAGAATCAAAAGATTATTTGCATACAACCCTAGATTGTAGAGTTCTCAAGACCTACTGTTTTTGGTGAAGATCGGTTGATGGAAAGGGGTAGTTTACCTGCAACGTTTTTTTAACAAGGGTATTTTCTATGGCAAACGATAACAGCCGCAAATTCAAACAGAATCAAATAATGTTTTGCAAACAGCCCTGATTTGTAGATTACTCAAGGCTTATTGGTTTTGGTTAAGATCAGTTAAGGGGAAGGGGTAGTTTACCTGCAACGTTTTTTTATCAAGCGTATTTTCTATGGCAAACGATAACAGCCGCAAATTCAAACAGAATCAAATAAGTTTTTGCATACGTCCCTGAATTGTAGAGGTCTCAATGACTTTCGATTTTGGTGAAGATCGGTTAAGGGGAAGGGGTAGTTTACCTGCAACCTTTTACGTTTTAACAAGAGTAAAGTACTTGAAAATTTATTTAAACTTTTTGAAACAATGGTAATTGTTAAAAATAAAATAATTTTGTTGCCAGGCAATAAAATTATAATTTTTTCATTTTAATGTAATATAATATTTTTCATTTAATACAGCAATAAAAAGGCAGGTAAAACACAGCCTGGCTGTTTGGCTGAAAATGATTTTAAATATAAATCTAAGAATATGGAAGTCATGTATGGTTCTCCATACCGATATTTTTATAATAAGTACTTACACATGTTTCTTAATATGCTTACTTTTTCTTCAATGTTGATGATCATTTCCAAACATTCTGACAAAATTGTATCTACAGAACAGTTAACATTCCCCAGGTTTCCATTTCTGCTAATTTCTCATTACACCTTCCACTGACGTATTATTAACCATTTCATAAACTATCGTATAATCTTTTCAGATTTTGTGGTACAAAATCTGAAATTTTAGATTTCCTGGGAACAAAATTATTTTATTTTCAACAATTACCATTGTTTGAAAAAGTTTAAATGAATTTTCAAGTACTTTACTCTTGTTAAAACGTAAAAGGTTGCAGGTAAACTACCCCTTCCCCTTAACTGATCTTCACCAAAATCTAAAGGCCTTGAGTCCTCTACAATTCACTGACGTATGCAAAAAATTATTTGATTCTGTTTGAATTTGCGGCAGTTATCGTTTGCCATAGAAAATACGCTTGATAAAAAACGTTGCTGGTAAACTACCCCTTCCCCTCAACCGATCTTCACCAAAAACAACAGGTCTTGAGTACTCTACAAATTAGGGCTGTATGCAGAAAATTATTTGATTCTGTTTGAATTTACGGCTGTTATCGTTTGCAAAAAAAAAAAATTTCCCTTGATAAAAAAAAACCGTTGCTGGTAAACTACCCCTTTCCCTCAACCGATCTTCACCAAAAACGATAGGTCGCGAGTCCTCTACAAATCAGGGCTGTATGCAAAAAATTATTTGATTCTGTTTGAATTTGCGGCAGTTATCGTTTGCCACAGAAAAAAAAATCTACAGACAGACACACACACAGACACTTTTCGGAAAACGACTTTTTTTCATGTTTTGAGTGTAGTAGAATCAGAATCTGCAATAATCTCGAACACGATTTTTTTTGCCATCACCATACTTCCATTCCTTAAGGAATATGGAAGTAAAACACAAAATTGTGTTAAATCAATCAGTCATGTAACAGTGGTTATTATTTGTTATTTATATTGTTGTAAAATAATATTTAATGACTATATGGTCTATAGAGAACAGTATTTTGTATTGTAAAATTATGTAGACGTCGACATTTACACCCTTCCCCCTCTCACTCGCATGCTCTCTCACTCTCTCCTTTACTATCTACCACTCCCTCACACTCGCTGTCTCACGCAGTCTAAAACACATACATAAATCTCTCTCTCTCTCTCTCTCTCTCTCTCTCTCTCTCTCTCTCTCTCTCTCTCTCTCTCTCTCTCTCTCTCTCTCTCACACACACACACACATACACACAGCAAGATACACAGGCTCGCGCGCGCACACACAGACAGACACACAAATACATATACGAGTACACTTACACACACCCGCACAGATTTCGTAATCTCCACAACACGCTCTCTCACACTCCCCCAGTCTCATTCTCTCTCTCTTTCTCTAAATTAAGGATTTTATTATTATTTATATTTAGTATTTTTAATATTATTTAACAATTATACATCACACTTAACTACAGAAATCACAGTTTCATTCACAAATTACAAGAGTGTGTGTGTGTGTGTGTGTGTGTGTGTGTGTGTGTGTGTGTGTGTGTGTGAGAGGGAGAGAGAGAGCGTGCACCTGTCAATGAGAAATAAAATAACTTATTTCCAAGAAGTCTTAAAAGTAATTAAGTATTTCAGGTCTACTGCTGTTTTTTAAAGGGACCTGATGAATATTGTCTTATACATTTTTCAGAAGCCTGCAACTTTCACTTTGAAATTTTTTATTATGCATGTAATAGTGCCTTTGCACGTGCATCTTTAGCGAATAATCGTCTTTATTAAATCATGATTGCTCATTCGGTTGGGACGAACAAAGTTGATTAAATACAGCTGTAATTAAGAAAATGAAAATACGATTGTGAGACAGAAAGCTGAGTTGTAATGTTTATTTGGGGGTAAAGTAGTGAGATATTTTAGCGAAAATACAAAATCTGTATCCATATCCTCTGAATTTTGTATGTGTAGTAATTTGACAGAATTAATATGTCTCAACATTCATTTCAAATTTTGAAGCGCTTTCAAGAAGTTTGTAAACTATGTTAACAGAAACTATATTTTGTTATCAGTTGTATATTATATTTATGAATACCGTATGGTTAAATACAGAGGTCTATGGAAATATACACACAATGAAAAGCTACGACTAAACTATTTGTCATTTAGGTATTATGGTTACAAATTTAACTAAAATACTAACTAGTAGTTCAGAACTTTTAATATTTATTTTATGATTGTCTGATCTACGGTTATGTTACTAATAACTTGTTAGTAAAATAGCAGAGTAGTTAGGTTTTTTAAATTTTTATGATAATATAAGAATTGTCTCATATTGGAATTTAACTAACTTAATAATAAATGTAATATCTTCAAATAAATACACAGCAAGTTTATTTTCACCTGACGCAAGTTTCACAGAAATTATTCTGTTTCTTCAGAGGTTTGTTTGAATTGTAATTGAATGTTCAATTGTAAGCGAAACATTCAATTGCAATTCAAACAAACCTCTGAAGATACAGAATAATTTCTGTTAAACGTGCGTCAGGTAAAAATAAACCTACTTGTAGTGTATTTATTTGAAGATATTATATGGAAGACCTGCAGGAAACACACCGAGTTACTTACAAAAGTATTATTAATAAGTGTATTCCGTTCTGGTAGTTCTGGTCGCTTACAAGTGCTATGATAATGTCTTAGTGGTATGACTTGTACAAATCTTTATAGGACCGCTAGCGAATTATATTACTACTACAGAGTTAGCAAACAGCGGATAGTCAGATATGCAGCCAGGTGTCTAATGAAGCATAGATAAGATCGGCGCTTAGAGCACGCTACCCATGAAATACGTGGTTTGATTTTTTGTGGAATTTCTATTGCTAACTGTAAGTAATTCCTAATACAGTCAACATAAAGCAGAGTACAAGTAGTGATGCTTACGCGTGATTTTACGTACTGTGAATTACGACAGATAATAGTTGCTTTGATGCCTGTCATTCTTTTAACGGGAGAGTAATAAGTGGTATTGATCCCCTTTTACTATTTATCTCTGTACTATCACTGAGGGCCGTCGCTCTTATTTATGCGAACTGACAACTCGAAATCAAAGTGCCGGCCGCATTTGATTAAAGAAGTGGCGGCTCGTTGAATAAAGACGCCAAGTTTATATCAGCAGACACTGTAAAATTACGTTAATGTTTATTGAATTGGTATGTGCATTTGTTTGTTAGCATTGGCACACCATAATCAACGCTTAGCACTGTCTTCGTTTCAACATCAGTCTTTTTTCGATTTCCCAAGAAAATGTATAGATATTGTTGAGCTAAATTTATCTCTATGCTGCGTTGTATCTGTGGTCTCTTCATACTTTAAAACCTGCCCGATAAGAAATTTTTATTCCTCGTTTGTTTTGGCAAACAAGAATAATATTGACATCAAATAAGCTTGTGTTGAAAAAAACATTAAAGTGGTCTCGTCACGTTCCAGTGTTCAGTGTATTGTATTGTGTCATAAGATTCAAGGTCAGTAGGCCCGGCTGTGTATCGCCTTCCATTCACTCACGCGCTTTCACAAACACAACGTCAGCACATTCTCGTACGATAGCCATACGCGCGCGCACACACACACACACACCATGCCAAAACTCACTCATAGCAAAAGGACCCTTGCAACTTGTTTACTGCTGACAGTCTACATGAATTTTTTTCTCATTGTCGTGCGGGTCTTTGCTTAGTTTGCGTGGTATAACCACTTAATTTTCTTAAATTTTTTCCAACGAAAAAGAGCAAATATTTTAAAATATTCTGAACATTACTGATTAATAAGCGCATTGTGTTTTGCATATTTTTATTTATTATTTAATCTTGCATTAAATATAACAATAGCTTATATTGTAAAGTACAAACGAAGAGCGTATTTTAGTGGAAAGGGTGCAATTATTTAAAATTATTATGTAGTTAGAGTGTCAATGACAACTATATTTTTTAGATAGTTTTGCGTATAATGAAGTCTGTACAGTTTTTGAATAATATAATAACAATTGTGTTTTTGTCCCCGTTGTTTAATTATTACAACGCTAATACAGAAAAATATTCTCATGATTGAAAACTCAGTGGTACAACGACAGTAGCTTGCCGGAAATGTACACTTTAGTTTATATTCTTTAAGTTATATGCGATTTTCAGATGAAGAGCGTAAATTTTTGTAACTAACTGGTGGTTTGGTGGAGCAATAACGCCAATTTATTGAGAATGTTAAAAGTTATTTCAATGAAATGAGACACAAATTTATTAAGAATTCCTTTTATTTAATATTTCAATGAACTCAGAAACAAACTTTATTCCCACCAGTTGCGCTGTTAGTCGTCGGTGATAAAAGTAGCCTAGGTGGTTGCGTCGTTCTTTAAAAGTATTTCTGTGTATACGACGTTCTTTGTATATGCCGTATCACCATCTTGGCATAGATCGAGTCTACACTGCAGTAGGCCTACTCTGTCAAAATCCCCTGAATGTAAACACAGCACAGCTCTGCTTGATCAGGTTGCAGTTGTCGTTTAACGGACACTCAATAAATCGGGTTTGAGTTTCTAAAAATACTATATTTTATTTTATTTATAAACTTATTATTTGAAATTATTTGCATTATTTCCATCCAATTAATTTTGCCAAATATATGGTTAGCAACTGAATACTTCTTGCATATAAATTTGCTGGGAATATTAAAAATATTTCCATCATGCTGCGTTTCCATCACAGGAAAAGTTCTGTTCCCCAATCGAAGTTTCCACTCCACAAATTGTAGTTCATTAGCACTGGCACATATATTTTATGTCAAATAGAGTATGGTTATAAAGGTCAAAGTTTTGTTTGTTTGTCCCGCCTTTTGGACTAACTTTAAGACCTGTCTGAAGTCTCCACTAAAAGTATCACTTTTCCATCAGTCTGAACTTTACTTTATAATGGATGTCTCGAAGTATACACCGAACTATACACTTCATTATGTTTCGAAGTAAATGATCCATACTGCTACTGCAGAGATCGTTGACATCTCATCAATTAGAATAACTGACTCTTCGTGTGGAAATGTAGCTTTTCCTGACATAGCCTTAACGGAGGAAACTGAAGAAGGCAACACTGGAACAAGAAGACCAAATAACTAATGGAGTATAACTCCTGCATGCAGCCAAGAATTGCGCAGATTTGCATGTCCATTTTGTTGCTAATGCTAAATGAGCCTGTTCCCTAACAATATTCAGAATATTTGCGAATACGTAGGACATGCTACATTCTGCTGCGGCTTCTAAGAAAAACAGCTTCTCAATTGTCTCGCCTGCTATGGCCCACATAATTTTATTTACAACTAATTTTATGTTTTTCATTTAATTTGCTATGTATATTAGCACCATGACTGGCCTCTTCATTCACATTGCATACAGGGTTAATAAGCATTGGATTATTTGGTATTGGCAGGCCGATGCTCCTGCACTCCAAACCATTAATTCTTAGAATGTAATCTATATCCTGCAATGCTGCATTTCCTTCAAGGGCCTGCGTATCGTCTACATTAGTGTTTTGATAATCGTTTACACTTGAAACAGTGATGTTGGTTTGTAGAAGCAGCACATTACTGAGAACAACTCTCGAAGTTGACACGACATGTACAGTATGTGCTCTGCATTTCCTCCCAACATTTGTGCCAATCTGTGTCAATTTCAAGTAACCCACATGCAAAAGCCGCTCCTTTGTATGGCTATAAGTTGCGTATGTACTGCTGTAGATGCGTGGACATGCGAATGATGTTCCTCCTTTAATATGAAGTAGTAACATACGTATATAAAATCTGTTATGATCGTTTGGTGCGACAGCGTACATTCTCCCTATCATTTTGCAACCATCTCTATTTCCTGGAATCCACTTATTGTCAGTGAATCTGTAAAGTCCTGAAATGCCACTATACAGGAATTGACAAGCACAGGGATCGCATTGATTAAAATCAAACCATGATTTCATCAGTGTTGTGCGTTTTATTGCAGGTCCATGGATCGCATTCTCATCCCCTGCCCTAATACACATTATAATATCCATCTTCAAGCACAGCTAAGCGAACGATTGTATGTGATTGATCATGCATTTATTTTGAATGAAGGCACAGAATATCTGATGAGAGCTAAAGTATGGCATATTCGCGTATGTTATAGTTACAACATATCCAGTTAATGATCGTCACTGACGCACCTTACGAATTGCATACATGTTGAGTCACATTATTTATACTATAGGCTTACCATAATTTTTTCTTCTCAAACCGGGACACTTGTAACATAATTTGTCATGCAATTTTGAAAATATCAAGTCTTAATTATTACGTAACTTTAGGTTTTGTACGCCTTAATTACACAATTAGGCCAACTTGGGTACATATTACAGAATACTAAAAGTGCGTTCACGCGTTCACAATCACATAGAATTACAATTACAAAGTAGATACTTATTTTATTATATGAGGAACAAAACTACCTTACGTTCTTACTGCAAAAACCTAGTTATCAGCTGGTTAAAACCATTCATATTTGTTATTACTGGTGTGGACCTTTTTTAGAAGCGGTTTGTCATTCTTAATTTTGTCATAAAATTCACCACAGCTGAGTTCAATGTTTAATTTAAAAATCATTAGACCTTTCACTGTGGATTCCGCCATTTTACCTCTTTCTTCAGACCATATATTATTCATAATTGAAAATGCCCTTTCAACAGGAGCAGAAGAGCCTGGCAGGCAGAAAATGTACTCGACAACGCGGCTGAGATTTTCCACAGAAATATTTCGATTCTTGAAATGCCGCCGGAACAGTTGAACCCATTTATCTTGACAGTTCAAGTTATTGGTTTTCCAGTTGTCACAGTTTGAAGACCAAAATGCTTTGGCAACCACCACTTCATCAAACAGTTCATCCATTATTATGGCTGGTTTTCCAAGTGTTTCGTTGATTTTTTCACCAGTTATCTCAATTTCGGGCCATGTAATGGCATTGTTGTTTATCCACGTAAATGATTCTCCTCCACCAAAACTATTTTCCCACAGCTCAATATAGGAGAAACATCGGTCATAAAAATCTGTAAACTCTCTTATTATATTAATAGAATTGATACCACAATCCTCATCCTCAAGTTTCTTAAATAGTTTCTTAGCTTCTTGTTGTACAAATTTATTGTCGCGCCTTTCTTGAAGATTGTGTTTCAGATTTTCCAGTTCAATCACAATATCGGTTGCACTAGCTGCAGTTTTCTCCATAGCCAAGATTTTTTTGTTAAACAAGGTAAGCTATCCACGAACAAACCACAAATACATTTCTCCACTGTCACTCTCAAAGAACTCTTTTATCATTTTCGGGCACTGTTCTTGGGATAAAAAGTAAGACTTAAGTCCTTCATACATGAGAAGTATCTCTCAATAGCTGGAAGCAGGGAAAGGAACCGGGTGGTACCATGTTGTAGAACGTTTTTGTACTCAATGTACAAAGTCGCAGAACTCTTTTAATTCAGTCACTCGCACAGTATAAATGTAGAAATATTTGTATATTTTTACTACAAGAGCTTCTACTTCAATAGGTAGCACATCTACTGCAGTTTGAAGGCAGTTGTGGACTATATGAGCACCACAACCAATACCCACAATATTTCTTGCCAATTCTTTCTTCAGTCGAACATAAACATTATTTACTCCTTTGCGTTTTACGCCTCCAAAATTTGTGTTGCAATTATCACCACAAAATCCAACGACTTTCTGTACTAAGTTATTTTTCTTTATAACTGACTCTAAATAGTTTGCCAGTATCTCGGAAGTTTCACCAGGAACTGACTGAAATTCTAGAAGCTTAACTTTCACTCCTTGTTCTGGCACAAAGTACCGCACAATACAGGGGACAATCTTAATTGCTTTTCGGTTAGAAACATCGATTGTTAGTGTCACAAAATTTGATGTACTCAAATCGTCGTTGAGTTCTTTAACTGCCATTGGTGCAATCATGTTTATAATGATAGCCTCACATTTCGTTCGGGCGAGACCAAACTTAGGTTCAAAGAACTTAGATATTAATTTTGAAGAACAATCTGCAGTTTTGAAACTTAAATCGTGAGCAGCAGTGTGGAAAGCAAAAGTAGCTTCCTTAGAAGCAATTAAAAGATCTTTGTCGACGGGATCGGCACTTTTAAAAAATGACGAAATTGTTGAGGAAACAGCAATTGCAGTTAAACTAGCTTTATCCTTTGTACTTTTCAAATGTTCTTTTATGTCTGAACGCCCGCCGTGAGAAACTGAAAATTCAGACAAACAATATTCACACTTTACTCTGTCCTCATAACCAAGCACTTTTTTCAAAAATGGATAATCTTGCTTTAAAGCATCAGTAAATGTGCTGTTCCTTTTCAGCATCTTGATGTTCTTGAAATGACAACTCTTGGAACTATTTACTGTATATCAGACTTTAGACACAATCTAGCAGTGAGCGCTGACGTGTATTAACCATTTCTGAGTTCGCGATACCACAACTCAGATTAAACTGTGCACAATGTTTGTAGAAAAGACGGACGTGTGTGACGTAGACGCCAGTTTGCAAATGCACTATCCGTTCCCGCCTCAGTCCGTAGGAAAGATTCATTCCCGCCAGAAATGTAATCACGTTTCGCGTTTATCTTGTCTCAGCCAAATAAACATTACTATGCGTTTACCGTGTTCCAGTGTCCTTCATATTTCATAAACACTTGAGAAATTTTATTGTTTCTTACAGAGGCACCCTTAGAGGTGTCCGGCAGGTGTAAATGTACATAACCTCCTTGGCTCATTCTTTAATAAAAATAAGGGAAAGAAATAGAACGAATAAGGGGAGAGAGAAAGAGAGAGAGAGAGAGAGAGAGAGAGAGAGAGAGAGAGAGAGAGAGAGAGAGAGAGAGAGAGAGAGAGAGAGAGAGTTAGTGAGAGTGGTGAAAGAGAAAGAGAGAGAGAGAGAGAGAGAGAGAGAGAGAGAGAGAGAGAGAGAGAGAGAGAGTGTGTGAGCAAGAATGTGAGACAGAGGTACACAGACAGAGAGGAGCTGTATACATTTTTTACCATACTTCATTTAGTTTAGAAGTCACACGACATAATTTGTACAGAACATCAATTAAACGCGCGTCCAGAACATCGCATCCTATATATAATGCGACAGAATATGTAACGTTTGTACAGTTCACATAAGTTTCTTTTTGATAACTACTACAGTATATTACTTTTTATAATATTTACTTGAGTACTTTATAATTTATAACAAATGTGTTCGATCGCGTTATAATAGTTTATTTAAGTACTAAGTAGGCCTGTAATGTGAGCGCCGATGTTGCTTGGTATAAGTCTATGTAGGCCGCATTAATTATGGCTACATGTAATTGTAATTTATTAAGTTTATTATTTTTAGTGTAGTTTTTTGTTTAACTTTATGTTGCTTTGGGATATTGTTTTGACGATGCGCTTTAGACCTACAATGAATTTGCACGTTTATTAGAACATTTTTATGTTAAAAATTTTTTATTTTACTACATTTTATAGTCTACATTTGTTACTAATAAATGTATACAAACTATCTACCAGTAATATTATAATATGTAATTTCTTAATTTTGACTTAACAAATATTCTTAAGACGTTTGCTGGACGTGTTTTCTTACAAAAATCTACACATTTGTATTTATTTATTAAGTACTGTACTTTGTTCACTGGATTGGCGGTCATTTTTGCTATTTTGTCCCCTTTTAATTGTAAAGGAGAGGCGGCCGACTATCTCCTTGCCCCGGGCGCCATAAAGCCTAGCTATGCCACTGATGATACATACAGGTATTTTAAAATTCATTTTGAGTGTATCTTTTTTTTGTGATGTGTGCAAATAATGTACAGCATAGTGCTTTCTCATTTCTTTGGGCCTTCCTTATTTTTGTCATTCTCATATCAGTATTTTATATCATCCACATTGGCCCCAATTGACCCGGATAAGGGAGTTCTTGCAACGTATTTTAAGTGAGTTAGCTTCGGTTCAATTAACATCTGTAGATTATACACAGCACAAAATTAGTATGTATAAAGCTAATCATTTATACTAAAACCTAACACTGTTTTAATACACATTTAATAACTATTTAGGCGGTTAGTATGCACGACTCTGTCCACGTTTTTTGGAAAATAAATAATTATTATCTTTGTAGCGATATCTCTATATGTTATATAAAAGAGGTATGAATAAAGCTGAGTTTGGTTAGTTTTCCGCATTCACGCCTGTTGCGAGGTTTAACGGCAGTCTATAATGACTTGATCCATTGCGTATGTACCCCACACAGGATCAAAAAAATCCGGACCGTGACTGACCGTTCCGTACTACTACGGGATTATTGAGCACAGATTTAACGCGTAATAACGCTTTCAGTTTTGTAGCAGTACGGGGAGACAACGACCTTGTCAGCGCAAAACTTTGTGGTTGTATACTCACCACACAAGCAGATCCCGGGCTTTAAATGGGCTGACTGGGCAAATGCCCAGGGCGCCTGTTCCAAGGGGGCGCCAATGAACGAACAATACGCGTTAAGACTAACACAGTAGACAGTTGAGTGTTATTGTTAAAATTCTAGGAATGAAGGAAAAAACGTTCGAATGCACGCCGGCACGCGCCAAGGAATATGTAATGAATAATATTATGTTACGCATAGTTTTCTCTGTGTGTGTGTGTGTGTGTGTGTGTGTGTGTGTGTGATGTTTGCTTTATAGCCTTTTGCTTATATGTTTGACGTATAGCCTTTTGATAAACGATCAGCGGCGGATGTCGCCTGATATCGTTACTCAATATCAGTAAATTGCAACTCTTTTACTGACAACAAACTTGTTTACACTGCGGTAAAAAAAAAAATTAATATAGTCGTTTCCTCTTTCATGTTTCCTGTCAGTATACGCTTTCAATGTTATCGCGTTCACTTCGTTGTGCAAAAAAATGTGTTCTCTTAGTATTTCATCAGTTATTTCATCACAGATAAAAACTGTCAAACGTTTATCTCCATTATAGTTTGTTGTTTCCCTAGTGTAATCTTTATAAATCACACCGACGAATTTATCTTCTCGTCTAGGCTGATACGTCTGGCGTTGGAGACAAAGGAAATCACCTTCCATTTCAGATAAAGCTATATAGCCGCATGCTTTCGCCGCTTCCGCAAATGCGGAAAAGTTTTAGTTATTTGATAAACACAACAATGCAAACATTCCTAGTCGTCATTTGAAGGCAATCCCCGTATCTTTAGAGTAGGTCTAGTGTGCGTGAATGTGTTCAGAATTAAAATAGAGAGGGGACGGCACTCATAAATACTGCACAGGGCGGCAGAAGCTCTGGGGCCGGCCCTGATACCAACCGATGTGATCGTGTTCGATGAACTGGATTTTACTTAGTATTTGTCTATGTTTTTGTTTACGTACCGTATAGTCGTATTTTTTTTATTTGCCAGTAAAAATTAAAATCCGTTCATACACGACACACTATATTGCTATTAGCAGTTTTGACAGTTTTCTTTGTTAATGACTTGTGTTATTAACACCAGTACTACAGTGTAAACTCTACCAAACTTCGTTTGTGTTGTGTTTTGTGTTTGTATTTTAGTGTTTAATAGTTGGTGCTGAGATATTTTGGTCTCGATAAAACACGAAATGAAAAAAAACTAAATGGTGCTGAGAACAGGAAACGTGTTTTCAAAAGACAAAACGAGGAGGCACATTTTTTAAAAAAGGTTCCCAAAATTGGGTTATTTTTCACCCCTACAACTCAGCCGAGTACAAGTACAGCCACAGACACTGACTTTTTAGATGAAGATGAACCATCCATCATCCACCAATAAAAAACAAGTAGACCTAACCGATCATTCAAGTTACGACGAGGAAGACCTAAGCGACCATGATGCTGTAGGCTCAGATAAATCAATTACACCTTTGTTGAATAATACCGCAGATGCAGATGTTAATATCGAGCCTATTAGATCAGTAACTGATATCTTGAATGAACAACAGCCAGGTTTATCTAAAAGCAGCTCCCAAACGCTAGGCTAACTACCTAAAACATTTATTCTACAAGATCCTGCTACTTGGAAAGTGGATTTATCTGTTGTTGTTGTTGTTGTTGAGCATATTTTAGAAAATCCTCCCGAACAAGACTTCAATACGGATTTTTGAGGGTCTGAGCGCATTTACAAAAATGAAGTAAAGCGCACTTTATCAACTAATTTGTTTAAAGGCACGCTCCTAAACGGGGAAACCTTCGTAAGAAAGTGGCTGCTGTACTCCCAGTCTACAGGCAAGCTATATTGTGTTTCTTGTTGCTTATTTCAACAAAATATTAACAAAACACAATTAATTTTCTCCTGGGTTTAACGATTGGAAACATCGCAGCGAGTTGATCTAACAATACGAGCAGTCGCCTAATCACAGATATAATATTCTTACTTACATAACAAGGCGAAAAAATCCATCAAAATAAAAACTTTTCTATCAAATCAGTGTGTAGAAGAAGTAACATACTGGCAAAATGTGTTATCAAGAATAGTTTCTGTTGTAAGATTTCTTTCATCACGAGGCTTTCCTTTTCAGGGAGACAATGAACGTATTGAGTCTACCTCAAATGGCCTTTATCTGGGATGTTTGGAATTGATTAGTGAATATGATCCTTTCCTTTCACAGCATCTTTCAAAATATGCTAATAAAGGTTCAGGTCATGTGTCTTACTTATCAGCCCATTCCCGTGACGAATTTATTCACATTATGGCAAGTTGTGTTCTAGAAACAATTTCACAAGAAGTAAAGGATGCCAAGTACTACTCTCTCATTGTCGATTCGACTCCAGACTGCTCTCACACGGATGAATTAGCAGTAATGCTTCGATACGTATCTTTGATGGAAGCAGAACCTAAAGAACGTTTATTTAAGCTCCTACCACGTGTTCGTCATTCATCTGAACAACTAGAAGAAGCTTTATTGAAATGTCTGACAGAATTGGGCTTAGAAATTAAAAACTGCATGGGGGCAAAGCTACAACAACGCATCTAATATGTCAGGCCCCTACGAAGGACTTCAAGCCAGGATTAAGGGGCACAATAAATTTGCAGACTATGTGCCATGTGCTGCACACTCGCTTAACCTTGTAGGTTCTACAGCTGCCAAGTGTTG
The DNA here is from genome assembly GCA_034769895.1 of Magicicada septendecula. Classification (NCBI taxonomy): domain Eukaryota; kingdom Metazoa; phylum Arthropoda; class Insecta; order Hemiptera; family Cicadidae; genus Magicicada; species Magicicada septendecula. Next base: position 376,057,846 of record CM068375.1, on the reverse strand, counting down.
TACAGAAGTATTAATATTTTTCCTTTTGTACAAGAACTTTACAATTTCTCTCGGCATCTACATACAGATGGGAGCTTTTGAAAACGCATCTTGAGAAAAACAAAACTCCCGTGGTCAAATCTTTGTCGATAGCCGTTGGTCTGCAAGGGCGGAAGTAGTAAAAGCTCTAGTGAAAGGCTATAAAGAAATACAAAGTTGCCTTCAAGAAATATCTGAAGACCCAGGTGTTAAACCTGCTGTGAGGTTGGAAGCTCAAGGCATTGAATTAAAATTCCAAAATTTCCAAATCATTTTCTTATCACTTTTTTAGAATGATATTTTTGAACGTGTTGATAAATGTAACAATAACTTGCAAAAACACACGCTTGATCTTTTAGCAGGTTCCAAACAGCTACGAACCTTGGAAACTTTTATAAAAGATAAAAGGGAAGAGTTTAATACGTATGAAAAAACTGCTATAGACATTTTAGATTGCAAAACACCCACCTATAACAGGAATAGAAGACGGAAAATATTTGCAGATGAAACCCGTGGGGTTGAAAGCGATCTTGATGAAAGGACTGCATTTAGGGTTAACGTGTACAATACAATAATTGATTCCCTACTAGTAAACTTAGCAAGGAAGAGAGAATCGTATGATGCTTTGGTGGATCGATTCGAAACATTGACACTTCTGTTATCAGAAACTTCAAATGAAGCGATAATAAAAGCAGCTACAAAGTTTACTCAGTTTTATGATGATGACATTAATGTAGATTTCCCAAATGAATGTTGCCACTTTGAAGCTTATATTGATTTGGAACAGATACAACGGATATCACAAATGTGTATGTTTACACGCATTAAACAGAACAACTTGGGTATCACATTTCCTAACTTGGAAATAGCCTTAAGGATCTTCCTCACCTTACCAATCACGAACTCTACTGCTGAAAGAGGATTTTCTGTACTGACAAGAGTGAAGAAATCGAAAAGGTCTACCCTTTCAGACAGAAAGCTCAACTCTAGTTTTAATGTGCTGTGAGAGAGACATCACCTTGAAAACAAATTTTACAGAAATCATTAATAGATTTGCTAAGCTGAAAGCTAGGAAAAAAACAATCATTTAACATTTTTTTGTTTCTAAAAAATCTTGAAGATGTGTTACTAGTATTTTGTGTTTTTTTCAACTATTGTAATTTTACATAATTAATTAAATGAAATAGATTTGCTAAACTGAATGCTAGGAAAAAATCTGTAACCTAATTTAAAAGTTTTGTATTTCTTAAATATTTTGAAGGTAGGCCTATATGACAGTTGTTTTGGGGTATTGAAATAATATGTATTTAATAGAATTAAATAAAACATTTTTAGTCATTAAAATTGGATGATTTTATTTTCTCCTTAAAATCTGGTGTGGGTGGTGGTGGATGGGCTATGTGCTCAGAGCGCCCGTGCTCTGAGCGCCAACGCTAAAATCGTGCTCTGAGCGCCGATACTGATAAGCCCGTGTTCTGTGCGCCGAGGTTATCTGTCCATAATTAGACGCGGTAACACGTGGTTGCCTATCTGTCTGTCCGTTCTTCTTCAACTCCGTAGTCAACATTAGCGGTCCTATGTACAATTCATTGGTAAAACGAATTATTATACAACTAGTAAACTCCCGGAGCTGCAGAACTATCTAACTGTTTTGAACGAAATACGTTTATTATTAAGTTAGTTAAATTTAAATATTAGAAAGTTTCTTATATTATCAGAAAAATTATGAAAACGCAACTACGCTACTATTTTATTAGTAACATAACAATTTAAATCAGACAATTATAAGATAAATAATAAAATTTCCGAACTTCTGTATTAGATTTTTAGTTAAATTTTTAACAACAATACCTCAATGATAAATAATTTAGTCATATATTTTCAGTTTATGTATGTTTCTATAGATATCTGTAGGTCTACCTCTAACGTTATTCACAGATACTTGTAATTGATAACAAAATATGAGGTTTTTGAGACTTAGTTCACAAATCGTTTTGAAAGCGATTCAAAACGAGTGTTGAGACATGCTAATTCTGTCAAATTACTACACATTGAAAATACAGACTACAGATACAGATTTTGTATTTTAACTAAAATTCCTCATAACTTTAACCACAAATAAACTTTTATAATTTTTTAAACTTTGAGTTCTATTTTTGGCCCTTGGTGCTTTTAAAATTAATTTTTTGTTTTCATGTACCCTTGATACGCTCAGAATGTAATATACTCATTTGAACCCGGTAATGGTACTGATATTCCTCGTGAAAAAATAGACTCCATCTAGATCAAAATTCACGACTTTAATACTACTGTGTCACAACGATTGTCAAACCACAACTAAGGAAAGGTGCGAATTACAAGCTCATCTACGAATCGTATGGTCAGCGGATTTAAGGTATGCGGGTAGATAACCATACAAGTGAGTTTTGCCTTCCTTATCAATCCGCTTACATTGCACATCCTGTGTTTACGCATATATAAAGCTCAGCTCTGTCTCATAATTGTATTTTCAATTTCTTAATTACAATTGTATTTTTTCACTTTCTTTTATTGTCTCCTCAGATTTGTTCGTCCCAACCAAATGAGAAATCCTGAAATAATAAGTAGGATTATTCGCTAATGATCGATGTCCAAAGGCACCAATACATGCATAATAAAAATTTTCAAAATGAAAGTTGCAGGCTTCTGAAAAATGTGTAAGGCAATATTCACCCTTTACCGTTAAACAGAAATAGACGTGAAATACTCAACTTCGGCGGATGTAAGTTATTTTATTTCTCATTGACAGGTACAAACACAAAACACACACACACACAGATCTCTGTAGTTAAGTGTGATTTATAATTATTAAATAATATTAAAAATACTAAATAAAAATAATAATAACATTCTTAATATTAGTGGTGACCGTCGGTCAATAAATTTTAACGATGGAAAGTGAGAATCAGTCAATAAATATTACACAAATTTTACATTGTTTGTATCGACGTTTCGAAAATTTTATTGTCATCATTAGAACCTGTGTACGGACAACAGAGAAAAATCAAACACATAACATAACTACCAACCAGAACACCCTACTGCCTTCTAAACATATGTTCTTTTAATTATCTTTACAGGTCAAAAGGACGCTGTACAAATGTCTTCTGGTTTGTGTTTATAAATAGAGTGTGTATTGTAGGCACCTTACAGTTGTAGACAGTCATAATATTGTCTAGTATCAGTTAGTTTCAAAGTAGGTATGAGTAATTAATAATGACACATATTCGATTAGTTTTAAACTCATTGCAGTTGTCAATCCGCGTCTTTCATATTTTACGTTTACGCAGAGAGTTTATACCTGTGTGTGTGGGGGGGGGGAGGGCTAAGACAATTTTGTTTTACATCGGCAAAATAATAACACTTCTTACACATTATTTTACTTAAATAGATAGACATAATTACAATATTCCAAAAACCTAATTAATATAGTACTACAATTTTAATTATTGATAATATAATAATCCCTTAATTACGTTTGTAAATAATTATAGATCCAGTAATCATTGAATGTTTATTGGAATTGGTGCAAACAGCAATACATATCTAAAAATATGTTACAGCTGAATGCAGATTGTAAGATGTTCAATAACGTATATTATTACTACTAGCACTGAACACACTTATCCATAAATTAGAAATTATGTACAAAATAACAGAACTACTGATATTAAAACAGAAAATTATGGTAAACAAATCAATCATGTGACAATGGTTATAATTTATTATTTATATTGTTGTAAATAATATTTATCGAGTACATCGTCTATACAGAGTAATATAGTCTACTGTTAAATTATGCAGACGTCGCCATTCATACTCTTCCTCCCTATCACTCTCTCTCTCTCTCTCTCTCTCTCTCTCTCTCTCTCCTCTCTCTCCCCCCTACCAAAACACATAAATATTCCCCCCCCTCCAACACACTCAAATCACAATTACGCATATTCCACATATCGTAGGTACAGATAATATTCATGTAGAGTTCTTTACGTTTTAGCAGTCAGGTGGGCCTATACGAATACATCTGCTTCACGCATCTACACATACTAGAACCGACTCTATACTCATATACACATGAGTTTGTGTGTGTGTGTGTGTGTGTGTGTGCGCGCGCGCGCCAGTCAAAAAGAAATAAAATAACTTATTTCCACGGAAGTCTTAAAAGTAGTTGAATACTTCAGGTTTACTGCTGTTTAAAGGGAACTGATAAATATTATTATCTTATTCCTTTACCTTTTTCAGAAATCTGCAAATTTCACTTAGAAATTTTGTATTATGTTTGTAATAGTGCCTTTGCACATACATCTTTGGTGAATAATCCTCTTTATTCTCAGAATTTCTAATTTGGTTGGGACGAAAACATTTGAGAATTTGGTTAAACATAACTCTAAATAATAAAGGAGAATACGATTATGAGACAGAGACCTGAGCTGTATATATGCGTAAACACGGGATGTACAATGGAAGCGGGTTGATAAGAGCGCAAAACTTTCTAGTATGGTCGTCTATACGGCTTAGATAGCCGCGTACCTTAAATTTGCTGACCATATGATTCGTAAATGAGCTTGTTACATGCACCTTTCCTTAGTTGTAGTTTGACAATCGTTGTGACACTGTAGTATGACTAAATTATTTGTCATTTAGGTATTATGGTTGCAAATTTAACTAAAAAACTAACGCAGTAGTCCAAAACGTTTAGTATTTATTTTTTGATTGTCTGCTCTACAGTTATGTTACTAATAAAATGGTAGAATAGTTGGGTTTTCGTAATTTTTCTGATAATATGAATAATTGTCCAATATTGGAATTAACTATCTTAATAATAAATGTATTTTGTTCTGGGGCCTTACTAGTGCTGTGATAATGGTTTTAATAATGACTTGCACAAATTTTCATTGGACCGCTAGTGTTGACAACGAAGTTGGCGAACAGCGGATATACAGATATGCAGCCAGGTGTCTAATGATGCATAGATAAGGTCTGCGCACAGAACACGGGTTTATCAGTATCGGCGCTCAGAGCACGATTTCATCGTTGGCGCTCAGAGCACGGGCGCTCTGAGCACGCAACGGGTGGATGGGGGGCGTCTTGCCCAGGGCACCATTAACGTAAGCCCGGGCCCTGCACATAACTGTAGGTAAAAACTATAGTACTAACTGTATCAAACAGTAATTTCGATTTTTGTGACCAAGTGCCCTTGCGCAATGCAATTTGCGTGCGACAATCTTATTTCGTACACTGCCATCCATCTGTCAGAATTATTCTCGTGTGTATATAACATCGTTGAATGACCGCGATCGCACTGCTAATTGTGATAACGAATGTGCTTATTTTGCAAAAATTCAATGGAACTGGGATCTGTTGGGAATATGGCGAATTAATGTTAACTACGACACTGTTACACTGGAATAGTTAAACTTAACTGAGGTTGTATAAGATTCTGCATGTAATGTGTCGTATAACGTGTTACTTATGAAGCTGTTGAGACTTTCTGGTTTACATTTAGGCAGAGAGAGTGAGTGAGAAAGAAAGACAGACTTCGTGTGATAAGAAATACCGTTTATAGTACGATAGCCAAAACACAGGATGTTTACTGCAGGTGGCTTCTGAGAAAGTCCTTGAAAATAATGAACGAATAAGTCAGTGGTGGGGGGACCAAAGTGTATAAAATAATTATACAGCCCAATTCTACATCATTGACTCGTCAATTCTTACACCTGAATACAGAGTAACAATTGGAGCGACCTGCTAAAGGTTTAGAATCTTCTGTTGCGCAATTGATGTGTATAACTGAAGAAAACTGTTGTGTTAGAATTGGAGGTTATTGTTATGAATGTATAAACAAAAAATGTGGTACTTGTCTTATGCGGTTTTTATCACTGAATCTGATGGTGGTAAAATAAAATGCCTCTGATAATTAGTACTTTTTATATAGTGGGGTCGAAAAAATTCAAGAATTGATGCCTCCTGTAATATGATGGTGAACTGATGGGAAGATACGTTTATATATATATATATATATATATATATATGTATACATATACGGTCGGGATTGTTTGGGAAGAACGATGAGTTTGATTACCCACATTAAAACAGGGAGAATATTTCTTACCCTACGTGGCACACGCTGAGGTGGGCGATTGCTCCCTGATGGTCGGTTGTCAGAGAGAGTTGAAAATAATGGGGTAGATTGTCTACAGCGGTCCAGGCGTAGCTTATCAGCATAATAAGTATTCGAGGAGTGGACGCACAACTGCTCCAATTCACGGAAATTTGTAGGCCTATTCATGAGCACCAACCGTGACCTCTCGCCAGGGCACAAACCCACCAGGATAGCTTCAACAATCTCAATTTCGCTCATTGACACCTTCAGTATCTCGGAATACTGACGAATGTCGGAAGTGTAATGGGCCACATTTCGTTTTCACGTTCTCCGCGATATACATATGACTGTTCGTATATGGCAGATGGGATAAATGTGTTAATTACCTAACGGTGATACTGATCAACCTTGCCGCAGTTGGTAACAGATTCAAAGATTTTATGGCTCAGAGGAACTCTGATATATGATGTCAATTTTTGGAACAGCTGATCGTCGGGTAGTTGAGGGAGATGAGTTAATTTGACTAATGTTCCAAGAAAGTGTAATAATTCATTTATATTCAATCCATCAATAGAGGGAATCTCAGCAAGATACCTCTCTGCGGGGTGCCTAATTTTACCGAAGAGACTACACGGTGGGAAGGAATGAACACAAGGAATCGAGTTACTAGGAATGGGCATGGGGTTGCTGTTGACGTGATTAATTTTAGTTGGATGGCTCCAGAAGAAGACAGGAGTGGCGGATCTATCCACGGTACGGATGCTGGTAATTTCGTCGATTGAAGATTATATGTAGGTAGAGTAGTGGTAACAGATGGATTTGTGGTGGTGGACCAAGTTACAGTAGTCGTAGAAGACGATGAGAGGGCGGGGAGGTAATATGGATGAGGAATGGTAGGAAGGTTACGATCACAATTGATCGTTATCATGGGGATGGTAGTGGTTGCAGGTAAAGTAACATCCTGGTAGCAATCCTCCTCACTCTCAAGGCCGGGTAAAGAAGTATCTTGGGTCTCACGAAGGAGGTTAGATAGGATAGTCTCGGCGGCGTGGATCAATTTCACCGCAGATTCCGGCAACTCATCAAGACTAAATCCACGGGCCTAATTAGATAACCGTCTCTGCAAGTGATTAACTGGTAATTTGGTGTGTGGCTCGCTGGTTGGCCATAGGTAACACATCGGACCTGATACTGTTCACAATGTTTTGTACTTCAACTAATTTGTTGGAACATAATTGAATTTCAGCTACGACATCAATGGACTTTAGTAAGCCCCTTACTAAAGCTTCAAGTTCATCACCAAAAAGTAGGTCAGGATTAAATTTGGAAATAATGTGCGCCACGACATGCGAATTGGTAACACTAACAAACGAAATAGAGCAAATTATGTTAAGTACACCTTTTAGAGAATTATCTGTGCTTGGAATCTAGTTCTATTGTAATTACGCGCAGGACTCGATAACCAACCAGTTCATGGAATATACTGTTTTATCAGCAACACAATACCTCACGAGACGCGTAACATTATGTACACAAAGCATTACATCTACATAGTAATAAATTTATAGGTATTAATTACATAAAATATTTGTTAAAAATCAGACTACTTGTTTCTCGAGTTACAAGTTTAGTTTCACAGACAGACGAGGCCAGAAGGTGATAAAGGTAATATTCTTAGTTAAATTAAAACGACTGACGTTCTAGTTTGTGAAGATCGTGGAGACACTACAAGATTTACTGTAACAGTTAAACTGTATTTAAGGTCTGTATGGGTACTCCTGTATTAAATTTTAAATAATTATAAGTATAATCCTACTAACTTGGAACACACAAGAAAAATTAGTGTTCCGAGTCAGTAGTATTACACGTTAATCAACGGATACGTCATGGACAACTAAATCCAATAAATTTTAAATTGAGAAGAGCAACGGTTTATTTAAATAGCGTTTCTCATTTAATTACGAATGGAAGCATATGCAAGAGGTGTTATTTTAAATATCACAATGGAACGTCCGTGACTAGGGTACTGCGTCGATTCTGACGAAGATACTCTACGATTTTGACGTCTACGTCTGACGTCTGACGTCTGATCGTCTACGATTCTGACGTAGACGAGAAGTCTACATTTCTATGTAAATATCTGTGTTCTTAGTGTTGTCCTATTATTCTACTACCCTATCTTTATAAGCGCGCTTTAGGTTTATACCGTACCTGTTATTCGTCGGAATTTTATTGAGGTATCTTGTAATGTCTATTACACTTTTATGTTATCATTGTATATCATAACCTGCCAGGCTAGATAGACTTTTAATCACACATTTTAGTACATTCTTTTCTAAGTTTCTCCTTTGGATTAGCATTTTTGTTGTTTTCTAAAACGTTATTGAAATTACGGTATTCCTAATAAATTTATATTTTATTTTCAGCACGTTAAATTCTTATTTAATTTACGGTAGTATGATTAAAAGCACGTTGATGTACGGATCCAAAACATGGAGAATAAAAGAACAGGTTAAAAGGAAGTTAGAAGCTACAGAAATGGATGCTTTGAGACAAGCTGCTAGAACTTCAAGGCTCAAGCGAATATGAAATGAAACGATCAAAGAAGAAATGAGCGTACAAAACGCAATCATCGACTGCATTAAAGAAAGACAACTAATCTGGTACGGACACGTACAAAGAATGGGACAAGATCGACCACCAAAGGAAACGATGAGATGGATACCTAGAGAGCACAGAAAGAAAGGAAGGCCCAAGAAAATCTGGATAGAAGCCATAAAAAGATTAATGAGAGATTGAGAACTAAACGATGAAATCTGCAACGACAGACAGAAATGAACGTTAGACATCGGACAACGTCTTAGGACGTTTTCACCCCGAATTAATAAGAATAATTTTCAGCATATAATTTTAATTTTTAAGTATACGTCACTTTTCAGCAAGACGTTTAAATCAATTTTTATGTGTTGTCCTCAGCTACATTCACAAAATGTCTTTACTGCAATATAAGACAGCATGACCAGCAGTAAAACGCCATGTGTGACAAACTGCCCGTTATACAGTCCGTGACTCCCAGATGTGCATCTGACCACTACAAATCGTTGTCAGTGCAGTAGCCATAAAACATTTCCTACTGACGTTGTAAATTTTATCACTAGAAGTAGCATTCCATCTGGTGCCGAAACATATATATAAACTGAGTATTACTTTTTTAATTGTCTGGTATTAGTCTGTTCCATTTTTGTTATTAGTCTGGGAACAAAACATATCCATTCCGCTTAACACGTTCAACTTCATCCAGGTTCTAGTATTTGACCTTTGAAATAATTAGGATTTGCTCGGTACTTCTATACATTAATCTACATTAACTGAATAGTAAATAGTATACTTGCTGACGGATGAGTATGCAACACATCCCTCGAGAAGTTAGAGGAGGCTCGGTGCTACCCCATATACTTTTCAATCTATCCTCAAAATTCTATGTTTAAGAATGGAGTGGAAAATTTCAAGTGGGAATAAAGATTACCGGAGAACCGATAGGTTACCAAAAAGTATGCAGATGAAACTGTAATCCTAGAGTCGGTTGCTGTTCTAAGAGTTGGGTATAAAAATTACAGAAAACAATTAAAGGTCTTCAGGAAGAAAAAAAAGAACAGGTGTAAGCGACATCGAAAACTTCTGCTGGTGGATTACAGAAAACCTTGACTCTGATCTAGAAATTCAGTCATATATGGGAATAGTACGAACCACTTTTAAGAGAATGAAGTCACGGGTATGCTATGATACTTTGTTGAAATGAGATTTCTCAGCCACGTGGCAAGTTATACTCTTCATGATCATACAAGAAAACAGATATACGGCAGGAACTAAATATTATGAGTATACTCGACAGGATTGCCCAATATCGGCTGAATTGGTGGGAACACCATGGATGACTGACGCATCCTCAAACTACTATAGCACTTTAAGCCGTGGGGACGGAGAGGTGTGGGACGTCCGAGGAAGAGCTGGAGTGACAAGCTATAATGTTTGCTTGTTTGAGACCGGAACAAACCAGCCTTGGTTTAATCCTTGGAGATGATGATGATGATGATGATGATGATGATGAACTTTCAGCTCATTACTTGAAAACTGATCTCTGGTATTTATTGGTTGTGCCATGACTGTTGTATTTATCTATTTAACTATGCCATCGAATATTAAGTTGTAGCCTTCAAAGGGTTGGCCGCAATACATTACTCTCGTTCATAATTTCAAATTTAATTTAATACAGTTTAGTAGAAAGTCAAATACTTCTACTTTGTCTTCTCCTCTTCAAGGACTAAGTTATATAAACCTGTTCCAGCACCCATCTCATCCTTGTACGACCCACGTCTCTTCTACCGATGGCTTTATAGTTCAGTGTAGCTTTTCGCAATCGATCCTCTGTCATACTTTTTAGATAATCCCACCATTGTCTTCTGTAAATTGAAATAATTCCATTTTCTTTACTTCGAGTTCTGCTTTGATATCCTAATGTTTTTATTCTGTCTTGCAATGTATAATTTAAAGTATTTCGAAGAAACTGCATTTCAGGACTCTGAATCTTGCCGCATTCCGTTTTTTGTCATTACGCACACTTCACTCGCATAAATCAATGTGGGTATTGCAATTGTCTTATAAAATTTAATCCTTTCGCTGTGTTTTGTTTTTTCGCTTAATCGTACTACAAATATTTCTAAATTTACTTATTTTCTCTCTTATATCATATTGAGATTCATAGCTTACTGCACAGCCGAGATATTTGAAACGGTTCACTTGTTCTAAAGCTCAGTTGTTTATAACCATCTTAGTCCTAAGTAGACATGTACCTTTAAAAGCCGTGGTTTTGGTCTTTCTTACTAAATTCGTCAGCGAGTACTATCTTGCCACTTCTTGTAATTGAAACATAGCTCTTTGTATAGCATCCTCAAATCAAGTCAAATACAAAACCAAATAAGCTTTCATGGAAAGCTTTGTTGTTTACGTAAAAAGCTTTCATGAAACAGCAAACCGAGCTATTTACAGTTTGTTTCATGAACAGCTCGGTTTGCGTTCAAGTGACGCACAACTCTTAGTTTTGCTGTTCTCAACATCGATTTAGTTCGAAGAGAGTTTGGCAAACTTGGAGATTGCGGATTACTCTTCACCTCTGTCTGAATGTGCTCAGGCAGGTATTTAGTATTATAATGTATAAACTACAATAAAGCTACAGGACAGAACCTCATTACCTAAATCTGGTTATTAGCTCAATCTGTTTAACAAGCAGTGACGAAATGGCAGTAAACGTAAATAAAATTTTGACACAATTGTTTTACTTTATAAATAAATTAAGATTAAATCAAAGTACGAGCATGCTACATTTCATGCAGTTTGACATATTTATGATCGTTTGTAATGTTAAACACGAATCCAGCCCCGATGTTTGTGATAAGTAATAATTTATTATCAGAGAAAGTTACAGGATTCAAATTCCTGAAGAGAACTTGGACAAATTGTAGTAATTTCAAACAAATAATATACAAACAGTAACCTTTTATTATTATATACATATTCAGTGTGTGTGTGTGTGTGTGTGTGTGGCTCTGCGCATGCTTTGTTACTCTGTACATTTCTGTATTTCTAACCTTAAGAAAAATACGTAGTTAATTTAATCGTTCCCGTTTATTTATAAATACTGATATTGTTATTAGTATTAAACATTTCAAAATTTATTAGTTTTCAGTGTAATACAGAGTAATGTTCGGCCATTAACAACTACTAGTAACTTTCATAAATGTGGACTCCTAGCATAAGAGTATGTATATGTGTATATGAGAACTTGCACGAGTCTGGTCAACAGTACAATTTGTGAGCCAAGACATGTTTCAGTTTGAATATAGTTTGAATGAATTATAAACAGATCATCGATATTTGGTCATATATGACTAAAATGTGAAATACTGACAATGTAGACTATTTTAAACTTAATAAAAATGTTGTGGTTTATGTAAAGAAATAATGAAGAGTTACAAATCATTTGCAAGAAAACATTTTACACTAGTTTGCAACATGTACTAGTGTAATTTGAGAATGTTTATTATATTTCAGAGTTTACTGGTGTAACGGTTTGTTACATTTCGTCTCCCCCCCCTATCTTATCTAAACATGTGGCTCAGAGGGGTAGGCTTGGTGAATGTGTGTGGTAATCGGCGTGACGTCGATACGTAGTTGAATGTAGGACGCGCGTTATCTCACGTTGGTCTGTGGTGACATGTCTGGTGACTACCTATCACCGGTTTCCTGTTGTAAGTAGTCAGTAGCGAGAGAGCGCGGCCTCCTGACTGGTGCCATCACGCCTGTGTAATTTGTTCTGCCTTACGAGGTAAGGAAGTACCGAACACATTTGCTTTATTAATTCAGAAATCATGAATCATTCAGTTTATTATGTAAAGCGGTAATTATTATTTAATAATCAATTAACGATTCTCATGAAAATGTAATTGTGTACAGTTTGAAGTCATTCTGTAGACAGTATGTAATAGGTTCATGTTTTGTCAATCAAGATATTAATTAGAGCAATATTATGCATATTTTATTAAAAATTACTCTTCAGTTCATTAACTGATAACCTTTCGTTAATAGTTTTCTGTACGATCTTTATTGTCATAGCAAAATGCATAACCTATCAGTCACGCTTGTTATACTAAGAAGTATATAGCCTATTATATCGCTGCACATGTCACGGGTGGTTAAACCGTTAAAATTAAATTAATATCAATGTGCAGGCTGCAGGTGTATGGACGAATAACACGTGAAAACTGCTTGGTTGAACTTCAGTCCAGCAAAGAGTGCGTCTTCGGAAAACTGTGCTTTCGGGACCGTTCTGCAGTTGCTCAAGTAGTCACGGACATTACCTTTTCACGATTTGTGGACATCTCTCGGCGTGTGGCTTCATCGTAAGAAAGCCCAAGTATCGGAGGACTATCAGGTGACCTCAAACCAGTCATACATTTTGGAGGCCTAAATCGCGACACAAATCTCTTCACTCAACAACCTACTATAATGATCGCAATTTTTCAAAAGTCGGAGAGTGAAATCTGGGAAATACTATTTCACCCATAATTTAAAATAATAAAACATGTGTTAACAAACTAAGTCCTGAAAATTGAGTGTGTTAAGACCTGCACTTGTAGTGTCGTGTGCAGCATGGTAACATAGACCGTGACTTGAGATTAGAAAATAAGTAATTGATGTATACTTAATGTGAATCGTACAGTAATCTCAATGTATAGAATTTAAAGTAAAAAAAAAAGAAAAAGATAATTTTCCTAATAATAAGGTGCACCTATTAAATTAATTTAGGCAATGCTCTTAAAAGAGACAGTAATGTGAATGGTTTATGATAAGCTAATGTAAAGCTATGATTATAATGTAAAGCTATTGTAGAAAAATTTTAAAGTCAAGAGCCCTAGTTGCTGCTCTATTCATCGTTATAAATTTGTGTCGTTTGAATAAATTATTATTTATTCTTACCACGTGTTACGTGTTTTACATATGGCATCCCACTTTGGGTTCCCAGTGTTGTGACCGTGACCAAGGGGGGGGGGTTACAAATTGCGCCACTCTGCTTTTGTTAAAATAAAAAGTAAAATTCACCGGGTACGAATTCCGTTATTGTTCCATATTAAGCTATAAATATAATTCAAGATGTGATACCATTATGTAGTTATAACTGTGTGGGCGGTTATCAAGAAGAGAAGTATTTAGGCGTGTTCCGATTGTCACTGCTGATCAGAACACGCGTATTTCAAAAGTTAGAATGATTAGTGCCATAAAATTATTTCAAAACTTTAGTTCAATACTCATGTGGGTTTCATGAACTAGGAAACATGTTAAGGTGATGTTCATGTTCGGAGTTGTATGGATCGTGCACATGTTTGTCGGAACATGTGTGATCATGATGTGATGTGTGATGCACATGTTTAAATATTTATAACTTCAGGTACTAGCAAATAAAGTTATATAGTTGTTAGTTATTATTGTTATGATTGTTATTTGTTATTATATTGTTGGAGTTATTTGTTAATTATTAGTTAGAGTTTATTTGGCGTTATACATACATAGCATAATATTAAATTTAATTAGATTCATTGTTGGTTTAGATTATTTAATTGTTGAATTCTGAGACACATGTGGTTATGTTTATGTGTGTGATAGCGATTTATGTACTTAAATTAATAACAGTTTAGCAATGATTTTACCACCGCGGTCGGCGATTAAAAGTTTACATTTCTTCTGTTAAATGCTTTTATCCCAAAACAAGATATTATTTGTCGTGACGATTTTCGGATCTAGAAACTTGCCTGCGCTCACCTTAATAAAAAATTTGTATTACTCCATGAATGACGGTTAATATTATAGAACGTTTCATTTTCACTCAACCCACTCTTTCACTTGTCGTGTTCATGAAACATTTTTGTATAAATGGTTGGATTTGTGTGGGTCATCTTTTGATTCTTATTTTATTATTTGTTTCGTGAATAATATCACTTTTTGGCTTTATCAGTTATATTAGTAGTGTAATTAATGTCAAAAGTAACCAATACCTGATCTACATGAGAATACTACTGGTGTTAACGTTAAACTGATATACCAATGTCAGAATAATGACCTATATGACTGATACTAACTAGAGTAGAACTTTATCCGTAGACATCACACTACATTTGAGAGATAATTTGAGAGCTAATTTTTAATTTAATACAACCGTCATGGGGAGAAAGTAGAATAACTATCTACATAGGCCTATACTAATATATGAAAAACATTAGGTAAGTCAGAAGTATAGCGATGGTACGATACTTCGTGTAGGTTGAAAGGAATCTTACTAAAATACCGGAGTGATAACCGAAGCAATATGAATTGAACCAGGATGTAGGATCGCAACAAGGGAACGGAAAACGTTTAGGCTTAGGAATGTTGTCTTTTAAGCAAACAGTGACTGTTATCGTGAACACAAATTATAGTGGGCGGATGCTCACGACAAGCAAGGGCTTGTCACGACAGGGCGGACGTATAATGAACTTGAAATATCATTATTAGTTATTTGCGTTACTGAATTTATTTGCGTTATCTTAGAGGTACAGAGAAGAAACCTACCCTCGCTTCGAACGCTCCATTCAAATGAAAATATACGTTCAAGAGTAAAAAATGGTGTATAATATATGTGACATGAATAGTGTTATGTATATATATGATAAACATCTCTTTAGAAAGAGCATACATATATTCAACATTTTGCTCTACATTTTGATATACATTCAAATAAGAATGTGTAAATCTATGTGGGCGTCATCAAAGACTGCATTTATATACACAGCATAGCTTGGAAGCCTTGATTCACTACCTAGAAACTACATTGAATCATTAAACCACATTGCCTTGCGTAGGAAGCTGCTGAACATATGCGCAGTAAACTAAAGCAGATAGTTTTCTTTAGGTATGTGTTATACAGAGATGATGGAAGATTAAGATCAATTATCTTTATGTTTTATAAATGTGTAACAACAATATTTGAGTGATAATTATAAGTATGAATGTAAAAATAAGAAATTACTTGATTCAGAACAACTTTAAATGTTAAGTTTTAAACCGAAGAGCCTATAATTTTTTTCAAAATGTCTTGTAGTATAAATAAAATTAATTGAGAACATAATTTGTTGTATGATTACGCATAAGTAAATAATTATTTTCCTCTCTTAGAAGTTTATTTTCTCAGGAAAAAAGAAAGATATGGTAGAAATCTATTAAAGGAAACAGTTTAATCACTTTAATTTATAGATGTATAATATAATGGTATTAACTTTATAAAATTTCTAAATTTTCTACTGCACATAAGAAATACATTTTTGACTCATCATATTTTTAATAGCAAGGTTCAACTGCCGTGAAATAGCTTCCAATCATTCGTTACAGATGCCAGTCCTACTACCCGGTCCACAAAACAAACCGAACAACTAAGTATCTGTATTGTCATGTAACTTTGTTTACATTTTGTTTTGACATACATATTGTTATTGGTATCCAAGTCACTTTGTTATTCATAAATTACCTTAGATCCGTCGTTTCTCTTAAATGAATCCGACTTGGTTTTTTTAAATGACGATTTTCGGAACATACGTTTTATCTTCAGATTAATTCACTCAGTTGAGGTCGTTAAATGTTAAAATCGCATTACTTTGTACTTACACACGTCCGTATGCGGTGCGCACCCTTTGAAGGCCGACCGGATACTGAAATTGTCTATGAATGTTTGTGCAAGTTGAAGGCTGCATCGTATAGCGGGTTCGATTTAAAGAGGAAATAATAATTATTCAATATGAAATCCCGACTGTGTATGTTATTGTATGCTTTGTAATTTTCTAACTCTTCTAAAGCGTTCATGTACTGTGCTTTATTGCAAATGTGTAATGATTTAAATGTGGTGTGAAATCTGTGTAAGTATTATTGCTTGAAATCAAATAGTTGGATTTTATGTAATTAAGTGAAGTCTAACTTTTTAAATTATGTTTCGGTGTGTGTCTGTTAAATGTCTTTAGGAAACCTCACCAGTTTGGCCGATATAACATCAATTGCAATCATCGCACGACAATTTATATACATCTGTTTTTTTATCTAACGGTGTGATACTATTATTATTGCGGAGTATATTCAGTTCATTGTTATTTGTCTTGAAAATTTTAGTGATGTTAATTTTACTTAACGTGGAGGTTAAATTTTTGTCATTATATTAGTATAATAAGTAGCGGTTGTATATAGTATATTAGTATATGGTAAGCGGTTGTAACAAGGAGGTTAAAATTTTTGTCATTATATTAGTATAATAAGTAGCGGCTGTATATAGTATATTAGTATATGGTAAGCGGTTGTAACAAGGAGGTTAAAATTTTGTCATTATATTAGTACAATAAGTAGCGGTTGTATATAGTATATTAGTAAATGGTGAGCGGTTGTAACAAACTTTGGATTTACGTCTTTTCCTAAATTGTGATTTAATCTCTTATTTTTATGTCTTTTGAGGTTTTTATATTTACTTTGACTTTTTTATTTTTAGGTTTGTCTTATTTTTTACATAATCCATCACTCATGGATTTTCTGTACTCGAATCAGCCACGTAATTTATTTCTCTAAATCGAAGTTTCAAATTGGCTTTCACTGCTGGCGTCAACATTATTACAATCACTGTTTACAGGGCTGTAGGGCTGTGGTAGATTGCTTAAGATATCATTACTATCAGACGTTTCAGCCACATCGTTTCCGGGGTGCGTTAGGCTTGTCATCCTCCAACGTTTTTCTACTATAGATCGTCTACAGAGCTGTGGACAAAACGTCTAGAAATAATATTTTTACGAATGGAAACACCTAGAATAGCCGAGAGAGTCCTCGTCCCGTCCTCCCGCCTAGTGTGGTAGGTGTTGCCTCAGTCTAGGCCGCACACAAGTAGGTTCTATACTCTGATTAACGAAAGAAAGTGACGCGGAGCGGCCGCGCGGCGACCGAGTTTGTAGTAAAAACATTCCACTTAATAACCTCGTTGAAACGTAAAATACAGGGCTAGTAATGTCTAATAAACTGTATTTTAATCATGAGTTAAAGACGTTTTTATCAAACTTTTCTAATTTTTAATATCTTTTTCAATTAATTTACATTGAGAGTTAAATAAAAAAATACACGAATTTGAATTAAAAATTTAGGGTTTATCGTTTTATTACGTAAGAACTCAGAGGTTAAGCATCAGAAAAACATTTCTTGCAGACAAATGGTAGTGCACCTTCTTCAGTACAATATGTCAAAAATTGAGATTCCTACGTTTAAAATTAACGACGTTATTAATTTTTTTCTAATGTCCTGTTAACTCAGTTGTTAAAAGTTGTACATGAATGAGATTTGCGTGACGCTCTCTTTAGATAACTAAGTGTAGAAGACATATACAACTTACACCTTGTACGTGATAGGAATACTACAATGGATTAATATATAAAGTGAATTTCACAGAGAGAAGTGCGTGGCGCTCTGCGGCGGAAGTACGGTCAGAACCTAGTGGACCCTTTTTATTCGCGCGCGCTACCGTCAACCCCAGCGTCTCGGCCTCTCCTTTCTGTCCACAAATAGCACACGCTTCCAGGAAAACTGACCCTTATACACACACTAAGGGTAAGGGAAACTTCCAGCTTTCAGTTTAGTTGATGTGGTGGTTGAGTGATGTTCGGTTGTTGGTTATCTTGACTTTAAGTGTGAGTTTCTTGTGGTTCCATTATAAAGTGACGTGTTTTCATAAGTTATTTTGTGTGAATATACTTCGGTGGCTGACCATGGAGCAACGTAACGAGGCTGAACCAAGGAAACATAGGGGAAGACCTAGGATTCGAACTCCAAAGAAAAGACAAACTTCGGGCCGAGGCGTGCCTATGAAAGGACAGTCAAGAGAAATTGTGTGCAAAGTGCGGGAATATTTTGATAGAGAAAAGGCGAACAAAGGTCCTTTGATTCCGGTTAATAATGCAATACAGCGAACTGCAGATACTCTGAAAATACATAAAAATACAATTGTGCGAGTTTGCAAGGAAAAAGAATTGAAAGAAATACAAGATGACAGTAATAGCCAACTTTCAACTCCGGGCAAACTGAGGAAACGGGAGAAAACTGTGACAAAACTTGACACTTTTCAGGAAGACGCTATACGAAGACATGTATATCAATATTACATAAGAAAAGAATATTTTAATAAAAAAGAGTTGAATCCGTTTACGCCCAGCGGTGGACGCCAATTTAACATTAAAATTTGTTTATGCTCTTTATCTCAGGGTTAAAAAAATAATAAATGCTCATTTCTACTGATAGCTTTTAAATTTATTCACACTAGTTTGTTATTACTTGTAAATATTAAAAAGTAGCACAAAATTCTACGTACTCATTAGTACTTGTAAATATAAAATTAACACATTACCAAAACTTAATTCTCATGGTTAAATTGTAAATATCAAACAATAATACACTTATAAAATTGAATACTCATTATTTAATTGTAAATATCAAAAATAATACATTAATAAAATTGAATACTCATTATTAAATTGTAAATTTAATATTAATACATTAATAAAATTAGTTATTCAAACTCTCAATCTAATGGTTGCATATTAATAATCATTCATCAATTGCGTTTAATACTTAAGTAAATTACAATGTTTAGCTTCATCTTATAAATTTTTAATATGAACAATCTCTTATGTTATTACTATACTTTCTAATTACGAATTCATTTAGAACTTGGGAATAAACATTACTCCAAAACTGATAAAGAATGATAATTTTACTTCTAAATAAACTTTAAAATACATTTTTTAATTCCTTTACGATTACATTAATGAATTCTAGTGTGTGTGGATTCTTTGAGATGACAGACAGTGTATCTAAATTAACTAAGACATGTTTTACTATACTTGATATTCGAATATCCAATCCCTCGGTGGTTGCGGTGATGATTCCCTCATGTCGATCGTTCTAGAATCGTGCAGATAACTCCTCCAGATGATAGATGGTACTGGATGAATCCCACGATGTCACTCACAGACACTTCACTCACCAACTCCACCCATTCGGATTATAATTTATGATTAAAAGTTAGCATTCTCTGTTGTACACCGACATGGTGAATTATTTCAAATCTGAATTAATATTACGCACTTTTGTTGCGGTATGTCAAGTTTTCATGAATGTAGTTGTGTTGTTAACCTTTCTTAAAAGTTATTGTTGTAAAGTGTTCGTATACACTGAATTTACATTATTGTCTGGTTACTATCTGTTTCAGTTAATGTTCACTGGTATGCTAATAGTGTGACTCTACTTCATAGTTCGTTTGCTTGTAATGACTGTAAACTACCTTCTCACACTGTGTATCGAATTATTCTAAGTTCAACAAAATGCTAATTACTCCAGTAACGGACTTCACTCCGATCGCGTTCGAAATTTAGTTAGAACTCCTCGAGCGCGCTTCTGTCCCCTTCCTATATTCTCCTTACCAAATTTCCCACCAGATTTCTGATTCCAACGACGCCGTGTCCTTATTGGTTTCATATTTTTCCCTCCAAGTCCAAATACCACCTATCTTTTAAAGGCGTTCTCTGATAGGGCCCCTGGTTCCCCACCAGATTCTCCCTTGCTTCGTATTTTGAGGTCGTTGTCATTTCCAGACAACGCAGCAATAAATTGTATCTGTCGTTTTTTCTAAAGTCTACAGCGACAACTCTGAGTTTCTCTTCCATTTGCATTGTTTCTGAACTTCGTCGCTCTGGCGTTATTATCTATTCTTGTTCAAGGGCCTCGCCTACCCTTCTTTGAAAGTTGGGTTTTCTTTTAGTTGCCAGCCAACACCCCATCCTTGAGTTTGGGACTTACTCTCTGCGCTTTCGCTTCCAAGTAAGGTCAAAACCCTGTCATCGACCGCTGGAGTCTTTCAAATCAATACACCCTTCGTCGCTTTCTCCTGACAGCTGGCGTACACATGTATGCTTGACCATTGTTAAGCCTTTCCTCCTTTAATGGCTCTGTACACATTGTATGTAGTTTCCTATGGAATCAATGTGTTTTCACAAAAAACTGGTGTTCTACGTACCGGGAGCAGTGAACTCTGCTTGTTCACAGAGCATGCGTTGCAGCTGCCTACGAAATTTATGACCTGTCCGTCACTAGAGCGTGTTTGCTCGTTCTCCTTTTGTCCCTTACAAAATATGTTTTCCACACATACACCCTTCGTTATTGCTTCCAACGACACTTCTTGCTGCTAATTATAAAATAAAACTTTTCGAAATTGTTGGTGTTATAATATCCCACTTTGAAAACACTCTTTATCATCGTTGGAAAATGAAGAGCTGTTTAATGGCAGTCTGTCTTCGCTTAGAAACGTGCTAAAAGGTTTAGGATTTACGTGGAGAAAATTTTCGGGCAGAAAAGTGATTGTCGCTGCCTGGAGGTGTCGTTTTCTTTCCCCAAATCAAAGACGAGGATTTAGATAATATAATTTGGCTCGATGAGACCTGGGTGAATGCTGGGCATTGTTTGATACATGGATGGACTGATGAGTCACTTCAGGGGACAATGTCAACACCTATAGGGAAAGGTGAACGATTAATATTATGTCATGCAGGTTCTTCAAAGGGGTTTGTTCAAAATTCCCTTCTTCTATATAAATCGAAAAAAACTGGCGACTACCATGAAGATATGGATCACGACAAATTCTTCGGTTGGTGTTCTGAAACTTTGCTAAATAACCTAGAAGAGCCTGCAGTAATAGTCATGGACAATGCTCCCTACCAATCTAAGCAAATTGATCCCACAAGCAAAGATAAAAAAGCTGACATACTTGCATAGCTGGATAGGCAAAATGTTCAATCTACAACAGACTTGAAAAAATCAGAACTTTTGGAATTAGTGAAATGGCACAAGCCCCAGAACAAAAGGTATTTTATTGATGAATTGATAGAGAGCAGAGGTCACAAAGTGATAAGGCTACCACCTTACCATTGCTAGCTTAACGCCATTGAGCTAATATGGGCTCAGGTTAAGGGGTATGTTGCCGAAAACAACAAAATATTTACTTTAAAAGACGTTGAACGACTGACTAAAGACGGATTTAATAGCATTACTGCTGAGAGGTGGAAGCAAGTAGTGGACCACACCAAAAAAGTTATTATCGATGCATGGAATAACGAAGGACTAATGGAAGAAGATGTGGAGGAAATGATTATATCCGTGGGAGACAGCAGTAGCTCCGAGGATGATAATTGTTCAGAAGATGATAATAGTGATGACGATCCAATGGAGGATATCAGAGAACTTTCGTTTGAAGACTACTAACTCACAGCTATAAGTGTTTTAATAAGTGTTTTTTTATAGAGTGTTTTAATAGTGTATTTTTATGATTTATACACATATTTTATGAGCGGATTCCATAAAAGCCGAAGAACCCTACAATACTTGTAAGTACCGTACTGTCTTTATTATTTATTTGTCAATGCTAATAACACTATAATTTACTAATTGTTTTTACATTTCGTACATTAAAACAGTAAAATACTGTTATAATTATGCAATATCTGGTAGACCGAGCTTTGCTCGGTAGTTTTAAACTGTAAACTGTATTTCATAGTTAAATAATTAGTTGTTGTGAAATTTGAATGGCATTAACAATTTCCCAGTAATTACATTGCACTTCAATTAGTAGTATTAAAGCTGATCACAAAACAAATACAGTTTATTAACAAGAAAACAAGAAAACAATAAACACCGTACCGCAAAAGAGTGATAAACAATCATTCAGGACACTCCATCTGTTATAAAAAGGATGTAGTTCAACTAAACCACAAAAGTCTGGTCAGATGTAAGTTTTTGACATATCTCCAGGTAGATAGATTAGATTAAATAAGTAGACAGATAACTAAAATCTCTGTATATACTTAATGAGAGGTTGGTGACTCGTAGCAAGTTGGCTATGTGTCAATGTGTGAGCCGTGAGCGTGTGCACCACTTTCTTTGGGCTGTTACTGTACCTTGACTCGATCGCGCGCCGTTGAGCGATGTTAGTTCTAATTTTCCTATATTAACTGATTACGGTTATATTTCGTAATATTTGAAGGTTACGTACCACATTGTATTGACAAATACAATTTTGTTATGCTTATTGTGAAAAAACTCAATGAAAAAAATTATTAATAACGGAGTTAACAGTACATTTGGAAAAAATTAATAACGTCGTTAATATTATTCGTAGGAATCTCAATTTTTGATATATTGTACTAAAGAAGGTGGACTACCATTTGTCTACAAGAAATGTTTTTCCGATACTTAACCTCTGAGTTCTTGCGTAATGAAAACGATAAACCGTAAATTTTTAATTAAAATTCGTGTATTTTTTTATTTAACTCTCAATGTAAATTAATTGAAAAACGATTTTAAAAATTAAAAAAGTTAGTTAAAAACGTCTTTAATTCATGATTAAAATACAGTGCAAATCTCAGGGTTCTTGGTGTTGTGGTGTCACTCTGTTTTTTTAGAGTATATTTGTAAGCAAGTAATAGAAATCAGTGATGGAATGTTTGTTTCAACAACATAGACTATGTTCACACAGAATTCCTCTGTATAAAGCTACATTCTGCCTGAAATAATCGATATAAAATATTACATAGTCATGGAAAAATTTAACAAATTAAAATACATGTACAGCCGTACTGTTAAAAATAAAACGATTCTGTACATCAACATTTCGTTGGCTAAAGTAGTGTAACCAAATACAAAGCACATTTTAATTTCGTCAGAAATGAAATACTCTCCGTTCAACTAAGTTGAACATGAAAAGCGGTATAGAAGAGTTGTTATTTCAGACTGTGACAAAATGGAATAGACCGACAACAGACAATGAAAAGTAACACCCGACTTATGGATTCGTCGGCACCAACTATAATACAACATTTGTATGATATAAAACTTGCAATGTCAGTACGAAATATTTTATGACGACTGCAGTGGAAATGATTTATAGTGGTCAGACAGCATAGGCGTGTAAAAGTTTCACATTATATATGGGCTATTTATCACACGCGACGTTCACTATTGGCCCTACTGTCGTATACTTCTGATATAACGTTTTGTGACCGTGACTCTTAACAACAGATAAAAGTGAATTTATTCCACTCACTGTAAAATATTAAAAATAACAAAGTTATATAAATATACAAATTAATTAGTAATAGCATATTTTTACTTCCATGTTCCATAAGGAAATGGAAGTATGGTGATGGCGAAAAAATCGTGTTTGAGATAAGCGATGTTTCTGATTGAACTACCCTCAAAACATGAAGAAAAATCATTTTTCGAAAAGTGTCTGTGTGTAGCATTTTTTCTATGGCGAACAATAACTGCCGCAAATTCAAACAGGATCAAATATTTTTTTGCATATATGCCTATTTATTAGAACTCAAAGCCTATTTATTTTGGTAAAGATCGGTTAAGGGGAACGGGTAATTTACCTGCAACGTTTAATATTTTAACAAGCGTAAAGTACATAATTTTGATAAATAAAATATCCTAAAAAGAAGGTCATAATAATTCACTGTAGAAAGGTAGATGAAGTATCTATAAATGAAATAGTTGTTGAAGGGGGAGGGCATAATTTTTTATATGTGTATTACGTTATCGGCAACAAAGTAGTTTGTTGTTAAAATTCCTTCCCGGACTGTTTTCCCGTGGACCAATGTTTTCTGCAAAACCAGCCGTTTTTGCAATCCAATCGAACGCCATCATCAGTGAAAATCGAGTGCGCTAACGTGAAGAGGTATACCTTAGTAACTACAGTACTGTGGTTAAGGTTGAATTAAGAAGTAGTCTCTATGGAAATATTTCATTTCGAAAATGATTTAAAATATAAATCTTAGAACATGGAAGGCATGTATGGTTCTCCACACCGATATTTTAGTAACATATTTGAAAAACGACGAAAACGGTAATCTAAATGAATATCTTAAAAAAATATAAACTGAAATTCGTATTTACAAACCAATCTAGCCTTAGACCATATACACAATTATTCCACGTAAGTTTCATAGACAATACAACACAGCTCACTAACCTCGGAGGAGTAATAATGCAAAGAGAATTTACAAAACTTCCTGGAGTAACAGTTTATACGTTTGCGTCTGTGATATAATGGGTTTGAAAGAAATAGTTAGCGACAGAAATTAACGACAATGAAGTTACCAACAAGATTTTCTTTTGTTGCATAGACAAGAACCATAACCTCCAAACATTTGTATCCGTATAGGTAGTATCAGCTTAGACTTATAAAGATCAAGAATTACACACGGTCAATTATTAAATAAAGAAACCAATTTTATAAAGAAATTCTAACTTGGAAACGAACTTTATACCGGTGTTAAACTTTCTAAAAGTTGAAAAACTTGATGTTGTTTCTGAGCACAGAAAATAAAGTTTAAGACATACAGAACATAAGCGAACAAATTTAGAACAGCTCAGACAAATACAATAGGATTTCCCGGTTGGTAAACTTTTACACACATCATTGTTTATTCAAGGACGTAGGAAAAATTAAGCAAGTCACAAATAAAGAATATTAGATTTGATTTTATAATGTTTTGGATTGTAAATTACTGTGAGTTTCTGTGTGTGTGTGTGTGTGTGTGTGTGTGTGTGTGTTTGCTTTGTTACAGAACCGTTTTATTTTTAACAGTACGGCTGTACATGTATTTTAATTTGTTAAATTTTTCTAAGACTATGTAATATTTTATATCGATTATGTCAGGCAGAATGTAGCTTTATACAGAGGAATTCTGTGTAAACATAGTCTATGTTGTAGAAACAAACATTCCATCACTGATTTCTATTACTTGCTTACAAATATACTCTAAAAAAACAGAGTGACACCACAACACCAAGAACCCTGAGATTTGCACAGAAAATTACGCGTATATTTTGTTGTTTACATCAAGACATTTTCTCTTAGCTAACGGGCTACAGTCGGGACTGATCACAGAAGCCTACTCACGGACGTTTTGTTGAATAAAGTGACCCGTTTCATTGAGATGTTAAAGAAAATAATACCTTTTCTATATGCTACCGTTTGTAATTAAATCACAAATATTATTTTAAATAAACCATTGGTCTCATATTGTTGAAATTAAAAATCTGAATAGACAACCATACATGACTTCCATGTTCCAATTAATTATAAATTTATTTGTACAAAATGTGTACTCAGAACGAAACCAAATACTGTATATCACCATGCTTTTGGTAAAAACGCTGAGAAAGATAATCAAAATACGAATTGTACGTAGTTGTTAATACTTTAAAAATAAATCATTAAATTATCTGTTATTTAAATAACTCAAAAGAAAGCGAATACCGCCCGGTATTTGTTATCTGTGAATTTCTGAAAACGAAACATTATTTTGTTGACTTATCCGTGGTTATATAGCATGGAACCATATCAGTTATTAATATTTTATTGAAATTTTTAAGTTTCCGGACGAATAAATTTATAACATCAATACATAAAATTACCCCCTCTCCCTTCAATTTCCCTTTTCGTTTATTGATATTTCATCAACCTTTCTAAAGTGGATTATTACTACCTTCTTTTCAGGATAATTTATTTATCAAAATTAAGTACTTTACATTTGTTAAAACGTAAAACGTTGAAGGGGTAACTACCTCTTCCCCTTAACCGATGTTCACCAAAATCAATACGCCTTGAGTCATCTACAACTCGGGCATATATGCAAACATTATTTGATTCTGTTTGCGGCAGTCATCAGTTCTACACATAGACACACAGACACTTTTCGGAAAATGACTTTTCTTCATGATTTGAGGGTAATACAATCAGAATCAGGCCTTCTCTCAATCACGATTTTTTTCCCAATCACCATACTTTCATTTCCTTACGGAACATGGAAGTAAAAATGGAGGTGCTTGTTTTATAACCTCATCTCTTGAGTTATAACCTAGGGAACCAGTAATAATTGGATGTGCCAATTATACCGGCTGCCTTCGTTGTGAAGCACTGAAAATAATCACAACAAATAAACAATTTATATAGCAGGATATTAGGAAGGGGAGACTGTTGATTTATGCACTCATTTTACTCGGTACTTAGATGACATCTCTTTATTACATTTGGTGATTATGTTCTCTATTGAAAGTTCTCAAACAATATAGTTTACTATATGATTAAATATATAAATTACTACTTTACAAAGGGGCCTCAAAATATGATGTACATCTTATAGATTAATTCCACGGATCCGGGATTAAATATATTAAATGAATTATGGTCACCTTGCCATGTACAATATTGAAACTCTAACCATTTGAAGAATGGTTTTTTGTTTTTTACTAATCTTCTAAAACAACAAAACTTTTAGTTTAAACTTTACCTTTTTTGCTATAACTAGCGTTATTAGATTTTATACTACATGTTACCTAAAATGTCAGGTTTCTAAAGTCTTTAATGTTATTACATTTAAACATAAGTTTTCAAGTCTTTAATATGATAATTTAAATTGTCTTTTTGGGTTTATAATTTTGTAACTCTTAACCATGGAAGACAAGCCTCCATGTCACCTGTGTGTTTCCTGAAGTTGCTGCAGAATTCGTCCTTCGGTCCTCCTGATGTTTCTTGAAGTTCAGTCGTTACCTTATCATACTGTGATGGTGAAGTTCTAGAAGTATGTGAAATCATTCCTGGTGTGGTACATTCATCTCCGGCGACTGTAGTTATTCTTAGTAATTCTTGTAGTTAGAATACATAGATAGAAAGTTTGTTTCACTGTTATACACTTCACATGATGATAGATTAGTTGACTATCACCTTCTAGGTTGTAATACTGTATTATTTACATAGTCCGTTAGTTTATAATATAGAGAGATGTCATCACCACACAAATTACTTATTTAAATAGTCATTGTATCAACCCTTTCACATTTTTATATATACACGTAGAGAAACAACGCTTTACGCTGCTTACGGCGTGAGCGCTCCATTACAAGTGGCAGAAAATAGTTAAGGGGAGCGTAGTAATCTCAAGACAATTACTAGGCAACATAAAAGTAGTTCCGTTTTTCTAATTTTAATTAAAGGACTACGGTTGATTAAATAATTAAATCATGATATTCTTAGTTGCAGAAGTTATCAAAGTACGTAACAATGGTCTTAATTAATTATTTAAATAATAACAAATTTACAATAATACTTAGTTTATTTAGGGGTCAGAAAACAAGTTAATTCTGGTCAGTTCTTGTTTATGCAGGAATAAATTAATAAGCTTTACCCTTTCTGTACAATTCCATTCCCTTTTAATTTTATTATTAGACTTATATTAAATATCATTATTATTAAATGATTGCCATAAGATTTAGTTTACAATGTGAGATTTTATTAAGGATTTAAAATTTCTCCGCTTATATATTATCAACTTAATTAATTAACATATTTTTATTAATGAAATCGTCACATACTCCGCCGCTTAAGCCACAGAGGCCGGTATAATTTTTTTTGAATATACCGAGAGTATGTTTAGGGATTTCCGTGTGTAATTTCTCTCATCCTTTTCCCTCTGTATGTAATTATGAGTTACACACGTCAGTCTCGAATTGTTCATTCTTACTATCTACATATCATACTTTACAGACTAATTCTAATAGTACATAAAATTCACACATTATAAAACATATAGTTAATATTCTAAATTTTCTTAACACTACTACTTATAACTACTACCGGGTTTTTCTTTAGTTGGGAGTTATTCTAGTGATAGAATTACTCATTAAGTAATTTGTTACTTAATTATTTCTCATATTTGCTGTCAGCTGACTTCTTTCTTTGCTCTACTTATGAAGAATAGGATTCAAGGGTGATCAGGCCTCGTACCTATCTATACCATTAGCTAGCTAAATGTTACTCTGGTACTCCTTTGCAGTTGAGTACAAAACATATACCTTTCTTTTTTTTTTTACATTTATTTAACTTGCACTCTACCATTACCTTCTTCGTGATAATATTTTATCTGAGAAATATGTGTCCTTCGTACATATTTTTGAGTAGATGGTTCATACAGTGCTACGGTTACTGGAGTTAAATATTTGTGAATTTGATAAGGACCGCACCATCGGTATGATAGTTTGGAAGTGGTCTTATCGATTGCACTACTCGTAGGATGTGTTTTACACATAACTAAGTTACCGATTTGGTACTTTACTTCATTATTTTTATTTCGCTCGTGATATTTCCTTGATTTCGCTAAGTTTGTTCGTAAATTAGCGCGCGCTTCATTCCATATTTTCCTAATATTTTTATCCCTAATTTCAAGTGGTAACAATTCATGTATTTTCCACTTAGTGGATAATGGGTGGTTGGGTTTATACTTGAACAATAATTCCAATGGGGTAGACTTATGTCCTTCATGATATGCTGAATTAAAAGCGAATTGTATCCAGGATAGGTTCTGGTCCCAAGAAGTATGGTCGTTAGCATGGTAGGCAATTAGAGCAGATTTTAGGTTTCGCAAATACCTCTCAGCTATATTACCTTGCGGACGATACTCTGTAGTGGTAATATGGTTTATACCTAGTTTGAAACACATGTTCCTGAATTCCTTGGACTTAAACTGTGGTCCGTTATCCGACACTAGATGGACCGGAATACCGAATTCTTTAAATAATCTATGCTGTAAAATATTTAATGTGGTTGTAGCTAAGGCTCGCCGCATGGGGTACATCCAGACGAATTTGCTAAAAGAGTCTACACAAATTAGTAACATTGTATTTCCTGATTTGGAACGCGGATAGGGTCCTGAAAAGTCTAAATAAATTTTGGAGAACGGGGTAGCAGGAATCTCTGAGATTAACTGACTTATTTGGCTGTTTCTAGCGGGTTTGCTGAGTGCACACAACTTACACTTTTTTACAAAATTGGCGATCTCACTGTTCATATTTTCCCAGTGATATTCTTTACGAATTCGGTGTATAGTTTTATTTATTCCCATATGTGCTCCAATGGTGGAAGAGTGATAGTATTCCATCAGCATAGGTTTAATAATATCAGGGGCGATTATTCGTAGATATTTTCCGTTCGCTATTCTACAACATAATACTCTCCTACTTAATATGTATTTCTCTGACTTATTTCCTTTTTCAAGTTGTTCAATAATTGGACTCAAACGTGGGTCTTGTATTTGATACTGGGCTAAATCCGTAAATGCAAGAGGAAATTCGGTAATTAAAGTATTAATAATCGGCGTTTCTCTACTCTTGTTTTCGTAATTATTACTACTAGGCTGGAACATACGTGACAGTGTATCGGCAACTACGTTTTGGGTGCCTCTAATATGTTGTACTTTGAATTTAAAACAATTTAATCTTAATACCCATCTTCCGATACGGCCTAATTGTTTTGGGTGATTTAGTAGCCAAGATAACGCTTGATTATCTGTTTCTAATAAAAACTCCTTATGTTCTAAAAATGGTTTGAACTTCTCAAAAGCGAAAACTATAGCTAAACATTCTAATTCGTATGCGGAGTATTTCTTTTCTTGCTCAGTTAGGGTGCGAGAAGCGTAACTAATAGGTAACCTTGAGTTATCTACTTCCTGATATATTACTGCACCTAGGGCGACACTAGAACTGTCTGTCTGCACTACAAATGGTTTTGTAAAGTCGGCTAATTGTAGTACGGGGGGTGATATTATGCTTTCTTTTAATTTCTCGAATGCGGTTTGGTGTTGCTCCTTCCATTCAAATTTAATTCCCTTCTTTCTTAAGGTATTTAGCGGTGCTGCAATTTCGGCTAGTTGTGGGATGTACTTATGGAAATAATTTATCATTCCTAAAAATCGGGCTATTCCTTTCGCATCCCGCGGCGGTAAAAATTCTCTTATGGCACGGGTTCGCTCTGGGTCTATGCTTACCTTTCCGTTGGCTTTTACGATGTGACCTAAAAATGAGAATTGTGTCACAGCAAAATTTACTTTACTGGGATTTACGGTTAATCCAGCTTTCTCCAATCGGGTTAGTACTTCACGTAGATGATTAAGATGTTGCTCAATTGACTCACTGTAGATAACAATGTCATCTAGGTAGAGGTACACATATTTAAACTTTATGTCATGAAATAACTTTTCTAATAATCTGCTACATACAGAACTACCTTGGGATATACCAAAAGGTACCCTTGTAAATTGGTACAGGTTGAAAGGGACGGCAAAGGCGGTAAGACGTTTTGATTCTTCCGAAAGAGGTATCTGATGAAATGCCTGATTTAAATCCATAATGGTAAAGATTTTTGCTTTAGCAAAATAATGAAATGCACTGTGGATGTCGGGAAGGGGTATAGATTCAAATTCTATCCGTTTATTTAGTTGTCTGTAGTCCAACACTAATCTATGTTTGTCGTTACTTTTGGGTACTAAAAACGCAGGTGATGAATAAGATGACGTAGAGGGTTCGATGACTCCTTGTTCTAACAATTTATTAATTTGGTTCCTCATCACTTCCATTTTCGGTGGTGATAATTTGTATGGGGCTAAACGAATTACTTTGTTGTCGCTCAAATTTATTTTGTACTCTATTAGATCCGTCAGTCCTAATTTTGGGGTGAGGACGTTGGAGAATTGTTTTATTAAAGTCTGTATGTTCCGTCTATCTTTACTTTTCAGATGACTTAATTCAGATTCGTGATGCTTTATATGTGTAGAAGTAGTGCTAGTACTTTCTCTGTTATTTGCATTATCATGCAAGTTATATTTCCGTGAACGATCGAATCCAAAGTAAAATATCTTCTCGTGAATGTCTAAAATTATTCCTGTTTTACTGATAAAATCAGCTCCCAATATTAATTCGGGTCCTAATTCGTCGCATACCAACATTGGAAAATACCACGTTAGATTTTTAATTTTTACTTTAAACGTGATGATAAGTTTTATCATTAAGTTTTGCTTATTAGCTGTAGCGCATCTAATATTTACTGATTGACTGCGTTTAACTAAATTGTGTTTAAATAATTGATCGGCTAGCTCTTGACTAATTAAACTTCGCGTGGATCCGGAATCAATTAATCCGAGGGTGGATGTAACACCAATGTCAACTTGTATATACGGTAATTCACACCTATTGTAATCACATTTACTAATAGAGTTACATTTATCGATAAATTTCCTAACATAGGGGTCTAATTTTCTTTTGTTATTATTATTAGTATTTTGTTTTAACTTGTGGTTTCTCAGGGGTTTACCTGTTTTCACGATGCTGCGGAAGACACAGGGTTTCGGATCTCCCTGCCTTACATGTTTTTTGGGTTAGGAGTTTTCTGGTGATACTGTTTCCGTTTACAGTTTCTACTGAGGTGTCCAGGTTTTCCGCAGTTATAGCATATATATTCTTTACGCGGGGTCTCACTGGTTTCGTGTCTAGGTGGTGGCTCTTTGGACTTACCGTGGCCATGAACATAGGTTGGTCGCCGCAATGGGCGTCGTTCTCGTAGACTTCTTGTATCTGAGGATAGGGCTTGCGTTTCCTTTCTATGTGGTGTTGTGGATACAGGTGCATGTCGATGCTGATCTGCATACCACACATTTGAAGAGTGCACACTACATTGTTCAAGGTCAGCGAAAGTAAGAGGTCCACTTATTAGAGCTAAACGGGAGCGTTCTTCAGGAGATAAGCCTACCAATATAGTATCGACTAATTGTTTTTCAGTCCAATCGACTTGCAGTAGACGTGAAGATTCTCTGATGTCTGCGATATAGTGGGCCAGTCTTTCTTGAGCTCTTTGTACTCGAAGTACGGTATTTCTTTTTATCTCCTCATATATTCCAGTGGGAATAAAATATTTGATTATATTTGTATGAAGTTCTTCTACCGGAAGATTCGAGTTTAATGATTCGAGCACGCGATCTCGTAAAGGTGGTTTACATTTGGGTAAGATAACCTGCAGTATTTGCCAATCGCTCAATTGTTGTAGATCTTTTATTTGCAGTAGATATCTGATAAAAGTCAATAGAGTCGTAATGCTTAAGCCATCGGTGTAAGGAATATCATTAATTATTTTCTCTACTGGGTGGGAAATCTTTCCGTAGAGGTCTACATTAAAATATACGTTAGGTATACTTTTCGAAAGATTGGTGTTTGCATTATGATTTGTAATCGCATATTTACTAGTGCGAGTATGCTGAACATTTGGCGGTGGGGGTTCTGACATAGTGTGGGTATTTAATTCTCTACTAGGTAATTGTTCATGACTCAGTGGTATCTTCGATACGGTGGGTGATTCGGGGTTCGAGGTGGAGGGAGGGTGTTCTAAAGTAGGAGATTGAACTGGGGAGATATATAATTTTTGTAAGTAGTGCTCAATTTCCTCCATTCTCGATGAGTCTGATTTTCGTCGTAAGTCGTTGATAATTATGGGTAATTGGCTTAATGCCTCCTCCGCAAATTTCTGCACATCGGGGGGGGGGGTTACGGTGACGTCGGGCCAGCTTAATAAATTATTTAACCGCCGGGTTAAATGTTCTATACGTTGCGTAACGCGCAAAAATTCCGTAGGTGATTTCTTGTCCTCAAGGTTTTGAGATAATACTATCAATTCCCTATATTTCGCATAACAGGTTTCTCGTTCGCCGTCATAATCGAGTTCACGCAATCTATCTAACTGCGAGGGTGTATCTGATCCGGTTTGGCGTAATGATTTTCGTAACTCCGACACGGTTACATTTACGTGTTTTAGACCTCGTAAAAGTGCCTCGTAGCATAGCTCATCTTTTAATAACAGATCAGGATTAAATTCGGCCATTTTAGTAACGTGAGCGGCTATAACTAATTATTCTACTATTTGCATTAATTGTTATACAACGCTTCCTTTTTTTTTTACACAAAAATATAAAACTTTAAATCATTAAATCATTAAAACATTAAATCAATCGTGTTCTTACTCCTTTTTCTTTTTTTTTTACAAATAAACACATAAAATGTTATGACAACCTTTATCGTTTTACTTTGAGAGAGAGAGAGAAATTTCACACATGCATGAATATGCGTACGACAAAAGATTCCCCCTTCGGTTACTAACACATGAACAGACACGCTTCTTATAACAATAGACCACACAAGGAGGGTGACTTATTTTCAACTCAACTAAACAATGACAATTTTAAACAAACGGCAGCAGGAAACTACCCGTCCGAGATTGTCGAGAATGTGGCACGTTTATGAATGGGACTTTTAACAAGTACCGACATGGTTTGTTTACATTGGATTATATGCTAATATTACGTTACACATATTATATTTACTAATAAAGTTATTTATACTATATTACTATAATATTAATTATTATTTTTTATCTTTTTTCAAACTCTGACACATATTGAAATACATGAGTGTATAGATCAACATCTTTTGTGCGTGGGATATCGGGACGCAATTACTTCTTTCTTTTCTCTTACGCAAAATTAGCAAATTCGCAAAATAGCAGCAGAATAGCAAAAACAACAGCACAACAGCAGAGTGGCGCAAATTATAACCTCATCTCTTGAGTTATAACCTAGGGAACCAGTAATAATTGGATGTGCCAATTATACCGGCTGCCTTCGTTGTGAAGCACTGAAAATAATCACAACAAATAAACAATTTATATAGCAGGATATTAGGAAGGGGAGACTGTTGATTTATGCACTCATTTTACTCGGTACTTAGATGACATCTCTTTATTACATTTGGTGATTATGTTCTCTATTGAAAGTTCTCAAACAATATAGTTTACTATATGATTAAATATATAAATTACTACTTTACAAAGGGGCCTCAAAATATGATGTACATCTTATAGATTAATTCCACGGATCCGGGATTAAATATATTAAATGAATTATGGTCACCTTGCCATGTACAATATTGAAACTCTAACCATTTGAAGAATGGTTTTTTGTTTTTTACTAATCTTCTAAAACAACAAAACTTTTAGTTTAAACTTTACCTTTTTTGCTATAACTAGCGTTATTAGATTTTATACTACATGTTACCTAAAATGTCAGGTTTCTAAAGTCTTTAATGTTATTACATTTAAACATAAGTTTTCAAGTCTTTAATATGATAATTTAAATTGTCTTTTTGGGTTTATAATTTTGTAACTCTTAACCATGGAAGACAAGCCTCCATGTCACCTGTGTGTTTCCTGAAGTTGCTGCAGAATTCGTCCTTCGGTCCTCCTGATGTTTCTTGAAGTTCAGTCGTTACCTTATCATACTGTGATGGTGAAGTTCTAGAAGTATGTGAAATCATTCCTGGTGTGGTACATTCATCTCCGGCGACTGTAGTTATTCTTAGTAATTCTTGTAGTTAGAATACATAGATAGAAAGTTTGTTTCACTGTTATACACTTCACATGATGATAGATTAGTTGACTATCACCTTCTAGGTTGTAATACTGTATTATTTACATAGTCCGTTAGTTTATAATATAGAGAGATGTCATCACCACACAAATTACTTATTTAAATAGTCATTGTATCAACCCTTTCACATTTTTATATATACACGTAGAGAAACAACGCTTTACGCTGCTTACGGCGTGAGCGCTCCATTACAAGTGGCAGAAAATAGTTAAGGGGAGCGTAGTAATCTCAAGACAATTACTAGGCAACATAAAAGTAGTTCCGTTTTTCTAATTTTAATTAAAGGACTACGGTTGATTAAATAATTAAATCATGATATTCTTAGTTGCAGAAGTTATCAAAGTACGTAACAATGGTCTTAATTAATTATTTAAATAATAACAAATTTACAATAATACTTAGTTTATTTAGGGGTCAGAAAACAAGTTAATTCTGGTCAGTTCTTGTTTATGCAGGAATAAATTAATAAGCTTTACCCTTTCTGTACAATTCCATTCCCTTTTAATTTTATTATTAGACTTATATTAAATATCATTATTATTAAATGATTGCCATAAGATTTAGTTTACAATGTGAGATTTTATTAAGGATTTAAAATTTCTCCGCTTATATATTATCAACTTAATTAATTAACATATTTTTATTAATGAAATCGTCACAGTTTGTGCAGACTTTTGATGTAGTTTAAGAATATAGTCAACACTGCATTGTATTCAAGTCAGCACTGATTGCCTGCAAAGCAGTGAGTCAGCAGCTCAGTAACTCGGAAAAGTGTCACCTCCTGCCGTCTTCAGCCAGAAAAGTTTAAGGTAATTCAAATCACGTTACTGTACTGTATAAACTTGTTTAAGCCATGTTTAAAACAATGTGACCTAAAAGTTACATCTTTTCCGCACAGAATATTGAGTCAGTACATACAATAGACAAACTATTTTCAAAATAAAACTGGGTAGAAAGTTAATAAATATTTTCAAATAAACTTCAATATTCAAAAGTTTAAATCTATACTACATAATCTTATACCCTTTAAATTACTACCCAAGCATATAAAAATTATCTAACTTCATGTCATTATAACTTTAAATTTTATAAATCTTTTAAAGATATTATATTGGAAACTACTAGAGCAGTTCTGAACGTTATTTAGTGAGACATCAGATGTACTGCCAGTGGCCAGAAAGCAAATAGAAAGACAAACTATTTTCAAAATAAAACTGGGTAGAAAGTTAATAAATATTTTCAAATAAATTTCAGTATTCAAAAGTTTAAATCTATACTACATAATCTTATACCCTTTAAATTACTACCCAAGCATATAAAAATTATCTAACTTCATGTCATTATAACTTTAAATTTTATAAATCTTTTAAAGATATTATATTGGAAACTACTAGAGCAGTTCTGAACGTTATTTAGTGAGACATCAGATGTACTGCCAGTGGCCAGAAAGCAAATACAGTTTTCACGTTTCGATAACCGAAGAAGCTTTAAAATTTTTATCACCATGTTCTACTTAACGGTTTTCGGCTTTAATAGCCTGTTTCCACAGTCCACCTTTTCTTAGGTCTAACAACATTTCTTCTGCCTCTAGGGTTGTAGTCTTTCGCCATCTTCGGTATTCTACTTTCTTCCATTTTATTGATCTGTTGAATTCTTTTTTTGTATTCTTTAATCCTTTCATTAACTGCAAAAATGTGTATAATACTTTGTATCACTTCATTTCTTATATGATCTTGTTTATTATCAGTTAAACTCGCTGGAGATCGTCTTCTGAAGTGGTGAATATAACTTGGTCATCCGCGAAGAGAATGGTTTACAAGCTTTTATTTTGGTGAATTTTAATACGTCAGGGGATAGTTCTTTCCACTTTTTGCGGAGATCATCTAGATAAAGGTTAAAAAGTAATGGCGACAGACAACAACCCTGTCTTACGACATTGGATTCAACACATCAGTACAACGGAAGAAAGGAGAATACCGAAGATGGAGAAAGATTACAACCCTATAGGCAGAAGAAATGTTGGTAGACCTAATAACAGGTAGACTGTGAAATAAAAACAGGCCGCTAAATCCTAAAATGGTTAAGAAGGTGATGACAATTAATATACCTTTTGTTGTCTTTCTTTTGTTTTTTTGGTTACAATGTTTCAACAGTATTTTAATTTACTGTTATCATCCGAATTATAATTTATAATAAATCGTTAAACATAACTTAAATATAATAGTTTTCTCCAAATATTCATAAACATTGTTTAATGAATCTGGAGTGGATTGAACCAGGAAGGAATACCAGGTCCGTATGGAACATAGCGTATAGCTGACTGAATGTTAGGGAAAACCTTATGCTCAAACTTCTTTAGTTTTACTGTAGTGCTCAATCTGTTTTTACCTAATTTTGAGGCAAATGTTTTAAAATTAGATTTTTACTGCTTTGTCAAGTATTCATGTGTGTATATATATATTGTGAATAGACGACGTCTTGCGGGTATCTCGTTCTTTCTGCCCCAACGTTGCCGGGTGTCAAATTGTGAATAGACGAGTACGTATGTCTCGTTCGTGTCACGCAATGTAAGCCAATTTGTTAATAAGAACGTTATTTTCATAACGTTTCTTCTATAATTCCTACCCTTACATAACTCCCTTCGTTCATTAATTGGGATGTTAAACGCACTAATTAATCCACCTTTCCTCATCTCCATTTCTTCTTTTGTATGGACTATTTTCTTTCTCCATATTTCCCTTATTTTCTGGATATTCTCTTCTATGGTCGGATTTACTATAATGCCTTCGGAAGTGCTGTCTAGCGTTTTAGACATATTCTTTAAACACTTCTCCATTTCTTTATTTGTCTCCTCCTTGTATTTATCCACTTCTGGGCTAAGTGTGTTATCATTTTCAAACTTCCCTTCGAAAGTTTCCATTATTTCATTATTGAACTGCTCTTTCTTATCCTCAATCCGCTTTAAACCTGCTTCGTTCATTTTCTCAATTCTTTCATCCATTCGCCTTAAATTTTCTTCGTTCATTTGTAGGATTTCTTCCTTCATTTGTTTTAAATCCTCCTCATTCCTGTCAAATCTTTCGTTAATTTGTTTTGAGGTTTCTTTAATTTCCTCATTTGTTTTATCGAATTTTTCCTCCAGTCTCTTTGAGTTTTCCTTATTTTCCTCATTTATTTTATCGAATTTTTCCTCCTGTCTCTTTGAGTTTTCCTCATTTTCCTCATTTATTTTATCGAATTTTTCCTCCTGTTTCCTAAAATTCTCCTTGTTTTCCTCATTCATTTGTCTATTGCTTTCCATTATAATCCTCAACAGCTCCTGCATACTCATGTCTTCCTTTTTGTTGGATTTATCTGGTTGGTCCCCTTGGGCATCTTCTTCAATTACTTCCTTTTCCTTGTCCGTAATTATTTCAGTTTCCGTTATTTCGTCTGTCTGTTGTTCCATTTCACTATCTGTTATTATTTCTATTTCCTGTTCTTGTTTACCTTCTTCCTTCTCCGTATCTTCTGCCCTCATCTTTGATCTACCTCTGGTATTAGGCATTTTTATTCTCCCACAGTTGCCTGCTCTGGTTAAGTAATATTACTATAATTATAGTTACTTAACTTAAGCCCTACACTAGTTGAGCGCCAATTTGTGAATAGACGACGTCTTGCGGGTATCTCGTTCTTTCTGCCCCAACGTTGCCGGCGTCAATTTGTGAATAAACCACGTATTGCGGGTTTCTCGTTCTTTCCGCCCCAACGTTGCCGGCGTCAATTTGTGAATAGACGAGTACGTGCGTCTCGTTCGTGTCACGCAATGTAAGCCAATTTGTTAATAAGAACGGGTATGCTTCTCTGTCTCTCCTCTCTTTGATTGTGTTAATGTAATTCAAGTTCTGAGATATCTGGAGTTGGGGAATATAGTAATCTCGTTAATGAATATTAACTTATCTCTCTAATTAAAATACCAGTGTTAGTGTGAGTGTAACTTAAATAATTAATGTTTTATTCTAAAATCTCGCTCAGCCCTAGTATACCTTGAAGACAATTATGGAAATTTCGTATTTAATGCTCTTCTCTTTGGTGTCGGAGAATTCCGAAACAAGCGCTGCAGTTCCGGAACGACGAAACTTTTAGGTTAATTCACCGTTTACGGCAACCAATTATTATACATCTAGTCTGTTACTTCTTATTCCCAACTCATTAAATAATACCCCAAATAATAAGATTTTGAAATTATATAAGGTTTCTTTATTAATTCACTCCGTTAACATTAAATAAGATTGATTCTAACTGGCATACGAAAGGCTATATGTTGCGTGAATCGATTATTGTTCGGTCCAATACTTTATTTTAGATTCAGTTGTATATTTTGTTTTTTTTTTATAATTAATTTAATTCAGGGTGTGAAGGTTCTTGTAACTGTGGGGAAGATTAAAAATACATAAATAAGAATGCAAGATATTACAAATTTGAAGTGTTGTGTTGTTAATATGATTTATACAATTATAATTTACCAGACTTAGAACGAAGCCACTCGGGTAGGCAGTTGGTTGTTAACCTCGTGTCGTTCAGAATGGATATGATATTCTGTATCCTTTTCTTCGGTTAAATAAAGTGGGATCCTTGTCCTGGTTACCTAGGGAATACAGCTCCCTTGGTTTATTTACGGCCAGACTGGTGGTTGTTCTTCTGCAAATTCTGGATCCAAATACGTTCTTCTATCGTATGAAGTAATTAGTTCCGTGTATTTAAAAGGTTAGGATTTCCAATGTGGTGTGTAGTATTAGTTCGTCACACAGTTGACTCCTTATACTGGATTAATGTTTCATTAATTCTTTGTCTGATATTGGACAATTCAAGTCCTTCCTTGTGGAACGCAGTTATTTATTATTATTGTGAGACGGTACTATTTTATAATTCGGTTAAACTTTGCTGGCATAAGTCAAGACAATCATTATTAAAATATTGTGGTTTGTAAATGTATCAAAATAATTTTATAATAGTTGAATTACATTAAACATTTCTTTGGTTTTTTATCTCATCACGTTCAGATCATAAAAAGCAATAATTGAAATCAACAACTTATAATCATTTCTGTTGTCCCTAGCAACAAATTTATTTTTATTCTTTTTCAATGTTTTGTATATAGTGATTATTTCATATATTTTTCTTCCATTCCTTATTGAACTTCCATCATATCGGAATATAACTTTATCTATAGTTTGTTTACTAATTTCTACATATATTCTGCTGGTTTTTTGATCTTAGTCTGTTTCTTTTATATTTATTATTTTTTCGATATCAAACGTTATCAATCGATATCATTGCACTATGGCATTATCATGATTTGTTTAAATTGAGTTGGCTTATTATATATTATTACTTATCAAATGTTTTTCCTAGCTCCTTGAACTGTATTCATTAATTATTATTAACTTCCGTACCTAATCTTTATGTTATGAGTTGTTATATAGTGTTATTGGCTGTTAGGCCTTTTATTGTATATGGACCTACCTTTGATTATAACTAGTGAACAACTATAGCCTTTTTACATAATTTCATACATATAATCAAACCTTAACTATTAACATTTACACAAATAATTATTCTTTTCATAACTAATAACCATTTTATCTTGATCTATGGATCACATATAAGAAAGTTGAGATCCATTAACACTAATTAACTGCTTTCCTACACCCTTCTATAACAGTAATCGAATAATACATTTTGCTTCATTACTTTCTATTACTTCAACAAGTAATTTGCATAATCTAACATAAACTTTAACATAACATTCATGGTAACAAAATAACATCATTCAATTCAGAATTCTTACTTTCTATTACTGTAATGTAAATTATTGTCTCGCTTTTATCTAACTTCACTGTCATTTACTTTGACATTTTCTGTACTAGTTACTTTCTTACAATTCTTATGAGTATAATATTTTTATTTACGTTTCACTAAACATAGATTTCTTACTATTGTCTATTTTACAGGTTTGTAGTTTATTGTTATCTCTACCTTGCATCCTCATTCATTTTTACATAATTATAAATGTATTTATTAGACCTTTGTATTATCATGGGAGTTAAATATTTATTTACTTATTATTTTGCTAATATTCTATTTATGTAACATTGAGGACTGCATTTCTGTTGCGTTACAATATATATATTACATTTAATATTTATAAATTTATTGAATACATCAAGAAACGGACTGTAGCAGAAAGTGATTGAATATATATATATATATATATATATATATATATATTGTAACGTAACATAATTGAGGTTCCCCAACGTTACATAAAAAGATTGAATGAAATATGGTCAAGGACCATACCCTGACTTAAGGTTGTTCAATAGGTCATGTGCTCGAGAAGTAACTCAAACCAGAAGGAGGAAATGACTAGTATTAAATGTATAAAAGCCAGACTAAGGAATGATTGAATGTTATGAATTGTTTGTTTTGTACTGTGACATGTTCAGGTCACAGAGTATTTTATATTGTATGTTGAATATACTAAAAATGAAATAATGTTATTTGATAATAATACTTCACCAATAATTATGTTTATGTTTATATTAGAGTTGTATTTATATAACCCAGTATAGTTACCAATGTTAGGTACTGTACTAAGTTATCAGTATTGTATAATGTTGAAAAATACTGTTGTTCTAATTAATGTTTATAAACTGGATCAGGAGTGTGACCAGTGTTTTAAATCTAACAAGTAGTTCTGACAATTATGTCATAAATTAATAAAGGGTTCCAGAACCAGTTAATTAATATAAAAACAAATAACCACCAGTAAATTAAAATTCATGTAATTAACTATGTAACCAATAATTAATTGTACAGTAGGTCAGGTAAAAAGAAAATTAAGTTAAAAACCAAATAATGTTATAATGGTTGTAAATGAATCTATAGGCCTAAATTCCATATTAGTGAAAGGAAATTAATACCTTTTTAGTAAACCCAGTCCAACGAAACTCTAGTAAAACATTTACTGTTTAGTAAGGAAGGTTAGGGGAAAGTTTTATGTGATTCAAGATTAATCCAAGCATGGAGTATTTTATTGGAAAGAAGTAGTAATATTCTATAATGCCGGCTCAAGGATATATAGAGAACGTGGTTGTTAAGGCAACTGATATATAATAAGTTGTTGATTTTTGAATAGATGGTTCTGATGGTTACAAGCTATTAGATTGAAATGAACTGATATAAAAATATATGAATAAATATGAAGGAAAGATATGTCCAAACTGATAAAGCTTTTTTTGTAAAACAATTATATGTGAACGCTAATGAATCGTACAAATTAAATAACACTCTAAATTATCAATGAGTAAAATAAAAAAGAATTGAAAGCTTCTCACCTCAATCATTAAATAATTCCGCTGAATTTGGTATCAAACCAATTCATGCTATAAATTGAAGACCAGTAAAGAGTTAAAGCCTGAATTAACGGAAATATTTGGAAATACAGAAGACTCGGTTGACGAAATAACCTTCATTGTTAGCGTAAGCTGAGATCCTAATTCCAGTTCATTGGGACCAAGAATTGTGAAGTCGCAAAAGAAGAATCGAAGCACAAGAGTTCCTGTGGGATTACCATCATCAATTCATTGAAAACCAGAGCAGTTTTACTGGGTGAAGACGATATAAACTGGATTTTGACCGCTGTTGACAAACATTCACCGCCTAATGAAGCTTTCGTCGTTTGGGTAAAAAACAAATTATTTTCATATCATTGTATTTTAAGTAAATAATTTTATTCTTTTTGTAAATTGAACAACCTTA
Source organism: Magicicada septendecula (assembly GCA_034769895.1). NCBI lineage: Eukaryota > Metazoa > Arthropoda > Insecta > Hemiptera > Cicadidae > Magicicada > Magicicada septendecula. The sequence goes on along the minus strand of CM068375.1, from coordinate 376,014,868 downwards.
ATTATGCGTTTTACCTGGCCTTACTAATGGTTCAAAGAACTACACGAACCCTGGTATAAGAATTGATTGTCATTATTTTCAAATATATATGTTTTTAGAGTTTGAATAATTAAGAATCGATACATGTTGGGATAGTCGATTGGATCGTCTTATTGTTTGTCTGAGACAACGTAACTTGTTAAATACCAGAGAAAAATAAATAAAGTACATTGGTTGTATTAGATAACGTTTTAATCATTGCAGAGAAAATACTATATGTAGTTGGTGTAATAATTTATTAACAGATTGATACAAAAACTCCGAATAACTAACCTATAAGTATACTTATTTCTAATAACAGCGCTCCAAGTTTGCAGCTGGTGAGACGGGAGATTGCTGAACTAACTGGTTTTTTAATACTAAATTTGAACAAAATTTTGATCGTTGAGGGACTAGGGTTGAAACAAATACCACTTACATTCAGTAAATACTCCATATATATTGCTCATATTAAACAACCACTGAGAACTAAATTAAGTCTATAGAATAATACCATTATAAATTCAGGAACATAATTCTAATTTTGTGGACTTAATAATCTATGTTCTGAGGGTTTCACCGGTCACAACCGAAAGGTATATTAGTTAATAATATATTAATTAAACCAGGTGACAGCAGTTTAATAGTTACGGATCGCCACCTACAACGTATTACTTGGCGTTTATTACACCGGAGTCTCTTATAACTAATTACACTAATAGACAAGATTTCTTTACAATTTGACGTCTCCAGCGGGTATCATACAATATAACATACGTCCTCACATAATTAACAAGCAGTTCGTTACTAAATTGATTACAACAGTGGGGTTTGAATAAGACGGACATTTTCGCTAGTACCGGCACATATTGGTTTTATTACAAATTGACGCTCGCAACGTGAGGCATCATCATCGCATCTTAACACCTTAGATATTATATTATTACAATATATATATATATATATACTAAATAACTTTTAACATTTATAAATAAATGTACAGTGTTTATATACATAGTTATACTGCACTTTCTAACTTATGAAATACGTTAAAATTAGATATATTATTTGTAGAAAAAAGGAACGAGATAGAATTACTTTATTATTTTTCCAGTAATCAGCACTCAAAGAACAATAAAAATTACCTCATTATATTTAAGACAATTTTTCCGACGCAGACCTGAGTAATCTGATTTATACCAAGGTCTACGTCAAGAACATTAAGATTATAATGTTTAGTATGACAATGAACATATTTGTATTATTTTGATTCTAGTCTGAATATTTTAAATAAGTAAATTGAATTTATAATTTAACGATTTTTTATAAATTATAATTAAATTATAAATCTGATGATGACAGATAATTAAAAAACTGTCATAAAATATACACAAACAAAATATATTGTTGTTTCAGTATTATTATTTATTGTAGATTATATATTATATACTCATAAAGAAACGCTACACATACTATAGAAGACCAAGAATTTGAAAACGCATGGAAGAAGTAAGGAAGATGGGAATATAATTTGGAACAAAGACATGCCGAAAAGATTACAGAATTATAAAGAGGAAATAGGAAATTGGTTTGGCCACATCCTGGGAACAAACGAACTTCTAATAAGACTTTTTGAGCGGACAGGGGAGGGAAATAAAGAAGAAGAAGAAGAAGAAGAAGAAGAAGAAGAAGAAGAAGAAGAAGAAGAAGAAGAAGAAGAAGAAGAAGAAGATTGTAGCTCCTCGATAGCATATAATGGTGGGGACTAAAGCTCAGGCCGGGATCAGGATACAGCGGTTGCCTTGAAAACCTCGTACAGGAACGTCTCTACAAATGTGAAGTAAGGGAAACATTGACTTGATAGAAGAATTTTTGCGATAGAAGTTCCGCAGCGATCAAGACATTTTTGAAAGGTTGTCTAAGAACCAATAAGCTTTGTAAATTCTAATTTCATGTTTTTCAAATTAGGCCTGCACTTGCTGTTCTTGCCACTTGTGTAAACACTTGATGTAATGATGTTTTTTACGTTTGTGTTAGTGTTTCTTTCATTCAATACAACGGATTACATCATTACGAAGTTACTATTTGAGATCAAAAAAGAAATCAACATATTATTTGTATCCACAGTGTTTCAAAAACAGCGCTACCATTACAGTGTTTCAATGCGTATTAACGTTCCTACGTATTGTAACAAAACTCGCAAAACAAGATGTTCCTTAATTTTAACTTGAAAATGGGATAATATTGTTACGAGTATGGTATCGAACCGCGTAGAACAGGTGAGAACATTCTCCACTCCCCCCCCCCGGCAAGAGTGGCAGGTGTTGCCTCATTAATGTAAGTGTTCTAATGTTTTCCACTTGAGATACGCATTAAGACGTCGGCGTGCGGTAAGGAGGGAAAATTGTATTGGACCTCTGCGCAACCTATATAAAGCCATAGCAGCCGGGTTGTCAGTTCAGTTACGTGAGCGATTTTCGTTAGCACGGATCTAGCGTTTGTCGCAATGAAGAATTATTGTGTTAAAAATTGTGTGGAACTCTATTAATTAACATTGTTATTGCGTGTAAACAAATCTGACTGGAATTATTGGTTTTCAAGCTTTTATTTTGGTGGATTTTAATACTGTCAGGGGATTGTTGTTCCCATTTTTTGAGGAGATCATCTAGATAAAGGTTAAAAAGTAGTGGTGATTGACAACAACGTTGCCTTACGACTTGGTTTGTGTCAATCGGGATAGATTTCCGTCGTCTATGATTATCGCGGTGTGTCTAAATATAAACTGTTCATAGCCTGAACTTGGTGTTATGGTATACCTTTATTTTCAAGTACCTATGTCATATAACTTCGGTCTATCACTTTATCAAAAGCTTTGTTGAAATCGATAAAGGCAATATGTGTTTTTCTAATATGTTTTTCGATAAAAGTTTCACGTCGTTTTTCTATGGCTTGTTCTATGGTAAATATGCAGTCCATGCAAGAGCGTCCTATCCTAAAACCATGTTGTTCTCCCTCTAAAAGAGTTTCTGCTATGTTTTGTAGTATTGTTGTCATAATACGTGCGCATAATTTATGACATGAATTTATAAGATTAATACCTCTGTAATTGTTGGTGTCTCTTCTGTCCCCCTTCATAAAATGGGAGATCACTTTTGACATTGTCCATTCTTGTGGTATGCATGTCTGCTCCCAGCGCATATTAAGCAAATGTAGGATCCTTAAATGTAACAAAATATCACCATATTTTATAAGTTCTGAGTTTATGTTATCTGGGCCTGTTGCTTTTCTACTTGTAAGCCGTGCGATAGCGTCTTTTAATTCTTCCAATGTAATCCAGTCTACTGTAATGTTTTGTATTTCCATTCCCTCTCCTGCCTCTTTGATGTTGTAGTCAAACCTAAGATTTTTGCAATTTCAATCCATTCTCCTCTCCTGATAATATTCAATTTAGATACAGCGTTTGACAAATTTTAAGTATAGGAAAATTAAGCAAGTCACAATTTAGAAATATTGGAATTTTGTTTCTAATGTTTAAGTACATACAGTAATATTTTGTGTGGTAAAGCTGCGCGCACAACGTCTCAGAGTCACAATGCTGATTACTGTAAGACCGCAAAATATGAAGAGTTTTGTACAGAACGGCATCGCGCACATGGTTCTACAACACCAATACAGTGGAACTCGCGAAAATGAGCAAAACATTGCGTTAACGAGCTCGCTTATAACAAGAACTCGGATGTAACGAGCAAAAGTACGAGATTTCTTTGGTTTTTTATAGCAGTAATGATAATTAAACTCGCTTTTAACGAGTAGGAACGCATTAGAGTCTTCCTTATAACAAGCATTTTATCGCAGGCTTGTTCATGGGTTAAGGTCTAAAAAACTTATTTACTATACAGCATTTTAAACATTCGTTTAAAATCATTAACGCAAGTTAGTGAAACTAATAATGTAAGTGGAGTATTTAAATAAATTACAAAATTCTTTTGATAGCTACACATACAAAATTACTAAACAAACAGAAGTAGATGACTTTTATAAGGTTAATTAAGTTTTGTGAGCGAAATATATTTTTTAACACGATTTCATTTGAAACAAAGAACAAAAAGACAAATTAAAGTGAATTTTCTTGTAATTTAAAAATTAATATTGTACATGTGGCGTAGAAAGTTTTACGTTTTTTGCCAAATAACAGGCTGGTTTTTGGTAAGTTTTTACTACACAGTTACGTTTACTCAATTTTGCGAGTACACTAAACCCCATTTTCACCAAAGAATGTAAGCGTCTAAAAACTATTTAAAGTCTAAATTACACTTTTAAATGTAGAATGTAAAACATGTCAAAATTTTATTGTGCAAACCCTCTCTTCTCTAGTAGACTTTTACTGTTGTGAGTTCGATAATCACGGTATAAAAATCTAGGCTTGCGAGTAGACAACTCACCCGGTTTTAACGGACGCATTTGTCCGGTCCCTTGAATCTCGTTATAAGCAAGTACAGTTGTATGTGGTGCAACCCTCTCGAGACGTTACAGCCAACAAGCTTCGTACGCAGTGCAGTTTGCACCAACCCGTCTCTAGTAACCTTAATCAGTCCCAAAGCGGGATTGCACAGTGTATAGAGAATTATTATCGAACATAACCTTTCACACGTTATCGGAAAACCAGTAATTTATGTCAGCATAATACTGGAATATTATCGTATGTTGTATTGTCAAACTCGACATAGAAGTGTTGTGTTTCATTGTTTACACAAAGGGAGAGCAAGAGTTTATATTGTTTACAGGCTCAACAATGATTGTGTTATCTTTCCGTATTATCTTCGTTTCGTATGTTAGTTAAGATACTGAAAACACGTTTAACGGGCGCGAATTACTAAAAACATGTGAAAATACAGTTGAAACATAATGAACATAGCTAACAAGATTTAGATACATCTGTAGAACGATTCGTAGGTACCTGAAAAATAAAACAGGGAGGAATATCCAAATAAAATTTTATAAAACTGTAACGAGGAATAAACGATGAAAACTGCAACGACAGACAACAATGGAGTTTGGGCATCGGACAACGTCGTAGGACGTTTTGACCCCAAACTAATAATAATATTTTACAACGTTTCTCTAGGGTATACAGTACACTAAAATGCACGTAATTAAATACTACTGAAATACTGATGATATGAAACAGCAATCTGCGTCCGCAAAGCATACTAGTCTCTACCAATCGCGTTAATCTGCGCCAGCTGTCACATTCAGTAACTGCGACATTTCGGCAGCCGCCAATATAGAGCGGAATCAAGAATGTATTTGGCTAAATAAACCATTTTTCTGTCAACAAATCATTATCTGAATTAAAACATTCAATATACGTAAAATTAACATGAATTTCAGTACACAAACTTTTTAGCACAAACATTCAGAGAGTCCGGTATTTAAACGAAATTTTAATTTCAGCTCTAAAGTCTGTCAAAGTGTCTGAAAGTTCTGACTGCAATTTTCTAGCAGTAATGAAGCTAAAAATAGCACAAAGGAGAAAGAAAACGACGAAGATAACTACTTAGTCAGTGTATCACGTCGAGCAAAGATTCTGACGTGACTTTAAGTAATCGTAACGATTAATGTCACTCTGTCTACATCTTCCACGCGCGTGCGCGTGTGGCTGATGAGCGCGAGAGCTAATGCATCTTCACATCACCATCATCATCATCATCATCATCACCATGCAAAGTTTAATGTAAAGTACGTGGCCTTGAAAACAATGGAAAAGAAAACCAATGGTGCTGCATTTTCAATACAGCAATGCCTAGGATTATAAAACATTTACCATCTTACTATACCAATGTTGGTAAACATTTACTATACCAAAGGCTCAGGGCATTTTACTTTAAGCCATAAATAAATTTTTACTTTTTGTAACATTTACGTGTTACTTAACTGTTGTTGAAAGTTTTTTTAATTTAGCTAATTTGTTGAACTAACTAGCAAGTATATTTTTCATCATTGTAATTGCTATATTATTATCTACGGTTAATTACGGGCGTAGACTCTACATGCGTAATACTTAGAGTTTGTTATACCTTCTAATCTTTCTTGTCACAGTCGTATTCTTACTTGCCACCAAAATCCCTCAGGTATATGTCTCTTTCAAGTGTGATACATTAAGGTTTTAAGAAAACGTTCTAATAGTTCTAAATACTTTATTTGATATAGAAATAACTAACTTCATTTAAAAGTACTACCAAAAGATTTATCTTACTAACAAAATATTTTTAATTACCTGGGTTGTGATATCTACTAATAAGCCGATATTGATTTGGATAATAAGCTAATGAAATTTAGACCCATCTGTGGAACAAATCATAGGTACCCGAACAATAAAACATGGTAGGATAACCGAATGAAATTTTACAAAAATATGGCTGTCCCCACATTCCTGTATGCTAGTGAGACATGTATTCTTGGTAAAAGAAACGCGCAGAGGATTCAGGCAGCCGAAAAGAAATTTCTAAGAGGGACGCAAGGATGTTCTCTCTTGGATCGGAAAAGGAACAAGGATATTAGACGCGATTTAAACATTGTATCATTGCACCAGATGATTGAAGACCACAGAAGGAGATGGTGTAAACACTTGAATCGCATGCCTGATATCCATCTACCTGTGGCTGCCTTGGGTTATCACTCTACTGGGAAGAGAGATGTCGGTAGGCCGTGGAGGAGACGGCTTCCTGAACAGGTCTAAGGCCTTGGAGCGGTTATGATGATGATGGCATAAGGAACATTTATTTTACACATATACACATCGTTCTTCTACAAATCGTATATTACACGAAGTATATAAAATACAAATAAAGTTTCCAGAGATTGATTAAATGTGTTTCTGAAGTTGGACTTTCTAAAATTTTTGGGGAGTAGTGGCTAAAGAGTTACCATAATATACACCAAATTTTGCTGTCTTCACGCCGAGTTTAAAGACGTAACATACGGTAATCTAATTTTACATTGTCAATGTCAGCATTAGTTTGAAAAAAAAGTCCTAGGATTTTGCTGTCTATGACGCGTCTGTAATCGATAGACTTCGCAATGCAATTCTCGAACAAGGTAAAATCTGTTTTTTTTTATAACACTGTTAATTAAACTTTAGTTCTACCTGAGCTAGTTTTCGATTTTACGCAGCTTTATCAGAGACGGCCACTAGTAGCGCTTCTACATATTCTTTGACGTTTAAGCTTGCTTAGGAATAATTGAAAGGTTCAGTGTATGTAAGTGTCATATAACATTTGTTTCAAAATTGAGTTTTCATGGTGGATGAAGGTGTTATGTGCATATAATTTAATTGTTCTATAAACATAGGTATTATAATTATAATTATTTGAGCCGATCTTACACTATTAGCTGTTTCCATATTCAAATTATTGATGTCACAAGAACTGGTGTGTTGAACTCATTCCCTTCTTCTAGGGGAAATGCGTCAACACTACATTTCCTATAACTATATTACAACTAACACAAAAATAAATAAAGCAGTATTTATTCACATAGTAAGTTACATCTTTTATTTGTTAATTTCTGTTTATTCTATGAAAATTGTGAGAGATTCATATACCAGAGCTGTAGGGTAAATCGAATAAATAATTGTATACAAACGTGTATGAACTCAGCTATTAATTAGCTAAAACATGGTAACTTATTAATGTTTTCATAGTTACTTTTTTGGAACAACGTTTACTCAAAGTACACAGATACGAAACTTAAACAATTATTATTGCAAATACTATATGAAACTTTAAAATAAAGTAAAATAAAAATTATTATGTTTATTACATCCACTTGTTAAGTTGTTTATTTCATTGAACCGTTTGATTTTTACTATCATAAATAATATTTAATACATACGTAAACAGCCACAGTAAACACATAGAATAGTGTAATTAACTTCGTTGATGGTAAGATCTTTGTTCTCCATAATTCCTAAGACTCTAAACTTTACGATTTCCTCAGTCAAAACATCAGAGCAGGATTTTGTGTATAAGAAACCCTGCCGTGCACAACGGTTTCCAGATTCTGTTTACAGCGTTCTCAGTGTAAGGATGCGAACTCAGATGGTTTACGTTCCAAAGAACAAACTTCCTTCCCGAAGTAGAAGCGCTCTCGTTTCATACATGGTGTTGACTCCCTGTCACTGATATTGTCTATGAACACCTGCAGACACGCTAATCAACAATCGATAAAGAGCAAATCTCTGTCCCCGCTGGACATCATAAGGCTTATACGCCTGGGCAAACGCTTTTGTGTGACTAACGAAACTCTTCACTTATAATATATAAATGTAAGTAGAAACATAAGAAAGTATGAAATGTAAGTATATAAACATGAGTGAGATGTAATTTGTGTGTGTGTGTGGGGGGCGTGCGAGCGCGCGTCTATTTTTTTGTATACAGAAGTCATAGATAATACAAGTTTTGCGTCGTATCCATTAAATAATAGCATGATATTTTGCCGACCAGGAGCAGTAAATGTTGATGCTTCGGCAATTTATGTTAAAATAAAAAAGTTAACATATTTATTTCTTTGTGATAGAATTATTTTAATTTTAACAATTACCATTTTTTACTAAATTTAAGTGTACGACTGTAATTGTATTTCAAAAACTTCCTATATCTAAAATAATTATTTCTGTTTATTATTCTAGAGAGAATATAGTTTTATATAAAAAATTCTGTGTGTAACATAGTCTATGATGTTGAAATAAACATTACGTCATACGTCACTAATTATTACTTGTTATTACGTCATTATTACTATTAGTCTATGATGTTGAAATAAACATTACGTCACTAATTATTACTTGTTATTACATCATTATTACTACTTATTACATTAATACTTGCTTTCAAATATATTCTTATAAACAGATTCGTTGTCATAGTAAATATAAACATCGGTATGGACAACCGTACATGACTTCCATGTTCCAAGACTTATATTTAAAATCATTTTCTTGAATTCGGTTCGATAAGTTAGGTGTGTTTATTGTAAGTCGAGTTTTATGTGGGACAAATTGAAATAAAATGTTTATATAGAAACTATTTCTTTGTTGCCTATAACTTAGTGCACATATAAAAAATTATCCCCCTCTCCTTCAACTACCATTTTCATATATAGAAAATTACAACCCCCAACTTCAAATATCCTTTCATTTATGAAAGGGTACCTTTTTTTATTTTATCTACATTTCTACATTGGATTATTATGAAATTCTTTTCAGGATACTTTATGTATCAAAATTAAGTACTTTTGTTTTTAAAAAGTAAAATGTTGCAGGTAAACTACCTCTTCCATCTTAACCAAACTTCACCAGAATCAATAGGCCTTGAGTCCTCTACAACTCGGGCACACAGGTAAAAGAATATTTCATTCTGTTTGAATTTACGGCAGTCATCGTTCGCCATAGAAAAAATTCTACACACAGACAGATATCGGAAAATATCATTTCTTCATGTTTTGAGGGTAGTACAATTAGAATCAGCCCGTATCTCAAACACGATTTTTTCTCCATCACCATACTTCTATTTTCTTACAGAACATGGAAGTAAAAATAACTTGTTACATTTTCTCGTATATTAAAAATGTTTATCAAATTATTGTCTACACAAAGAACCAATATGATTCGTGTTATTATCTGAAACACGTGATTAACATAGACCTTAAACAAAGAGGATGAGTAAGTTAGAAATTTTGTCAGAAAACTGAGCTTTTATGAAAACTCAAAACAATATTTTCTGTATTGACTAGCCGGGACGAATGATTTAATACTGTGCCCAGCCGAGGTTTGATTTTCTGTTAAAAATGAAAGAAAACTTTTAGCCGTGATACACAAATGAACGGGGAGATAGTCCAACATTTCCGATCGATCAATTACGTTACTGATACGGAGTTATATACTTTTCTTATGCCCTTCGTAACTGTCGAGTACACGTAGCAAAACTGGTAATTTATCATCCGCTTATCTGAAAACATCATGTTGATACCTCATACTTTATTTATATACGGCATAAAAACAATTTTACATTGAATTTTCCAAACTTAACACTTTTATGTAGACGTATTTACCAGATATCCGTCGTGCGACTTCGTTTTTCTTGTCCTTTATGACGCGTTTCGGCAACGAATTGCCAGAAAACTTGATCACTCATTAGAAATCGTTAAAAAATTAAAATACCAAAATCATTACAGTAAAAGTGCACTTTTACGACAGCGGAAATTCACATACGCGAACATGAAATTTTATGTTTCTCGCGTGGACATTATCAATCGACTGATTCACTGTTTATATATCCACTGATAAAACTGTTTTGTTTATTATAGCCCGTGTGTACTGTAACTTTAACTTTCTAGTTACCGGTGTCCGTGTGCAAGTACTGCCGTGTCGTACAATATGTTATGTGAAAATGTAAGTTTATCGTTCAAGACATAATCACTGTTGATTTTGACGGCTATATATATTTCATACTCCTCAAGTGCGTCCATGTATTTTCCTTTCCTGCAGCAATGCATTGGCTGGAAATTTGTCTCAAAATTACTGTAGTTATGAATACATAGCATCAGGTGTCTGGCAAAATTTGATGTTGTTTTATGCAATTCCCTTCTGGGAAGATGTTCTTTATTTCTTCAAACGGTCTGCCTGTTTGGCCTATGTAGAACATATCGCATGAGCTGCAATTCATCTTGTATACGCCGGTTCTTTTTCTTTCTGGCATACTGTTCTTCCAGCTAAGGAATCTCTGAATGGTGTTATTTGTACGGAAAGTTACAATTACATGGTGTTCCTTGAGTTCGTTAACTATAATATTTGTGTAATATGCAGATATGTATTTATTAACTGGAAGTGTGTTATCATTGTTCGGCTTTTTTAATTTCATCTCTTTGTGTTTACTTATTAATTTATCCACTAATGAACTTTTATATCCGTTAGCCGCTGCTATGTATTTGATGTTGTTAACCTCTTCATTGCAGTCTTTTTCACTTAACGGTATAGTTAGCAATCTGTGCACAAAACTATTGTACGCTGCCATTTTATGCGAGGTGGGATGATATTAATCGGCATGAATTGTGATGTCCGTTGTTGTGGCCTTTCTATAGATGTTAAATTGAAGTTTTCCTTCGTTTTTTTAAATGGTTAAATCTAAGAAATTTAATCGATTTTCTTCTTCTAGTTCAGACGTGAATTTAATCTTATGGTGTATGCTATTTATGTGACTACTTATGTTTTGTATTTGTCTGTTTGTTCCATTAAATATCATAAACGTATCATCGACGTATCTACAGTAAAATATCGGTATGGAGAACCATACATGACTTCCATATTCTAAGATTTATATTTAAAATCATTTTCAGCCAAACAGCCAGGCTGTGTCTTACCTGCCTTTTTATTGCTGTATTAAATGAAAAATATTATATTACATTAAAATGAAAAAATTATAATTTTATTGCCTGGCAACAAAATTATTTTATTTTTAACAATTACCATTGTTTCAAAAAGTTTAAATAAATTTTCAAGTACTTTACTCTTGTTAAAACGTAAAAGGTTGCAGGTAAACTACCCCTTCCCCTTAACCGATCTTCACCAAAATCGAAAGTCATTGAGACCTCTACAATTCAGGGACGTATGCAAAAAATTATTTCATTCTGTTTGAATTTGCGGCTGTTATCGTTTGCCATAGAAAATACGCTTGATAAAAAAACGTTGCAGGTAAACTACCCCTTCCCCTTAACCGATATTCACCAAAAACAATAGGTCTTGAGTACTCTACAAATCAGGGCTGTATGCAAAACATTATTTGATTCTGTTTGAATTTGCGGCTGTTATCGTTTGCCATAGAAAATACCCTTGTTAAAAAAACGTTGCAGGTAAACTACCCCTTTCCCTCAACCGATCTTCACCAAAAACAATAGGTCTTGAGAAATCTACAATTCAGGGCTGTATGCGAAACATTATTTGATTCTGTTTGAATTTGCGGCAGTTGTCGTTTGCCATAGAAAATACGCATGATAAAAAACGTTGCTGGTAAACTACCCCTTCCCCTCAACCGATCTTCACCAAAAACAATAGGTCTTGAGTACTCTACAAATCAGGGCTGTATGCAGAAAATTATTTGATTCTGTTTGAATTTGCGGCTGTTATCGTTTGCCATAGAAAATACCCTTGTTAAAAACGTTGTAGGTAAACTACCCCTTTCCCTTAACCGATCTTCACCAAAAACAAAAGGTATTGAGAACTCTACAATTTAGGGCTGTATGCAAATAATCTTTTCATTCTGTTTGAATTTGCGGCTGTTATCGTTTGCCATAGGAAATACCCTTGTTAAAACATAAAACGTTACAGGTAAACTACCCCTTTCCCTTAACCGATCTTCACCAAAAACAATAGGTCTTGAGAACTCTACAATTCAGGGCTGTATGCGAAACATTATTTGATTCTGTTTGAATTTGCGGCTGTTATCGTTTGCCAAACAAACAAAATTTCCCTTGCTAAAAAAAAACCGTTGCAGGTAAACTACCCCTTTCCCTCAACCGATCTTCACCAAAAACAATAGGTCGCGAGAACTCTGCAAAACCGGGCTGTATGCAAAAAATTATTTGATTCTGTTTGAATTTGCGGCAGTTATCGTTTGCCATAGAAAAAAAATCTACAGACAGACAGACACACAGACAGACAGACACACAGACACACAGACAGACAGACAGACAGACAGACAGACACACAGACACTTTTCGGAAAACGACTTTTTTTCATGTTTTGAGTGTAGTAGAATCAGAATCTGCAATAATCTCGAACACGATTTTTTTTGCCATCACCATACTTCCATTCCTTAAGGAATATGGAAGTAAAAATGATTTTATTCTTGTATAATTTATTAGATATTATGTTTATATTTTCATAATAATTTAAGTATATATCAGGTAATAGTCCTGACAGTGGCGAACCCATAGCCAGACCGTCATCTTGTGTAAACAACCCGTTGTCAAATGTAAAGTAATTTTGTTCTAAGACGACTGTAAGGAGTTTTATAAGTTCGTTGATTTTTTGCATGCTAAGTTGAGCTACTTCCTTTAAATTGTTATTTACAATTTACATAGTTTCCCTCACGGGGATATTAGTGTACAAGTTAGTTACGTCTAACGATACCAATTTATATTGTGGTAGTATTTCTATCTTTTTAAGTTTTTCAACAAACTCATAACTGTTCTCTATACTGTAATTATTTGCTATCCTGATATAATTTTTAATTAAAGTCTCTAACAATTTAGCAGCTTTGTATCCGGGAACTGTGGTGTAGTTTACTACTGGTCTGATTGGTGTATTTTCCCTTGTGGATTTTGGGTAGTCCTGTGAATTTTGGTGCCTTGGCATTAATTGGTTTTAAATATCTGCGTGTTTTCTCATCTAACAATAAATTACATTGATTAATGGTGTTATTCAAAGTTTTTACATAAGCCTTTGTGGGATCCCGGTCTATTTTCTTAATATTATTATTATTTATGAAATCAAATACCTTTTGCCTATATTCTCTTTTCTGTATGACCACCAATGTGTCACCCTTATCTGCCTTACTTATAATTGCACCATTTTCTCAAGTTTACTTTTTATGGTTTTAAGAGTCAAGATATCCTGCTTATATTTACTTTTTAAAAAATTGTTTTGACTTTTACATTTATTACTATTAATTACGTTATTGAGTTTGTTGTTGATAAAAACCCTTGCTTCATTCTGTGCAACGGAACCATTTAATCTTTTAATTGCAGCTTCAGCGTTAAAAACCTCATGGACAATTTCGTTTGTCGTATTAAATCTTGGCACCTTATATTTCAGACTTTTATTAAGCGTGTTTATTTCTTGGGTAGTGAAATCTATGTTGGTTGTATTCGTTACACGTTCATAGAACACATGTTTACATTCTGTTGGTCTATTTTCTTTTTTTATGCTGAATACGATATAAATTTAGTATTTTCTTTTTATGTGTTAATACTTTATGATAAAAATATTGGATATTAAATCGTTAATTTTGGTCATGATAATATCTATAACTGCAGGGTGAATTTCCTTTAACATTTCTAAATGCGCTTTATAAAGATCCGTATTTAACCTGTTTTCCTTTTTGTATAATTGTCTAATTTCTTGTGTTATCCACATTTTTTCTGCTATTTGTTTTGCCTTATGTGCAAATATTTTAGTTAACGAACTCAAGAAACACCATGTAATTGTAACTTTCCGTAGAAATAACAGCATTCAGAGATCCCTTACCCGGAAGAACAGTATACAAGAAAGAAAACAACCGGCGTATACAAGATGAATTGCAGCTCATGCAATATGTTCTACATAGGCCAAACAGGCAAACCGTTTGAAGAAAGATATAAAGAACATCTTCCCAGAAGGGAATTGCATAAAACAACATCAAACTTTGCCAGACACCTGATGCTATGTAATCATAACTATAGTGATTGTGAGACGAATTTCCAGCCCATGCATTGCTGCAGGAAAGGAAAATACATGGACGCACTTGAGGAGTATGAAATATATGAAGCCGTCAAAATCAACAGTGATAATATCTTGAACGATAAACATACATTTTCACATAACATATTGTACGACACGGCAATACTTGCACACGGGCGCCGGTAAATAGAAAGTTACAGTACACACGGGCTATAATAAACAAAACAGTTTTATCAGTGGATATATAAACAGTGAATCAGTCGATTGATAATGTCCACTCGAGAAACATAAAATTTCATGTTCGCGTATGTGAATTTCCGCTGTCGTAAAAGTGCACTTTTACTGTAATGATTTTGGTATTTTAATTTTTTAACGATCTCTAATGAGTGATCAAGTTTTCTGAAGATGGCAATTCGTTGCCGAAACGCGTCATAAAGGACAAGAAAAACAAAGTCGCACGACGGATATCTGGTAAATACGTCTACATATATTAATATAAGCGACTTGGAGACAACTAACCTAAAATGTATTATATTCGAGCCCGTCAGGCAAGTGTTATGTATAAATATAAAAATGTTAAAATCATAATGCTAAAAGTTGCACAAAAGCTTAAATTTAATAAAATGTGTATAAAAATGAATATCATACCAAAATATGCACGCATAAATATTAATTCAAGAACACCGGCGGCACTCAAGACAAAACAAATAGCAGAAAAAATGTGGTTAACACAAGAAATTAGACAATTATACAAAAAGGAAAACAGGTTTAATACGGATCTTTATAAAGCGCATTTAGAAATGTTAAAGGAAATTCACCCTGCAGTTATAGATATTATCATGACCAAAATTAACGATTTAATATCCAATTATTTTTATCATAAAGTATTAACACATAAAAAGAAAATACTAAATTTATATCGTATTCAGCATAAAAAAGAAAATAGACCAACAGAATGTAAACATGTGTTCTATGAACGTGTAACGAATACAACCAACACAGATTTCACTACCCAAGAAATAAACACGCTTAATAAAAGTCTGAAATATAAGGTACCAAGATTTAATACGACAAAAGAAATTGTCCATGAGGTCGTTAACGCTGAAGCTGCAATTAAAAGATTAAATGGTTCCGTTGCACAGAATGAAGCAAGGGTTTTTATCAACAACAAACTCAATAACGTAATTAATAGTAATAAATATAAAAGTCAAAACAATTTTTTAAAAAGTAAATATAAGCAGGATATCATGACTCTTAAAACCATAAAATGTAAACTTGAGAAAATGGTGCAATTATAAGTAAGGCAGATAAGGGTGACACATTGGTGGTCATACAGAAAAGAGAATATAGGAAAAAGGTATTTGATTTCATAAATAACAATAATATTAAGAAAATAGACCGGGATCCCACAAAGGCTTATGTAGAAACTTTGAATAACACCATTAATCAATGTAATTTATTGTTAGATGAGAAAACACGCAGATCTTTAAAACCAATTAATGCCAAGGCACCAAAATCCACAGGACTACCCAAAATCCACAAGGGAAAATACACCAATCAGACCAGTAGTAAACTACACCACAGTTCCCGGATACAAAGCTGCTAAATTGTTAGAGACTTTAATTAAAAATTATATCAGGATAGCAAATAATTACAGTATAAAGAACAGTTATGAGTTTGTTGAAAAACTTAAAAAGATAGAAATACTACCACAATATAAATTGGTATCGTTAGACGTAACTAACTTGTACACTAATATCCCCGTGAGGGAAACTATGTAAATTGTAAATAACAATTTAAAGGGAGTAGCTCAACTTAGCATGCAAAAAATCAACGAACTTATAAAACTCCTTACAGACGTTTTAGAACAAAATTACTTTACATTTGACAACGGGTTGTTTACACAAGATGACGGTCTGGCTATGGGTTCGCCACTGTCAGGACTATTACCTGATATATACTTAAATTTTTATGAGAATATAAACATAATATCTAATAAATTATACAAGAATAAAATCATTTTTTACTGTAGATACGTCGATGATACGTTTATGATATTTAATGGAACAAACAGACAAATACAAAACATAAGTAGTCACATAAATAGCATACACCATAAGATTAAATTCACGTCTGAACTAGAAGAAGAAAATCGATTAAATTTCTTAGATTTTACCATTTTAAAAAACGAAGGACAACTTCAATTTAACATCTATAGAAAGGCCACAACAACGGACATCACAATTCTTGCCGATTAATATCATCCCACCTCGCATAAAATGGCAGCTTACAGTAGTTTTGTGCACAGATTGCTAACTATACCGTTAAGTGAAAAAGACTGCAATGAAGAGGTTAACACCATCAAATACATAGCAGCGGCTAACGGATATAAAAGTTCATTAGTGGATAAATTAATAAGTAAACACAAAGAGAAGAAATTAAAAAAGTCGAACAATGATAACACACTTCCAGTTAATAAATACATATCTGCAGATTACACAAATATTTTAGTTAACGAACTCAAGAAACACCATGTAATTGTAACTTTCCGTACAAATAACAGCATTCAGAGATTCCTTAGCCGGAAGAACAGTATACAAGAAAGAAAACAACCGGCGTATACAAGATGAATTGCAGCTCATGCGATATGTTCTACATAGGCCAAAAGGCAGACCGTTTGAAGAAAGATATAAAGAATATCTTCCCAGAAGGGAATTGCATAAAACAACATCAAACTTTGCCAGACTCCATGTAATCGTAACTACAGTGATTTTGAGACGAATTTCCAGCCCATGCATTGCTGCAGGAAAGGAAAATACATGGACGCACTTGAGGAGTATGAAATATATGAAGCCGTCAAAATCAACAGTGATAATATCTTGAACGATAAACATACATTTTCACATAACATATTGTACGACACGGCAATACTTGCACACGGGCGCCGGTAAATAGAAAGTTACAGTACACACGGGCTATAATAAACAAAACAGTTTTATCAGTGGATATATAAACAGTGAATCAGTCGATTGATAATGTCCACTCGAGAAACATAAAATTTCATGTTCGCGTATGTGAATTTCCGCTGTCGTAAAAGTGCACTTTTACTGTAATGATTTTGGTATTTTAATTTTTTAACGATCTCTAATGAGTGATCAAGTTTTCTGAAGATGGCAATTCGTTGCCGAAACGCGTCATAAAGGACAAGAAAAACAAAGTCGCACGACGGATATCTGGTAAATACGTCTACATATATTAATATAAGCGACTTGGAGACAACTAACCTAAAATGTATTAACACTTTTACTTTTTTTTCTGGTTATTATTCTTGGCTGAAAAATCCTGGCTGGTTTACACCAACCCCTGTTTGGTGGCTGGTTGGTTGGTGGTGGTTGGTGCCCAGGTGGTTTCCTGGCTGGTTCCTATCTGTAAACTGCTTTTATAAGCATCGTTTCTTAAAAACATTTCATATAAACAGCTGTGTCAATTCGTGTTGACCTGTAGTGATGGACGCCGCATAATTATGTATGTAAAAGTTACCACTAATAAGCGATTGCGACAGGGGTGTTGCATCTCCCCCCACGCTTTTCAGAATTTACGTTGCGAAAGACCCAACCCATTGGAAGAAAAATTCAAAGGGATGGGTCATTGAAATTGACAATGGCACATGTTTGTACACCCTGCAGTTTACAAACGATTAAGTGATGTGTGCAAATGAGAATAAAAAACCTGTAATATATGACACGCAAACTGAAGGAAGTGTATGAATAATGCAGGTTACTGACGAACATGGGAAAAAAGCAGTATCTGTGTGTCGGAGAAGAAACAACAGATTTAATCTTATAAAACAACGAACGTATGAAAAAGTGCAACAGCTGCAAATACTTAGGAATAAACTTTAATGAAGAAGGAACAGATGATGTTGAAATAAAATCAAGAATAAACAAAGCAAAACATATAGTTAGATCATTGAATGGGATTCTATGGAGAACAGAAATTGGAACAGAAAGGAAGAAAGAATATACAATAGTATATTGATGTACGGATCAAAAGCACGTTGATGTACGGATGCGAAACATGGAGAATAAGAACAAGTAAAAAGAAAGTTAGAAGCTACAGAAATGGATAGTTTGTGCAAATTAAAATTTCTCGGGAATCTGGGAAAAACATATTTTTCTAGATGTGAAGAAAGTCAGCGTTTAGCGCGTTTTGGTAATGCAATTTGAATCGGTATTTCTCAGTAGTCGTTGGTTTGTTTACACCGCTGGCCGTGCCTACGTGTGCGCATGTCTACGCTCTCTTTCTAAGTCACATACCTCATAGAGACTTGGAGTTTAGTCTAAACCAGTACTTTTATTAAGTGTGATGTACTCAATATTAAATTTATTTTACCCAGAAGAAAAATAAAAATACTATGTTACGTAATACAATAAATTAGTCTACATCGTTCGACGATTAATGGCTGTAATTGGTTTACTTATTTTTCAAAGTTACCCATGTTGCAAACTTTTAACTCTGAGTCATTTACACAAATTGCTTTCTGCAATATAATAGGTGACTTCTCCTATGAAAATTAATTTTATTTATTAATATTCTTACGACGTTTTAACTGATCGTCGTATGTACAGCGGAAAACAAAACAGAAGACACCAATCAAATCACTAATAATCAGCTTTAATGATCACAATTAATAATTGGTAATCAACAAGGTAGTCTCTTACAACAATTCAAGTTAAATTTGTCCACACGGAATAATAATGTCAACTATAAGGAACTCCGTACTAACAACAACAACAACAACACTTCGCTACAATACTTCTACAAATACTCGATCCGCGCTAAGGAAATCGCTCAATGTCAACTGACTGAACAAAGCCAGATGTCCTTGCTTTTATAGGTCACACAGAGTTCTAGTATAGCTTTCCCTCATTACTGCACGGCAGGGTAATGCGTATCTCAAGTGTTCTTTAATATAGGCTATTGCAATCTACTTGTGAGCGGCCATGACTGAGGCTACACTTGTTTTGGGGGGACGGGTGGAGAATGTTATATTTATATATAATTTACCTTGTAATTTCCGTCCAGTGACGTCGAGCGTAATTTGTATGGTTACGCGTTTCAGGCAATGTGGCCCATCCTCAGACCATCATCCTCAGACATCCTCAGGAGTGATGGTCTGAGGATGGGCCACATGGCCTGAAACGCGTAACCATACAAATTACGCTCGACGTCACTGGACGGAAATTACAAGGTAAATTATATATAATTATCATACAGTGACCTGGACCGCTTTAAATATGTATAAAAAAGAATGTTATAGGCTTTTTTATACGGTTCTCATTACAATATAAATATGATTTGTTTAATAATTTAAAAGAAGTTATTGTTGTACATGTATTAAAAAATGAAGAATTAAATACAAATTATAAAAATGGCTTAAAGAATAAAAGAAAAAAACACGAATTAATGCACTACAAATGTAGTATAAGAATATCTTTTGTTGTTTCTCAGAGAGTTGTTCATATTCTTATGATGGTTAAGAAAACACACCAGTGTTTACCAAAAATTAACTTTCACCGACGTAAGTACAATACACGATTGTGCAGTAGAGGAGTTAAGATTATATTAACTTTTACAAACAGTTAACGGGTAATAGGTTTGTAATTTCTCATGTAAATAAGCAACAATACATTAATACACATTCGTGTAGTTGAATTGTTATGTAGTTTGTAAGTATTTATACAAATCTTATCTTGTTTTTACTATTAACTTTTAATTTATATAAAAAACGTCCAATCAAACTTCTTCGACCAGAATATATCTTCTCCTGTGTAGTTGTATTAATTAGTAACTACAGAATGAAATTATTTTAACAGATGTCAAATCTTTCTACTCTTTTCGCTTCCACGTAAAACTGAATATGAACCGCTTACTGAAACAGTAGTTGCTTAGCATATACAGTAAAAAACACGGTTTAAATAAAAAAAATACAAGTTTTTTTTGTTCCAAACAATATCATTAAAACCTTTGTTTTGTCTCTCTTTAAGGTTTGTCCAACTTACCGTTGTCTTGGACACCTGGTAGCTTCTTCTATGTTACCACTTAACCAGGCACTTCACGTCCTCTTTTGTTTACGTGATACCCTCATTTCGTTGAACCGGTAAATTAAATTGATTGTAAAAGTTAGTCAGTTTTAAAGAACACATATTCCAATAAGTGTCGTTTTTCTGCAGTAGTCATAGACTGCTGGAACCTGTCAAGTACTAAAACAAAACCTGTTTTTTGTTTATCTCAATGATACTTTTGTAAATCATCTTACTATAGCACGGTTTAGAGTCTTTAACTTTTGAACATACGTTTGTCGAACCACTTCGCTAGTCATCGAAAGCGTGCATAGTTTAAGTTCCTGCCGTGTCGGTTTTAGAAAGTAACGTAAGTAATATTTAGTAGTACCAACTACGGTACACACTGACCATCGTGTTTGCACATGTACGGGCGTTTTATCTCGCTTCTTAGTTGATATGCTATTAGAGACACCCTATGTTTATTCGAATAGTTTTAAAGTTGCAAAGAGAATACAACAATAGTAAAAGAGTTAATGTCACTTCTCATAATACGACAGAGGACACACGGCAGTATAGAATAACACAAATGACTATTTTTTTCTGTTTAGGCCGCTTCGAATTAAATTGCTATAGCGAAAGAGGCATTCAATGGGAAGAAAAGACTGCTGTGTGACAAAATTAATAAGTATTTAAGAAAAAGGTTGGCCAAATGTTATGTGTTTAGCGTTGCTTCATATGGTGCAGAGACATGGACACTGAGGAAGAAGGATGAGAAAAGATTAGAAGCATTTGAGATGTGGGTTTGGCAAGCAATGGAAAACGTGAGGTTGGTTGATAAAGTAAGGAATGACAAAGTTTTGAGAACAATAAAGAAAGAGAGAATCCTGAAGGTAATAGAAAATGAGGCGAAGAAGAATGAAGTTAATAGATAGCAATAAGATAGATAGATAGCAATCAGAGTGTCTTACGAAGAAACGAAAGACTGGCATGCGATAGGACAGCTTGGAGAGCTTTTACCATTTGAAGACCTGCCTTAGGGGAGAACACCAAATAATAGACCGCTACAGATTTAGAAAAAGTACTAGAAAAAATATAAAAAATTTGGTTTTTGACTTGACAAGAATATTATGGAAAATTAGAACAGCAATTGATCTTAAACATGAAGAAAAACAAAACATAATTTGTGGAAACTAATAGAAAAGAATGTAGGGGTCCTTTAAATATTACAATTGGAAAGAAGATCGTACATGAAGTGGAAGAAGTAAATGAAGATTGTATTGGAAGTGGACGAATTCAGTTACTTGAGTAAAGGTATCCGAAACAACATCACAAGCAGCCAAGCACAAACCAAAAGCTTTTATCAAGAGGATAGTTTTTTTTTGTAAAATATTTGATTAGCTATTAGAATGAGATTTTTGAACTTATATGGTTGGAGCATTGTGCTGTTGTAAGACTGAATCTTGGCAGCAGAAGATGACAGTTCATAACCAAACCACAGAACGATTATTACAAAGAACAGAATAGCGCAATAAAACGAAGTTTGTTTTGATTAAAACTGAGTAAAAAATCTCTAAATTTCAAGGTCAGCAATAAACAACTTATGGGATTATTTGAATATTTTTTAATAGCGTGTATAATAGGAGTATAATAGGTCTATAATAGCGTGTGAGTTTGTGACATTTGCTTTTTTAAATTTCAGTTATAACAACTGAAATTAACGATAGCATAAACTAGTTTTGCGACGGTCTAAGTGAATCGTCGTATGGTAAAGTGGAAAACAAAATACAAGACACCAATGAAATCGCTAATAACCAGCTTTAATTATCACACTTAATAATTTTTAATCAACAAGATAGTCTTTTGCAACAATTCAAGTAAAAATTGTCCACACCCAATAATAATGTCAACTACAAAGAATTCCGCACTAGATTGAACTCAACAACACTTCCCTACAAACATTCGATCCGCGATAAATAAATATCTCATCACCACTGAACTCATAATCCGGCTGCTATGGCTTTGTATAGCTAGCGCACGCCTTCTGAAATCTTTCCATCCTTACATAATTGCTGACGCTAATGCGTATTTCATGTGTGCTCTTGAAGAATCTGGAACATACATAAACGCGGTCTTGACTGAGGCGACACCTGCACTACTACCGGGTAGGACGCTCTCGGCTACTCTAGACGGTGCCATTCGTTTCAATAGTTTCAATATTTCAGCTGTTCAGTCTTGTTGGTGGTTGTGTAAAAAAATTAGCCTTCCAGACCACCAAGTGTATACATCCGACAAACACTTTGCTCGACAGATGACTAATCCAAGGAATGTGCCAAATAAACACACTTAGAAAGTTCATTAGCTTTAAAGTTTTAGCTTTTTATCGATGAGACTTTCGGTAAAAAGTAGACAGATGTTTTATGACAGGCTTTTGAAATTAAAGGAAAGTGTTGAGAGAGTTAGAGTAGAAGGTAAAATTAACCTACAAAGCTGATGAAGTGAGGAAGAAAGTTAACAACAAACTTGTCGCAATGAGCAACTATATATTGTCACAAACTACGCTCCTGCAGACGAGGAAGTTTGTCGCTGTCAAGGGAATTTGAACAGAACAAAAGAAAGAGAAAGTAATTGAAATGAAACGTCGTGAGAGAAAATGAAACCGTCTGCTGAGAACGTAAGTTTAAACGCTAACAACTATAATGAAAATTTTAACTTAGTAACACTAAAATGAAAGTGTAGCGTTCACGATGAAGAGTCTTCTTATATCTACCGACTTTTTATAAACAACAGCTACACACACACTCACAAGCACACGCACAAAATGAGTGAAGGTTTTCGAAAATAACTACAATTTAGAATCAACCATTAAACAACAGTCAACTGCGAGGCTACGAGCTTGCTGCTTACAACAATTATGTAATTCACGTAGATGTGTGATTGACTCATGATGTGTGTGTGTGACTCATGTGGAGATCAAAAAAGGGATTACCGTATTGGAGTATTTTTTGATAATTCCATATCCTTTACAATTTATATACAAAGGTTTTTAGAAAATATACAAACACTTGGTAAGCTTTACAGTTTATGCTTTACCTCTGACAGCTATTTCAACTTATTAAGCTATTCTCAAAGAGATCAAGGAACAACTAAACAAAGAATGTAAGGGTGGTGAACATGTGTTTGGGGTGTGTGGTGTAGGGTGTGTATGTTGGAGGGGGTGGTTGGAGATAAGAAAGCGATTTTAACTAATACAGGCAATATAGGTTTTACAGCGCGCCGCCTAATGGCCCAACAGCCAAGGGTGGGCGTTGGCTAGTAAGTAAGTAAGTAGGTTTTACAGATCATTGTTTACAACACAATCACTTCTTTGATACAACAAAAAAATACTACTACACAAGATACAAAAAGGTAAAAATGTTGATTTATTAGAAATTCCAGAAATTAGATAAACAATCGAAAGTATCAAAAATTTAACAAACAAACAAACTGAATTCTGTCTATCCCCTTTATTAATAGTTGTTATTCAGTTTAGCTAATTTTTATATTTTGCCTTCCAATTATACTCAGTTTTTACAGACACTTGACCTTCCCTTACTAGTTTCTCCCCTCCCCCTCCGTCAACACCCTTACATTCTCTGTTTAGTTGTTCTTTGATCTCTTTAAGAATAGCTTAGTAGGCTGAGATAACAGCTGTCATAGGTAAATAATAAACTGTGAGGCTTAAACAATTGTTGTATGTTTTTTAAAAAGCTTTATATTAATATATTTTACCAAGTTCCCAACGAGTTATCAATTAATATTTTAAATTTATATACATCTGCATTTACACGTAAAGGTCATTTCCAAAGTACAGATCAAAATTTTGTAATTACTAATTTAGCTGGCATGGTTTTTAAATTTATTTTATTATAATTTGAAGTGTGAATACCTTTCCATCAAAGTTATCGATGTTCCAGTAATGATCGTTATCATTATTTTCCCTCGTGCATTAAGCTCGTGGCTTGTTGTGGCCCCTAGCTATGGTACGAAGCACACCATTCCAATGCCGGGCAGAAATAAGTCTGCATTTCATCACTGCAGCTGTGCGGCTCAATCTGCATCATAATTCTGCACGTGTGCATGGGAATGTTATTGTGTGTGCACGTGTAGATGTCGCGTCGGTAGGAGCTAATTATATCTACGATGTTGTATCCCCCTAACAGCAGGTAAACGAGGATGGATTGCTTAACCTCGAGCGACGCCACGACATACCATAACTAATGAACGCCTTGGAAAGAGATTTTTCCACCCAGCTACCCCGACGTTTCTTTCAATTATAGTTAAGGTATAATTGTGATTGTGGTTCTTATAAATTAAGAAGATGATGTACTAATTTAGACTGGATATTGGATACCAACATACAGCCTATAACTGTATTCTTCTTATATAAAATTTAAAGATGTATAAACAACGCGTTTCAGAACATATGTTCCATCATCAGGTGCGTTTAACTAGTTGGAGGTCGTCAACACATTAAAACACAACACATATATAAGCACAAAAAACTAATTAACAATAGCGCGCGAAGTTCACGGTGCGCACCGTACGGTGTAATATCGATAAATGCCATCTGTTGTCATTGTAGTCTGTGCGCTATCTGTGACGCGGACTCCAGGCGTTCTGAGACTTGCAACGCTGTATCATACAATGTGTTGGAGTGAAAATTCAGCTGGTCGTTTAACACATCCTCGGGATAAAATTTACACGTCTTATACTGTACACTTCAAATTCTTCGGCAGCACTCATGTACCGGGCTTTCTTCCAAACATATATGGGCATAAGATTTTTAGCAAAATCTGTGTAATTGTGATAACTATTCACCAAAGGTCGGACAAAATTGGATTTTGTTTTTTCTAAGTTTTTTTCGGTAAACGTTCTTCAAATCTTTGGAAAAAGACCTCACTGTTTGGCCTATATAAAAACATTTACAGTCACTACATTTAATTTTGTAGACGTCCATTTTTTCTTCCAGTGGTTTAGTAACTTTAGGTGTATGTTATTGTTCGTGCGGAATGCCACGACAATGTTCATTTTCTTAAGTGTATTGGTAAAGATTTGAGGAAGGATGGCGCCATATTCGTTTACTATATATGTTAATTTTGTTTTATCTTCTGGGGTTTGTTATAATGTTTTCTAAGCAACCTGTCTATCAAAAAACTTTTGTACCCGTTGCGTGTTGCTATATATTTTATTGTGTTAATTCCGTATGGAAGTCATTGGTTTCAAGAGGTACCGTTATTAACCTATGGATAAAACTATTGTAAGTAGCCATTTTTTGTGAAATAGGGTGGTGTGAGTCCGCATGTATCGTGGTATCTGTCGAAGTAGGCTTCCTGTAGATTTGATATTTACATCCATTATTGGTTTCTTTCACCGTTAAGTCCAGAAACTTCAGTTTACTGTCAGATTCAGTTTTACCCGTAAATTGTATGTATTTATTTACGCTAATCAAATATTGTTCAAATTGTCTTTCTGTCTTAAAGTTCCGTTAAAAACTATGAAAGTATCGTCTACATAACGAGTATAGAAACTTATTTGGTTTTGTAACTTATTATTAGCAGATAATAAATACGTATTGTCATAGAGGTTCAAATAAACGTCCGGCAATAAGCAGGAGAGGGGCGACCACATAGCTAGCCCCTCTTCTTCGACTAAATGTCTGTCATTAAATATAAAATAGTTCTGTTCCAAAACCAATTGCAATAAGTCAATACACTCTTTAATTTTCTGGGGACTTAATGTGTTTGCGTCATTAAAGTGCTTCTTTAAAATGCTGATTATCTCTTGTACCGGTATGTTTGTGTACAGATGGCAGTATCGATATTACAGCAGACGGTGCGCATCGTAAACTTTGCGCGCTATTGTTAACTAGTTTTTGTGTTTAAATATGTGTTGTGTCTTAATATTTTGACGAACTCCAACGAGTAAAACGCACCTGATGATGCAACATATGTTCCGAAACGCGTTTTTACATCTTTAAATTTTATATAAGGAAGGCACAGAACGGACTAAGAAGGTACTACTTATTCATTTAGTTTATTCTATTGTAGCTCGGATACGAATATAAAGTATTTCAATTAATCACAGGTAAATGTCGTAATACTGTTTGAGCATATTAAGGAACAAACATCAAATAGTTTTGATAGTGCAATAGAAGACCTCTTTTTTTCGAATTAGCCACTGTGGACTATGTTTGGTTCACCTAATTCCTCCCTTCTTCTCCACTCTCTTCCTACTCTCCTGTATCTCCTTCATTCTTGATCGATGTCTCTCCCTCCTTTCGTTAGTCCAGATGGCACCTGTTCACTTCTTAGGGTTTTCCTAGAAACCTTGGGCAATTTATAATTTTTTTGAATGGAAATCATTCTCAATGATCTGCATAATGTTCTTGAATAATCTGCAGTTGTTCTATATCTTTTTCTGTTTCTTTGAACAACGTATTGGACATTTTGAGCTTTTTGAAATAGTTAAAAAGCTTCCTTGTTAGTCGTCCAGTATTCAGTCTTTCAATATGTCCGTAGAAAGAATTTAGAGAGAAGACCTCATTTATTACACCCATAAATACGTATTAAATGTTTAACTGCGAATACTAGAAATATAGATTCATTGTATACGATTATGAGTTTCGATTTTATTACGTTTCATTAAAAATGTGCACACAAGTTTATCTATAAGCCGAGGGGACGGAGAGGTGTGGTACGTCCGAGGAAGCGCTGGAGTGACCATCTCTAATCTTTGCCTATTTGAGACTGGAACAAACCATCCTTGGTTTAATCCTTGAAGATAATAATGATGATGATGACAAGTTTATGACATCACGTAGCCTGACTGTATCAAATCGTTAGAAATAAAAAATAATAAAAGTGATAATACAAATGCTACAACATATTTTACTTTAACGATAGTTGCTGAGAGAAAATTTGATTAGAAAAAAGTCAAGAACACGTGCATAAATTAATATGATTTTGATGGCAGAAAGTATCTTATATAATGGATACCAGTCTGCGATTTTCAGATGAATATCGCGGGATACAATTTTTCCTTCCTCTGGGAGTACAGAATATTGTACAGAACGTATTGTGTTAAGACCAAGTATATAAAAGTCGGTCATACATAATTACTTTTTTAATTATAAATATATCACTACTGACTCGGAATCACTATTTCACTATTTTGTTACTGGTAAAAATGTAAAACTTTTACCATAGCGAGTAGATGAGAAACTGACATCACTTAGCTAGTTACTGGGGTTCGCCGCAGCGTGGCGCTAGCATCGTCAGTTGTTGTGTACGCGAGCGTGAAGCAAGCAGATAAGTTTTAATACAAAACAATTCTACTTATTTGAAACTGTCGTAAAATGGTTTTACATTTTGTAACAATTAAAATGACATTTACGATACACTGCAATGAGTACAAATACAAAAGAATATAAGATTTAAACAATGTACTCACCCTAAGATGCCAGCTGTTCGAAACCTTCGGAGAGGATTTAGCCGATTTTGTATTTGTCAATTCTCTACGTATTTCCTTCGTACGAAAAAACAGTCGGCACTGGATACATTTGTAAATTATCTTGCTTAAAGTGTCTAGTGTGTATTCACGCCAGCATCCTCCACTGTCCGTTGCGGGCACATTAATTTCTTTGATTTCATCCAAACATTCATAAAAAATATCCCTCCCACAAACTGTTTGGTGAAATAAGTTTTATTGTAATAGTTGTTTTTTGCTTGCAACAGCATATTATAAACCCCATTTGAAGGGTGCGTTAAATGAGACGTTTCTTAGATATTTCTGTAAACTTTTATGTTTGTCCACACAGCAGCAGGTAGATTAGGAGGATAATCGTTCCTCAGTGTAACAGTACAGTCACCACAGTCAGTAATTCTGGATGGTTTTCTCATTATGTGCCCTGTCAAATGATACACGGGACATTCTTTCGGCGCACCAGTTTTAAGCTCAGTCCGTTTTAGTTCCTCCACCCAATCGTAGCATTCCGAGTCCTTTAAAACTACCTTATCCTTGGTGAGCAACTCCATTAATTTCTTGAGGGCTTTGTTTTCATTTTCTATCTTCTTACATATTTCACGGATTTGGTTTACAAAATAAGTGAGTAGAGATTCTATTTTCGGTTCACAGTTTACTCTTTTTGCCAACATAAGTTTAAGTGGAACAATATACAGACTGCAACATATGAAGATATAGAAAGTCAAGTGTAGATGGATGGTCATCGCATGACAAAGAGCGGAGAATCGCAAATTTTTACATGGAATTCTAGAGGATCCTTATTGAATTTTGCAGTGAGTACACATTTAAATTTCGTGCTCCACAAATATTCGGATGCCTGTAGAGTACTTTTTAGAGTAACTCTGAGTGATTATAGAGTTATCTCTGATGCAAAAGGGTTGCTTCCTGAATTAAGAACTTGTAGAACTTTCAATAATATATGATGAGACGCTGATACATTGTAACGTCTCTTTGTAGAAATTGATGAATTTAATGCATCGACAAGGTCATTCATGTCTCTGCTGAAACTTTCTGTTTTCTCACTACCTACAAACCCTTCACAGTTCGTGTCAAATCAAATTTAGTAGCGTTGGCTATGGTGTGACCAAATAACTGGAACGCCAAACTTTCATTCATACGTTGGAATGATGTAGGATCAAGATGGGCTGCTGTCAATTAAGGGCATGTCCTAAATCCTGTGTTTTCAGCGAAAGTGTCCGGTTTTTAAATTAGTCCAAAGAATTCATAACTGACAATGTCGTTGTTCTACAAACTGACACTTTGTCATGGAAAAGGTTCTTTCACACTTTTTGTTATATGGACAGCATCTGAGAATGCCCAAATCCTCTTGTCTTCGTCCGCCGGATTCGGAATACTACATTTAATCTTACCCCTTTCCCACAGATTCCTACGTTCCCCCACGCCTTTCTATTAGATAGACTACAATCTGTTGTAAATCTCTTCTACTCGCTATGATTTTACCTTGTAGCCTGAACTAGTTTTCGCTTATTACAAGCTTTGTGAGAAGCTTCCGCTAGGAGCGCTGTCTGTCTTGTTCTTGGTGATGG
This sequence comes from Magicicada septendecula, assembly GCA_034769895.1. Taxonomy (NCBI): domain Eukaryota; kingdom Metazoa; phylum Arthropoda; class Insecta; order Hemiptera; family Cicadidae; genus Magicicada; species Magicicada septendecula. Next base: position 375,985,184 of record CM068375.1, on the reverse strand, counting down.
AGCCGTCGTTCAAAATATCGTTGCGTGTGTGTCTAATATGTTCGAGTAGTGCGTGTGATATGAATTGTGTCTTTCTAGTTAAGGATCTCGTTTTTATGCATTTTTGTGTGTTTGTAAATTTCTAGTTGTTCAAGAGTGTCTAGTTTTCGACCTTTTGTGTGTACGTGTAGAATATGCGTGTTACTGTTTATGTTTGTGTATGTGTGGTTTGGTACAATGAGGTGGATTGCAAAGGTGGATTTGGTAGTGGAGTGTAGTGCCTTTGTGTGTTGGATGTATGTGTAGTTGAAGCTATGTAGATTTTTTTAGATCCTGAGCAGTTTAATTTGTATACACCAGGTAAACCAGAGTTGTTTTGGTTTTGTGTGTGTGTTTTTAACGGTGTCTTCTGTTTTGTTTGTAGTTCTGTATGCGATTCTGTATCCTGCTTTTCTTAAATTGTGGTCTATTTTAACAGTGTTGTTATTGACGGACGTTGGTGTTATGAAATTGTTGTTTTCTGTCTTTGTCTGTTGTTTGTTTTGTGTAGGAATTTATTGATTATTGTGTCTGTTGTATCCGTATGCTTTTTTATTTTGTCGACTTTAATTTTATAGTCATACAAGTAACTATAAAAAAATAACCTTTCATTTCAATATGCTCAGAGAATCTAAGTCTTTTTAATTACTCCTGGCAGCCATTGGCCACGCTCCAGATGCTGCAATCAATCCACGGGTCCAAAGATACTCGGCACCCACAATTCAATCCAATGCAAGTGTCTTTAATAATAGAGAAATCATATTCAAACATTTTCATCAACTTGAATTATTCTGTAAATACCTTAGACGTTTACTGCTAATAAAACAAATAAATTCAGATCCCAGTATTACAACCATCTGTGTTAGCTGAACATTCTCTCTTAGAACGCAATCTGAATATAACAGAACAGAACATAAAGTGAATGCAGTATCGCGCAATTCCAGATAGTATTATTAAACAGTCGCGCCATACGTTTAGTCCAGACGTTATTAAAGTGCGCTGTGTTAAAGCACCTTGGAAATTTATAAATTTAGATCCGTCAATGTAATGATGCGACTTGATTACCCTCTTTCCGCACTTAAGATACAGTCACACGAGCGTTCTTTTCAGCCGTGCACGAGGGTGGAGTTTGGAGAAACGCACAGTTGTCACACGTGCGTGCGCGGACGGAAGTGTAGTCATACAGGCGGTTTATAATCGGACGGCAGCGTTGTTGTTTATTCACAGTCGATGTGTGACACGTAGGTCATAGGTCATAGATTTTTTAGGTGAAGTTGTTGTTTTTATTAAATAAATTATTCTTCGTATTGTTTAAATTAGCAGCCATCCTTACTATTTCTTTTATGAATTTGCTAACTGCTATAATTTTTTATTGTTCGACTAAGCTTTTCGTCATTACTGACATCTTCAGGTCCTAAACAAGGTCGTTGTTTAAGACCTGAAGATGTCAGTAATGACGAAAAGCTTAGTCGAACAATAAAAAATTATAGCAGTTAGCAAATTCATAAAAGAAATAGTAAATAAATTATTGTTATTAAATAAATAACTCCTTAAATTCTTAGTGACCGTCAATGAATGGTTTTTCAGTGAAGGGTTAGTGTGGATCGGTCAAAAATAAAACAAATTTTTAACTTATTTGTGTCGACGTTTCGACAATGTTTATTGTCATCATCAGGACAATTGTTGCTGACGCCAAACACACAACTGTGCGTCTATTTATTAAGAACAATTTTTACCTTACATAATATTTTTCATATAAAGATGGAGATCAAAATTAATTTCCATAGTATCAAGTAAATAAACAAATGGTATATTTTAGCGGCATCTTAAACAGTACGTGTGACCGTCCTCGTGCGTGTTAGAAACGGACTAAAAACGCAGCAGAGTTGCGTTAGATGCGGGACAACTTGAAAACGCAGCAGAGTTGCGTTAGATGCGGGACACCTTGAAAACGCAGCAGAGTTGACGACCCGTGCGTTTTGCCACGTCAATCGGCCGGGAAAAAACGCTCGTGTAACCGTACCCTAAGTACAGACTTAGCTACATAACGTGTGCTGATTTCATTATTTCGGTTACTGTAACTTTTTGTATTTTCCTATCTTCTGTCACAGCATGAGTCTCTTTAACAGTTCCGTAATATCACTCATATACACAAACTCTATGTTAGGGAATTAATATTCCATCACCTTCTTTTATAAGTGACTAACACAAATTCTGCTGTATTGTATAAGACGTCCTCATTCCATTTCAATTGATTCCAGCCATGACTGGATTAAACCACTTTTTCATTTTAATAATACGTTTCCTACGGTAGTCACACTTTATGGTTTGTATTTTCTTAAAACAGGTGAATGTTATATAGTATTAATGAAATGGCAAAGTCGTCTGTATCTAAATTCCATATTATTATATGCGCCTTGAGTATAATACTCGCACAGATAATTTACATCCTTAAAGGATTACATACACTTTAATGAATAACTTACTTAATTTTGTATATCAAGGCGCTGCTACTCTGCAGACGCGGGTTCTATTCCCGCCTGGGCCATCTGATGTAGATACGACCGTTCCCGCTCGCAAGGCGATGGCAAACCAGCGAGAGGTATCCTGCATAGTATAAACCCTCGCTAAATATGCCGTTTGGATCTGGCGTTAAACTGTAGGTGCCATATACCTGTGAGAGACTACGTAACACACGCATCATGGGTGTATGCGGAGAGGGTACAAACCAGTCGAAAGACTGAAAAACCCGTTAATAATAATAATAATAATATTGTGAGGAATAATGTTTTATTTGTACCTAAATATACTTAAGCTCTTTTCAGCCTTTTCAGCGGTAAACCGTAAATCTTTGACGAATTTTGATAATATTAATTTGTTACTTATTTTAATAGACCAAAATTTAAATCAAATCATCTTTTGTGTTAATTTAAATTCGTTCTACGTCAACAAATTATATTATTGTATTTCCAATAAACTGCAATTTTCTTGTGTATTCATTTTTCGACTATTTCGCATAATTTTTATTAGTATAACATTTTGAACATAGAGTACTACAGAACGTCTACCAACTCTTTCACCAATCTTTACATGATGATGAAACATTGTCTTTTGAAGTAAACAACTAATAAAGGTACATAAAATACGCTGAAAGGTAAAACACGACTGCACAGAAACATCCGTGTGATCACCTTCGTGCGTGTTCAAAACGGAACTAGAACGCAGCAGGTTGCATTGCGGTGCGGGGGACCTTGAAAACGCAGCAGAGTTGACGATCCGTGCGTTTTTTCTACGTCCGTGTGACCAGTTTTATTTCGGCCTGTGTATTAAACTCAACGCGGTTTCCAACCGCAGGCAAACGGCCGGGAACAAACCGCTCGTGTAACCGTACCCTTAAACTACAGGAACAATGTTCTTTATTGTCAGATATGCCAACAAACCAAAACTTTAAACAAGACAGCTTAGATTGGACTGGTAATGCTGTAACGATAGATTCTCTCAGACCTTGTGAAGTATTCTGTTTGTATAACCAAGATGGTCAAATAAAAGTAGAAAAATCAATACCAAAGTAGAAGACGGTGAACAGCAAAGTTGAATCTGCTTACAGATTGTGTATACGGCTGACATGAACAGAGAAACCATAGGCGAGATGCCCTTCACAAGGCCAGAACCTGATAAGAGTTGTACCGCCCATGATGACACGTAACAATCTCTGTTCTTTTTTACTTCCATGTTTTGTAAGGAAATAGAAGTATATTTATCGCAAAAAGATCGTTTCGAGATAAGGGCTGATTCTGATTTTACTACCCTCAAGATATCTTTGGCTGTGTGTAGAATGTTTTTTAGCAAACAATAACTGCCGCAAATTCAAACAGAATCAAATAATATTTTGCATATTTACTCAACTTGTAGGAGACTCAAGGCCTATTGATTTTGGTAAAGATCGGTTAAGGGGATGGGGTAGTTTACCAGCAAAGTTTTACGTTTTAACAAGAGTAGCCTAATTACGTAATTTTGATAAAATAAATATTTTATGAAAATATTAGATTCACGAAAAACTTCAGAAGTTTGGAAATTATTAAGAATTAATGATGAAATATATCAAAGTATAGAAAATATAACAGAAACGATGAAAAAAACGACTATTATTTTTTGGACATTTATAAAGACTGGATGGCAATAGGTTAACAAAGCAGATCTTTAAATGTCTGTGGGAGAAGAAATCAACATCAAGTTAGATTAAAGAAGTGAGTCCATGGTAGGAGACAGAAAAACGCAGGTTCAAAGTGGACTAAAGACAGGAAGAAGAGACACAGTGAAAAGATGAAAGAATATTGGAGAAAAAGTAAAGAACAAATAATAAAGAATTGAAATTGCCATGTGGTCCTTACATGGCCGATACAAAAAGAAAGAAGAAAAGTATCCTGAAATCATATAGTGTAAAGGTTATAGTAATACACTGTAGAAAGGTGGACGAAATATCTATAAATTAGAAGGGTAGTTGAAGGGTAGGGGTAATTTTCTATAAATAAAAATTATAGTTGATGGGGAAGGGGTTAATTTTTAATATGTGTACTACGTTATCGGCAACAAAGAAGTAGTTTCTATGCCAATAATTAATTTCAATTTGTCAAACACAAAACTCGATTCACAAGGAACACACCTAACATGATAGAAATTATCGAACAGAATTCAAGTAAGTGATTTTAATATAAATCTTAGAACATGGAAATCATGTGTGGTTCTCCATACCGATATTTATAACTTCAGATATATTTAATATACACAGTGAAATTTTCACTTTTTTACTTATAAACATAAAGAGTTATTAAAATTTACTGTCCTTCACTGATACAAGTTTTGTAGAACGCGTAACCTGAGTTATCTAAGGCGCCCTTCAAACAAAGCGGCCACGCGTGTCTATGTTTTTTATACGTGTACGTGAGTTTGAATGGTGTTTCATCTACTCAATAATGTACGTGTCTCAAACAGTCGTGTACAGTTTGTTCAGAGATAACATGACAGTCACACACGACATTAATGTAAAGGGTGACGTTAAAGACAGCGTTAAATTGACGGGAATTACCGTCTCCTTTTCGTGGTGACATTTTAACAGAGGAAGATCAGCTCATGATTACCAGTATATTAAAGACTAAATTCTAACTGAAAAAAGAGTACAACTGATAACTTGAATTATTCTAATGTAGTACGTTGTAATATAACATTTAGTTCTCCCGTTAAAGCCCAAGTTGGGATCGCCACTTTGTAATATGACGATTCTTCGTATGTGTTGTTCGCCACTTTATAATATAACGAGTACGTATGGGTTTAAATACCACACGTTCTTCGCGTCACTTTTTAACCTTACGTTATTATTACAGTTAATTATCTTCGTCTTTATTTTGTTAAATTATTTTTTAAATTTTATTTTTATTTTTGTTTATTTTATATTTTAATTAGGTTTCGGGTTAAAAATTTATAACCATCCACATTTAATTATTTCTTACTCTCCTCTTAATCTCAATCGTGTCGTGGAATTTACTTTGAAGAAATGGTTTGCGTTAGCTGATTCGATTTGACAATCGATTCGTAATATAAGAATTACCTACTTCTTCGTTTCGCCCAGCTGATATTATTCTTCGCAAGTGTTCCTTCTTCTATACCTGAAATTCTTCTTACTTTTTTTTACAAATAAAACGCAATTAATTGATAATTAATCTCTTTTAATGCAAATTTAGCAATTAATCGACTCTCGGGTCGATATTGTGATTCCCGGCTCGACTCTGCAATCTCAAGGCGATTGCAAACAAATGTAATTTAAATAAAATTAATATAATTTATTCGGGTTCTTTGAACTGTTACTAAAAAGTCAGAAAGGAAATTTTTTACAAAAGTACAATACTTACAAATAAATTTCTTAATGATTAATACATAAATATTTGATTTTTTTGTTAGGAGATATACAACATTTGGCGTCAGTGGAACGGCTCGTTCAGATTGAGAAAATGGCGGCCATCTCACTCCTAAAATTTTATGTTAATAGTTTTTGTCACTTTCCCTTAAATAAATGATTCTTAACTTTAGTGTCCACAGTCATAATAATGTTAATCACTTTTTCTTCGTTATATTGTAATTGAAATGGTGTTGTGAGATTATTATAGTGTGGTGTTAGATTTAACAGTGCTTTAGGTTAGTTCTGCTTACCAAACCTAGGCTATGTAGGAATGTTCACTTTCAAATCATACTTTTCGTTCTTTTGCGTTCTTGATTTAAGGAATTATTATATCTTCAAATTCCTATTAGTATTATTTTTCTATTTTTTGGCTGGTTTCTTCTCCACATATTTTTATTTATTTTCACTTAGATCTGATGATTTGACATTGTAATTTTTTTTTTCTGCACGAAGCTGACCCGCTCGTCTTTACAACAATCAACTCTTTTTGTTTCTTCATCATTCAAATGGATTTGGCCAGTTTTGTCAAATTCTGATTGGTGCATTGGAATGAACTCTTGAGTCATGGGACTGTGTTTGTTCTAAATAAAGTGACCCTTCACCTCCCAGTCTAATTTACTCTCTAGTTATAATACAATTTTACTTAATTTAATCTACTTAGTTAAATTCCTTATTTTATTCTGAACAATTTGATACTAGAGATTATATCATTAGCCTCAATTATAAGTGATTTACCACTTTTACAAAAGACTCTGCTTATAGGCTTTTTTAGTCATTTGACTTATATAGAATTATTCTAAATTTCTTTAATTGTCTACTATTGTAGTTATTATATAAAAAGAAAACATTGAATTAACAATTCTTGCTCTTTTCATTACTTAACAGTGGTTTGATAATGTATTATGTAATTTGAACATTACCTTTAATGTTCTTTAGACCATAGATCTTTAATACAATTGAACCGGTCTAAAATTTTCGTGTAAACCCCTTAATTACTTCCAAAAAATATTATTACAATTGTAATGGACAACCTATTTGTTTATTTTACAATATTGCATGGATTTACTTTATTTTATCCCCTTGTTTACTATTTATTTACAATAGTTATGGGTTTTGATAAAGGCCTATGTACTGATATTAGTTTTATGAACAAGTTTACTATCATTTCTAATTACAGTTACCTTTTCTGACTGATTTACTAAGAACCCTTTAACTGTTAAGTTGTTACATTAATAACCTTAATAACTATGAGAACCAACTTAATGTTATATCACAATAGATTAACATAACACATTATAACTTATCCTATTAGTGTACATTCAGGCCTACATGGCTCTATGTTTGATTGAACATACAAGTAACTAAAACACAAATCTTACTAAAACTATACTATTAATTAACATTAAATAAGAATATTTTATTCAGTTCACATTTTTTTGTATCTTTTCCCTTATTGTTTTGTTCTCACTTATGACATCCGCTTACCTTGTACATAGTTATTGGCCTATAGGTTTTGGGGACTTGGAATATAAATTCCCATTGTACACTAGTTTCTCACATCTTTATATTTGCATTTTACTGGTGATATTAAAAGAAAAGGAAAAGCACTTAGTTTCTTGTGTTATCACTAGTTAACATTTCACTGATGTGGTTTTGTTTGTCACACAATTAGATAAATGTGTTCACTGATTCCATTTGATAAACATGATTCCATTTTTAGTTACATAGTCTTATATCTAACACTTCTCCTTAACCCAAGGTACATTGTTTCATTCTTTAATCGTATTGTACTTTTGTTATTCTATAATGGGTTTACTCTTATTTCTATATTATTTTGTTTATTTGGGTAGGTATTTTTTTTATGTAATGTGAAGTAACGTCACGTTACAACGTTTACGTCAACAGTGAATTGTAATGAGTTAAAAACAAAAGGTAGAGACAAGTCATCAGGAGTCCACATCTTGTTGGACGGGTTTGGCAATCCCGATGTGCCGTATCTGGATTTTCACTTTGGTTCAACTTGTCTTGGGTGAGATCCCTTTCTTTATTATTGCCTGTCTAGTCCCCCTTGACTGACTCTTGTTCTTTCTGACCCCGACGCTATTAGAGTACATGAGGGCTAGGGTGTCTTTCTTTTTTCATTCTAATTTCTTAATTTGGAGCGGGCAGACCGGGCTTATCAGACGTAGAGAAGGCGGTCGGTTTAGGGGGTGTGTACCCCGAAATCAATGCACCTGGTCCTCCAGGTAAAGAGTTGTGAAAGGGCTGGTAACATTTCAAAGTAAAATTTAGTTTACTCGAATACTTCATGAGAGGAAAAAACCGGTTGAGTATAAAGGAAAACGGCATGGCAATCCTAAAACTAAAGCATTTGGAATTTCGGAAAGAGCAAAAGTAGGAACGTGGAATGTTAGAGGCTTTGCTAGAAAGGAGGCAGAATAGGTGAAAGAACTGGAGGAGAAGCATGTTAATATTTGCGTGTTGTAGGAGACAAAACAGAAATTGAGAGGAACACAGACAATAGGAAATTTTACAATGTTATATGCCGGTGCTGGTATGAACAGGAGAGCTAGCAGTGGAGTGGTGATAATGTAGGATTCACGGTTCTCAAAATGGCTAGAGAGTTATACTTATGTAAGCGACTGAATAGTATCAGTGAGGATTAAAATTAAGAAAGATCATATCACTGTGATTGGAGTATATGCAACGGAAGATGGAGGAAAAGAATAAACAGTACAATTTTATAACATGCTGCAGAAGGAAGACGATAAATCTGTTAAAACAGATCGTTTAATCATAGCGAGTGATTTGAACACCAGAGTTGGCAAAGTAGGCGTACCTGTTCCGGATTTAATACGGGCACGGGGTGAAAGTATGAGAACTATAAATAAAATGGCAAAACTTTGAGAGCTTTTGTCAGCTTTTGTTCAATAAATTAAACTGACTAATAGATTGTCATCTTGGGACATCCGGATATAGACAGACACATGTCAAAAGGTTTAGTAAAATCTGAGAACTTTCCTCGCTCGTTGTCACAAAATTTCACGAATCGGGACTGGCTTCCAAACAGACCGGTATTTTCAAATTATACCGGTTATAAAGGTCTCTAAAAATTTTTAAACACAAGACTATTATTGATCAAAATTATATTTTACGAATGTTTCACAACCAGTAATAGTGTTACTTCACGCATGAAATATATTTATGCTCAGGTAATAAAACTTTAAGTGAACGTAAAGCCGGAGTGGTCATGGTTGTCAGACATGTTAACTGGACCAAAATATCGTTACGACCGTGTAACTGATCGTCGTACGCACACACAGACACACATTCCAGCTGGAAGGAGCCGAGAAGCACGTAGAATGTTCTCTAATGTAACAATATGTATAGACAACGCATGCATTTCAAGTAAGACATTTCAAAGAATAGAGAATAAAATCGATTTAACACATCAATAGAATGGAAGAAAGTAGAATACCGAAGATGGCGAAAGAGTACAACCCTAGAGGCAGAAGAAATGTAGGTAAACCTAAGAAAAGGTTGACTGTGGAATAGGAAGAGGCCGCTAAAGCCTAAAACCATCAAGAAGAAGAAGAATATGATGAGTATGATGTTAACCGGGCTATTAGGCCGTAGTTCAATACTAAAATATTCTGTAACGTCAGACGTTTGGGCCGCATACGGACAGTACTACCTGTACCCAGTTTACTGAAGGTGGCCGCCGTTGGTACGGCCGAAATGTCTGGCGTAACGAACAAAATTAAAATTTTTTCCACAATAGGTTGCGTTACAGAAAACGTAAGTACTGACTGGCTTTTTTACTTCGTTCTAGCCCGATGTCAGTTGTAAAACTTTCTTTCCCATTGGAGTCATTATTTTTCTTCTAACAGATTTTGCCGTCGTAAATGTCTTGTCACTGTAATCTTAGCGTATCCTTCTTGACGCTAGATAAAGTACAGTGAACAGTGTTCTTATCCCCTTTGTAAATTTAGCAGTGTCAGCTGAACGTAAAATCCAAGCCTCCCTTAACCCTACAGTTTCCGTTCGTTAGTCAAACCCTTGACCCCGTTGAGTTCGATGAGTTTTAGACATTACTATGACTAATTTAAATAAATCACATTTTACCGCTATCATTATTTATGAAAATAACATTTTTCTTACAATGGAAAGAAAAAATATGTGTATACTATGCAGTTTATTATCTATTTATTATTAATGTGTGTGTGTGTGTGTGTGTGTGTGTGTGTGTGTGTGTGTGTGTGTGTGTGTGTGTGTGTGTGTGTGTGTGTGTGTGTGTGTGTGTGTGTGTGTGTGTGTGTGTGTGTGTAAATCGCTAGAGAAAAAGAGTGACACAATATTTTTAATCAGTGTTTCCATTTTAATCATCAGAAATATTTTCTCATTAAATCAAGCAAAATATAACGTTAGGCGTGTTTACACGACTTCATGACTGCATTTGTGTTAATTTCATGCAGTGGTAATATTTATTCTTGGTATTTTTTATGATGTTTTATTGGTACGTCTAGCAGACTTCGGTTTGAAATGACCTTTAATTGTATAGTAATATTTTTTCTGACAAGAATTTCTTCTTGTCGCGTCAATGATTTGCTGAGAAATCCAAACATTGCCTTATCAGGTGCAGTGTTTTGGTCGATTGGTTAGGTTAAGAGAAAATTCCATAATTCAGCACGAAGTAATAGAAACGTTATACTGAAAAAGAAGTACATACTTTACCAGACCTTAGGTCAACATGACTGATAGTGACAACACAGTATAATTCTCGAAACATTTTGTTCATCGTCACTCTAAGAATTAGGCTCTTGACCTTCTCCGAAACCCATCTCCTCCTCGATCTACCGACATCTTGCGTCCCAGTAGGGTGATAACCCAAAGCAGCCACGGGGTGACGGATATCAGCTATGCTGTTCAAGTGTTCACACTATCTCCTTCTGTGGTCTTCATTCTTCTGGTGGAAAGATAGAAGCTTAATTCGCGTTTAAAATTCTCGTTCCTTTTCAGATCTAAGCGAGAACAACCTCGCGTCCCTCTTAGAAATTTAATTTCAGCAGCCTGAATTCTCTGTACGTCACTTTTACGAAGAGTCCATGTCTCAGTAGCATACAGGAATGTGGGGACAGCCAAACGTTTTGTAAAACGTCATTCGGGTATCCTCCCGTGTTTCATTTTTCAGGTACCTATGAATTGTTGTTCCACAGATGCGTCTAAATTTCATTAGCTTATTATCCCAATCATAACCGGCTCCATAGGTGATATCAAAATCAAGGTAATTAAAATAACATTTTGTTATTAAGGTACATTTTTGGTAGTACTTTTATACGAAGTTAGTTATTTCTATACAAAAATAAAAGTATTAGAACTCTTAGAACGTTTCATTTTAGAACGTTAATATATCGCACTCGAAAGAGACATAAATCTGAGGGATTTAGGTACAAGTAAGAAGACGACTGTGAGTACTACGCATGTAGTGACTACGCCCACAAATAACCGTAAGATAGTAATATAGCAATTACAATAATGAAGAATATACTTGCTAGTTAGTTTAACAAATTAGCAAAATTAGACCAACTTTAACAGCAGTTAAATAACACGTAAACGTTACAAAAAGTTGAAATGTATCTGTTACATGGCTTGAAGTAAAATGATGATGATGTAAAGATAGAAAGACTCTCGCGCGCATCAGCCACACACGCACGCGCGTGGAAGATGTAGACACACAAAAAATTAATCGTTACGATTACTTGAAGTCACGTCTGAATCATTGCACGAGTAAGGATATAATGATATACTGACTAAGGAGTTATCTTAGTCGTTTCTTTTCTCCCTTGTGATACTTGTCGCTTCATTACGCTTAGAAAATGGCTGTCAGACACTTTGACAGACTTTAGAGCTGAAATTAAAGTTTCATTTAAATATCGTACTACCTGAATATTTTTTTGCCCTAAAACGTTTGTGTACTGAACTTCATGTTATTTTTATGTACATTGAATGTTTTACTTTAGGTGATGATTTGTTGACATAAGATGGTTTATTTAGCCAAATACGTGATTTATTTCACTCTATATTGACGGGTGCCAAAATGTCGCAGTTACTGAATGTGACCTGGCTAGATTAACGCGATTGGTAGAGACTGGTTAGCGTCGCAGACGCATATTGCTATGTTTCATATCATCATTATTTCAATAGTAACAAATTACATGTATTTTACTATAATGTATACTCAAAACAAACGTTATAAAATACTATTATTATTTCCTTAAATTCGCAGTGGCCGTCAATCAATGAATTCTTCAGTGAAGGGTTAGTGATGATCGGTCAAAAATAACACAAATGTTTAACTTATTTGTGTCGACGTTTCGACAATGTTTATTGTCATCGTCAGGACAATTGTTTGTGACGCCAAACACACAACTTCTTATGCGCTCTATGCATGTTTTCTCGGGTCTTCCTTTCTGTCTGTGCTCTATAGGTATCTATTTCATTGTTTTCTTAAATAGTCAGTCTTGTCCCATTCTTTGCACGTGTCCATACCAGATTCTGTGTTTGGCGTCAGCAACAATTAATTGTTCTGATGATGACAATTGTCCCATTCTTTGTACGTGTTCACACCAGTTGTGTGTTTGGCGTCAGCAACAATTGTCCTGATGATGACAATTAACATCGTCGAAACGTCGACACAAATAAGTTAAAACTATGTGTTATTTTTGACCGATCCTCACTAACCCTTCACTAAAAAATTCACTATTATTATTATTAATTCGGGATCAAAACGTCCTACGGAGTATTCCGATGCCAAGCCTCCATTGTTGTCTGTCGTAGTTTTCATCGTTTAGTCCTCTATCGCTCATTAATCTTCCTATGCCCTCTATGCATGTTTTCTCGGGTCTTCATTTCTGTCTGTGCTCTCTAGGTATCCATTTCATTGTTTTCTTAAGTAGTCAGTCTTGTCCCATTCTTTGTACGTGTCCATACCAGATTAGTTGTTTTTTCAATGCAGTCCTTTTGTACGTCCATTTCTTCTTTGACCGTTCCGTTTCGTACTCACTCTAACCTTGAAGTTCTAGCAGCTCGTCTCAAAGCATGCATTTATGTAGCTTCAACTTTCTCTTTACCTGTTCTTTTATTCTCTATGTTTCGGATCCGTAAATAAACGTGCTTTTAATCATACTATCGTGCAGTTTTAACTTCTTTTCGTTTCTAATTTCTGAGCTCCATAGAATCCCATTCAATGATTTAATTATTTGTGTTGCTTTGTTAATTCATAGTTTTATTTCAACATCATCTGTTTCTTCTTGATTAAAGTTTATTCCTAAGTATTTGTTAGCTGTTTTTTATGTATTCGTTGTTTTCTAAGTTTACATATGTCATTTCTTCTTCGACACACAGATATTGCTTTTTTATTTGTTCATCAGTAATCCCCATTTTTCATGTTCTTCCTTCGGCATGCGTGTCATATATCCCAGGTCTTCTTTTCCATTGGCACATATTACTTGATCGTCTGCAAACTACAGGGTGTACAAACATGTGTCATCGTCAATTTTAATGCCCATCCCTTTGCGTTTATTCCTCTAGCGGGTTAGAGCTTTTGCAACGTAAATTTTGAAAAGCGTGAAAGAGATGCAACAGCATTATTGCAATTACTTATTTATAAATAATAAATATAATATATAATAAAGTATATTAAATTATATAACGTTATAATATACATTACATTATTAAGTTTGAGGTGGGCGGGACAGTGGATAAGGACGATGGAGGATAATATCCCAAAGAAAACCTGGATACAGCGATGCAGTTGGATGGAACAAAAAAGGTGTAGTGGATTGATAATGTGTGAAATCATGCCAAACTATTTGGACAGAGTGAATGGAGAGCCATTCAGATCAGATTCAGACGAGATTCCATTCGTGTAGACTCCGTTCAAGGTCAGAGTGAGACCTTTGGAGACGGCTTCTGGAGGAGGTCAATACTCTGCAACGAGTTGCAGCACCAAGGATGATGATAATAATCCTAGATGCATATTTTGGAGCTAATTTCAAAATTAACAATAGAACATTAAAATGTTCTCTTATTTACTTTTTACTTTCATAAACAATAAATGGAATCTCTCCACAACATTTAGATCGTGTTAGTCTAGCCGCTTTAATATTATTGACGAGATATTCTACATCACTAAGATATGATGATTTTTTGATTTATATAATTTTACGTTTTCGGCATAGAAGACAGTAATATTTTATTAGGAAACTGGAAAATGATGTTGTACCAAATGATACACAACATTTTATATTTACGCATGACAGAAAGGGAATAACAAGAGTAATAAAAATTCTATTTTACAGTATCTTTAATATGACGTTTGATTTGTCGACGGGATTTCTCCATCTTGGTGTTGTGTAATTGTGTTTAAAGTAAGCATCGTACCCTCACAAATCAATCCTGACTTAATGCGACTAAGAACTTGCGAATTAACTGTACAGGACTGAAGTTACTTGTCTAATTCTATCCGAGTTTGTACCAACATAACTGCCAAAGTCGGTGATTTAAAATAGGCCTAAGTCTTGTATAATACCGCCATCCATGAGGCGGACCAAGACGAGACCTCTTTATTGTTAAAAACATTTGCCTCTAGCTGTGTTTAGTACAGAGAGATTTGTGTACGTTTCTATTTTAAAGACATATTTTTGTAAAAAAAGACGCTGTTCCCCTAACAATCACCCTACTCTGTTATCTCATCGTCAGTACAAAGTTATTGAATATCATTTTTGTTTCTTTTGCCTCCTTTTGTTCTTTCTACTTTCTAATTTTTTCCTTACTTTTCTTTCTTTCTTTATTGTTATCTATCATTTTGTCCTTTTCATTTGATCTTACTGTTATTTGTCACTCTTATTACATTATCTTTGGTCTTTGAAGAATTAAAAAGCAACAACATAAACAACAACAACAACAGTAATAATATCAGTACGTACATCACAACGATTTCTATAGCTACTTTATCAATGGCACTTTAAGCTACACTTTTTAGTAATTGCATTAATTGTTTGGTCAGCGCAGTAAAATTATGTAAAACTTAGGCTGTTTAGTAGGCTACATAATTAAATAAGGCTGCTTATAACTGTTTATTGCTCAAGGCTAGATTTTCCAAACTCAAACCTAAATCTAAACCAAATATTTGTAAAACACTTTTCAAAAATATGACATTGAATAAGTTCGACTTTTGTGCGGGATCATCAGGCGAACTCTTAAGTCAGCAAGTAGAGAAACACGCCTAAAATTCTACGAGGTGACGGCCCTTCCCACACTTCTTTATATGTCTGAGAATTGCACTTTAACGAAAGGCTGGGCTAGTTGCATCCAAGCGGCTGAAATGAGATTTCTTCAGCACGTGGCAGGGTATGCTCTCCATGGTCATAGGAGAAGCACAGATACACAGCAGGAACTGAATAATATGAGTATACTCGACAGGATTGGCCAGTATCGGCTGAATTTGTTGGAACATCTTTGACAAATGGATGACTGAAGCATCCCCAAGCCATTTTGGAGCTACAAGCCGAAAGGACGGAGAGGTGTGTGAACGTCTGAGGAAGCGCTGGAGTGATCAGCTCTAGACTCTTGGACTGTTTGAGACCGGAACAAACCATCGTTTGGTTTAATCTTTGCAACTGATGATGATGATGATACAGTAAATGTAAAATAGTTTATCCAAATTTTATCGTACATTTATCAGCAACGACCCAAAAGTGTAGATTAAATTTTAGATTACATAACACACTAGTAAATGAAACGGTCGAAGAAAGAGATTAGTATTGCTAGAATAAATTGGTAGCATATCTTAGTACCATCTAACGTGTGTGCTAATGGATTAGAATTGGTAGAATAAATTGGTAGCATACCTTAGTACCATGTAACGTGTCTGCTAAAAGATTAGAATTGCTTGAATAAATTGGTAGCACAGTTTAGTACCATGTCACGTGTTTGCTAATGGATTAGAATTGCTAGAATAAATTGGTAGCATATTTTAGTACCATCTAACGTGTCTGCTAATGGATTAGAATTGCTAGAATAAATTGGTAGCATATCTTAGTACCATCTAACCTGTCTGCTAATGGATTAAGAATTGCTAGAATAAATTGGTAGCATATCTTAGTAGCATCGTACTAATGGTACTAATCGTACTTAGTACGTGTCTGCTAATGGAATAAGTTGAACGAACGTCTTACAACGACGTTTCCTGTGAATATTTTAATAATCTCAGAGAATACTGAAGCAAAGGCGACAAGAAAAGAGATGCAAACTTCTTGCTGCCTGCTTTATCAAACTAGAGAAAATTGAACAAATTTTCAACAACAGTTACTGAAACACGTAAATCTTACGGGCCCTTCATTACATGTATTCATTTTAAAACTTGATTTAAAATATTATCATCATTAGCACGGAAATATGTTTTACAATCTTTCATTTTTCTGAATTTGCATTGAAATACTTTTAATTTTCAACTCGAAAGTTATCAACGGCATCTACTTTACATGAAACTTTGATCAATAATATTGTGAAGAGAGAAAGAGTAGCAGATAGAAAGACTCACGCGCGCATCAGCCACACGTGCACTTGCCTCACAGATGTTGACGCAATGATAAAAAGGGAAAGAAATTAAATGCTACGACTGTTTGAAGTCACGTCTGAATCACTACAACGCGTGATACAGCAAACAAGTGGGCGCCTTCGCCGTTTCTCTACTCCGTTGTGCTATTTTTTGCTTCATTACTGTTACAAAATGGCCGTCATAAACGCCAGAGTCTTTGACAGTCTTTAGCGCTAAAATTGAAGTTCCATTTGTACATCCTGGCAATCTACAATTTACTATACATTTTGTGCACAGGTCTTTACCTTATGTACATCGTCGCCATCGTTTACGGCTTAGGCTAGTAGCCTGTTCCAGTTTCAATGGAAGTCATCCAACCATCGCTTACGGGGTCTTCCCCCACTTCTCTTCCGCCTTGGATAACAGTTTAGGGCTCTTCTTGAAAATCTAGTTGGATCCATTCTTTCTACGTGTAACCGCCACTCCGTTTTGTACTGGTAGATTTTCCACAAAGAAGTGTATTTCGAAATATTGTGGCGAAGTGATTATTAGGTTATAATTAGTGTGGAACTCTGTTAGTTGACATTATTGTTACGTGTGGACAAATATAACTTCAATTATTGTACGATTTGATGACAAATTGTTAATTGTTACTAATTAAAGCTGGTAATTAATGATGGTGTCTGTATTTTGTTTTTTACTGTACCAAATGGCGATTCATGAGACCATCTTAACAATACATATTAAGACACAGATTAATCTCTGAATGTCAATAAACATAAGACGAATAAGTATAAATTTGCAGCAAGCAAAGTGCACACTTAATATAACACAAAGTAAACATAATCTGTGACGTTTCGCTTTGTTGAAACGTAATATTATTGTGTACCGTTGAACTCGTGTTATTGAAGTCGACACATGAAGCAGTTTGCAATTATGACTGATCATTCATTGGTGTCTCACTGACAGTGCACAATCAGCGGCCAATCGCTGTTATTTATGTTAATCAACAACTTAACTAGCACATCGTCGGAGCATTCGTGCCAAGTCTTACATTAGTACTGTTACGACAGTCTAGTAATCGTCATATGGTACAGTGGAAAACAAAATACAAAACACCAATTAAGTCACTGATCACCAGCTTTAATTATCACAATTTAACAGTTTGTAATCGACAAGATAGTGTTTTACAAAAATCAAATTAAAATTGTTCACAAGCATTAATAATTTTTATAACAATAAATTTTTCGTTCGTAGTCCTTCCGTCTTACGACTGGTTTGTACCCTCCCCGCATAATAATGTCAACTAATATAAAAGGCAATTGTATTACAATTGCCCCGCACAATTGTAAAACACATAACCCTTCGCCACAATACTTCGAAAAGCACTGTGTAAATCGCCCGACAATAACTGAATTGAGCGTCGCTGAATACTTGTATTTATACCCCGCTGCGGTTCCAGAATATTCGCTAATAGGCGTCTACTAGAAAAAAACTAGAACCTAATTGATCGCGGCCTTGAACACAGCACGCGCGGACCGATATGATCTGGAAAAGTCTCGTTGGGGAAGCGTGACAAGTGTCACGTAACTGTCCTTCATCTCAGAGTACCAGCGATATGTACGAACATACACATTACAGCCGGATTCCTCTGGAATACCCGAGAAACACGTAGATTGCTCTGTAATGTCGTAACAATATAATAGTTTCTAAAGGTTTGACACAATTGTCTTCAAACCAATCACCGATAGCTGCTTTGTGACTTATAATGTCTTCTGGTAGAGTTTTCCAACTGGTGTTGTTGTTGAATATTTTGCTTCAATGTGTTTTGATTCTACATTTTTTTAATTACAAAAAAATTTTAATTATTAAACAATTGTTTTAAGTGATAAAATTTATTTTATTTTATGCAAACGTCTGACAACTCAAACATTTGCTTTGACCTAAAAACTGACGGAAAAATATTTGTTTCTTTTAATCTTAGCGCTGGAAATAACTATAAAGATTCAGGTATTCAGAAGCCAGGAAAAATAGAATATGCAGCAATAATGCGCACATTTAACATCAATAATAGACGAATTCAAAAGGAGAGAAATGTTTATATGCACTCTATATGAAGGTCAGTTTAAACCTTCGCGGAGCGACAACTGTAGCATAGCGGTAAAACTAAAATTTGTTGTGTGCTTCAAGATTTGTATATTATGTAAACTCCTTTTAATTTCCAAATAAATCTATCAATTTATTCATTGTTTACAAGCCGTTGAAAATTGACGTGTCATTCGTGTTTTGAAAAACGGACAAAATCAAACATCGTGAGTAAATTATTATAAATAAATCACCTTATATCCGTCGTGTGACTTCGTTACGTCGATTAAAATGACGCGTTTCGGAACATCTGTTCCATCATCAGATAAAATCGCTCTATTGAGGTCGTTAAACGTTAAAAACACATGTTACACATAATTGTCCACTACGTAATTCACTTGCTTCCTAAATGGTGCGCACCACGACGAAGCCGATCGGACACTGAACTATTATCTGAGTGATTACGCCTAAACAGGTTCAAAGCTGTATCGTATAGCGGGTTGGATTTAAAATTTAAGTGGTCATTCAATATGAAGTCTCGGCTGTTTATGTTATTATACGCTTTGTATATTTCGAACTCCTCTATTGCGTCCATGTAAGAGGAGTTCGAAATATACAAAGCGTATAATAACATAAACAGCCGAGACTTCATATTGAATGACCACTTAAATTTTAAATCCAACCCGCTATACGATACAGCTTTGAACCTGCTTAGGCGTAATCACTCAGATAATAGTTCAGTGTCCGATCGGCTTCGTCGTGGTGCGCACCATTTAGGAAGCAAGTGAATTACGTAGTGGACAATTATGTGTAACATGTGTTTTTAACGTTTAACGACCTCAATAGAGCGATTTTATCTGATGATGGAACAGATGTTCCGAAACGCGTCATTTTAATCGACGTAACGAAGTCACACGACGGATATAAGGTGATTTATTTATAATAATTTACTGTTCATACGTGACTTGGATACCAGAACTAATATGCATTTCAAACATCGTGGTATAATTATTAGTTAACATTTTTTTAACGCCAACGGAAATTTAGAACGACATTGAAAATGTGTCAGGAGATGTAACTAGACACTTAAAATTAAACATGGTTGTACAAAAATCGAAAACGTGCAAAAAATGCAACAACTCCAGACGCGGCAGTCATCTTGCACAACGCTTTTTCACACCAAGTTCTTCAGTTAAAGTATAATGCACACGCTCATATGAGATGCCTATGATTTCAGCAACGTCATCCACTGCTTGATCTGCGGTCTTCCAACACCGTATGAAATTTTTTCAATAATGTCACTTTTCTTGCACTTTTTGGACGTCTACTGCTGGGATCGTTTTCAGTGGTTTTACGACCACGTTCTAACATGAATGTGACCCACTTACCGTTGTTTATAAATCTACCGCTAAAACGTTTTTAACAGAGAATTCATCACAACACAATGTTTGATTTTGTGCATTTTAAAAACACGCGTGACAGGAAAATTTCAAATATGTGGTAAAAAGTGAATAAATTGACAGATGTTCACGCGAAATACACGTCTTGCAGCAACCGAAAGGTTTTTAGTTCTACTACAGAGCTATAGATGTCGCTCCGCGAACTTTTCCAACTGACTGTCGTATAACAACTCTCTATGTACTGTGTCTATATTTGTAATAAGCATAGGCTTAGCAGACCAGTGATCGCAGCATAAGGTCAAGGAGCATTGTTTAGCCCACAGGCCTATTCGCCCTGTCAAAAAGAGTATCTGGGACGGCTGCGCAGTGGGCACTGCTAGTAAAACTGCCTTCTTCCTGTGACGTATGTCTCAAGTTACCGAGCTTTCTGCTTTCCCGAAACTAATTCAATGGTAAAATAGAAACCCTTACTAATATTCATGTTATTATTAACAATCTCTACCCACGCCGCTTCCAATTAGCGTCACAAATATACCTGCCCAAACAGATGAACAGGGAAAAGTAATAATTGATGAAAAAGCAATTTTAAAACAGTCGCAAAAATATATATCGAACAATCATGGAAGAGTAATAATTAAGTGAAAACTTTCTGGAAAATATGAATATTCTTGAGGAGGATGAGATCGAAACACCCACTTTGAAATAACAGTTTTAGGGCACTTAAAAGATTAAAGGATCACGAAGCTCCAGAACCTGATAATATCGCTTGGGAAATTTTAAAGTTATTTAGAATAAAACCAAAAGATACGCCAAACGAGATGTACGAGGTGTTTTCTAAAAAGACCGAAATATTTGTGGCCAACCTGCGCATAGAGCGAGTTGCACAATTAAGTACTGCTAGTGACAGGTTTTGACGACGGAATGCCGTTTTCTCCGTCCCGTCATGATCGTCAGTCTTCGACCTACTCGCGCTGTACTGGGCACGAGCACACACCGTCCGGCGGATTTATAACGATTTGAGAATGAAGATCTTAACGCAACGTGTGTATATAAACCTTTTGGTGCTAACTTTCTAAAATCTTTAAAGAGCAATTTTCATTGCATTCCAAAGTTGACATTACAATCTGCATTGGTACGCAGTTGTTGACCGATTTCGAAACGGGTCTCTTTCTGATCGTCGTCAACAAACGCAGTAAGAATTTTTTTCAGTGATACGATAAATTTAAATTTATTGACCAAAATTTTGTTTTACAATCTTATATTAATACGGATTATCTCAGAAAGCCTCGGCAGATAAACGATGATTCACAATTACCACATCACGAGCTCTTTTCCTATGATCTTCGACATCGCTTTGATCTCAACCGAACATTGTTTTACCTTATTTATAATTTCTTAAAATAATCGTTCGGCTCACGCCGGCCTCCGGATATGCTTATTTCAAAAACCAGAATATCTGTGTAAAGTTTTAACTGAAATTTGCCGCAAACTTTCATAGGCAAATGTTTTCCTTTGAGGTCTTTCTAAATCTGTTTGTCACTAATGCGGCAGTCAGCGTGCGCACATCCCCACTTAATCTGATATAGTACAAAGGCTAATGCTGATATCGGAACAGAATAAACGGTAGTTTGTTGTCAAAAACTATTGCTAGGGGCGCTCAAATTCGCAGCGCGTTGTTTGTGCGGGTTGATATGGTATTGAAAAAGTTTGGTTATTTTTTGAGCACACCTCGTATTTAGAGGAGATAGGCCTACACACCAGCAGTTTGTATTAACGCATGTGGTAACGTTAATTCTAAGACCAGCATTACAGAGGAATGTAAAGAACGTAGAACTCTGACTCTAGTGTCACGTGGATCAAAGATATTAACTACAGTATAATAAATTATCATCCAATGGAAAAGAAAGCTGACGAAACCTACAAATAATGTAACAGTACGTTATGCAATACACCCTATTTTTAGCTGGTGACGAATAAGTCACAATTATTCATACCACGGTGTTTGGGTGAGGCTCGCCAGTGTGGCGTTTAGGATGACCAAATTGTAAAGGCTACGTGCTCAGAGCGCCCGTGCTCTGAGCGCCAACTCTAAAATCGTGCTCTGAGCGCCGATACTGATAAGCCCGTGTTCTGTGCTCCGAGCTTATCTATCCATAATTAGAAGCGGGAACACGTGGTTGCATATCTGTCTGTCCGTTCTCCAACTCCGTAGTCAACATTAGCGGTCCTATGTACAATCATTGGTAAAACGAATTATTATAACACTAGTAAACTCCCGGAGCTGCAGAACTATCTAACTGTTTTGAACGAAATACTTTTATTATTAAGTTAGTTAAATTTCAATATCAGAAAGTTTCTTATATTATCAGAAAAATTATGAAAACGCAACTACGCTATTATTTTATTAGTAACATAACAATTTAAAGCAGACAATTATAAGATAAATAATAAAATTTCCGAACTTCTGTATTATATTTTTAGTTAAATTTTTAATCACAATACCTCAATGATAAATAATTTAGTCATATATTTTCAGTTGATGTATGTTTCTATTGATATCTATAGGTCTACCTATAACGTTATTCACAGATGCTTGTAACTGATAACAAAATATGAGGTTTTTGAGACTTAGTTCACAAATCGTTTTGAAAGCGATTCAAAACGAGTGTTGAGACATGCTAATTCTGTCATATTACTACAAATTGAAAGTACAGACTACAGATACAGATTCTGTATTTTAACTAAAATTCCTCAGAACTTTAACCCCAAATAAACTTTTATAATTTTTTAAATTTTGAGTTCTATTTTCGGCCCTTGGTGCTTTTAAATTAGTTTTTTGTTTTTATGTACCCTTGACACGCTCAGAATGTAATATACTCATTTGAACCCGGTACTGATATTCCTCGTATCGTGAAAAAGTAGACTCCATCTAGATCAAAATTCACGTCTTTAATACTACTGTGTCACAACGATTGTCAAACCACAACTAAGGAAAGGTGTGAATAACAAGTTCATCTACGAATCGTATGGCCAGCGGATTTAAGGTATGCGGGTAGATAACCATACAAGTGAGTTTTGCCTTCCTTATCAATCCGCTTACATTGCACATCCTGTGTTTAGGCATATATAAAGCTCAGCTCTCTGTCTCATAATTTTATTTTCAATTTCTTAATTACAGTTGTATTTAATCACTTTTTTTTATTGTCTCCGCAGATTTGTTCGTCCCAACCAAATGAGAATTCCTGAAATAATAAGTAGGATTATTCGCTAATGATCGATGTCCAAAGGCACCAATACATGCATAATAAAAATTTTTTAAATGAAAGTTGCAGGCTTCTGAAAAATGTGAATACCCTTTACCGTTAAACATCAGTAGACCTGAAATACTCAACTTCGGCAGATGTAAGTTATTTTATTTCTCATTGACAGGTACAAACACAAAACACACACAAACAGATCTCTGTAGTTAAGTGTGATTTATAATTATTAAATAATATTAAAAATACTAAATAAAAATAATAATAAAATTCTTAATTTTAGTGGTGACCGTCGGTCAATAAATATTAACGATGGAAAGTGAGGATCGGTCAATAAATATTACACAGATTTTACATTGTTTGTATCGACGTTTCGGGAATATTTATTGTCATCATTAGAACCTGTGTACGGACAATAGAGAAAAATCAAACACATAACATTGTGCCGGTTCGAAGCCGGCGGTTGCAAAATATGAATTCTAGAAGGTTTTCATGGTTGTAATATGCGTGAGTGAGGCGCGGAGCCGGCTTTTACAAAATATTTAAGAACGAGTCAGTTTACGGTAACATAACGTGATACACTCGAGGACCTCGGTCGACGGTATGAGGGGAGAGGCGCGGTGTGCGGTTGCGCGCGCAGCTCGGCCAGTGCTGTGGAAACTGCTCTTTGCCGAAGTCAGTCAGCGCTCGTCCTCGCTTACAGAATCCTTCCCCTCTTCGTCTCTGCTCTTCGATTCGTTTCTGCGCAGTTTGGTATCTTCTACATGATTGAGTAGAGAATATACGACACCCCGGGTTCTTGCCCTAAGTCGGGTTCCTGGCTGGCTGTGAGCCGATCACCTGCTCAAGCTGTGAACCATATCAAGACCGCCTACGAAGAGGGAGATGGAGACGGGATCACCACGTTGCACTCACCAGCACTTATGAGGTGACATTTATGCTTTTTCTTTTTGGGGGCCGAACCGGCAGTGTGCCTGTTTTATGAGAATAACTTAGATGCCCGGGGACCACGTGTCCAGACTCTATTTGGGAAGTGAACTGTGATCATGACTCTGAACACTTTAACTTAAAATTTCATATACCTTTTATAACTCAGTTAAGTAACACTAAATGCTTTGTCTGTAAGTGCGTGCTGCACTGCGAGAGCGCGCCATAGAGAGATTTTAATCTTGTACCATTTTTATTGTTGCATCTGATTTACTCTTTCAAAATTTAATTATTGCTCAGTAGTTCTGTTCCGGCTGGAACAGTGGTGTAAAAAAAAATTATATTGACTGTGGTTTCACAATTAAGGGTTGGGGGCTTTCCTGAAGTTTTTTTTGGGACGTTTTAAGGGTTTACAAAGGGCACTTCGTTTCTTGGACACGCGCTGGGGCATTCTCAGAGAGGCTGATGTCCTGTCAAGTTTTGTCAACTACATGTGGGCGCGCTCCCACAGATGCCAGAGCACAACCACCTTATTGTACTCTTTTTCTAATTATTTTATACAGTTATCTGAGGCTAATCGAAACGATTTATTAATGTTCTTGAAATATTTTAGCCGATTTTGCCCCTTGCACAAGGGCTAAGCTGATTGTTTTCTTAACTGGCAAACACATATGGCTTGACTTCACACGTAGAGAAGTTGCTGTTTAATTTTGAATATTAACTGGTTTTCATCCTCTTCTTTTGTGTAAATTAAATAGATATACATATTGTCAAAATCTTCTGATATTATAAAGCCTCAATCAATTAATTCTGTTATTAAAGTACATAAGGATTTAATTCCTTTTGGGAATTTTGTGAAGTCAATACTGTCTAGAATTTTATAAACACTGTCTGGAAGTAGGTGAGGAGTTTGTTAACATTACCTGGTGCTGTGAACGGAACAAAGGTTCACACACTCATAATGGGTCATTAATAAACGGAATGCTAGACAAATGGGTGGTCCAGGTTCAGTTATGCTTCATGAATTATTCCCCTTTAAAGGGGTTGGAGTTTGGGTTGTCCTACTGAACGGGTTGCTGACGAGCGTATATTTTATCACTGCCGGGGCATAAGATGATAGTTGCTTTACCCAGTGGGTGGGTGCGTTACAGGGGCTTGCGTGTTGAAAGTAAATGACTGTGAGTTGTGTACCTTGTGTTCTGTATGTGTGTTTTATGTGTCTAGCTAGCCACACGACGGGGAGAATTTTACATGTGTTTGTGCATTCTATATTTTATTTATGTATGTACATTTAACTTATATGCTGTTATATACACTTGTTCTTATGTAATTCTATTCAATCATATACACTTGTTCTTAGGTAAACTGGAATTATAGATGCTAGTTGTGATTCAAATTTTTTCTAATATATATATGTATACACATTTACTTTGTGCACACTTATGTTGATGTACACTTAATTATACATGCTTGCCATGATGTACCTTTTGGTAGTTTTTATATAGATACATATTTATCTTGTACACATGTATGAATTCCAGAGACATAATAAATCTGTTATTGTTATATTATGGCTGAGTTCATTGCAAGTCCCGTCATACTGGACCCAGCATAATTTTGCTTCTCTAGGCTCCTGCCTAGTTCTAAATAACTTGTAACCTCTCTTTGAAAGCCAACAAGCAAGGAGATAGAAATTTAACAGGAAATAAAATAAATACTTAAAGCAAGGAGAGGTTACAACATAACTACCAACCAGAACACCCTACTGCCTTCTAAACATATGTTCTTTTATTTACCTTTACAGGTCAAAAGGACGCTGTACAAATGTCTTCTGGTTTATGTTTATAAATAGAGTGTGTATTGTAGGCACCTTACAGTTGTAGACAGTCATAATATTGTCTAGTATCAGTTAGTTTCAAAGTAGGTATGAGTAATTAATAATGACACATATTCGATTAGTTTTAAACTCGTTGCAGTTGTCAATCCGCGTCTTTCATATTTTACGCTTACGCAGAGAGTTTATACCTGTGTGTGTGGGGGGGGGAGGGGGCTAAGACAGTTTTGTTTTACATCGGCAAAATAATAACACTTCTTACACATTATTTTACTTAAATAGATAGACATAATTACAATATTCCAAAACCTAATTAATATAGTATTACAATTTTAATTATTGATAATATAATAATCCCTTAATTACGTTTGTAAATAATTATAGATCCAGTAATCATTGAAGGTTTATTGGAATTGGTGCAAATACCAATACATGTCTAAAAATATGTTATAGCTGAATGCAGATTGTAAGATGTTCAATAACGTATATTATTAGCTACTACTAGCACTGAACACACTTATCCATAAATTAAAGAATTATGTACAAAATAACAGAACTACTGATATTACAAACACAAAATTATGGTAAACAAATCAATCATCTGACAATGGTTATTACTTATTATTTACATTGTTGTAAAATAATATTTACCGAGTACATCGTCTATACAGAGTAATATAGTCTACTGTTAAATTATGCAGACGCCGACATTCACACTTTTCCTCACTCTCACTCTCTCTCTCTCTCTCACTCTCTCTCTCTCTCTCTCTCTCTCTCTCTCTCTCTCTCTCTCTCTCTCTCTCTCTCTCTCCCCTATCAAAAACACATAAAGATTCCCCCCCTCCAACACACTTAAATCACAATTACGCATATTCCACATATCGTAGGTACAGATAATATTCATGTAGAGTTCTTTACGTGTTAGCAGCCAGGTGGGCCTATACGAATACATCTGCTTCACGCATCTACACATACTAAAACCGATTCTATACTCGTATACACATGAGTTTGTGTGTGTGTGTGTGTGTGTGTGTGTGTGTGTGTGTGTGTGTGTCTGCGCGCGCGCGCCAGTCAAAGAGAAATAAAATAACTTATATCCGCGGAAGTCTTAAAAGTAGTTGAATACTTCAGGTCTACTGCTGTATAAAGGGAACTGATAAATATTATTATCTTATTCCTTTACTTTTTTCAGAAGTCTGCAAATTTCACTTTGAAATTTTTTATTATGCCTGTAATAGTGCCTCTGCACATGCATCTTTGGCGAATAATCCTCTTTATTATCTCAGAATTTCTCATTTGGTTGGGACGAAAACATTTGAGAATAAATAAAAGAATTTGGTTAAACATAACTCTAAATAATAAAGGAGAATACGATTATGAGACGGAGACCTGAGCTGTATATGTGCGTAAACACGGGATGTACAATGGAAGCAGGTTGATAAGAGCGCAAAACTTGCTAGTATGGTCGTCTATACGGCTTAGATAGCCGCGTACCTTAAATTTGCTGACCATATGATTCGTAAATGAGCTTTTTACTTGCACCTTTCCTTAGTTGCAGTTTGACAATCGTTGTGACACTGTAGTATGACTAAATTATTTCTCATTTAGGTATTATGGTTGCAAATTTAATTAAAAACTAACGCAGTAGTCCAAAACGTTTAGTATTTATTTTTTGATTGTCTGCTCTACAGTTATGTTACTAATAAAATGGTAGAATAGTTGGGTTTTCGTAATTTTTCTGATAATATGAATAATTGTCCAATATTGGAATTAACTAACTTAATAATAAATGTATTTTGTTCTGGGACCTTACTAGTGCTGTGATAATGGTTTTAGTAATGACTTGTACAAATTTTCGTTGGATCACTAGTGTTGACTACGAAGTTGGCGAACAGCGGATATACAGATATGCAGCCAGGTGTCTAATGATGCATAGATAAGGTCGGCGCACAGAACACGGGTTTATTTCATCGTTGGCGCTCAGAGCACGGGCGCTCTGAGCACGCTACGATTGTAAACAAGTGACGTCAGTCCACGGTAGCGACGTTTGGATGTAACCGGAGAAAACTGGTTTAGAGTGCGCTATTGAATTGGACTGTTATGCAAAAACAAAGGGAGCGGAGTTCAGTCTCACATTCGCCAGCAAACAGTACAGTTGTATTGTGTTAGTGCCCGCGGGCAGCCAAGGTTTTTCACAGAGTTTTTTAAAAACTTTGTGAAATGAAAATATAAACTTATCAAATTATAAAAGCCAAAAGTATGTAGTGCTTAAATGGATTTTCGGAACATTCTTTTCGTGTTTTTCGTCGGGAAAGTGCGTAATTTCGTGAGGATGGTACGTAATTTCGTGAGACTCCCCGACGGTACAGATAAGTACAGATAAGTTTTGTGAAAAACCAACCATCAACTTTGGTGTAAAAATCAAAAACCAACAATAGTATAAAATAATGAGTTTGATACCTCAACTTATAGAGTGAGAGAGAGAGAGAGTGTGTGTAAGAAAAAGGGGAGGGAGTATTATTCTAAAGAATAAAGTACTGATTTGCGGGTTATAATCCTTTTATGTTTTAGTTTTCTGTATTACTTTATTTCCATTAAACGGAAATTAGAATGTTTTTTTTTATTAAAATCAAATAATGAGAGTTTTCATTATAATGTGTTAAGTCAGTTTATTAGGCCACTCTACCCATAACCTATTCTCTGGGTCCAAAATTTCGTCTAAACGGCCTTGGAATTTTTCTGATAAGGAGAGTTTTGTTTATTTTTTTAAATTGTTTTCATGGGGAAAGTGATAAGGTTTCCACATTTCCTCCAATAAAAATGTGGTGGTGACCCTGGGGCTTTTGGTATTTTTGGAATCTTCTGATTGAATTTAGGTAAGTAGTAAAAGAAAATATCGGGGCTTAATTACTTCTTGATTCCTTTTTTTTAAACGTTACAATAGGTGCATTTGGATTTTGGAGAAATCGGGGAACACAAGAAGCTATATTGTCGCTGCAAATAATTATGGAGCAAACTTTGAGACTGAACAAAGTATTCGCAATACCTTTCATTGGCATATAAAATTAATTTTTAAACATCAATTGGAATATAATGTTGAAAGTCTTCAGAGATATAAAGGTAGACTGTAAAGATAGAAGAATTATCCTTCTACTTTACAAGAACCAGAGAGTTCTCGTAAGCCGGGGTGCACTAAATGCATAGATATGAAAATGTGATAGACAAGGCTATGGGTTGTGGGTATTAGTATTCAACTCGCATACAGAATACGCGATAAACAAGTTCATGAAAACCAGTAACAATAGAATAATAATTAATGACGAATGCTATAATACCATCTGGTTCTTAGATGACATATCGCTTTTAGAAAAAAAAACGAGGAAGAACTATAAAATACACTTAAGTGAATCAACAAAATACTAGGTAAAAACTAAATACGATATGATGATAAGTGAAAGAAAAGCCAAAGTAGTGAAGTATTTCAAAAATGAAAAACAGGAGGCTAAGGTAATTATAGATTTTGGGAAGCTACTGCAAGTTTTACTTTTAATAAACTGCATCACTTCGGATGGAAAATGTAATAGTGTTGTATAAAATATATTTACACAAGCAAGAGGAACATTTTTCAAAAAATTTCTTCTGACGTCCAGAAACGTGTACTTAGAAACCAAAAAAATGCATAAAATGTTTCGCTTAGAGCATGTTCACATACAGGAACTACAATGAAACCTTTTGAGATGTGTTGCTGGAGGAGGGCCTTAAGAATACCATGGGTAATTTTTAAATAGTGCGTAATTATAAGGCACTGAAGAAAAGAAAACCATTTTGGAGAAGAGAAACGGTAAGTTTGGTCACCACCTACCCCATGACACTGATTTACCATCCTGATAAAAGGCATAATTCAGGAGCGTAGTGGGAGAAGAAAGCTTAGACAGGAGTACATGGATGAAATAAAAGAAGGATCAATGTAACTAGTTATTAAGAGATTGGCTTCAGAAGGGAAGAAATTGCCACCAACTCTTTTTTTGAGGAGAAGAAGAAGAAGAGCCTTTAATTATAATTGCCAAGAGTTTTCAATACCGATGGTATAAAAATTAATTGATTACCTTTACAAACCACTACTTGAATTACAGAAAACCAAGTACTTAATTTATTAAATTGACTAAACCGCATTGAAATATAGATTATGTTGTGTGACAAGGTGATATTTATGTTAAACCGTTTCTCCGTATTAAAAACAAACTTTTGTTTCAAAAAGTCTGCAACCATGTCCCCTATTAAAAAATATGTAATTGAATGTGTCCAATCTTCTGAAACTGTACTGATCACTTTCTGAGTTTTTAATTTTCATTCAATAATTACAGAATTTTAGAAACTTAGATTTGTTAGTCTGCCTATATTCAAGGTTTAAAATAATAACTCAGAAATAATAATTATTTTTAACTCTTGCATATCTGTATTAGTATGTATCATACCTGTATTTGTAGCCTATATGTTCATTAGTTATACGAACTTTTCTTTATTTTTGTGTTTATTGTTCCTTCCTTTCTGCGACAGTTATCGATTTTAATGGCTGACTGTCTTTAACTTCCATGATATAACATTGCACGCAACAGCACTACATACTGCGTGACGGGACGGAGACGGGACGGGAGTGTTTGTACATTCTCAAGTACGTAACGCATTGCAAATAACTGAAGCAAATTAGTTTCTGTCGCAATTACTGTAAACAAAATTAAATTTTAAAATTAAAATGTTTCCTTTAACGTAGAAACTATTTGACTACATCATTAAGTTCCTGATAAAAATATTCATTTTATTCAGTCACTCGCTCAGCAACTTCGTTATGCAGCGTCTCATTTTGTCAATCACGTAGACTTGACACTACACTTTTCTCACAAGGAAAGATATTAACAGTCTGACAATGATACTCAGATACACTGAGTTCACCACCATATACAGGAATTCGTCTTTAGAGGTAAATGAACTCTTGAAGTAAAAAAGATAGCAAAATTCGACAGTCTAAATATTACGGAAGAAGTAAATTAAATAGTATTATATATATTATATATTGCAACGATACAAATTATAACTGCACAGATAGGTTACTTTGAAATTATTACAACAAAGTCTATATCTGGAGGTAGGAAAATTTTATTCAATAACACATTAAAAATTACTATTGTCTTATGGCTTTATAATATAAAATTGTTTAATAAAGAATTGCCTTTCAACAAATGAGTCTATTGGCTTTATTTTACATACAAGTTACTTGTACGTAGACTTCCAACTGTTTGCGTAGACACCAGGCGCTCCCCTTGCTGCTCGTCTGCACCGCTGCTACTCTGTACGTCGATCGACCGAAGATCAGCCCTTTGAAAACCTACGTCTTGGCTCACACACACACTGCGATATGAAACAGTTGTTGTTTATAACTGTAGTACTCTTAATCTTAGGGGAAAAAACTGGGAATATATAGATCGTGTGTTACTCTTACACAATTCCGGCTTCTTGAATGTTCTCGCGTTAACTGTCAGAATATCACGGTAGATAATCTGCCCTAGTCGGGAAATCTTACACTCTTCGCGAAAAAGCACTAGAAAGTGATCTATTTAAATATTATTGGAGTTCTATAATGGCAATGGTAACGAAGAACTCGTACCGTACCAACTACTAAGTCTTATGGAAATAGACTTGTCTTGTCAGGAAAATCTCGTGACAGCGGGTACGTCTTTCAATGGTAAGACTTCGGGACGAACTGAACCATCCGTACTCTGTAAGCGACAGTCTCAAATATTTTTAGACCTTCTGATTGGTGGAAAATCTAGCAACGTCATAGATTTGCACACTGCTAGTCCTATCTCAATTTAAAACTCTGTCCGATTCTGCAAAGACCTGTCTAGATTTAATCTACAAATTTTATCACGATATTAATTGATGACTCGTTGGGCACTTGGTGAAACATATTAATACAAAGGTTTTGTAAAATATATAAAAACACTTGGTAAGTTTTTGAAACTTACCAAGCGTTTTTATATATTTTACAAAACCTTTGTACAAATTTTATTACTTTCTAGAAGATAACGAAAATAAAAGAAGAAATGCTTTCATCAAAACACCATATAAAAATTATAGTTGTGTAGAATTGAGTACAGGAAAATGTAGCTTACAACTGTGAGAACACCCTGTCCAAGTTTCAGAACGAAATGTTAATTCTCAACGAAGTTATTAAATGAAATGTAAATCACACAAGCACCCGCGCACTTACACACAAATATTTCACATGACATAAAATTGTGCACATTTTGACACAGCATACGTTTTTAAACATACTTGGTTCAAAACTTATGGCTACTTTACAAAGAAAAGAATAAAATCAATTTTTAACATGTCTATGGCCGTCAGAAAATGTGTTATAGCATTAGTATACCACTTATTGAACTTACATCCTGTGTTCTGTTGCAATATAGATAGATAGATAGACACATAAATGAATCCAGAAACGTCTCGTTTTTCATCGAGCCGCCATTTTGTGTTTTCAAGGGAAACTTTACATATCAAGAAGGGGTTGAGATATCTTACTAAAATTTAGTACACGTTTTTACACTAATGTTCTTTAACAATTAAAAAATCATGGTTATTTCTTAATTTTAAAAATTTTAATAAAATCACCGCTACTTTAATTTTTGATCAGTAATGGGCCTGTAAATTTTACTTTCATTAAATTACAGTTTATTACCGGTTTCTACTATCGTTAAGTCACCTTAGACGTAGGTGTAAAGAAACACCTCATCAAGCAACGCTCCTTGTAGACGTCGTTGAGCTAAAGGCCTTCGTTGCGGAGAATATTATTATTAATTCGTCGTTAAAACGTCCTACGCCGTTGTCCGACGACTAATCTCTATTGCTGTCTGTCGTTCTAATTTTTATACGTTCGTTGTTTTCTAAGATTAAGTCTGTTGTTTCTTCATCGACACACAGATACTGTGTTTTTTTCTATACTCATCAGTAGTCTCCACTCTTCATAATCTTCGTTCAGTTTGCGTGTCATAAATTCCAGGTCTTCTTTTCTATTTGCACACATTACTTGATCGTCTGAATACTGCAAGGCGTTGTCAGATGCAAAAATGAAAGAAATGTACTATGTCATGAATAACAATTTTACAGGTACTAGGAAAATCCCAAGTGAAATAAAAATAAAAATATTTGAATACCCAACTGTAAATCTTTATTGATTTTTCTCGGCTATGAAACATGGATGTCAAGTGAGAGACAGAAAGTTATGCCATAGGGTGTAGAAATGAAGTACATAAGAAGAGTCTGAGACAAGATGTATGTAAGAATACAAGGGTTATAAAATGAGAAACCGTGACATGATACGAGAATTATAGATTCAACCTACTTTGAATTTCATATAAAACAGACAAGTGGGTTGGTCGGGGTGCTTACAAGCTAGGGAAAACTTAATAGCTGTGAAATGAATTTGAAAAGCAAAAATTGCAAAGATCAAACCAGGAAAAGTAAAACAGATATGGGATGGAATAACTGTAACTGGTAAAACTTTAGAGAAAGATGGTTAGCCTATGTTGCGGAAAAACGGAGAGGTTAGCGAGAGAGGCAAAGAAGAACGGAAGAAGTTTGAAAATTTTGAAATGTAATGTGTTGATTGTATTGTAATGTACGTAAGGGAATGAGGTATTGATTAAATGAATGACACAGTTTTATGTTATTGATTGAAAATTACGTAATGCTGTATAATATACTCTAAATTTTAATATTTTAAAATTCATTTAAATTTAAAAAATCAGATTCTTAAATTAAATAATTTTAAATTTTATAATTAAAAAAACAATTTATTATTATTGATTTATTGAATATACTAAATTTTTATGGTTACTGATAGTATATAAATATATTTAGATAATAAAAATCTTAAAACATGATATTTACTTGAGAGGAGTAGGTCCGCATTACGAAAACCAAGAAAGTCGTGTGACCAGTAATTTTATAAAAAATGTATAATTTTTAATATTAAGCAAAAGATAATTGTTAATCTACTTACAAGATTATAATTAATGTACCATTAATATGCAAATTAATACAAGCATCGTCCACAGAGAACAGTTATATTCATTTCCAAAATAAATAATATTGGACTAACGAAATATATCCTACAAGAATAAAAAATGTACTGGTAAATTATCGAAGCATCAAAAGCTTATCTACAAGATCGTATACTGAATAAAAAAGAAAATTACTGAAAAAATATGTAATCAGAGGGAGGTTTATAAGGGAAGATATAGACTAGTGTAATGAGACAGATAGTGATACAATGTTGGAGTCTGTCGCTTTAGTAGCAATATATGTGTGACATATCTGTCTAGAGAACAAGAATCTACGTTAGTGAACGATGTTAAGGCAACTCTGACCAATGTATTTATGAAAATCATTATGAAACAAAATTTCCTGACGAATCAAAAGAAACAAAATTTCAAGCAAAATGTATTGTCGCGTCGTCCAAAAAAGCTGAATTACAGATTTCTTAAATAATATTTTTTCTCGTTAAATAACATAAATTTCTCATTATTTCATTTACAAACCTCTGATAATACTGATATAATCAGAAAAACGTACATCAGGGGATTTGAAACAATAAAAATACATTACGAATACTTGCAGAAGAAATTATATTTGATAATGTGTATATCATTTCTTAAATAATAAACTGGACTTCATGATCAACAGAAAAGAGGGCTTTATGGTTAGCAAGAGGATATATTGAACTGAGAAAATATGTTTCTCATTTGTCTTTCCTAATAAACGCGGGCGCGCGCGCGAGTGTGTGTGTATGTGTGTGTGAAAGAGAGAGAAGGGAAAGAGAGTGGTGGGATTAGGGAAAGAAGTCTAGTGAAAAGAAAACTGAATGTCTGAGCAAAAATAAGTTCTCTTGTTTCCGGTGAAAAAATTACAGGAAATGTTACAAAATTCCTTTTAAGAAAACAACGTTGCTTTCCGTGTTAAATGAAAATTAACGGTTCTGGAGCAAAAAACCAATTGTACGTCTGAAAAATTTGAATAGAGGGAAGTTATCAGCAAATAGAACAGCAAGGTCAGGTCAGTCATCCATTCAGGAAGTTGTTACATTTGATCTATCTCCCTCTATCCCCCTCTTTCGCTCACTATATCTGTCTCTTTGTGATAAAGTAAAGTCTAGTAGTTGCTTTTCCTTGTATAGTAGGGTATTGTAGTAGAAAGGGTGTTTCATTGACGCCCAAATTACACTTATAACAAAAAAAGACATAAAGGCAATGTAAACATAAAGGAACGGAAAAAGCAATTTAAAAGAAAGGGTGTAGTTTAGTAATAGAAACTGAACATATACATTTCAAAATTAAAAGTTTTACATATTTTTGTATAACGTACTTAACGTAATTATGAAATAACTTACCAGCTAAATCGTGGGATTTCAGTGTTCGTTACGTTAAGTCCCTTTTGTTGCAGAATAAATTTGACGTGAGAAGAGAGGAGAAAGATATTGTGGCGTCGAATAAATTTTAATAGAACATTGATCTATATAAAAAACAAATTCTTTAAAAATTAAAAAGAAACATGTATTAGTTGTAGAATACACATTATAAGTTACACATAAATAATGTGCAAAAAATAAAATATAGACAGATATGAACATGTAAATGACAAACATAAAACGCATATATAAAACAATAATTGAAAAAGAGTTTACAAAAATAATAATAAAATTGTTTTTAAATAATTGGGACATTGCAATATAAAATTCAAATAATTATTTTCAACGTTGAAAATCTGATATCAATTAAATATTCATTATAAAAATGACAAGTTTATTTGTATTACTCTAATCAAAACCAATATCTACTTTACTTCAATAACATTAGTTTTTATCCACCCATTTTAACTAACTAGAAAAATTGCTAAAAAAAATTAAAAAATTACATGCTTAAATTATATTAAATATTTAAATTTTTGTAATTACACTATATACAATTACTTATTTCTTTTCTTATGTACACCATAATTATACTTATTTACTCTCTTCCTTTATAAAAATAATTGTACATTTTTACTTGTTTTTAACTGTTGAGTTACCGTGGTATGTGTGTGTTGTTCCTTGGTGATGATGACGGTGTTGAGGTTCCCGGTGCCGGAGTCGGTTTTTCACTGTTGAGTTACCGTGGTATGTGCGTCTTGTTCCTTGATGATGATGACGATGTTGAGGTTCCCGGTGCCGGAGTCGGTTTTTCACTGTTGAGTTACCGTGGTATGTGCGTGTTGTTCCTTGATGATGATGACGATGTTGAGGTTCCCGGTGCCGCAGTCGGTTTTTCACTGTTGAGTTACCGTGGTATGTGCGTGTTGTTCCTTGATGATGATGACGATGTTGAGGTTCCCGGTGCCGGAGTCGGGTTTTCACTGTTGAGTTACCGTGGTATGTGCGTGTTGTTCCTTGATGATGATGATGACGATGTTGAGGTTCCCGGTGCCGCAGTCGGTTTTTCACTGTTGAGTTACCGTGGTATGTGCGTGTTGTTCCTTGATGATGATGACGATGTTGAGGTTCCCGGTGCCGGAGTCGGTTTTTCACTGTTGAGTTACCGTGGTATGTGCGTGTTGTTCCTTGATGACGATGACGATGTTGAGCTTCCCGGTGCCGCAGTCGGTTTTTCACTGTTGAGTTACCGTGGTATGTGCGTGTTGTTCCTTGATGATGATGACGATATTGAGGTTCCCGGTGCCGGAGTCGGTTTTTCACTGTTGAGTTACCGTGGTATGTGCGTGTTGTTCCTTGATGATGATGACGATGTTGAGGTTCCCGGTGCCGGAGTCGGTTATTCACTGTTGAGTTACCGTGGTATATGCGTGTTGTTCCTTGATGATGATGACGATGTTGAGGTTCCCGGTGCCGCAGTCGGTTTTTCACTGTTGAGTTACCGTGGTATGTGCGTGTTGTTCCTTGATGATGATGACGATGTTGAGGTTCCCGGTGCCGGAGTCGGTTTTTCACTGTTGAGTTACCGTGGTATGTGCGTGTTGTTCCTTGATGGGTGATGACGATGTTGAAGTTCCCGGTGCCGGAGTCGGTTTTTCACTGTTGAGTTACCGTGGTATGTGCGTGTTGTTCCTTGATGATGATGACGATGTTGAGGTTCCCGGTGCCGGAGTCGGTTTTTCACACATCACATTTTTCGTATTTTTGCACTCATAATTTAATGTTCATGTGCAAACTAATAGAGTCATAGGATTCGTTAGATTTTTTTCTTTATTTAGATATTAATTATTTGTTCGTCACGTATTAATTAACCGAGTAATTAATAATGTTTTTTGTTCGGTTATACGGTTAACCCTTAACCTGCAAATTGTGTCTACACATGCATAATTTTGTACGTCTGAAACCGAAATCATTCGCTTCCCTGTATTTAATGTCAGTGTGCAAATTTTTTATGAAATAATCATGTTTAATTAATTGTATTTTCTGCCTGTTTGGACTGGTACACTACCACAAGTTAAATACACTGGTGCACAAAAAAACTATTGTTCTCTCGATCAGGTGATGCAACACACACACACACACACACACATATGTCAGAAAATACTGTATCACACACACGCAGTTCGCCAAGTAAACAAGTTAGGAATTGTCTGTTCTTGCCTGTTTCCGTATGCTTCACTTAGAACTATTTACAACTCCTTACATTTATTTTATAAGTACAAATAAATTACCCTGGGCGATTATGCAAATATGTATCGTTGCAATATGCACATACTATATATTACAACACATTAAATTCTAGTGTGTGATGGGTGTAACCGTAATAATAATAACTTAATATAATATGGTTTAAAATCATTTAAAAATTTATTAATCAAAAATTTCTTATTTGGTTGCGATTTAAAACATCATTATTATTTGCTTGTGTGTGTAGTCGTAGCACACATCTAATTATTACATATAAGAGATAATCTCGTATTACACAGAGACATAATATACAATCTTATACTATAATATACATTTATAATTATCTAATATTGCTCTCAGCTTGCTCATTAGTTTAATAATTATTTGATTATCTAATCTCTTTCAAATGATTTAATTTATTTTTAATGTACTGCATATGCATTGCTTTGTTTTCTAATAAAAATTTACTAATTATTTTGTATTAATTTAAGTATCAATGACTAAGTTATTAATTCAAAATTATAGTTTAAAACATTTTTAAAACATTATTCTAATTATTATACAAATAAATATTTACATTTGCAAATTTATTAATTCATCTCTGAATTAGATTGTCTCTCTTTATACATCGTTAATTATATTGTCTTTATGTGAGCCTTTATTTTACAAATACATGGTTGTTTTCACCTTATTGTCGTGGTAAATAGGCAGCGTGTCCTTTTCGGTCCTACGTCCTCGACCCTGGATGCTCCTTTGTAGTCGTGTAGTCCTGGAATCCTTGATCCTCGTCCTTCGTCCGTCGCCTCGTCCCGTACGCTGGATTCAATTTCATGTACTTGGCTGCTCCTTCGTCTCCTGTCATGGCCTCAGATTGCAGGTGCTCTCACGAAAGTGATGAGTAGTCGTGAGAACCTCCGGCTGCTGCTGTGGTTGATTGATAAAGAGTTGTTGTCTCTGGGCAGAGCCTCCGGCTGCCACGGTAGTTGTACGAGAAAGAGAATTAAGTTAGCGCGTCTCGTGTATTTATATCCTAGGAAACAAACAAACATCATGTTTCTGCTTGTCAGAGTCTGTCGTTGGCGTCCCTTTTTAAACACGATTCTTTTCACATTTAATTCGCTTGTCTTCGCGATATGCGAAGTCTTTTGCACATTACCCGATTTTCATCTTGTTGATTATTTTTATGTGTTCAATATGTATAAACCGTTTTTCTTTATCTTAATTAACATAAGTTTTATTTATATTTATTTTTACTACAATCGCACTTTTTATTCTTTTAACACTATTTTTTATACACTGTAAATAAACGAATTTATTTTACAAATAATGTTCTAATAATAATCGGTTAATAAAATTTGTATTACTTATTTTATTTTCATATCATTAATTAATTTTATTTGGTGTAATTGTTTTTAATTGTTTTTATTGTTTTATTGTCAGTGTTCAATTAATAAATATACTGATTAATAACTGTGTATGCTCTGATGAAGAATTATTTGTTTCTTCGTGTTAAATAGATTTTCTTGGCCACATCGATTGCATGTAGCGGTCAACTCAGTATCGGTACTTCTTCTTCTGCTCGTTCCTTTCCTTCAGAAGTTCACGTTTAGCATTTAATAATTAATGTAATTTAAATTATGACTCAAATAATCAATAAAACAATGTTAAAACAATAATTAGTTTATTAGGTTCAAAGTAATTATTTGAATTGCCGCGACTGGCTCGAGTCTGATTCGAGATTAAGTTCCAGTTCGATTATTACGTATAAAAAAAATATTAAATTAAATTAGTATAGTATAAGGGTTCTTTTAACTGTAGAAATAGTCAGGAAAGGCAAGAGAATTCAATACTTACAAATTATAAAAAAATTATTCATTAAACAGACAAAAAATATAATAAAGTATAATGTATAGAAAAGTCGATTTTCGAACCAGCTGATGTCTTTGACGTCACCACGTCTCCTCCAAGGTTGAATGCGTTTAACTCAAAATGACAAGATGGCGTCCTCAATGTGCTGTTCTGCGATGTAAATTCAGTTCCGAGATTTCACTTCAAATAATTGTACCAGTTGTTTAATTCCTCTTCAGTGATGCCGCTATTGGAATATCCACAAGTTGTAGTGTGTAGTTGTATTCATCGACTGGATTTTGTTCGGTAATAGTTGTGTTTTGTAAAATGGTTCCCTTCACTCGTTTTCTGGTTATCTGAGTTTAATTTCGTTCTTCAGTCGTGTCTATACGTAGTGACAGCTTGATTTAATGGTGTTTAATTTAGTTTAAGGTTTCAATGACACATTGTTATAGTATTCCTCACTTTATTTTATATTCTTTTATTTTTTTATAACTTCATCATATATCTTGGTTTGCATTAAAAAATTCCGTTCATAATTCTCTGAAATGTATTCTGACACGTCTGTCCTGTTTGGCTTTTAACAATCAACTAATTATATTTGTGCCTTCATATAGTAAATTCTATAAGATTTTGGTCTCATTTCTCATTGTTCATTGATCAGCTGTTCCTATCAAATAATTCAATCTTATAGAAAAAAATGTCATATTTTATATTTAATTGGCTATAAGTTATTTGTTTTTTACTTTTATGTAATGCTAATTATAGAACAATATTTCTGCTTTTATTTTATACAAGTTAATACTAAATTTGACCTATTTTGGTTTGAATTAAGCTTCTGAATTATATTTTTTGAAATTTATCTTTAGGCCTTATTTTGATTTACATAATAATTATATAAATAAACACATTAAAAGTTTATATTAATGATTGTCTTTTGTTGTCCTTTTTAAAACTGGTTTGGGGTGTTCCCCTTAATCACATACTTATTTTGTGCATAATTAAGTTTACATTATTCTGATTATTTGTATTGGATTCTCTTATTTTATTATTTTTGGTTCTAAATTTGTATAGCTAATATGGTGTAAGTTCTTTCATTGATGTGGTTTGCTGCTATATAGGTTTCTGTCTTTTAAAT
Source organism: Magicicada septendecula (assembly GCA_034769895.1). Taxonomy (NCBI): domain Eukaryota; kingdom Metazoa; phylum Arthropoda; class Insecta; order Hemiptera; family Cicadidae; genus Magicicada; species Magicicada septendecula. The sequence continues at coordinate 375,944,411 of CM068375.1, read as the reverse complement.
AGGTTTCTGTACCTTGATATAATTTCATTTCAATTCATTGGTTATGGGTTGTTACTCCTTACTACTTTATATCTTGAGAATTGTCATTTTCATTTATTTGTTCTGGGCTGTTGCTCCTTACTACTCCATATCTTGAGGGTTGTCATTTTATTTTATTTGTTCTGGGCTGTTACTCCTTACTACTCCATATCTTGAGGGTTGTCATTTTATTTTATTTGTTCTCTGCTGTTACTCCTAACTACTCCATATCTTACTGGGTCTACTAATAATTTTACTGAGATGATACTCATACTATTTGTTTTTTAACACATTTTGGCTATAAATTGACTATATGTAATTTCTTTGAATCGATTTTTCTAGTTTTGTTAAGACCTTTTGTTTATGATTGTAATTACTTTTTTCTGTTACCTTTATTTAAGTACCCGTTCAAGCCCTAATTTGCTGGTGTCAATCTATTATCTTACTGATGTGGTATAATTTTATTTCCCGATTTAAGGCGCCCAACTGTTTTATTTTAAAAACAACTAAAATTATTCTCCTTATTTATTTCTCCTTTTCCCTTATTTTAGTTTAGTTCAACTCACCTTTGTCTTGTAGTTTAATTTGAATTTCGTTCCAAAAGCAATAGGGGTTACCAACCTCTATTTTTTTTTTTTTAATTTCCACCTTGGCTCTATTAAGGAATAAAAGGTCATTAACATCAAATATACTGTTAAAAATAGTCAATACTGTATTATTTCTTTAGTGTTTTTATTTTTTTTTTAGGAAGATTACAATGTCCAATAATTTGTCACCATAAATTAAAAAGTGAATAAAGATATAAACTGATTGTCACTAGTTTATTCATTAATTGACTGTTTAAATAAAGTTTATTAGTGAGTGAAAAACTGTCAAAGTATAAACTAGTCTTTTTTCATTTAATTTTTTAAGTCAATTTATACTTATCACATTCCTTTACATCTGATTTTTCTCACAAAATTCATTTTTCTTTTACTATTTATTAAGTATATCTGTCCTTTCAATTTCAATTAACTTTTGTTATTAAATTTCTTCTTGTCATACTATTATTCTTCATAATATCATTTCAGTTCATTACAATTTCATTTCTAAATGAAGTATTTTTTTTATATATTTATATTGAGCTGCATGTATTTTTTAATCTGCTGTTCTCTGAATCTAATAATGGACTAACGAATTTTTCTGTTAATGTTTGGTTGTCAAGGCAGCAAGCCTAATACTCCTATTGGTTGAAAAAATTGTATACATTGTTAGACATTGCAACTGATTTTTCTACAAAATTAACAAATATTTTTAAGTTAGTATAATCTTCTTATACTACTATTGTAACGTATCAAATTTATCGTTACATAAATATAATATCAAATGCCCAGAAAAAAAATCTACCATGAAAGTATCTAAGCCAACATAGCCAAAAACACCTACAAAATGAAAAACGACACTAAAATGTAGAAGTCAATCGTATATCCATGGATAAATAATGTTGAAGAAAATAAGCACCGTTGAAGGAAGAAATTATAATTGAATGAATCATCAATATTATCACAAGAGGAAGAATGAACCAAGCAACTACGTTAGCAACCAAGACCCAATAGATCATATAAGTGAGGGAAAGGACCCAATAAGTGAGAGAAAAATATATATAAGAAGAGGAAGAAACCTATACATAAGAAGGGGAAGAATGTATAATAAATAATGAAAAATATTTAACAAGGGACAAGAAAATGTCACTACCAATGTGAAGAAGACACGAAAAATAAGGAAAGTATTTAATAAATGAAGAAAATACACAGAAAATAAGAAGAATATACTACCAGTATGAAGAGTAACAAATAAGTGAATAATGATACCCGAACAAGGAAGAACCTGAAGGAAAACCAAGTGACCAAGAACAAAGTATTGACAAAATAATAAGCAGCTACAGACAATAATAGTGAGTTACTTACAGTGAATTGATTAATACCAAAATACCACGATCTCAAACAAAATAACACAAACAATAAAAGTGTAGTGTTTATAGAAGGTAAAGATAATAAGGTATAACAAAGGTATACAATAATCTCAAATAAACAACACAAACAATCAGTGTATTATTTATGAGACAAAAGTATAATAAAGTAAAGCATAAGACAGACCACAAGTGAACTTAAAATAAGTAAAGAAATAATTGCTCAATTAGGAAAATAAATGGAACTATTTACCAGTAGCTACCATGACTGATATTGAATAAAAAATATTTACTAAATATACATTTAAATATCAGGAGAGTGAAAGGTAAAATCAGTACAGAAAGTAATTACTAGTATATCAGAGATAAGACAACCTGTATTAGAAAAACAAAACAGTATACCCAAACCAAATGTAAACACATAATATGTATGTCAATAACTAGTTAGAATTAGATAGCATTATGTGAACAAATAGTATATAATAGAAGTAACATAAAGAAAACTATTATACTAGATAATAGTAAAAATAATCATAGTAAATATATATGGAAAGAAGCAGGAAACTAAACTAATACATATAAGCATTGTTGTCATTCAGTAGGATACACATAACCTCAACTGAACAGAATCTGCAACACAGAATCACAAATAACAATTAGAAAAACACTGATAAAAGTATTTACATGATACAACAACCAAACTAGAATAGATAATGAACAGAATAAACCCAGTATGAAATAAGGAACACAAATATATACCTTATATTGTTTAAACAAATCATAGCCAAATTACCAAACCACAGAGTGACTGACAGAATTACATAAAAAACTCAGTTAAAACTAATCAAGAAGAGGAAAATAGCATAACAGTAGTTACAAGAATAATCAATACCTCTTTCAGAACCATTAACAAACATTAATTACATGAATTTAGTTAATAATAATAGTAAACAATAATACATGTCGGATGGAACTAGATGTAAGTAGCAATCCAACAGAAAATTGTAAATATCTAACACAGCAGGGAATATTATATACCCAAGATAAGCTGTAGACAAAGACTGAAGACCCATTAATGGATGAAAATACATCCCTAATACAAAAATAATATAAAACAAGAGTATCAATATGACAGGACCCATTACATGGTATAATAAAGACATTCAGTGTAAATAAACGAAGCTATATTAATAAATACAGAGCTTCACAAAAGATGTAATATCATTTGATGTACAAACCAAGGACAAAAGAATTGTGTGAGAATAATATATATGTTAGAACTGATAAGAATTAATGGATGGACATTTATGGCCTACTCGCCTGAAAATGCATTATGAAATATTGTAAATATTTAGTATTTAAGGAATAGTTGATAAGACATAATGACTTTAACTATCAACAGTGAGTGATATAAGTACCATGTGATACGATAATGTGGATAAAACTTATATTTAAATAAGAACCACAAAAAGTGCATCGACGGAAGGGTAAATAAGTTAATCATTAAGTTTTTTTTTATTAAATAGAGTATTATCTGTATGATTAGATATTTTTAAATTTGTATTTTTAAATAGTTTGCTTAGTTTATGAGATCTTGTCTACCTTGTCTTTCTCTGTCAAATTATTTGTTCATGCGGTGGCCTCAAATTGCATAAGGTACGTCGTCCAGTGAGTGCTTCCGTCAAAGGTTGGAGCATTGACATGAACTGCCCCAGCCACAGGGAAGGTGACTTTCTCTATTGCCTTTTCTGTCTTTATCTTTGTTACAGCCTGTTCAGAAATTTTTTATGGTTGTATCTTCATGAACTGTTCAACTTCACTCTTAATCTGCTGTTTTATATATTGAATTCACTTTTTTATAGTTGAGACTGAATCTTTCACAATTTGCTATAGGCCTAGTGTCCTCTACATCAGCCATTTTATTAGACATAGCTTCTTTCACACTCGAGACATATTATTTCTAATTCAGCTATTTTTAATGTCACTGATTCTTGTACCTCCAAAATTCTAGTAACTTGTTTACTTAGCTCATCTCTTAGTAGACCCAACTCTGCAGTAGTATGTTCTGGCATCTGCTTTTGCTCCTGTGTTAACGCTTTGATGTCACCAGCTTCACGCTTACGTTCCTCTGGTTCTTGCTTACATTCTTCTTTCTGACGATCTTCCGACTCAAGAAATAGTGTTTTCTGCCGTTCTTCTGTTTCCAGCATTATTGATTTCTGTCGTTCCTCTGCCTCTTCTCTTTCTTGTCTGGGTTTCTCATTCTGTCCTTTTTCTGCTTCTTTGCCACCTATCGTATCAGAGCTTTGAAAGCTTCTATCATCTGACTGGGGTCCATGTTTACAGATTAATTGCAAATTACACTAGTCTTTTACAAAGTGTATACTTTGTCGCATGGTGCAGTGGGAAACAAAACAAAGATACCAATGAAGTCACTAAAAACCAGCAATAATTCCAGTTAGATTTGTCCACACACACAAATATGTCAAATAATAGAGTTCTACACGATTTATAACACAATAACACTTCGGTATAATACTTCGACAAACACTCAACCCGCGATAAGGAAAATCGCTCACGTAACTGACTTGACAACGCCAGACGCTCTTGCTTTTTTAGGCTGCGCAGAGATATAATATAGCTTTCCCTCCTTACTGCACGCCGTCTTAATGCGTATCTCAAGTGTTCTTGAACACACTAGAACCTACTTGTGAGCAGCCTTAACTGAGGCATCATCTGCCACACTGGACGGGGGTGGAAACGTTAAGGGCTGTTCGACAGGCTTTTCGTTACAGTATTTTTAAGAAAATAAAAGAACAATCTTCTGAAGCCGGAGAATTACAGGTTTCTTTCAAAATCACTTACTACGAGAACTTTGATGACGTCTGACTGAAATTTTTATTGTTGCAGTTAGTATTAAAGTCACAAAGTCTCAAGAATTTTATCACGACGCTTGTTGAATGGTTTGCTATTAAGAGCGTTATGAAATGGTAAAGCGCCAAAGGAATAAAATAAAAATTTAAATGAAATAGAACTTTGGTTTAGTTCCATTATAGTATTATTAGGAAAAATCTCGTTCCGACATTTGCACTTTAAATTTATATTCATGTTGTACTGCTGTAAAAATGGACAACAGTATATATAAATAAAATAGTTATTTAAGAAAACTCATAGGGACAAATTTATTAATATTTTTGGATAAACAGTAAAATTGTAAACAAAAAACTAATTAATTATTAATGATAAACATAGAAGTAATATAAGGTATTGGAATTGTATGATACAGCACAGAGTGAAGAAAATATATGTTGTACTATTAATGACAATTATAAGATATTATAATAAAATTGGATAAACATTAAATTAAAACTAAATGTTAATAATATTATAATATAATAGAAACAAATTAAGATGAGTAATATAAAAAGTCAGAGAAATGTAATAATAATAATAATTAGTAACATTATATAATTGTTTAAGAGGAGTATTATGAAAGAGTGTGACAAATTTAATGATGTATCACCAAGGCCAATGTGAATTGTTATAATTTGATTGTTTTTAAATGTAAGAAAAATTTGATTTAATCTAACTTTAGTATTAATACAGGGTGTTTCATATAAAACGCAACCCACTAATCAGCCTTCTGTAATATTTGAATTTACCGCCAAACTCCCCTACGTTTTACTGGAATAGACTCGTCCAACAATGGAACGTTGCGCCGGCGCAGTAAACTGCCACTGATACCTATAACAAAGCGATCATAACGCTCAGTGCATTGTTAGAGAGAAAATGGTTTTTTCGCAAGATGAACGTGTTTTTATTTTTGAGTCGTACTTTAGCACGCGATCCATGCAGTGCAACAATCTTTTTGCCGTAAGTACCGTGATAAACCAGCACCTAACAAGACATCGAGTTTCATAAAATATACTTGTTTTTGAAAGCCCTCATTGTAAAAATCTGCCGCCTGTGATTTCAGCCATTCATTAACGCCCGCCTTCAGCTCTTCGTCGTCTTCAAAGCGCTGTGTTGCCAGCCACTTTTTCATACGCATGAACAGGTGATAATCGCTCAGTGCCAGATCAGGGCTGTATGGGGGATGATTGAACAGCTCCCAAACTTTCCCAGAAGTTCTTGCGTTCGTGATGCTGTATGCGGTCGGGCGTAGTCGTTGAAGAACAATACCCCGGAGCTCAACTTACCGCGTCACTTGTTTTGGATTGCTCTCCGCAGCTTTTCTAAGGTTTCACAGTAAACCTCGGAGCTGCTTGTGGTACCCCGTTCCATCAACTCTACCAGAAGAACCCCTTTTCTCTCCCAAAAAACTGTCACCATCATTTTCCTTGCTGACAAGGTCTGCACACACTTCCGCTCATCATCGTGCACATTGGTGCGGCCATTTTTAAACAGAACACACCACTGCCGTACTCCATTACATTCTTCCCATACACCTCACACAGTCGCCGACGAATGTCCACCGGTCTGCAGTTTTCTGCTTGCAGAAATCGTATTACTGAGCGCACTTCACAGCTCACGGGATTTTCAATCGCAGCACTCATTTTAAAAATTATTATTAACAAGCACCTAGAGCAATAAACTACGAACACTTGAACAACTGAAGGTCAATATCGAACAAGCTGTTTTAAATATCAACCCAAATACTCTAAAAAAAGTTGCAAGAAACACAGTGAAAAGGGTGGAAGCGTGTATTCATGAAGATGGCGGCCACTTCCAGCATTTACTCTAAAATTTTAGGTATTGTAAAATTTGGAAATAAAATATTTAATTAAATACTTTACATATGCCTTTTTTATTTAAATGTAATTACTGACATAGATGGGTTGCGTTTTATATGGAACACCCTTTAGAATACACATCCCAGTGAGAGTTTATGTAACATATTGAAAATTTATTAAGACGAATTAAGTTTGTATAAATAATAAAAGAAGAAAGTCTAATTTCATATTTAATCGTATACACATCAGAGAGAGAGAGAGATCCTGTAATATTTAAAATAAGTCTGGAAATACGTGTTATACTACACACATATCAGAGAGAGAGCTATGTCCCAATCATAAATTAATATGAAGAATTGAGAACTGTAAAAGTAATTAAAAAGGAAAGGAATTAATCTTTTAAAGGATCTTGGTACAATAGGCCAAAGAAATATAACCTATTCTGAATTTGTAATGGAGTTTGTGAAATATTATAATTAAAAGAAGTTTAATGAGGAATGCTATTAAAGGTTTAAAGTAAATTATTCACAGTACCATCGTCGAAAGGTAATCTACTACTGATCGGTGTTGTAATCCCAAATTGGAATAAAAACGAAGTTGCATGAAGCCTAGTCGTCCAGTTCACACACACGAAGTGAAATAATTAACATAATTAAGATACGTAACACACGAACTTCTACTGAAACACGAATAAAATTACCAAGAATTAATTAACACTTAAGTAAACAAAGAAGAGGATAAAATAATATATATTTTACTAGCGAACAGTGGAACCAATTGTATGAACAAGGTTAATACTGTTTGGAGCGACCTCTATGCTGCTGACAAATTGTAAGTGAACTGCAACAGTACGAGAATTGAAGCCGTCGCAGTTTGGAAGAGCGGGGATTCAAACGATTAGCATTCATACGGTATATTACTCAATATTATTTATTAAAATTTTGTTATCTTTAGTTATTTGGCACTGACTAAAGAAAATAATTAACTACTTACAATATTAAATAACCTAAATAGAAATATTAGTTGTCTACCCTGAGATAGAGTCTTCATGATCACATATTTAATACAAACAACACACTAAACATTATACACATACTAAAATAATTAGAGAACGCGTAATTATCGCCCAAACAGAGGGGCACTTACCAAACAGACAGATAATTACAGCACAATATGTGTTGTGTTTGGCTGGTAATTCCAAGTGTTATGATTGCATTTAATATTCTAAACTTTAACAAAGCATTAAAAGATATTAGTAATAATAATAATAATAATAAACATAATAATATTTTTTGCAGGGCTCCCACACGGCTCCCACACGCACTTCAACCCACGCCAACAGAGGAAATCTAGCAGTGGAACAGAGGACAAGTATGATATGACGGGTCATTAAAAATGTAGTATATCACTAGTAAAATATCTGTATGAAGAACTACACTTGACTTCCAAGTTCTAAGATTTATATTTAAAATCATTTACTTGAATTCGGTTTAATAATTTCTAACAAGCTGGGTGTGTTCCTTGTAAATCGACTTTGATGTTTGACAAATTGAAATGAAATATTTCCATAGAAACTACTTCTTTGTTGCCAATAACGTTGTAGCCTACAAATATAGTAAATTAGCCCTACCCCTTCAACTATCACTTTCATTTACAAAAAATTACCCCTCTCCGTTCACCTACCCTGTTCATTTATAGGTATTTCATTTATCTTTCTACAGTGGATTATTACGACCTTCTTTTCAGGATACTTTATTCACCAAAATTAAATACTTTACTCTTGTTAAAACGTAAAACGTTGCAGGTAAATTACTCTTCCGCTTAACCGATCTTCACCAAAATCAATAGGCCTTGAGTCAAGGCCACACTATACTACTGGCCGGAGTGCTGGAAACGTGACGTCACACTAGGCGCTGAAACGAAACACGGCCGCTAATGCTGTTTACTGTGTCGCGTGCTCAAATAACCTTTCCTACACACAGCTGTAATGGTTTACCTGAACATGTCCTATATGGTTGTAATCTGTATGAACTAACAAAGACCTTGGTATGAAAAAATGTAGAGTTTTGTGAACAACAACAGTTATATTTAGCATTTGAGAAAGTGCAATTTACACGAAGGATGTAAAAAAGCTGTGAATCAAGGTAATTGACAGCTTATCGGGGAAATAACTTTTCAAGTTTCTTTATGTAGATAAACAGCCAAACTTTCGTATTGTACAAGATTCTATATTATGTGTGATAAGTAGTACCAGAAGCGGGGTAAGCAGAAAAATTAAAGAAATAGCCGATTACTAACTGCTCAGTATTTATTTACAACAATATTTGATCATTTGAAGATGGTGCATTACAATCTCGTATTGCCTTACGTCTAACATATTTATATATAAATTAAAATCTACTTACAATAAAGTTATTTAGACTAACTTAACAATTCTGTTTCTAACATTTACCTAAGTTAACGCTGAAATTGGCTGAAATTTGTGTATATTTCTCTTTTTGTCCGATTTGACATCATTCTGAGCATCTTTCCTTTTTTTATTGAATTTGTCATTACGGGACTTTGAATATTGTTTAATAAGATGTTACAAGAGGAAAATAAACATTTATCGATAAGTTTGTTAAAATTAATTTTACATATATTACAATTTCTCTGTGGATGATGGATGTCAATAAAACATAAAACAGTGGATTTTAGCGGTACTCTCTGATTAGTGGACAATAAAAACTGTGTTCCGTATCTGTCAGATACAATTAATGTAAACACTTTGAAAGCTAAATTTAGTACTTCCATCACATAATCCGAAGGATATTTTAAAGATCCTCTATTAATAACATTAAAATAGTAATTGTCCTTTTGTGGTACAACAGTAGACTCGGTATTTGTTGTAGTAAAGAAATCTGTACACCCAGTGCAAGAGTTATTTTTTAAAATACTGTTTACCAAGTAACCACCAATATAAACAAGGCCTAAAGTGTAATTTTCTGATGAGGTAACATTAGTTATGTCTACCTGCAGGTAATCAAAAATTTGATTACTGTTGTTATGCATATCATTACTATCGCTTTCTTCACAGTCTGCTGTGGAAATAAATAAATCTTTGATACATACTTTACTGTGTCTAGAGGAGTAAATATTAATAAAACTCAAAGTTTTTTGTTTTTTTTTCTGATTCCAAAACCTGCTTGACTGATATATAGGTAACATGCACCACTCATCTGTCTATACTGGCTAAATCTGGCCTCTAACGGATTGTTCTGAAATTTGCCAAGTAAAACATATGACAATTTCATGTCTCCTAAGAGAAACGAAATAATCTCCATTAAAGTGTTAACAGTATGTAGCAATGCTACATGTGTTTCATTGGTTAATTTTCCTCTCCTTTTAGCTTTTGTCAACTCCTCCCCTTGAACAACAAGATCATCCCATTTAACTAACCATTTACTGAAAGACTTCAAAAAAACAAAATTAGTATCTGTTAGAGACTTGATTGGTTTAAAGTTTTCGTCATTAAATTTAACTCCCTTGTACATATGTTTTACGTTGACAATCTTCCACCACTTTGAAATGACTTGAATGAAGTGTGCTGTACTACTCTTAGTTTCTGATTTAGTCAATGACGAATTTTCATTCAAAGCAGCACACTCGTTTTTCTCGTCGAATAATCTACAGCACAAATGAACTTTTTGCCTCTCTATTGATGTTGGGTATAACACTTTTTTTGACAGTGCAGGAGCCAGTTCAACACAGTTATTTTCCTCACTTAAATGTAAGATTTTGAGATCTGATACACAAGCCATTTCTTTTACGTCATTTTTGTCGAAATTTTTAAACACAAATGTTTGTCTGTTATCTACTTGGTTTAACCAGTTATTTCTAATACCTTTAAACAAGTGAACAGGATCGAACATAACATAAATATTCTGTGACTCACAGTAAGGGTTTACAAATTTTGTTTGAAGAGTGCCTCCACAAAATCATTCAAACGTATATCTGTTTACCCTGTTGTTATCAGATATCAAACAAAATACTTTAAACCCTATCTCAGTAAGTACCGTAGTTTTATTACTAGATTTGTTAAGGTGAATAGCATATCACTAGACAAATTTTTAATAGAGAACAAACCAACGACATCTTTGTATTCGGACATAATTGAGGAAATCATAAAAACTTGGACTGTACTTGCAGGCTCTGGTGCATTTTGGTCATTAACTACTAGACCCTCAACCTTCCCACCCTTATAAGTGATTTCGGGCTTAACATAAATTTCATCAAGGAGTAGGCAGCACAACTTTTCATTTTCTTCAAGGACACTAACTTTTTTCTTTAAGAAGTCCATGTGGCCAGATTGTAAACCTGAAGTATTAACTCCTAATTTAAAAGTAAATTTATTTAAATATTTTCGGTGTGGCATTGTCAGAAGCTTAGCTACCCTGATATAGTTATAGGATCCTGGGAAATCAAAAAGTAAAGTAGCGAACCAAACTAAAGTATTTACACAATAACTGACTTTCTTTTTGAATAGTAAATTAAATTGTTCCTGTAAAAATGTTAACCTTTTGCTTACATCAGGATTATCCAAGCAGTCATCAATTAGACTACCGAGAGAACTATTTACAGAGCTGATGCGGTCTTCAGTACTACAATTAATATTAATCTGCCTGTTCTCATTAAATAAGTATTCGAGTAAAGCGTTTCACTGTGACCATAAACATAGACGTTTTCTACCATAAATAATTTCTAAAATCTTTGGATCATCGTTAATAATTATGTCATCTCTTGATAATACATTAAAAGACGAATCCTTACCTATAAGTAGACTTATCAATAATTTAACATTACCTCTTTTGGTTTGATAAACAGAGAAAAAATTTAAAGTGTGTTCACTGGCGTGCAAATGAAAATGTTTAATAGCATGGTCATCACACTTAAGTTTATATCTTTATTTTATATCACTTAATCTATTTATAGTGTCTAATATCTTTACTTGGCTCTTCCGGTCCTCTTCTCGCTGCCGGATTTCCTCTCTCCTGCTTGCTGGGTCTTTTCGAGGGGGAGGTAGATTTCTCGTCAAATATACGGGGTGGTTTTCAAAAACTGTTGGACATGCATCTGCAGCTAATTTCACACGCTGTCGTTTTACAGTCAAGACGGTGCCGTAAAGGATCTTGTCACCGAGTCCTCTCGCACGATATAACGTTCGTCGAAGTGACGAATGCAAACAACAGATCGTTTGCTGGGTGTGAAGTTTGCTCTGTGAATGGCATTTAGCCATTTTTGACACTGGATAGGATCCTTCGGGTATCTAAAAACAGTCACTGAACTATCTGTGTTATAATTGTTTTTGCATCCTCGTACGCAGCATGAAGTTGGCATGTTTTTAATATTATTATCACAAATGTACGGAATGAAAAACAGTTGCAGCAAAACTTCGTATACGAATAGAAACACGTGTGTAAGTGTATACTGACTAAAAAAGCATTGGGCTGGTGGCGCGAAACGGTCCGGCGCCTACTGTGACGTGGCGCGTGGAGTGGAGGGGGTGACTCCGGCCAGTAGTATAGTGAGGCCTTGCTTGAGTCCTCTACAGCTCGGGAACATATACAAAAGTAATTTGATTCTGTTTGAATTTGCGGCAGTTATCGTTCGACATGGAAAATTTTCTACACACAGTCACGGACACAAACACTTTTCGGAAAATGACTTTTCTTCATTATTTGAGGGTAGTACAATCAGAATATGTCTTTATTTCGAAAACAATTTTTTTCGTGATCATCGTGCTTCGATTTCCTTACGGAAAATGGAAGTGAAAGGATATAAACCTGAGTGTTACATGTCAGGAGACGACTGTGACAAGGAAGAATAGAGGACATAATAGACTCTAAGTACTACGCATATAAGAAGTCACGCCACAAAATCTATATGGCAGGTCAATTAATATTTTTTTTTTAGGAGGAAAATGCACTATGCACCATCAGGACACCTCCGGTGTATGAGACCCTCTCCCATTAAAATAAACTCTTATTATCAGGCAGGGACTGCTATTAGAGCCACGACTTCTGTTCTTATTATTTAAGCCTCCTACATCTTGCTGTTCTGCCCTTGAGAGTTGGTCTAATGTCGGCTTCTTCAGTCGTAGGCCTATAACCTAAATTTGTTTGTTTCTGCCGATTTCGCCTCACGTTATATAATGAATAGCACCTCGCATATCTTAGAGTTACCTACCCATATTGTAACACGCAATTTGTGTTATTTGTTTGTGTTATGTTGGGGGCACTTAAATTATATAGGCTGCCCGTTGAAAGCGTCAATTTGTTACAAATTTTATTAATGATGTGTTGATACTTAAATGTGTCGCTCTTTATTTTCTGCCCCACTGTTGGGTTCGTCAATTTGTAACACTCAATTTGTGTTACTACTTCTTATTTTAATTTAAGCCTCACCCTGGAGACGTCAACTTGTAACCGTAATGAATAAATGAGATGAGGTCTCGCGAGTAAACAATATGACAATTTGTGATGATATACGAGCTCTTATGCTCCGACTAGCGTGCAGCAATTTTAGCAAATTCAATATACGTGTATTAAAATTATTCAACCACACCGTTGTTGTTGTCAATCTGTTACTATTAATATGATATGTTGAACGGCGAATGATTTTGTATTCTGCCGCTCGCTCCCACTATACGTGCAGTTTCAATGACGTCACCCACAGTTGCCAACCGTTGTTGTGTCCGCTGTGCTCTGTGAACTTATTTTTTAAATGAAACAGCAATAATAATGACGCAAATATAACACCAAACATATATCTTTATAGAAACCATTTATTCAGTAAAGCATTGGTTAATTGTTTCTCGTTTTTTTATGGTAATCACAATTGTGGCAAAATTATGCGCCTTCTTTACCAGTTGGTACAGTAGTTGTAATATTATTCAGTATTCAGGCAGACCAAAGTAATGCATTGGTTATTATTTCTATTAAAATGAATTATCTCAGGTCGTATCTGGTTCGGGGATTACGTTTAAACAAATAATATTATTCTATAAATCAAAATACAAATTTCACAGTTCAAGGATATTACAAAATTTTAGTGTGTAAAGTGCACGCAGGCAGTCGAGTAGTGGTTGCTAGTTATTATAGGTTATGTCCAGTTTATGTGTTTATTAGTTATTATTAAAGGTTCTTATAAAGTTTAAAAAGGTGTAAAGTTCAATTCGTGTTATTCGTGAGTGTTCTTAGTGTTGGTGTGATATGGTGTCTGTAGTTTTAGTTGATTAATTCTTAGAAAGTCGTGTATACAAATGTTGGTGTTGGTACATAATATAATAAAATGTTCGAATTCACCAGATCCTCTTCTTTAAATGGTTCTAGGACGAAGATAGGGTGCACGTCTGCTTCGGTTCTTCTCCCTGGTTCTCAATTCTTCTATTTCAAATGCTGAATGTTCCTCTCTTGGTTGTATTAGTTCGTATTATGTACATCTATTGGTTGTAATAAGTCTGGAACGTGTTTTCACAGTTTATAGTTTAATTATATAAGACGTTTTACTAACGCGTCTGTACTCTCTGACCGTTGTTAAAGAAGTCCTATTTTATTTATCCGAAATTTTTGGTTGCTAAGGTAAAACTTGAAATCTGGTTGGTTGATTCAGATATACATTGTCATACAAATTCATTATTTCAATTTCTGAATTTGTTCAAAACTTTTAAATTAGTATAACTTTTCTGTACTGATTGGGAATTTAAAACTATTAGCAACATTATTTTGGTCTTTACATTTGTGACATATAGACACTAAACATGCCTACTTTTACTTAAGAAATACAGATGTTACATTTTTGTTATTTGAATTTTTCTTAAATAACTTAAAACGGATTATTTTGCTTCTAGATTTGTTGTGTATACTATTAACTATAAATCTATTCATCCTTCAACATTTGTTTTACAAAATTCTAACAGCATTTCCTAAAATTTACAAAAGTTGGTTTTACATGGCTTCATACAGTTTGCCATCCACAAAACATTTGCTACTCCATTTATTTGTTCAAACAATGTGATCACCCTTATGGAACTACTGTCTGCTTTGTTATTTTTTCTATTTCTCATTAATTTAGAATGGTTGGTTGCTTTACTGGCTATTCTGATAACATCATTACATGAACAATAACAAAACAATATACAATCAAATCAATTTACTGTCATGCCCACCTGGCTATGACTCTTATGGACATTGAATAAATAAGTTAAACTTTCATTAAACCTAAACAACTGTTTAACACTAGTAATAACATCTCCTTTCAACCCATTTTGCTTTGATACCTAATTAATTAATCCTTACTATTAATACATAACAAATATTTGAAAACAAAAGAGTTGTACTCTAACTCAGACATTTCAGTGTTGATTAATATTAGTAAACATGTAATGAATATTTTATAATAAAAGAATTGTATTCCATCTCAGACATTTAGCCTTGATTGGTATTATTAAACCTAATAAATATTTAAGCATAACAAAAAACATATATACTCTATTTCCAACAGTTAAGTATAGAGTTCATTGGCCTTAAAACAACACATCTGTCCCTTCATTAATTAAAGTATTTCTTAAAATTAAATTTATGCAGTCTTGGCTGTTTTTGTTTTATTTTGGGGATGTACCCTTTGTCACTTCACTGATTTATTGCCTGCTCTTATTTTCATTTTAATAAATGTTATTAGATAAAGAGTGGCCCTCACTTAGAAACATTTTTATACTCTGTTTTCATAATAATATTCTACCAAATATTATTTCTGTATTCAATACAAGACTTTAAACTTGTATAAAGGCACTAATTCACTTAGTTTATGAATTTACACATTGACACTTGAAGTCTATTTAACATAATAAAATAGCTTGCACTGGTATTCTTTGATCTTATCTCTAATCAGTTTTATAGTCTTATAAGATTAATAATCTTATTTATATAGGATTATTAAGATTTGTTTTTTCCATTATATAAATAATTTCCACTGGTTCACTTTTAATTCTACCTTCAGACACTTTTGTTACTGATTGTTGTGGTTTCACTGACACATAATATTCAGCTCCTTCCTTATTCATTAAAATACATTTAATACTACAATATATTGTATTGTATTTCTACTTGTCACATTCATTGTTTTTGTGTTTGGGTTTACATTTTTATTGTCATTAAAAGAACTAATTAATCTCTACAGTCTGTTCTGTTTGATTAATTATTGCTAACTTTTCCTCCATCACTTCACTCTGTTATAAAATATTAATGTGAATAAGTTATTATTTGTTATTCTTTGGACAACCTTATGTCCACTATTTATTACAATTGGTTGTATGGTTCATGTATCTATAATAAAGTTTGTTATATTATTTCATTACATCATTCAAATTAATCACTTAGTAATATTTCTTTTTACATTGTATTGTATGTTTGGGCCTATTATCCCTCAATTTGTATTTTGATTATCTTGATATTATGATACATTGAATGAAACCATTTGTTTCCTTATAGCATTGGTACATAAGCTGTCTGTCTTTATAATTATTATTTTGTCATTATTTAAAGTTCATGTCATAGTCGGGGTATTCTGCATCACTTTGCTTAATCATTAATTTGGGTACGGTCAGTTGTATTACTAGTTAGTCTAAAATAGTTATTCGTTCCTCTTCACTATCATCTTGAAAGATATTTTTCTTCTTGTTTAGTTTCTTATCCATGGTCTTCATTAAATCTGGTACGATATTAAGTTGTTCCAAATGTAATGTTACAATATGTAGGCTGGTTCCTTGTAATAAGAAATTAATTTAATTTACTCGCAACTTTCAAACAACGGGGTCGGAACTTTCATCCGGATGGAGCACAACGAAGAAACAGTAAAAATACAGGCCTCGGAAATGGCGTTCCTAAGAGGAGTTAAAAGATGTTCTAAAGTTGACCGTATAAAGAATAAACCCATAAGAGAAAAGTTGCAAGTTTTTACCTTGAATTAAAAATTAAAAGATTACAAACAACGGTGGAAAGAACACTTATAATGTTTCCGTTCTTAGCTTAATCCTGATGTAAACAAACCCACGTGGCTCATCTGAAACGCCATTGGTCAGGGGCGCTAACACTGTTCACACCGTAATGTGTTACGCGCATGTGCAGAATGTTCGTACAGTCATGTGCGTACTCTTATTACTGTACTCTGAATCCCATTGAATTAGTATGGAGCCAGTTGAAAGGATACGTTGCCCGTCACAACACAACATATAAGCTGTATGATGTAAAACAACTGATAAGGAAGGCGGCAAATGAGATAACGGCGAACAAGTGGAGTCATTGTATGGAACATGTATTCATAAAGAAGACCAAGCTTTGGTAACTGGACCAAATTACCGACGCTGTCGTGGACAATCTTATCATTAACATTGCTGACTCAAGTGATGATTCAAGCTCCTACACAGATGTGAATTACTCTCTGACAGCAACTGATAATACACAGTGGACTGGTAAGTAATTATCACAGCTTCTATTTTCGCTTTAAATATAGGCCTGATTTATTTTTTTCTTGCGATATTCAAACAGTGAATAAAAATGCCATTCACTCTCCGCGTTATACAATATTTACTGTCGGTCTGATACAGTCTCTGAAATTTAATTTTGGTCAGGACAAATTATTAAATTTTACACGTGTTTATACAGTATCCACATTGTATGTTCCTTGTCTCTGTTCCTTCTGTCAGAGAGACACGCCTCTAATTCAAGCAGCAAATAGCGTTTCAGATGTACCACGCCTGTTTGTTTACATCAGGATTAAGGTAAGAACGGAAACAGTATAGAAAGAATGTCAGATTCCAGACTGGTCAAACAAGTCTGGAAATACAACCCTATAAGACACAGGTGTGTGGGTAGATCCAGGAAAAGATGGCTGGAGGATATTTGAAGGCGGAACAGGCAGCACCTTGCCTAAGGCGTTTTGTAAAGATGGTAATGGTAATGATATCTGAGAATACTATGTTATTGGCGACCACTGATTAATATGATGGTTATGGAACACAGAGCTTCCAAATTGTAGCTTTACCAGCAATTAATATAACAACGTCGTTTCGTAAGAGAGAATGAATGACTGTCAAATTGTATATATAACTGAAATTGTAGGAGGGGAGTGACAAGTAAGATAATTGTCGAATAAAAGCAAACTCAGTGAGAGACTGACCATATATGTAGTATCCAGATGAAATGTGATTTACTCCTTTCTGTTTATTTCTTGTTATAACTATACTCGAATGCGATGTGTAATCTATTTTAAAGCGCTGGAACTCTGTACGTAACCTTACACTGTTCCAATCATCTTCATTGTCAGCACTAGTATTAACACCGTGTCTAATGGCGGCTGTTGAGATAATAGCTACATTACGACACAAAGCATTGCCCTAATATTCTCCACAGCAAACGGCTTCGTCTGCTAGTAACAGCTGCTGCTCTACAGAGATTATAGTTAACGTAGGCTACTGTAGTAAGCGCATTGTCTTGTTACCTGTCATAACCTGTCTTATTACTCAGTCCTGATTGAACTCGTTATCAGATTCAAGACAATATATACAACAATTGACTCTGGAATATTATTTGATATAACTGTGTGACTTCCAACATCTTCTCTCCTGCGACCGACTTTGCCTGCGCACGAAAATAATCGCCTCAGTCAAATAGAGTCACAGATGAGAAGCCTTACAGTAAATGTTCAATAATCTTATAGAGGATCTAACGTCCACCATCCTGCCGTATGTTTGTCAATACGCCGCAACTAGTGAATAACGTAACACCGTGTATAAAAGAAACGCATAACTGTAGTTTTAAACATTTAACATAACATAGATTATATTCACACGCAGCGGTGACAATTATGAGTTTGAAGTCTTTTTACGGTATGGACCTTGTCAAAAATATCTTATATGACAACGTTTCACACCTACTACAATGAGTATCCTCAGGTACATGTCACGATAAAGGTAGCAAGCAAACTCAGTTATATAGTGTAGTAGTGGCGGTGGGTGGTCCGGTAAGTGGACCTTGCCCTCTAGGAGTTACGCCGTATGCATAAAGAGTTCAGCACTACATCATACCACCTCCTCCAATCAGGGTTAGTCGCCCTCGGGCGATTCTTTATGACCCCCCCCTCCACAGTATAGTCAATCTCGTTATGCTATTTCTAAATAGCCCCGCGCATCTTCCTTTCCTTTCTGTATTAACTTCTCTCGTCAGCAACCATGTCTCTAACACATTGCTTGGCCCTGTTACCATTTGCCATCGGCATGGGTGTTCTCTGCTTTGCGGGGAATGACCGACGCCTCAAGGCGTCTGCCTACTACGTCCGAGGCGGACGGCACCTACCGTCCGCATCGCCGCCAGGGGCAGTGCTCTTAAAGCATATTCTGTTCAAAATTCCGGAGCTATCTAGCTGATGACTGCTACACAATGTGTAGGGGTGGGGGGACAGTAGATTTATTCCTTCCATGCAATGTCAGCGTGGTCAGAGAGACAGTGAAATATTATGTGTCTATCTATCGAAACGACAATTTGAATAATAATCAAATTTATATTAGTTAGTTAATTAAAGTTAAAGTTAGAGTAAAGTTAAAGTTAGTTAATTACAGTAATATAAGTTTTTTTAATATTTCCAGACGATTTGTGGAACAATCAACTGTATTTTTAGAAACTATGTAAGCCGAGACAAAAAATTAAAGTTTTATAAATTTATGGCAGCCGTGAAGAGTCCTATCGGGTGAATTATGGACAACAACCAAAAAACAAGACAGTAAAATACAGACCTCGGAGATGGCGTTCTTAAGATTAGTTAAAAGGTGTTCTAAACTTGACCGGATTAGGAATGTGGGCACAAGAGAAGAGTTACAAGTTTTCAACTTGAATAAAAAGTTAAAAGATTCCAAACAATGGTGGAGAGAATTCCAAAGAATGTCAAATTTCAGACTGGCTAAACAAATCTGGAAATACAAATCTATAGGACACAGGAGTGTGGATAGAACCAGGAAAATATGGCTTGGTTTTTTTGAAGGCGGAACAAGCAGCACATTGCCTACACCGTGTTATAAAGATTATGATGACTGGTTTTTAAATAAATTAATATATTTAAAATAAAACCTCAAGCACAATAAAAATGATCTATTGTGTTAGTTTTTAATTGCTATCGTTACTTACATACAGTAATACACAAGAATATCCTCAAGCCTAAACGACAGAACTCACCTTTAAAAAAACATAAGTAGGAGAGACATAGGCCTACATTGATACTGTCGAATTGTATCTTCAACTGACAGATTCTTCCGACGGGGCAGTAGAACAAAAATTGTGGCTTAAGCCAACAAACAAAATACATCAGGGAATTCAAACGTTTTTGTTACCAATACCTAGTGCGTTTAACATGCAATACTAAAAAAATAAAAAGTCAATCAAATTATATAAGAAACATACAGTACATCTATTCAGCAAATGCACTCGGTTTCTAGTTACCTTCACGTGGCTTTTGCCAAATTATAATCTCAATAAATACAGTCTTTGTCACTCAATATTTTTAGTATTACAGACTAACAATTAGGAGGAAATGTTTAACAAAATTAGTATGAGTATAGAAAAATTCTTAATTTATTCAGCCACGGATATAACTTTTAAGTAGTTTTCTGTAGGTTAATTATAGTTTGTAAATAATGTTTCTGTTTGGAATGGTAGATAATTATATGTAATATTATTCAAATTATGTTCGCATAAAGTTGAGTTTAATAGTAAAAATGTTATTTAAAAGGCAGTGGTAGACAGAATCGCAGTTTCTTTTTGCTAACGCTAACTGAGCAATATGAATTTTGTTCTACAGTTGTAATGAACCCGTTCTAAAGTAATCCCTTAAAACACGTAGGACGCCAATTCCACCCTAACAACAAAGCAGGATTATCGTGTATACAAAACACAGAGTTATCACGATCCGGAAACTCTGAGCCGGATGTGTTTACTTCACAACTCCCAAATGTGATACGAATATTTTATAACGAGTTCCACAAGAAAAATAAAAACACATTAGCCAAATGTATAGGATTTTACGTGGGAATAAAATATTTTAGATTGTTACGTTGCGGAGATGCATGACGCTTTGCACACAGAGTAAAATAAGGCAATTTCGCAGCATTTTCTAAATACTGGGTACAATTTAAATAAAGCGGAGAGTTTTTATGAAATATAGTGTTATGACAATTACGGAGCGCTTTCGAAAAGTCAAGAGAGTTGCTCTACACGATTCTCGGCTAGCCAAGCGGGTGCAACGACGGATGTAAGGCTGTGCAGTAAAGTACCACTCAAAACTGTTCGAGTACTTATAACTATGCAAATTATTCTGGAACGTCGTCAAAAGAATGAATGTTCTTCTGGAACATATGCAGGCTATATGTAAGCAACAGCGCCCGGCTTAGAAATAAGTTACAGTTAGCGATTTGTTCAGTGTGGATCAAGTGGTTGTTGTGAAAAGTGATTACTGTGTTATAATTAGTGCGGAACTCTTAATAGTTGACATTATTATTGTGTGTGGACACATTTTGCTGTGTAAGAGACTACCCTGTTGATTACAATCTGTTAATTAAAGCTGGTGATTAGCGACTTAATTGGTGTCTGTATTGTGCTTCCACTGTACCATACGACGATCCGTGAGAACCTTCACTCTGTAATTTTCTTAAACAAGGAATACGTAACTGAAGTATCATCGTGTTTGATTCTTCATAACTCGGGATATTTTACGCCATGATTGGTAACAACGACCGACTTTCTACCTACAGAAATCGTTATGCGTCTTTTACTACGAGTCTCCTTTTGTTGTATTCTACGTTATGATGATAAGGTAATTTAACAGTATTTTTTGTGTATAATGATTTTTAGCATTAAACAAGCAAATTTTACATTTATTTTAATGTTAATAATATTATAAAAACATTTGTTATTATAAAACACAACTCTAGAAATCAAAGAACGAATATATATTGGATTTTGTTGTAGGCCCAACCGTTTAAAGTGTAAAGTTCTTTTCACATGCTCATACCGTAACACTAGCTCCCACTACCTCAAGAGTCTGATGCCTGGCCACATTTATCACACGGATAGGCAACATAGGTGTGTAATATCCTAGAGTTACCCATCTATAGGCTGGTAACCTACAATGGTGAATAAATTTGACTTCCTCTCAACTTTCAAAGAAAGGAGCCGAAACTTTCAGCCGGATGGAGTACAACGAAGAAACAAGACAGTAAAATACAGGCCTCCAAAATGGCGTTCGTAAAGGGAGTTAAAAGATGTTCTTAACCGTATAAGGAATGAGGCCGTAATTTTCAAGAATATTCTGCCAGTATGGGATCTGACATTGTTTCTAAGTGTTTTTCCAACATTGTTTGTAATATTTTAATTTTTTATTCAAGCTAGAAAAACCTTGTTGAGCCCTGTTGAGGTTAGAAACTTTTGGTTGCCAATTCCGAGTCACGGGAGACAGCAGAAAAGGAGGAAGCACCCACAAAAAGCGGCACAGGGCACACCTAAGGCAAGCGCTCCCCCCCCCCATCCAATCGCCGTGCTCCGGCACGGACAACGTGTAGACCAGAGGGATGGGAGATCAAATACAGTCCAGAACGAATACATTGAACTTTCTTGAAGGCCTAACCAGCTAAAACTTAAAGTTCTTTTCATATGTTTATATTATAACACTAGTTATCACCATTTGAAGAGTCTGATGCCTGACCACATTTATCACACAGGTAGATAACACCTTTTGTAGGTATTTACTGACAGTCTTCATGATAAGGGGTCAAACAAAATGAACACGGCACCTGCTATGAACCCGTCTCTCTCTTGACATCGTCTGAAAATGTTCTCTGGCAAGAACCACAAATTATATCGTCACACCAAGCGCTACACGACACTTTTTCGTTTTCTGAATCCTTAAATCGGATACCTGATAAACCCCCCGGGCTGTAGGTAAGTTAGATTTCCTCCAGGACATGTCAAACGTTTAACTGTAGAAACTCTACTTTCGGCACTCTGTTGGATTGGTTTAGAACTTGCCTAGTGTGAGAGCGACAGTCTAACAGATAGACAACCTGTGTGGCTGGGTGGCATTCGGTTTGGAGTATGTGTCAAGGTCTTATTTTTATTTTCCGTCTTTAGAGAGGTCCACCTGAGCATATAATTCGGCCATTGTTTGTCCCCCATTCTCAACCCATGACCAAACCATGTAAGTCTGGAGATTAATAGAGCCGTGCATTTGAAGGCGTAGAAAAATCGGGATTAGGTAAGAGCGTTGCGTAATCCTGTTGCTCACACAATGCTCGCATAGCGTCATGTAAGCTTCGGGTGTGTTTCCTCCCTTCTCAGTGTAAATACAAAATTGCTTTTTCCTTCAGTAACCCGTTATTTGTAAAACAGTTCTGTAAATAATTCACAGTCTGGCTGATATAAATTTCAAATATCTTATTTAGTTTTATTATTATACAATCCGACAATAACAACTGTATATCTGTAACTGTAGTGATTGAATTTTCTATTTGCCACTTTGAGGAAGTTCTTAAATTGTTAAATAACTATCCTGAAAGTAATATCCGTCGGAATTTTGTCGATACCCTATGTAGGGGGGGGGGGAGTCGGAAAGTAAGAAATATGTTGGTGACTTATAACTTCATGTAAATATCAGTTATAATCGTAACTGGGATCTCCTTCCCTCCCTCTGCAGCCTCTTTTTCCTCTCTCACTTCTATATATTTTTATTTCTCTTTTGTAACATTTTGCATTCCAACAGTTTTGACGTTATGCCGTTAGAAACAGTTACTTCTCCTAACAATATGCCCTAAGAGAAAGAGGAGAGAGAGAGTGAGAGAGAGAGAGAGAGACCCAGACAGAAAAGTGTGAGCACGCGCCCGCAAGTGTCTGGGAATGTGTCTGTATGTTTTTAACATGCAACAAGTATTTTCCTTAATGACGACAACAGAGGTAAGCAGATTGTGCGTCAAATAGTAAATAACTCACTCCGGTTAACAGACCCCGAGCTACAAATAGCATCTGCTCTTCAGGCCTGTGCATTTTCAGCTTTCTCTTGTGTCTAACAAGTATGAACCTTCATTCTGTAATTTTCTTAAACAAGGAATACGTAATTGAAGTATCATCGTGTTTGATTCTTCATAACTCGGGATATTTTACGCCATGATTGGTAACAACGACCGACTTTCTACCTACAGAAATCGTTATGCGTCTTTTACTACGAGTCTCCTTTTGTTGTATTCTACGTTATGATGATTTTTAGTTTAAATCGGACAACTGTAAAGTAAAACATTCCTTAATTAAATAATACATTTTGGCACAAACATTTAATAATAGCAAGACAAATTTCAACGCTAACAAGAAACCATACCAACAAATATTACGTTATTAAATAACACCAAACAAAATATTTTAAGATATTTGTTTCTTTCAATTTCATTTTAAAAATTTTCCGTAAGTATAGTAAGAATACGTTTTAATTACATACCAACGACATGCAATTATGTAATAAACTTACACACACATACACACACACGCACGCACGCATGCACGCACGCACGCACGCACATAATAGAACAGCTAACTCTTCCGTATAAAAAGGTTTATATGAAAAACCGTATTCACATTAAATGTTTTTAATAATACATATATTTGTTCTTTTGTAGTGTTTAATTTTTATACCTTAAAAAGAAAACCACGTTTTTCGCTTTAAAAGAAACCGGTCATTTGCATACCGAATTCAGAACTCTGTATAATAATTAACTAACGGACCAAATTGTTCCTCAAAATTAATATACGTTTTTATTGTATGATTACAATCTTATCGATTTTACCAGTTTTGTAGAATAGAATCAAATAAAATTAAATGGTGTGTTATAAACTGAAAAACATCATCATCATATTCTTCTTCTTCTTCACATCAAGACATAGGCAAGGTGCTGCCCGACCCGCCTTCAAAGATTCTCCAGCCACCTTTTCTTGAGTCTACCTACACACCTTTGTCGTAAGATGTACATTTCCAGATTTGTTTGGCTAGCCTTGAATATGAACTTCTTTCTAAATGTTCTTTCCACAGCTGTTCATAATCTTTCAGTCTTTTATTCAAGTTAAAAACTTCTAATTTTTCTTTTAAAGGCCTCATTCTTTATACGAATAAGTTGGGAACACCTGTTAACTCCTCTTAAGAACGCTATTTCCGATTCCTATATTTTACATTCTTATTTGTTGGTTTTCGTCCATAATTCACACCCTTAGAACAGCACAGGGAACACCATAACTTTATAAAACTTTAATTTTATATCTCGACGTGCCTTGTTTCTGAAAATACGATTGAATATCGAAAAGATCTTCTGAAACTTATCCAACTTAAATTCAATATCATGTGCCGCGACTAGTAAAATAACATCGCGGCAAGTTGTAATTATTTTAGTTTTACGTCTATAATTCGCCTGGACATAGTTCTGCCGCGAGTCGTCGGCTATTGCAGCGAGCCGTCAGCTGTGCATTGTCATGCGCTCTCTTGATTAATTGCCGTAACTGCGGTCTCTCCGTGGGCTTTCACGTGAGGGAAAAGTTCAGTTGCTTTCCATATCTCAACCTGCTATCATCTGAGCGCCGGCGACGAAAAGGACTTCTGTCTGTTCTTCTACTCTCTGCCATGGGCGAGTAATTTTATTAAGGACCTCTGGGTTCCCGAACCATTTAAGCCGCCTCATTACCCCTTCTCAGAGTTTTTTTTTTTTTTGAAAAGGGGAAGGCGATCCATAATTTTTAGGACTAGGCAGATGGCCTAGATGAAGCATAAAATGCACCGAGCCCATTGTGACAGGTCTTGCAAATAAAAGTCAGGATTAACATAACAACATTTATTTTTGCCTTAGATCTTATAGCACAGTATCCAATAGTTATACATACATTTATTTTAGGACAGCAATATTCTATAGTTCAATTTAAACATTCATGAGGCCCTTCGGTAATTCAGCATCATAAATCAAATTACAATATTATAATAGCCAACCAAATTATTCACTCTTTAAGTGACAGAACGAGAGGCCAGCAATGATTAATCATTCTGTTTGTTGCTTTCCGGGGACTCAGAATACTGAACAAGTTCAATTAATACTGCACATAACCAGCACACCTACAGAGCCAATGCATGGTTTTGAAAAACCCCTTTTAGGTGACTTCAAACCTTCGATAATTAGCACTCCTTTTAAATTATAGCAACCACTCCCGGTAATTATTAATCATCACTAAATTACATTGGCATAATGCCTAGTGACGAATAATAATAATCTCACAATGACCCAACGGGTATGCTAACAATTAGAGTAGGTAAATTCTTATAGGCATTCTTAATATTAATCACTATTGTATGTAAATATACTATCATCTTCATGGAATTCTCAAACAATCACAACAGCTCGAGTTTCGCCCAGGCTGCAAGCATGCACATCCCGATTGGACTGAAAACTAGAAAACGCTTAAACGAAACTAAATAAAACATGAGAAAAGAAAGGCAGCAAGGCAACACGCGAATTTACTATAGTAAATGACTTTTAGTTAAATATGGCCGACATCGTGAGCTGCCCTGACATGATAATTCATGAACCCGCACAAACAGTTAATCCGACGAAGTGAAAGAATTTGAATAGATAGAAAACGGAATAAAACAATCGCTCTGTACTTGCCTGCTAGTCCGGCATACAATTAATAGACTTATTAATAATTTACAGATTAATACCACTGAATTATAAACGTGCACATAAGAAACAGACATGTTCAGTTTTGATCATCTACTGTTTAACTGCAATTTAACTAACAAAAACGGAATGTAACTTTCCTATTCTTTTATATTTCAATGCAAGAGTGTGGCAAAATGTGTCGCGAGGTCGACTTTACATAATTTGAATTGTTTCACCTGGTGTAAGGCTGTTACCACGTGCTGAGGTAGATGGTTAGCTCATGCCTCGATGTGTAGCGAATTGCTGGTTCAGGATCCGGAAGATTCATCCTGTATTTACTGCGGGCCCATCCCTCGTTAAGTTGACATGCAAACTAACTTACCTGTTAAACTTTCTCGCTTTTTGTGAAATGCACGTAAAAAAAGAACAACTCGAAGTAATGCAGGGTGGCCCAAAGGGTTGCCTGTGCCTGTTAATATCGTTTTCCACTAACACCCGGTTTTTGTGAAGATCGCTGGAAAAACAACCGATTCATACAGCATTGTGTTTTAATGCTGTATTGCTATAAGTAATTATATATTTTTTCTCAACTTGCAAATAAAAAGTGCAACTTTTCGCGTTTGGGCCTAGCTTTGACTTTCAGTGTATGTACAAACGCAAAAAATACTGTTTTGCAAGTTTTGTGGGTGCCATAGCTCTAGTTGTCACTCGGAACTGTTACCAAAATACTGTTACGTAATGCGGAAATAGTGTTACGACATTACAGCACAATCTACATGTTTATCGAATGTTTCAGAGGAATCCGGCTGTAATGCTGTGTGCGTACGTGATTCTCAACGCATTAGCTACACTATGCCCGAAGTCGCAGGCACTGTGTCAAGGCCGCAGTGATTTACGCTCAAATGTTTTCCTTTATTGTTAATGTGTAATATGGATGTTTCTGCATTTTTGGCTGGGTATAAATACTAGTACTCAGCGACGTTTAGTTCAGTTTGAGTTGCGAGTTATTGTCGGGCGATTACACAGTGCGTTTAAGTGGCGATTTACACAGTGCGGTTCGAAATATTGTGGCGAAGTATTACGTGTTTTATAATTGTGCGGGACGATTGTAATACAATGGTGTTTTATATCAGTTGACATTATTTTATTACGTGTGAACAATTTTTTTTGATTTGTTGTAAGAGACTGTCTTGTTAATTGCAAAGTGTTTAATTGTGATAATTAAGGGTGGTGATTATTGACTTAATTGTTGTCTTGTATTTTGTTTTGCACTGTACCCTACGACGATCCGTAGACCGTCGTAACAATACTAATTACTATGAATTTAATAATTACGATTTTACGTTCAGATATTAGAAAGTACGTAATTTGTCTTGCCAAAATATAAGAGATTAAAACAACTAATTTGTTATTAACTTTATCAAACGTTATTAATTGTTAATGAAGACAGAACGTATTTTAATGGACACATTTTTTTATAACAAATAGTAATTACGTATTTGTCAATTAGATAGTAAATCAAAAGTACTAACCAGCTGTTTCACATAAATATTAATAACGTCGTTGGTGGTTCGCAGATGATTGATTATCACACATAGAGTAGTTTGCATGTCAAGGCTGTCATTAGTTACCGCGCTAATGAACTTGCTCCCTCGCCACCCTCTCGCCCTACTGTCACACTGTCTGGAGTACGTAGTACACAGTGTGAATAACCGCGTGTTGCTATCGGATAAATGACTCGGTGTGACAGTGCCAAGATTGTTCTATAAATAGTGATGATGATTGTCTTAACATGTTGTATTGATGGATGGATAATTTGTGTAAATCGAAAATGGATTTGTTCCATTAGTTATGATCTTAGATTTTTCAGCCACAATGGTAGTTTCCCTATTTTGTAGAACACTTCTTGTATTTCTGTTACATACCTGTTGACATACTGAAGTATACAAATATGCAGGGCGTGATTTCAGGGGGAACGCGTTGAAACAGCGTTCCGGAACTTCTTGGATTAAAAAATAAATTACCGGAAAAAGAAAATCTAATTATTACAAACATTTACTACTTTTTAAATTGTGCCTCTTATTAACTCCACTACAAAGCTAAGCATTTGTGAAAATTAAACTCCAGCACTAATCTTTATCATTCAAACTTAAACTCCAGCAACTACTATCGTTCAAAAATTGTCCCAATAATCTATGTAGAAAATGAAATAACAAAACTTGCTTCAAAATTAAAACTACATGAAAGTCAACTGATTGGGAGGTTCCGAGAATATGTGCATTCCAGAATTTTTTCGGATAGTCTTTTTACCTTGAAATATGTTATTGAATCAATAACAATATCTTCAAGTGAATGTGAGAGGGCTGATTTCTGGCCATCATACAGCATTGGACAGAAAGAATAAGGAAATGTCACAAAACAAACAATATGACGACACAATGATGAAACTATTGAAACTTTTTTTAAATGCCCGAACCACCGAAACCATCACTTAGAGTTTGATTGAGGTTCCGGGATGACGCCATCATGAGGAGTGACATGTTTTCGATTGTCGTGCGAGTAACCTCTTTTATTGTCGTGATGATGAAGCTCTTTAGAAATATCAGTAACATTATTACCTTTTTAGATACAAGTTTATACGTATGTTACGTACTTTATAAGGTTTTAAAAATGTAGACCTCCTTTGTAATAACCTGATGTAAACGTATACGCTAATATAAACTATGAGTGTCACTGACACAAATGGGCCGAGCATTTGATATTCGTAATAATTTATTTATCAATATTTTCACAATCAATCGTCTTTGATCCGTTAGAGAAATAGATTCGTAATAATTTATTTATCAATATTCTTACAATCAGCAAAATATATACACTTTTACGATACACACTTTCATTGAATACACTACATTATAATACAATATACATTAATTGTCATTAGACATACTCCACAACCTTTGCAACTCATCTCTACGATCAACCATTGATGGACCTCTATTAATTTTTAGCAGTCTATCAAAATTAAACGCCGGTTTTAATAATAATCGCTCTAATGTTTTCACTCTTGAAAGAGCAACATACGTTAATCCAACCTGAAATTCATTGTCTCCTAAATTAACAATTGACTAATGCCTTATCTAATGTTATTCCTTGCGATCTATGTATACTAACATTAACAGAAATTGTTTGCGAGTACAAGAAATTTCATTTTTCTTGAATTATGCCACTACTGGTACAGTTCAAGTTCTGAATTTCGTACAGAACTGGTCCTGTATATTTTTCGGAAGTTACAAGTATACATACTGGCATGTGATTGTTATAATTTTCGCATTCAACTGCCGAGTCATAAATAATATCAGTTACTGTTACAACTGAACCGTTGGTTAGTCATTTTGTGACACAAAGATTTCTTCTAATGATGACTCTAGCACGTTTACATAAACGTAATTGGGCAAATAATCCCTGAGCATCGTCAGATTTTGCTAGAGAGGCTTCTGGGCAATTATGGATTGCATTGATTAGAGCCACGGGTTATTTATTGCTTTCTAGTTTTTCATAAGTAAAGCGTTACATTTCTGGATTTTTCGACATTATACAGACAGTATTTTTGAAATTGTCCCCGATATTGTTTACATAATATCTTTTAGATAACAGCTGATAATCTGGTTCAGTGATTGTTCTATTTGCGACTCTATTTAAACTCTCTCTGAAATTTTTTGATCATCACCTTGCTGTCTCATAATCTCCGTTAAAAAGAAAAGTTCTTTGAACTGTTTACATAAAAGATTCGATTGAATGGTCTGAACATTATTACCAACATTTTAAAGACTCATGTCACAAACCGCTGGAAGTTGGACCAATCACCGGCTAAATACACGCAAATGCCGCCAAAAGGAAAAGATGAAGAACGCTGCTTTGCTTGTTTGAGTCGCATATCCACTTTGAAAAACAAATTCAAACCCAACATACTGGCTTCATAAATAATAACGAACCTCGCATCTTTTAATTCTTCTTGAAAAGCAATTTTGGATTCAACTTCTTTGAACGTTCCTCCCCTTCCCTTTGAAGTATTTATTCTTAAAGCAGAATGAATAGCTTGTCCAGCAATATTGTTAGCTGCCATATCAGTAGGAGCCATTAAAAGAGTTGCATCGCAGCCAAAGGGGGCAAGGAACTAACAAACTCTATTATATTTGACCAATATTTATAGTATTTCCCTCATAAGCATATTGACCGGGAAAGCCTCTCGATTTCACCCTACACACACGCATCACTGGTTGTGCTCTTGCTATCAAGAGTTGTTCTACATAAGTGAGATCCATCAGTTCTATAGGTACACCTTTAGGATCCATACAATTTACTGCAATAAACTTATTTGGGTTTCGCTTACACTGCGGACACAAATCAAAAAATATTTGCTGCATCAACACTGGAGAACAATTTACACATTCATAGAATTCTAGAGATCGTAAATTATCTTCAAATTCATTCTGAAGAATTCTGATATATCCTGTGTTGTTTTTATCATATAACACTTGATTCATGTTATGTTCTGCAGGGCCTTCAACAGTTGCTGCAGCATCATTTTGTCGCTGTCTCATCCGTCTTTGATTTGTAGTTAAACAACCAATATTTGTAGTTAAACTTCTCCGTCGAGGCATACTATAAATAATACTTATATATAAATTGATGAATAAGAATGTATAGAATATACGTATAACAGAAAAAAGTATATAAATATAAAGTGCAAAATTGAATAAGACGTATAAAAATAATATTTTTAATAGAATTTGGAAAATTGAATAAAGAAGTATAAGGACAATAATTTAAATAGAATTTCTATTAAAATTACCTGAACTGTGATTTGTTGCATTATGTAATGGAAAGTTGCAGTTGCATCAGCGACTACATAGATTCTCGTCTAAATATTGACACTTCTTCAACACTTAAGTCCAACCCGTACATCTGGCTATACCATAGAACAATGCTCTACTACTGTTTGAATTAAACACGTGTGAGACACGAATACAAAATGTGTACTGCAAAATCTTATCTTGTCAAGCGACAGCCAGCGCGGGCGGCGGGAGCCGCACACGCACACCCACCGGCATTTGTGATACAGCAAAATCTTATCTTATCGGGCGACAGCCAGCGCGGGCGGCGGAAGCTGCACACGCACACGCACCGGCACGCGAGCGCCGAAATCGGTCGGTGACCGGTGAGTCACCTAGCGCCCCGAAAGTTCGAGTGAGACAGAGCGCCGTAGCTGGTCCACGATATATCTATCTCTCTTCCTCTCACACGTTTAAGCTAAGATTTAAAAAAAAATCGTAATATCTTTTGAACCAAATAATTTAGAGAAATAAACATTACATGTGTGCACTCTAGAATACAGTCCGGATGTGTGTGCAAAATTTTATAACTTTCGGTTGAGTAGTTTCGGTGGAGTTCGATTTCTAAATTGTGCACCGAGTCATGGATTAAGGGCTATGCCCGATTTCGCTACGGTCATCAGGCTCCGTCCAAATATAAGTATATTTGTGTCTGTCAACTTTTGAATTGATGTATTCCTGCACCTTTATAATTTTAGAAATCAACCACTGCAAATATGCATTTATTAGATATATTGTCTCATTCGTGTTTACAAATATGTCATTTATTGGTAACTCAATTATTAATTTTCTTTTACCATGAATGTATTTTGCTGATAAGTCTTACAATACTTTTTTATTTTTCATTTAAAAATAACGATATTAATGTAACAGTGTCCGTTTCAAAATTAACGGTTTCCACTTGTAACGGTTGCTATTGGTACCACGCGCAATAGCTTTTTCTTAATAACATCCGATTGTTAATTCGATGCGGTGCCTGTGCTTGTGTCTGGGCGATTCTCTGTAGTACGGAGTTTTCTAGTTTTTGTGTTCTGCGCAATCACACGGTCCAATGGGCAGTTTGGCTCTTTTCTTATTTATATCAGCCATCTGAGGACCACATGCCGATTTCAATTCTTTATTCTTTTTTTTTCACCAATATTCTTTCATATTTTCACTACGTCTCTTCTTCCTGTCTTCAGTCCACTTTGAACCTGCGTTATTCTCTCTCCTACCCTTGACTCTTTCGATTTTGTAACACTTTTGCCCGTAAAAGGTCTCTTTTATTTCTTTTTTCCGCGATTATACTGTATAATTCTTTTCTAAATTCTTTTGACTTCTTTAATCCAACTTGATGTTGACTTCTGTATCACAGATATTTGAATATCTCTATTGTCAACCTATTGTCGTCTATTCTATTTAATTGTCCAAAAAATACTAGTCTTCTTGTTTCCACTGTTTCTGTTATGTTTTCTATACTTTGATATATTTTCATCATTACTTCTTAATTTCCAACCTTCTGAAGTTTTCCGTGGGCCTAATGTTTTCCTAATAATTCGACTTTCTAATATTTCTAGTTTGTAATTATAATTCAATGCTAGACATTCACTTGTATATAGGCATTCTGGCCTCACTACTGTACTGTAATGCCTTATATTCGCATTTTTAGAAATGCACATTTTATTGTAAATATCTTTTATGAATCCTTCTTCTATTTCTAATGGATTTTATTATTAATCGATATTATTTATGATTACTAAATGTTAACTCTGAAAACTATGTTCTACATAATACAAAGTAAAACGAAGGCCTAATACAATAAAAGAATATTTTGGTGTTTGAAAACTCATCAGTCAATCTCAGCACAATGAGAATAACATATTGCTATTGTGTGATTTGTGTAAATAAAAGCAAACTCGTTTATTGTAATAAACAGAGATTTGATGTTATTTTTTCTGGAACATTTTTTACTATCATCTCTGCTACGAAATCTAAAACGATAGCATTTCAGGGCAGTTGTCCTATAAGAACTAAGATAGTCGTGAATAATCAGATTTTGGATCAGATTAGACATTTTAATAACCTGAGTTGTAACTTGTCATATTATGTCTCATAACATGAAGGATACATTTTTCTGCTTCCTGTGGACGTTGCTTCCTGCGTGATTCAAATTGTACAACAGAGTATTTGTCGTTCAAGATGGGTTTTGTGTTCGGCTTTAAGAGTACAGTTTTAACGATTATTTTGTTACCTTTTACTGTGTACACTTGAAATTTTTTTTAATGTTTGTTTCTCCTACAAGAATAATCCTTCGCTATATTCAAGACTCAGGATATATAATACTAAGACATCTATTTATTTGTGAATAAAGACGAGATAAATTACTTAAAATCTGTACTTGACAAGAGTTTGAAATCTTATGAGTATTTGTTTCATTGCGTACAAGTTCTCAGAAAATTGTAGACTAAAACTCATAACCTTCAAATTTTAATTTTGTAAGTTTTACACTTTAGCGCTTCTGCCAGCAAGGTTTTTACCTTGCAAAAGAAGAAAACAATTTGCTCTGTTCTTTTTTAAATATTGATTTTCCAACTTATTTGGTTTAAAAATACTCCCATGTTTCTAACGTGAATGAATTTGGCACTACGAAAGTATATCAGACTTTGGCTGTAAAGGCGTTGTTAGGTATACACTACCTACTCGAACTCAAAGTGATGTGTATTCTTTTTCCGTTTCAGAAACGAGGTCAAGCAATACATACGATGCAGAAACACAGGCACAGGAACGGTGTTGTAAACAACAGCACAAAGATGTAGACAACTGTGTTAGCTATGTACAAAACAAGAATACATCGTTGCAGACATATGTGCGCGCGTGCGTGTACATCCGCGCGTGTATTGCTATAAGTATCTATGTTCAGTATTATGAGTTGCTACACTGCAGAGTCAATTACTGTGACTGAATTAAAACAGGGACAGTAAACAAACACAAGTATATGAAGACTCTTTCATGAAGAATACTTAAAGGGAGTCTGAAGGCAATACGGTAAAAATTTTCAATTTTTCAGAATGCTTGTTTTATTTAAACTTTAATTTTTTTGAATAAAATGGCATGTAATTTATGCATAAATAAACTCAGAAATACATTATATGAATTATCTGAATTACGTCTGCACAGTAAAGTCATTCAAATTCTGTTCATGATTCATTTCACAACATATTTTATAAATACCTTAAATTAAAATGATATGGTGAAAGGAGAAATTTTGTACTTTATGTTGGCAACTCTGAAGACAAAAATATGGCTATATTTATGTTTTGTTTTTGTGCCTGAAAATAAGTGTTGGTCATAAATTTGGGTTTTCATTCATTCCCGCCGATATAATCTAAACGCGTTTTTTTTTTAAACCATATTTTTCAACACTAAGGTACATATATCTCAGGAACTATGCTACGTATGATATTGAAATTTTCACGGCTGATGTAAGCTGTTCCTCTCTACCTAATTAACTAGAATTGTAACACTAAAGTGTAGATTTAAGGTCCTCTAAAAATAAACGTTAATTAATATTTTTTTTTAATTGTTGTATTGGAGTGTTAGTGGTCTCAAATATTTCTACTAGTAATTTTATACAAACCACTATGTTGTCTTTGGTATTGACGAGCGCTTTCGGCAGCCAAGCCATCTTCAGGTCATTTACCAGTATTTGGTAAATGACTTACCAGCATTTACCAAATGCTGGTAAATGACCTGAAGATGGCTTGACTGCCGAAAGCGCTCGTCAATACCAAAGACAACATAGTGGTTTGTATAAAATTACTAGTAGAATTATTTAATTTTGCCTTGAATAAAAATTATAATTTTAAAATAAATACAGTATATATCTTGTTGTAAACATAAAAATTAAAAACAATTATGATCCAGTAGACACAAAACGTATACCTAAAACTGCTTCAAAAATTACAAGACTGTACCTCATTAGGTATTTGACAAAAATATACCTACATTTTATTTATTGCCAATAATAACATATTCGCAATTTAACATTGCCAACGTAGCTCTTACTGACTTCCCTTAAGATGTGCTATTACAACAACAGATTTTCAGAGCACAATAATATCAATAACAAAATAATCCTTAAACTTTACAATTCACTACTCTTCAATTGAAAAGAATTTATGTTTTCAGTTCTACATAAGTAATGTGTAGGTTTACCTTCCATAAAATTAATATCGTTTCACTGCTTAACGCCAAGGAATACCAACACCGTATCGCGGTTAACCAGGACTATGCTCGTAAGTATATTTTTTTTATTTGTTTAATAGTCAAGACATTTGGTATTGTTACGACGGCCTCGCTGATAGTCGTATTGTAGGCTACAGCGGAAAACAAAATACAGACACTAATGAAGTCACTAATCACCAGCTTTAATTCATCGCAAATACAGTTTATAATCAACTTGTACAATAATCCGAGCAAAATTTGTCCACACGCAATAGTAATATTAGCTAATAGAGTCCCGCACAATTATAACACTTTGCCACAATACTTCGGACCTCACTTCAATAAATCGTCACTTATACTGGCCTCTAATCGAAAACACTAGAGCGTAATTGACTGCGGCCTTGAACACAGTGCGCCGACCGGTATGGTCTGGAATAGTCTCGTGTGTTGACGCATGTTAAGTGTCACGTACGCACACAACATTACAGCCGGGCTCTGCTGGGATAGCCGAGGAACATGTAGATCTCTGTATTGGCGTAACAATATAGACACCAACTAAGTCATTAATTACCAGCTTTAATTAGTTACAAATAACAATGTGAATTCAACAAGTTACTCTCATACAATAATTCAAGGTAAATTTGCCGAAACGAAATAATAATGTGAACTATGTAGAGCCCCGCACTAATTATAACATCCACTATAAATTCCGCACTAATCGCCTTCCACAATCACTTTAACTACACTCTACAGCCTCGCCAGGTGATCTGACTAAGCCTACAGCTGTTGTAGCCTGCAGGTGTACCAGAATAATTTTCCATTCTTTTGGCGGTGTGCCAGCATTATTTACGTAGTTACAAGTACTAGAACAGTCTGGAGTGATACTTGAGTGAATGGCCTTGACACAGATGTCGCACGCTCGGCTAGTCGAGAAACGTGTAGAACGTTTACGCAACTGCACCTACCGACTTTTCAAGAACTTTACGTAATTAACCTGTGTTAATGCGATGGCTGAGTCCCAATAAAAAAATCATGAGAATAGAAGATAGGCTATTACGCCATCCTACTTCTGTGCGGTTTGCTTACGGTCGATAAAATTAAAATCGTTTCATTATGTCTGATATAATACTTTTAAAAAGATCATCGTAACTCACAGTTATTCACGTGGTGAAGTTACTTTGATAAATATATTTGTGTATTGTGAATCTCCTTTCACTCTATCTCTGACTGTCTGTCTGTCTATCTGTCTGTCTGTCTGTCTGTCTGTCTCTCTCTCTCTCTCTCTCTCTCTCTCTCTCTCTCTCTCTCTCTCTCTCTCTCTCTATCTATCTACGTATCTTTCCCCTCTGACTGTTGCTGGATAATTTTTTTTTTAACCAATAGAAAAAGTTTATTGTAATCCTAAACTGAAATCTTGCATTCTTCTTCTTCTTCTTCTTCTTCTTCTTCTTCTTCTTCTTCTTCTTCTTCTTCTTCTTCTTCTTCTTCTTCTTCTTCTTCTTCTTCTTCTTCTACTTCTTCTTCTTCTACTTCTTCTTCATTTTAGTATTAGGCGACATCATCTGTTCCGGTCTCTATTTTCAAGCCATCTTTTCCCACATCTCTTATCCCTTTAGGCGCATGTTGTAAAACTTGTTGAGGTAGCCTTTTCGCTTCCATTCTACCTAAATGTTTAATCCATCTCAGCTTACATTCCTCGATTCTTTCATTTACAGAGATATATTCACAGGTCTTATCACATCCTTCCTATTTCTATCGTTTTGTGTACATATATCTTTACGTATCTCAAGAAATTCATCTCTGCAGCTTGTATATAACTTGTATCTGTTTTAGACAATACCCATTATTTGGAACCGTATAAAAGAGTGTGGACTCTTACGAGCGTCACGTAATTAGAGTAGCAGTATTATTAGTATTCTTGCTTCCCAGTAAACGGAACCATTGTACTTTTCAGTAGCTCCCGGTCCATAATTGATCCTGTTTTCCTACAGAAGACACATATCGAGTCGGTACAATGTTACTTCTATAGAAGTAAGTTGCGAGGTTGTGATCAGTGTTTGTCCGTACCACTGCAACATTAGCTTTTTTCGGGCTAATATGTTCCGATGTGAGCTGTTTATCTAGGACTAGGGTGCTCCATATTGCTATTACTATTACGTAGCGCTCTTGAAATGTCGGCAGGTGCAGTAACGTGAAACGTCTACACGTTTTTCGGCTAGCCCAGCAAGTGCGTTGTCTGCGTCAAGGCCGCGCACTCAAGTACCGTCTAAACTGTTTGAGTACTTGTCACCTACGTAAATTATGCTGGCAAGCTGCCAAAAGAATGGAAATTTATTCTGGAACACCTGGCGGACCTATACAAGCAACAGCGGCCGGTTTAGAAGTCAGTTACTTATAGCGAGATTGTATTGTGCAGATCAAGTGATTAGGTAAAGTGATTACTGTGCTTAACTCTTAACAGTTGACATTATTATTGTATGTGGACTAAACTAACTTGAATTACTGTATGGAAATACCTTGTTTAATACAAATTGTCATTTGTGACTCATTAAAGCTGGTAATTAGTGATTCCATTGGTGTCTGTATTTTGTTTCCACTGTACCATTTGACGATCCGTGAGGCCGTCGTAAGAATACCTTAATTTAATTTACTATCTGAAATAATAAAATTTTAAACCTAATGTGTTTGTCTTGTTAATAGATTAATGGAATCAAACAAAAATTTAGGTAAAATATTGAAACAATATTGTTCTATTTTTTAATATGAAGTCTGTTTTTTTCGTTTTCACTGATTCCGCAATGCAAGAAAATAAATTAAAACTTGGTTTCCTCCCTGGGTGCAAAAAAAAGGTAATTGCTAAATAGTTATCAGCATGCTGATGCCGATGCGTGTAAAGTCGCTCAGTATTACAACATTGCATAAATTATTGCCTTCAGCTTACACGGCCAGTGTCAACGTACTAAAAATTATTAAATACCGAGCCATTAGCCTGTGGTCGGTTTCTGTATAATAAATAACAGCCGGTAAAGTTTGAGCATATTTCAGAAATCGTGTGCAGGTGAATTGTTAATTGTTCCAATTAATACGTTAATGGCGTTTTCTCTTTGTAATTGAAAATAAGGTAGGAACTGAATAAATTACAGTATACGCAACTGTTATTTTGATATTCTTGTTCATCATAGAGAATGTGGCTCATGCAAAAATGTAAATCCGTAAATGCGACCAATTACCTTTCTTAGCAAATGTAGGCACCTATCTTCTATTTTTAGTTTTCTGAAGCATTATGTTCAATAAGAAATTATCATTGGAAGTAAATTCATTTTGTCGAGTCTTCATTATTTTGAAATTTTCAAGTCACGAGTCTTGAGCTCAAAGGTTAGAGCTGGTCCAGATGTATCTTATGAATGGAGGCGTCGCAACCGATTATGATGATTACGGGGTGTAACTGTTCGCTGTTTCATGTAATAAGAAACTAGGCTTCAAACGTTTTAACAACATTGATAACATTGCCTTACATATAACACTGTTATCAGTTATGATCCGTATATCATTACTGTTGAGAATAATTCTTTTACTTAATAGGCATACATCTTGTTAATTATGTCTAACGGAAATGGGTATTAAGGAACAATGTACCGTTGCTTCTAATTTCAATTTGGCCGATTTCGTGTTATGTCTTTCCTTGTAACTGCGTAACAAAAATTATTTTGCCCCAAACAAATGACAAAAATGTGACCGTATTTATGTATATAAAATAACTCCCAACTAGCAGTTCAAACCCGCCGTTAAACTCTCAGTATTGACATTATTAAGTCTGCAAATATGTATGTCCTCACCTTCCACCTGGCAGCTCTAATCTTTACACATTAAATATAAATTGTAATTTTTGCAACTATTAATTTGCAATTTCAATAAAAGACCTAGAACTGACAGTTTTGTTTTTAAATGAAATGCTCGAGATTCATTAAAAATTTTAAAAGAATTAATAACAATTTGTTTTATAAAAACCACTAAATTTAAAGAAGCAAAACAAATAAGGTATGTAGATTTTCTGGCTTACCCCCAAAGCAGAACATACTAAACAGCCAAGTGTTCGTTACCTAACTGCTGGATAGTAAAAAGAACGGAGAAAAAACGAAACGTATTTTAAAAATTGGACATTATCCTGAATTGTTAACAATCGCTGGGGATATACAATTTCTGAATGTTACGCAGAGCAAAGAAGGCTGAAAGAGCATTATGCAACGATTGAGAATGTATTTAATTATTTATGTTACCAGTCATTATAATATAATTATAATTATAATATATAATTATAACATATAATTCAGGACATTATCCTGAATTGTTAACAATCTCTGTTACCAGTCATTATAATATAATTATAATATATAATTATAACATATAATTCAGGACATTATCCTGAATTGTTAACAATCGCTGGGGATATACAATTTCTGAATGTTAAGCAGAGCAAAGAAGGCTGAAAGAGCATTATGCAACGATTGAGAATGTATTTAATTATTTGTTACCAGTCATTATAATAAATAATGGCTATTATAATGGAAGATTAATTATGGTGGTAGGTAGAAATAAAAAATATATTTGTCTAATGCGTTAATAACATTTATTATTAAGCAAAAGTGTGAACAACGTAAGTAAAATATATAGTATTCCTTGAGTATCATAAAGTACATAAAAAGAGACTGCATGCTTAACATTTTTGTAAACTTCGATTTTAGTCAAACGTATTGGTGAAAATAATGCAAATTACATGCTTGGCTAAATGTAAAACCTTTTAAGTAAAATTCATTGTGACGTTGAATGAATTATTAGAATAAATTAGTGTTTGCATACCACGTTACCACCAACGATACTTCAGGTGTACAAAGTTTCACGTCTTTCTCGACTAGTACAAACTTAAAGTTGTTACCTAAATTGTATAAAAGTTTAACATTGCAACTATCTGTACGTACCAGGAGAGATCTCTAAAGACAAAACAAACTTCTACCACTTAATTTGTGTAAATAAATCCAAACGGGCTTTCTTACTGCCAAGTAAAGAAGAATGAATGCCATACTTATATTTCAATATACAAAACTAACATGAAAATTAATAAACTTTGCATAATGAAGGAGACATGCCTTCATCGAGTATAGCAAATAATAGTACGTTGTAAAGAGATAGAAATATATTTACTCTGGTATCTGACTGATTTGAGATTTTAGAAATAATCTTCCACGTTAGAGAGCCTAATTACTAAATATCACTATTGTTTGACGACTCGGAACACTCAGTTTTTTATAAGTAAACTCGTAAAGATTTACCTTACAGACTAAACCGGCTTTCACCTTTAGAAGTCTTCATCAGAGGCTCACCTTCACCTCTGATGAAGCCTTCAAAAGGTGAAAGCCGGTTTAGGCTGTAAGGTAAATCTTTACCATTTTACTTACAAAAAACTTAGTGCTCCGAGTCGTCAAACAATAGTGATATTTAGTTAAGTAACGGACACGTCATGGACAACGAAATCCAAGCCTAATTACGTAGGCTTATATCCATAAATCACGTCTACAAAAGTAACACAAGACAACTTAATATCACACCTTAAAACAAATTAATAATAAATAAATTTTTATTAATGTAAAAATATATTAAAACAATATCTCATTCACGAAGTTCAGTGAATCGTTAGAAGGTAACACACAATTTACAGTGACCCACCACGGTTGTTGTAACAAAAACTGTGTTAGCCTCCAGCAAATTTACTGTAACGCTGAATTTATCTAATATGATTAAAGAGCGGAACGCGTTTTCATATGAAATAAATACAAAATAAAAATCATATAACAGAAGAATAGAATTAAAATATTTTAAACACAAACACATTCAATATGTAACGGTACATATAACACCACATCCACCAACGTACCGAAAATTAATCTAAAAGCCACCACTAGTAAAAGTACATTAAAAGTTCTAGAATACCACCAGGGATACAGAAGAAGAAAGTACCATAAGTTTAAATAAGTGAAGCATCATTGAAAAGAAATCACTAGTAAATGCACCAATTAAGAAGAAAAGAAGAATAAAGACGAGACGACCGACATACCTTACCCAATAGATCAGTGAGAAGGACAAAAGAAAACAAAAGAAGAATGAAGAATCAGTGAGAAGAACATGAGAACAAAAGAAGAAAGAAGAATCAGGGAGAAGAACACAACAATAACGACTTCAAGAAAGAAGAAGGAAGAAACAATGTGAAGAAGACAAGTGAAAACCACATCAGGTATAAAATGAATAAGAGTGAGAAAGAGATCAGTGAAGAAGGAAGAAGGAAGATATCCAGACCAAACACAAGAACAAGGGAAGGAAATAGAATTATAACAAACTAACATAAACCTTTAAAAGAATAATTGTATTAAGAAGGAAGAAGAAATGTTAATTAATTACATGATATAAATCCCTAAGCTGTATGGTAAAGTCAACACTGACCACAACTCATTTAACGAATACATTCATTGTCTATGTAAAACACATTATTATCAATAAGGACTACAACGTTAAATTTGTTGTATATGTAGTTTGTTATGCCCCACGTTCTTTGGGAGCCATATACAACGTTACTATATTATATGCAAATTTATATGCATAAATTAATTAATTATTTTTTAATTAGGTCGCAACCCCAAGTTTGGGTGGTCATATACGACTTTATATTTTCTGTGAATTTATGATTGTAAATGTTAATTGTTCAAATAACTAAATTACCTTGATTACTATGATTGACAATTCTTTATCAGTTTGAATAAATTGTTTATTATTGATGCTAAATATATCTGCTCATAGGAACTTCATCACGTAAGGTATGATAATTAATTGTATTCCATTCTAAGGAGTTTTCCATAACTGTAGGTTTTTACTACATATCTTGCTTACTGCTCCAGGACGGGCATACCATATATGATGATACACACTGATATCACTGAACTTTAATACGTCCCGCGTTCTGGAGCACCATATGTAAACAGGTGGTTTGGGTCAATAACAATTATGTGACTCAGACACTATGAACTTTTGTGAACAATACAAATTTATTATATATATTCAATGTCATTTAAATTCTGAAACAAAGTTAGCGTTTCTATAATACA
This sequence comes from Magicicada septendecula, assembly GCA_034769895.1. Lineage (NCBI taxonomy): Eukaryota > Metazoa > Arthropoda > Insecta > Hemiptera > Cicadidae > Magicicada > Magicicada septendecula. The sequence goes on along the minus strand of CM068375.1, from coordinate 375,901,707 downwards.
CATTAAAGTACACAATGCTGTTATATTGCCTCTAACATCTATGAATATCTACAAATCAATATAGGTTAATTAATGACTTTATATATTTCAATATATCCTACTCTATGGATTCATATTTCTCAATTTGCGTTACTTAGAGCAATTAAATAAATGTATAGTCAACTCAGTGGCGAGTTCTTTTTGAGTGGCAGGACAGTGGCAACCTAATCTAATGTTACATGAATAATAATAATTTACTTTGTGTTTGTATCCGATTTGCGGTGACTAACTGCGTAGTTCCTCATTCTGCGACGAGGTCCAGGCTGAAGATAAGACGATTAATCTACTCCGCGTCATTGAATTGTGATACGCCAATTCCACTTCACTTGACACTCCGTCAAAGACACTATTTGTTCCACATTTTACTCGGATACTCGCATTAACGAAAATGACTAATAGGGGTCATTTGAATATTACTTCATTGTCTAAAAACACTTTCGCGTGCGGATTCTCTGTCACTCTCGGTGTACATGTGTAATAGTTTATGCCGCGTTCAACTAGAGCGATTGTACCATTTATAACGTATTTATCATGCAAATATAAATGGTTTTATTTGCATTTCAGTGAGTTAATTCGTGGCACAATCTCACTGTATTGTCCCATGTCACTTACGTCACGGTAATGTGATATATTGTCAATACTTTATCACACGCATTCGATTCTTAAAACTGGATATTTATAATCACAAAGTCTGATTGTTCTTAACTCGACATTGTCTTAGTATTTAACTTCCACGATCTAATGAATTCTATTAACGCACGGGTTAGTTCTACAATTTTACATAGTTTCTGACACACTCCCGAACGATCTATCTGCTTGTATGAATACACTTTACTGCAGTCCCTCTGAAAGACTCTGACTGATTGAAACTGAAATAAAATAGACTGACGGAAATTAAAATAAGACCGAACTGAGACTGAACTTAAATTGACTGTTTGAAAATTGTAAATCGACTGAACTGAGATTTAAAATAGACTGAACTCAGATTTAAAATACACTGAACTCTCCTTCTCTGCGAACACCTAATTTTATTTCTTCAGCAACACGACTCCCTCCACGGATAGCATACCCTTACTACTATCACTGTCATGATTGGCTTCTCGCTTCCGATTCTGTGAAGACTCCTCCTAGATACTCTGGCTGGGGTCTCTAGTCTACTTCCCATTAGCTCTTCACCCTCGTCTCCATGTTGACGTCTTCTTAACACCCGCCTTTGCCGAATTCCTTGTACCTGATAGGTCAGTCTAGACCCCTCTCTAAAAGTTTTGTCGTCCACACCACCTCCACGTATGACGACGGACCTAATTACACGGTTGTCTGTTACGCGATTGTCTTACGTTCCCTACTGTCCTTTCCAAGCGATTTCTGTTCAGCACATGTGTGTACCATAACTCGGGTGTGTCGAATCGCCGTATTGTCCTCGACTTCCCTTGTTACGTTCACACGCTGATGGTGGTCATCTTCTAGGAACTAACATCTGCTCTGCAGCCCTCCAAGATGCTCCGTATTTCGTGCCAGTAAGCAAGTTACCCGCTGTGCGGTTATGCATGTTCTTTTGTTCCTAATTACATCCGTTGTTGACTGCCTTTGTGGAAAATGTTATGTCCATGTGCAGCCGCTAACTCACACGTGTATGTCGAAAATGTTGGCGTCCCCTTAGTACACGCTTTGTCGGTAATTGAGACGAAAAGACATAGTCTTTTGTTTCTTTGTTATTGTAGCCTTTTGCGCTTATGTCGTTCACTCACGTCCAACATCTGCTGTGTGCTGAGGCATTGCCTTTCTTAAGTCATTGTCTAGCGGCGGCCGTTTGGCTACAACATGCATCACTCTTGATAGTTGACGCCTGCTACAGTGCCGTTTACTCAAAAACAATTCTCTACTGTAATTGCTTCACAGGACTAAATATTGTAAATAAAGAGTCACAAGTAAACTGAATAAGAATAAGATAAGTCTATTGTAGCTAAATGATGTGTAGTTATAAAATAAATAGAAGACTAGGTTCCAAAATATGAATGACCAATTGTACAGTGGGAGTGATGTTAGTAAAAACCCACTAATTAAAAATAAATAAGACGATACAAGAGTAAACTACAGGTCCAATAATAATAACCAATGTACAAACATTGAATGAAAACCATTCAACAAGATTAATGTAGAAATACACAGCCAGCAGCAATACATTACTGCTTATTGAACCTACCACATAACCTAATCTGGGCATCCAGTTTTCAATAAAACTTAATGAAAACAAAATCAAAACAATATTAAACCAAAATGTATTGAGCTAGGAAGTAACTAGATAAATTAAGGAATGTTTTGTACACAGTAGATAACAGAATAACTGAATATAAAAGCTAAATTTATGTAATCAAAATATGACAATATGCTTGTAATAGCAAAAATAAATTATGCAACCAAAATTATGTTATAAACTCATTATACAAAGATAGTAACTCAACTGACAACCTGGAGTAACACAGAATACTGTTCAGATGAACACATGCAACCGAAATAACTATCTAAATAATCCATATAAATGTAATTACAACAAAACTATTGTAACAACTAGCTGCAAGTAAAGTTGGCAGCTACTAAACCAAGATGATAACAGAATCAAATGCAGAATGAACTGCATCACAATAATAACAATACCATTGTGACTATTTTAACTATCATTTGGAGAATAATCCGAATATTATATGAAGAGTACCAAACATACAGCAAGGTAACTCCATAAAAGTATGACAAGCCTAATTAATAAACTATAATTAAGGCACTAAACTAATAATGTAGGGAAAAAGAACACTGCCAGTAGTGACTTAACCCATCAATGTATAAATATACCAGGTTAGAACTTAATTAAATGTTGTTATTAATAGAATATAAGGAAAACAAAAATGTATAACCATAAGCTTAAGTTCGAATCTATGAAAACGGACATAGTGTTAATATTAAGGCATAGTTTTAAGTGAAAATTGTACAGTAGATTAAGAACAAGTTATTACCATGGAAAATGGAATAAAAACAATATATTATTAATAATTAATGGCTTAATGGACACTAAGTATAAATACCAAGTGCGAATTCAGCAACCCCGAATCCCAAATATATGATGAGGGGATTCAAATTAATCGTCATAAAAAATCATAAACAATGAGGGTAATCACAATGTCATCAGTACAATTATAAGGAAGATATTGGACTTACAAAAATAATTGTATAATGCTGTGCCCTTCCGCGTGGGTATGTCGACCAGAGATTTTTAATCTTGTTCCCAAACATTGACGCGCTTGAAGGCGTCTGTTTTAACGAAGCCCACCGGAGATAGACGAATTAAAATAAATTGACCAATCAGAGCCTATAAAAAATCCGAGATTCATCATTCCGACAAAGGAAGCGAAGCCAGTCTTTCACCACCCACGAAGCGAACTGCATGCTCGTCGTATCTCCAGAAAAACGTGCTTTTGACAGCAACCAGATGTAAACACACGTTAACCTCAAACCGGGAATGTAGGTTATGTCCACTGAAGAAATAGTGCAGTATATTTTTAAGTGAAACTAATTCGGAGTACATGCGCATAGGCGTGAGTGCAGTGCAGTGATAAAATTTAATTAATTATAAGTTTAAAAAGAAAAAAAGTGTAAACACTACGAACGAGCAGTTACGCAAGTATCAAATACCCACAGCTATTATATTATGATTTTTTTAAAATTTCTGTTATGAATTTGCTAACTGCTACAATTTTTTATTGTTCGACTAAGCTTTTCGTCATTATTGACATCTTCAGGTCTTAAACAACGTCTATCAACTGTAACGTTAGAAAAATGCCTAACGGAAAAAGGTAGACAAAGTTCCCGTGAAGAGCGGTAGCAGCTAGAACCAATAGGAGAGGCGATGACATAAGGGGAGGGGCCTAAAGTATAAAAGCTTACAACGTACAGTTGATAGACGTTGCTTAAGACTTGAAGATGTCAGTAATGACGAAAAGCTTAGTCGAACAATAAAAAATTATAGCCGTTAGCAAATTCATAAAAGAAATAGTAAGGATGGCTGCTAATTTAAACAATACGAAGAATATTATATTATGATTGTATGATAAGAAATATAACAGAACGCTAATAGCGACTTGAATTAACATCCGATAAGCAATTAAATATCCTATTCCTAAAGGAAGGGATCTCTACATACAAATAGACAATGTCAAAGTTGAACGATATAATTAACGACAATTTTAACGATTTGTATAACATGAATGTTTAGAATACGTAAGGACATTGTATCATCAATGAAGGGAGTATGTGCCCTAATTCTATTAGTCAGATAAGAGTGTATAATATTTTGTTTCTAAAATTAAATAAGAGTTACACCAGAGAGTGATATAAATATAATCAATGAATTACCATTACCTGAAATAGGTACATCCAGTTTTGGAGATGATCATAATCCTTGACACTGAATTATAATGATTATTATCACTTATTAACAATTAACTAATAACTTTTAACCAAACAAGGTTGCACTAAACTATATTTAAAGCCTATGTCTAACCATGAACAGTCGTTCATATTTTATATTTTTTAATTAATAATCCATGAATTCATATCTTATATGCTTGTTATAGCCGTAGCAATTTTATCAAATATGTGTATTTTGCAGACTTAAAGAACCTACTACTACCACTACTACAATTACTAATGACATTACAAGTTTAATAACACTACATAACCTGTTTGTTTGTCAACACACTTTTGTGACTAACCAAAGGCAGTCATGCCAACTTGAGCTTTTTAAATGTTTTAGAGTCCATGTTCGAATTTAAATATTAATTGTTAACCAGAAAGAAGAGTAAATCATATTATTGTACTAAATTTCATTGTTTTAGAATTGAATAAATCATCATTGTTATTTTTACCTTTGAAAGAGTTGACTTTTATTGTAATCAGTAAATACAGCTTAGTGAGAAGAACGAGACGGTTGGTACCATACTTGCAGTGCGAATCATTCAAATTGAGTGATTTTTTACAACCGTACTGACCTATGTATATATTATTACAAAGTATAAGTTATCATAAATATCATGTTTGTGTATGTTTATGTTAGTGTATAGGCCGGACATTACTGATCTTCTCACCACCGCTGATCAACGGAGAGTCAACGGAACTTCGATTGGAACAATTCTAAGCAGTGAATAAAATACATTTATTTAAACCAATTAAACTGACAATTAAAACGTCGAAAAAGAGTTTAAGTAACCGACTTATTCATTACTGGATTCAACAATAGGTTGAATTGAGTGGAATACGTCACTAAACAACCATATAATAATAAAATACGAGCTTGAATAATAATAATCAACAGATTGCAAGACCCCATATTAAATAAAAACAACCCTGAGATTAATACTAATAAAATATTTTAAACACGGGACTTCCGTTCAGTAACAATTATAACAATTATTTTAGTATTATTACTACAGATGAGTGTAATACTTTTACAAGTAGCCTATCATTAAACAAACAGACAAAACACGTAACAGAACAATCAATAAATTAAAATAAAGGACATAACAATACATCGATATAAGTAATGGGCAAGATAACAATAATGACCATTGATTTCAGTTTAGTTCAGGCGATTTTTGGCAATGTAAGAAGGGAGAAAAACAAGGAAAGAAACACAAATACAGTTCTATAAGGTTATGGCAGTCCCCAATCATTTACATGGTTCCGAAACATGGGTATTATCTAAATCAGACACAAGTCATGTACAAGCTGCAGAGTTCAATTTCTTAAGATACGTAAAGGTATGTACACGAAAGGATAGAAATAGAAACGATGTGATAAGACATAAATTGGATATATTCTGTGTAAGTGTAAGAATCGAAAAATTAAGCTGAGGTGGAATGAACATATAGGTAGAATGGAAGCGGAAAGGCTACCTCAACAATTTTACAAGCATGCGCCTAAAGGGAAAAGAGATGTGAGAAAAAAGATGTCTTGAAAATGACAGATGATGACCGAGACCGGAACAGATGATGTCGCCTAGTACTGGAATGAAGAAGAAGTAGAAGAAGAAGAAGAAGAAGAAGAAGAAGAAGAAGAAGAAGAAGAAGAAGAAGAAGAAGAAGAAAATTTAATTTCAGTATTACAACAAAAGTTTTTTGTGTATTTGTTAAAAAAATAAATTTTTCAGACAGACAGAAGGGAAAGATACGAGGATAGATAGAAAGATAAAGAGATAGATAGATACAGCATAAGAGATAGAGATAGAGATAAAGATATATATAAATATATATATATATATATTGTTACGACACCAAAAGCAGCCCCAATACCAGAGAAGAACTATAACTATAACTATAACAATATTAAATCAAGGAAAATAAAGTGACTATGACGAGACAAATGACCGTGACCCAACCCAAGTGATTGACCCGATAAAGACAATAAAATGAGAAGGTGTAAAGTAATTATAAAAAGCACAAATAACGAGCATTAATAAAATAATAGGCTACAAAAGGAAGTAAACTAACCTTAATAAATAAGTGAACCAATTACTAATAGATAATGTGGGTTATTAATAGCCTTATTATGATAAGAAAACAAAACATAAAATGTTGAAAAAAACTAACTATAAATTTTTGTTTAAAATCCAGTAAAACCCAAGAGTGAGAGATAGGTAGAAAGTGATAGTGATAAACAGTGAAAGTGTTAGAAGTGATGATATAAACAATTCATAATTTTAAGAAAGAAAAATAGGTAATAAACCAGAAACAAAAGGTTGATAGACAACTATAATGTTAAATAGTAAGAAACATAAGTTATGAGTGCAATAAAACATCCTATATTAATAAAACAATCAAAGGGACGATTATCACGATAGAATAGATGGTTTTAAATATTATTCACCAAAATTGTTATTTGTTTAAATAAAATAGTTGTGTTTATAAGAAGGAATATGGCTGGAAAATGAACAGACCATAAACCTATTTTTGTGTTATGTTTTTATAGTAGGATTAACTCTAAAAAAGTGTGTAAGAAATAGTAATAAATATAAGTAAGGAGATAATTTGTACAATCATAATATTAATCATCAGAGTAAAGACAGAAAAAGAAAAAAGAGAATAACAGACAAGAAATGATTTTGTAAAATATTAATAACATTCAGTTATTGTAAAACAGCCCAAAGTAATTCAAAAAGTAAATAAGTAATAAGTGATAGTAAGCAAAACATGTGGAAATAATAAATAATCTTTAATTTGTGTAAAGTAAGAAGTTATAGACAATTACTGCTTAGGCCTATAAAATGCCTAACTGTATAAATTCAAAATAAACAATTTGTAAGCAAGTAACTATTGTATTAGAAAATTAAGAATAAGTAACTCATTAATTACAATTAGTTAACAATAATAAAATGTCAGAAATAGAATAAATTGATAAAATAAGGAAAAATGTAATAACATAATATTAGCAATTTTGTCAAAACATTAGTACATGAACAAACCCAGTTTTTTGGGATATCAAAATAATCTTTGAAAGAAAATAGAGACAGTTATGTTAATATCTAATACATTGATAAGAAGACCAAATAATAAAAGCAATTAGAAAATATATATTCATTTTGAACTAAAACTCAAATTTTATAACAATAGATACAAATGTATTCAACCAATAAGAGTATAGGTGGTTACCATAACAACGGAACGTTATTATATTTAAATCCGTTATAAAACGTTAGTCCATTATTGACGATCAAGAGAGACGGAAGCCAAACCATATTCGACTCAATTAATAGTTAAAATAGGAAGCAATACTACCAAATTCAATAAGATGTGGATTCAAGAAGTTGAACAAAGACCTATTTAAACAAGGAGAGCAAATAAACCAGATTTTAATAATTAAAAATAAATAAATTTTTAATTAATTGAAAAAGAAGCCAGATGAAGCAGAAGATCCAAACGATGGAAAATTAATGAATGTATCAACCCAACCTGGACAATAACAGTGACTCATCACCAGAAATGGACAAGATTTTGTTAAGTATATCTGAATTACCAGAATTTGCGAAATAAATTAATTAACTTTTCTCACATCACAATAACTCGCACTTCGAACTTGGTAACTAAATTTCTTTCAAGGATTGATTGATAATATTTATTAAACTTGTATGTAAACATAATTTAACCTATGTACGAAGTATGAAATATTAGCACACACTTTTTAACACTCAGAAACGAATTGTATTTAAACCTTAATAGTATATAAGTGCCATTGATTTAAGGTGGTGTACTTTAATAACATCTTGTTTTAATTTTTTCGTAATCAAAAGAACTCGTTGACTGAATGAACTGTATAAAATAAACATTAACGGCAGCCATGGCGTAATAGTATCTCTTCAGCCAACATAGCCAACCTTGAGATATAGTCTGTTCATTGCCGGAGCAACATTGTTTTATAATATTATAGTTTGTATCTAAATAATCAATGATTACTTATTTTAAACACTAATAAACTAGTACTAATTATTAATAACCATCCTTCATTTTATTCGAATAGTATTATAAAGTTTGTGTATTTTAGCGGTGAATAAAATTATTTACCAGATTTGAATGTTGGCAACACGACGAACCACACGCGAGATTCGAATGCCCCCCAGTCTGCGAGGGTAATTCGAATTTGTTATCACCGCACAAAAGACAACTCAGCTGGAACTTTTTAATAAACAATTTTGCGCCTATCGGGAATTAAATACAATCATCAAAGGACAGGTAAGGATTTCACCCGTGACGATTTCGGTACTGGTTATTCGTGCGTTCGCGACGGACATCGTCAGCGTGAGAACTTAGAACAATTACGACTTTGTAACGCTAGATTTTTTTTGAAAATTTGCGAGTGATGCGGACACACAAGGGCAGGTGTTGGCTGTCACAGCATTGATGAATGTGTACGCAAGCAGCGACAGTCGTTCAAAGAAATGGGTTGACAGGCAGCTGATATACGCCTTGCTCTACATGAACAAAGGAGAGTAAGTATAGCCGTAGCGAATTGGGTAAAGCGTGCTACTTTGTTTCGAACGGAAACGTAACGAATTGACCATCACAGAGCTTACTTAGAAATAATTTGTACATAGTCGATAGCATTGTTGACAATACGACGACACTGCTTAAAAGGGTAGACGAGAACTCAAGGAATGAAGCAATTGAGAAGAATACGAAACAAAGAAATAACGAGGTCATACACAGCTGGAATCCAAGTAACTCTTGAAAAGAAATAAAGCTTGTTTAGCAGAGAAGATATAGCGAGGAAACACTCGTACAATACCACGATTCGATTCGACACGCTGGAATTAGAGAGGTGTCAAGGAGATGAAAATTTATGGCTCGGACAGTAAGGCTACTGGAAGGATTGATCGACAGGTGAGAATATTGCTTTTTCATGGAATCGAGTAGGAGGAGAGTTTAACCAGAGTTTGGGGATGACTACGTGAACTAAGGCCGACCAATAGGAAGCCGAGGATTGACAAGGGTTGAACATCTAGACTACATCTCCATGGAAACGACTCAAGACGTTGGGTGGAGTTTTATCCGGAATTCGAGATGTTGGGAGAAGAATTATCTGGAACTTAGGACCAGAAGCCAATGAGACACAGCTATAGGGGTTGGACATAAAAGTATGAAGTAGCTTGGTGGGAACGAAGATTATAAAAGATAGTGTTCGCCAAGAGGAAGAGAGTTCTTTTTTGTTTTTCGTAGAGACATGAAGTCTCCTTAACAGAGTTCTTTTTTGTTTTCCGTAGAGACATGAAGTCTTCTTAACAGAGTTCTTTTTGTTTTTCGTAGAGGCATGAAGTCTTCTTAAGAGAGTCATGAACTTATTTTCTAAAAGTGACGGTCGTTTAAATAGTCTTCTTAAATAAGAATCTTCTAAAAGTTGTAGATTCAGTGTTACGAATACAAGTAGACTTAGAACATTAACTAACAATGTATTATACGGACGTTTTGTTTTAAACATAAATAATTTACAAGTGTATCGTTCGGTATAACATTAACCGATGAATTGTAAACTCAGTGCCATAAACGATTTGTAAACGAAGTCAAAGTGATATGTGTATATAAACAAGGACAATGTACGCGATGCTTGTATGAATTATATACGAACTGTATCAAGGTCAATCGATATAATTATCTTGAATGCGGAACTTTGAATATATAAGTGAAATTTCAAGCGACTCGTAGTATGTAAAATTTGACCTTTGCGTGAGAATTTGGTAATGTAATGACGCAGGAGTGCTGGACAGACGTGGAAAGTGGAAACGACCGTGTTCGGATCAACAACGTTTTAAACACCAAGTGACATCGGCAACGCTGGAACGAGGATGGGAAATTCAGTGTTTAGCCAACGCACAATCGATACTCAATATCAAGTAAAATTTCATATATTATGTTAACGTAGAAAAACCACTGACCACTGACTTACAAAGAATCCAGCTTGTAAAAAACAATCTTAAATAAACAAAATTCAATCTAGTAAACATATTAATTAAAGCGGACCATAAATCTGAGGTATGAATACATTAAAAGTAAAAATAAATGTGTAGAATTAGAAGTAGTAATGATGTGAATTTTATGATGTGTATTTTATGTATGTGTTCTATTTCAGGATATATCCCAACTAAGGAGGTATTGTTTGTTTATGTACCGTTTACAGGAATATATGTATTTCGTATGTGTAATGTTAGAAGATATGATTAAATAAACCTGTTTTGAGAACCCAGATCCGCATAACTTTGTATTATTTGATACACCTTTTGATAATTAATAAACAGTCACTTAATTACTCATTATTAATCTAAAGATTATGCATACAACAGCATAACAAATTTATATTTTTACTCAGTCTGTAATTAATAACTTTGTCAATTAAATAATTAAATATATTAATTATCATATTAATTAAATATAATGCATAAATTCGCATTATATAACATGGCGACCAACGGGAAGCGTGAGTAATTTGATTCAATATTTAATTCAAATTAAATTTACTAAAGGCTGAGTGCAGGCAGTGGTGTAGTATATAAGTAAGTTAAGAATAGTGTAAACTAGTGAAAGTAGTTAGCTTGAATGATAACATGGAGTAGAGGGAGAATGGCGGACAATTCCGACAGTATCGAATTTGAGATTAATAACCAATTAGGTATAGTAGGATTAGAGGAAGACACACCAATTACCCAGGACAGTAGTAACGAGGTCGAAATGACCGGGGCGCGGGGACAAATGTCAAAAACCCGAGAGAATCAATTTCAGATACTGATGGATTTCATCAAACAACAATTTGAGAAATAAGATGAGAAATCTGATAAACAGAAGAAAGAAATTAACGAGAGATTGGATAAACACAGAGACGAAATTAACGAGAAATTAGATAAACAAGATGAGAAATTAGATAAACAAGCAGAACAATTCGGACAGCTAAAGAACGAACTGCGGGAAGACAACGAGAAATGGGAGAAAAAATTAACGATTTACAAGAGAAAACGGAGTGTGCAGTGAAGGAGCTGAGTAATGAACTCGAAGGACAGGCTGCGGAGAATAAAAGATTACGTGAAGTAGATTGTCAAGAATGGCAAGGGGCAATCAATAATACCTTGATGAGAATGGAGAAAATGGACAGTAAAGTCGACTCACACATCAAAGACGCTGGTAAGAAGAATGAAGAATTGAAGAAAGAAATACAAAAGAGTTTGCAACTACAACATAAGGAACATGGAGAGACGATCAACACGTTCAAACAGAAAATTGTGGAAGTAGACGGGAGACAGCGATCTACAGAAGAAACTGACAGAGAGAGAGTCACGCGACTGGAAGAATTAAAAGGTCACTTGGCTAAAATGAAAGAAAATCAGGAGAGATTGCAACGGCAATTAACAGGCGTCGAAGGTATACCAGGAAATCGTATAAACGGAATGCCACATAATGAATTAAAATACAATGGAGGCGACAGATACCCCATGGAGTTTCTAAAAGAATTATCGGAACTTCAAGAGCAGCCTTACACGAGTGATAACATTAAATGGATTGGATGACATTTAGAAGCTGATGCAGAGGTCTGGTGGAGGCTAATCCGCAGCCAGGTCAGTAACTTCGAAGAATTCAATGAAGCATTCATCCAAAAGTATTGGGGCAAGAAAAACGAGACACGATACGTGATAATTTGGAATTCGGCCGATACAACTGGCGCGGTGGACTTAATCCAGTAAAATATATGGAGAGGCTCTTGCTGGAAAGTATACAGTTAACACCGGCCATAACTGACCGTCAACTGATCAAAAAATTAGCCCGTCATTTTGGACGTGAATTCGAAGTAGCCGTAGTGATTAGCGAGGCGTTATTGCTATACAAACTTTTGAATCTTTAATAGTAGAATATTCAAACATTCAAAATAGCCGGAACAGAGAGTTTGGTTACGTACCGAATCAGGAGAAAGTGATTCCAAGAGAGGTTGACACAACACCGAGTAACACAGTTACACAGAACAAAGGATTTTCGCCGAGACCAGGGTGGGTAGAGAAAGACGGTAAAAAGCTATTTGTCAAACCCCTCGACCGACATACAGTAAATACGGTTGAGTTTACAAATAACAAGGCATCGACCTCGTCCGCAGGAAGGATGGAGGGTGAAAAAAAAAATAAAATTTTTACGAAGAGATATAGCCGCTGCGACAACGCAAACAAAACATGACAGAATCAACGTACTACTACCTGATTTACGACATGACTTGTTATGTGACGACAAAGAAGAGGGTATTCAACGCATGTTGAAATGTCCCAAAATTACTATTAAGTTTAACGGAAATATCACGGTCTCAGCATTGCTCGACACCGGTAGCGTGGTAAATGGACTATCTGAAATGTGGTATCAACAAAACAAACAACACCTGACACCTTATGAGGAATTACCAATGACCAATACATTAATCGTTAGCGCTGTAGGTAAAAGATCAAAATTAATTAGAAAACAGATATTGTGTGATACTTATATTAATGAGGTTAAGATGGAACGCGTATTTTTAATTATCCAGAATTAGTGAGACCATGTATTTTAGGCATAAGTTTCTTCCAGGAAGAAGGATGTATTATTGATGTTAACAAGGAGGGAATCGTCGAGTTCAAGGATGAAACGGGTGAGCAGGAGCTGGTGGTGCCTATAATGCACATGGATATGATAGAAGAAGAGGAAGATGAAGTCATCGAACTGAAGATAAATGACAAGATCGGTAGTATCAAGTCCGCAGATAATGAAGCTTTACAGGATCTCAAGGACATCCTGATAAGAAATAAAAGTTTATTTAGAGAGCGCCCGGGGAGAATGAAATGTTACGAACATGAGTTTAGAGTAACCGATCAAACACAGTACTTTCAGAGAGGATGGCCTGTGCCAATAGCTTATAAGGAAAAGGTAGACACGGAAATTGAAAAGATGGAGAGATATGGGGTCATCGAGAGATGTAGTAGCCCATATGTAAACTCGTTGGTGACTGTTATCAAGAAAGATGGGAAAGTGAGGCTGTGCCTAGACGCTAGAAAGGTAAATAGTGTGACGGTACCTGACTATGAAGGGGCTCTATCAATTCAAGAAATATTAGCAAGACTCGGAGAGATGCGATACTTATCGACGGTCGACTTAACTAGCAGCTTCTGGCAAGTCCCATTAAATGATTCATGCCGAGATTATACAGCATTCATCTACGATAGAAGGTGCTACCGTTTCACCGTAACACCATTTGGACTCAGCACCAGTTCAACAGAGTTGACTCGAGGTTTGGACAGGGTACTGGACGACGATGTAAATAATAACACCATAGTTTATGTGGATGATTGTTTATGATACTCAGATAACATCAAAACTCATTTATTGCATTTAGAATTATAATTATCAAACTTACGTAGAGCGAATCTCACGATTAATTTAGAAAAATCTCAGTTCTTTCTGCAGGAGATATCTTATTTAGGTTACCGCCTAACAACAAATGGGATACTCGCGACGGACGAAAAAATTGCTGCTATCAGAAATTTCCCTACACCACAGAATCAGAAACAATTGAAGGGATTCCTCGGATTAACTAATTTTTATAACCGTTTCACAGACAGGTACGCCCAGACAACGCAACCATTGTTAAAATTATTAAAAAAGAAAACGAAATTCAAATGGACATCGGAATTAGGAGTATGTTTCCAGAATGTAAAGAATTTTTTTATTGAGTCTGTATTATTGAAATTTCCACGGATTAATCAACGGTATTATATAAAATGTGATGCGAGCGATTCCGCATATGGCGGACAATTGTATCAATTAGACGATTGTGGGAAGTTTGGCGTCATCGCGTTTAACAGCAAAACAGTGAAGGGAGGGGAGCGAAATTATTATACCACAGAGAAGGAATTGCTGTGTATAGTGAGATGTTTGGAAAAATTCCGTATCTATGTACTGGGGCAACCGTTGACAATTATCACCGATAATAAGGCACTCACCTTCATGAATAAGTGTCATTTAAATAATTCAAGAATTACTCGATGGATATTAACCATTCAGGAGTACAAATTTGATATTATACATTGTAAGGGCAAAGAAAATATTGTAGCTGATACATTAAGTAGAAACCCGGAGGATGTGATGGAAGGAGAAACATTCGAAGACAGCTGCGAGTATATGATGAACCACATTGTAATTAAGATGAATAGAGAGGTTAGTAAAATGCTAAGAGAAATAAATACTGTAAATACCAAATAAATGATGAGAAATTGAAATGTATTATTGATAGGATAGAGAACGGCGATGGCGAGAGCGACTTAAACAAATTTTATAAATATAATAACAATAAGTTATACAGAAAATGGAAAGGACGATGGAGGTTATATTTACCGAAAAGGATGTCTGGCAAAGTAATAACCGAAATTCACCAAATGTATGGGCACCTTGGCTCAAAGAAATGTACCAAGATGATCCAGAAGCATTTCACCATGGACCAATTGGCTAAGAAGGTAAATACATATATACGAACATGCGACATGTGTCAACGATATAAGGATACGCAAAATAGAAATTTATTCGGTAGTACACGACCGATAATACCAAAGGATAAGGGTGAGTTATGTAGCGGAGATTTTTATGGACCTTTACCGACTTCGGTAGGAGGAATCAAGTATATTTTCGTCATCATTGATAACTTCACTAAATATGTAAAACTGTATACTTTGCGAAGGGCAACGGCCACAGCAACACTGAAAAGGGTACGTCAGTATTGTGAAGAAGTCGGCACACCCAGAGCTTTGTTAACGGATAACGGTACGCAATTCACGGCTAGACAATGGGTTAGCGGTTTGGAAAGTTTAAACATTCAGCTCAAATACACTGCAATACGTAATCCTTGTTCGAACTTAGCAGAGCGCGTTAACCGGCAACTTGGTAACTTATTCAGAATTTTCATCAATAACCAACGACATACAAAGTGGTCACGGTATGTGAAAACCATTGAAAGTTGTCTTAACAAATCATACCAAGAAACGATTGAGATTACACCATATGAAGCTCATCTGGGAAAGAAACCGATACGAATATGGGAGAAGTACCTCGACGCTGACATCACGAAGGACAATCAAGAAAATAAAACGGAAATATTTGTAAAAATACATACCAAAAGGGTAAAACATGCCAAGCGGATGAACGAATCGAATAAAACCACAAAGTTTGAGATAGGCGACTTAGTATTAATCAGGACGTACACACAATCAGACGCAACTCAAAAACGTATAGAGAAGTTTTGTGAATTATTCAGTGGACCGTTCAAGATAAGCCAAATATTGGGCGAATCAACAAACTTATTAGTAGACTGCAGAGACGAAAGCAGAATTCGAGGAAAATTTAATATACGCCAACTGAAGAAGTATATTACTAAAAGGGACTGAGGAAGGAACGGAAGGACCGATGTAATGAAGAGAGGGGAGGTGGTGACTACGCCATATG
Source organism: Magicicada septendecula (assembly GCA_034769895.1). NCBI lineage: Eukaryota > Metazoa > Arthropoda > Insecta > Hemiptera > Cicadidae > Magicicada > Magicicada septendecula. The sequence goes on along the minus strand of CM068375.1, from coordinate 375,885,643 downwards.
GTAAACAAGAAGTATACCATAACGTATGAACTAGTTAAGGAGGTCGAATGGATGGAATCACGTCACGGCCGGAATAGGGTGATGACGCGACCATATCATTCAGGCTAGCTTAACTTAGCTAAAAAAAAAAAAATGTATTGTCAAAATAAACGATTAATACATTATTATGACGTATCAATATAAGATATGTGTTAGAAAGAAAGTTGGTAGATTTATGTACAGAATGTTATAATTGTGACAAACAAAATAAAATATAAAGTTGTAAAAGTAAGGAATACTTAAATAATGACACGTAAACATTACTAATAAATTATAAGTCATAAGATGATTTTTTTTTGCAGAATTATTTCATGTATCGTATAATGATATAAGGAGTTAAAGGTAACAATTGTATTGAATTAAACTTGTTTGTATAGACAGAAAGTAACGTGATAAAATTTTCCAATATTGATTACAATATGAAAGTATGAGGATGTATGGAATTAGTGTACAATTATGTCAATAATATAAGAAAATTAACTAGCGTGTAAATTTTGTTTTGATAGTTTGAAGGGAGAGTATGTAGTGGATATTCGTAATTTTAGCCCATAATATCGATTGGAGAAATATGAATGTTAAGATGTTTATTAATATGTTGATGTGAAGATATGATTTTGCATTGTATTATAGTATGTAAATACGAATATTAATGTAAGATGAATTCATATACCCAGAATGGTCAGAAATAGGGCTAAATAGTGACAGTAAAGGGGGCGACAAGCGAAAGTGGGTAAGTATGTACAACAGTAAAAGTACTAAACCTTTTGTTGTGAAGGATGAACATGGGGAGTCAGGCAGACACAGGGCTAGTTTCGTTCGTTGGATTCTGAGATCATCACGCCGAATCGAAACTGGGGACACTGTAACCCTAGATTTTTTTTTGAAAATTTGCGAGTGATGTGGACACACAAGGGCAGGTGTTGGCTGTCACAGCATTGATGAATGTGTACGCAAGCAGCAACAGTCGTTCAAAGGAAAGATTGACAGACAGCTGATATACGCCTTGCTCTACATGAACAAAGGACAGTAAGTATAGCCGTAGCGAATTGGGTAAAGCGTGCTACTTTGTTTCGAACGGAAACGTAACGAATTGACCAGCACAGAGCTTACTTATAAATAATTTGTACATAGTCGATAGTATTGTTGACAACACGACGACACTGCTTAAAAGGGTAGACGAGAACTCAAGGAATGAAGCAATTGAGAAGAATATGAAACAAAGAAATAACGAGGTCACACACAGCTGGAATCCAAGTAATTCTTGAAAAGAAATAAAGCTTGTTTAGCAGAGACGATATAGCGAGGAAACACTCGTACAATACCACGATTCGATTCGACACGCTGGAATTAGAGAGGTGTCAAGGAGATGAAAATTTGTGGCTCGGACAGTAAGGCTACTGGAAGGATTGATCGACAGGCGAGAATATTGCTTTTTCATGGAATCGAGTAGGAGGAGAGTTTAACCAGAGTTTGGGGATGACTACGTGAACTAAGGCCGACCAATAGGAAGCCGAGGATTGACAAGGGTTGGACATCTAGACTACATCTCCATGGTGATGAAATCAGACAACGAATCATCTGAAGGTGGTGGAAACGACTCAAGACGTTGGATGGAGTTTTATCCGGAATTCGAGATGTTGGGAGAAGAATTATCTGGAACTTAGGACTAGAAGCCAATGAGACACAGCTATAGGGGTTGGACATAAAAGTATGAAGTAGCTTGGTGGGAACGAAGATTATAAAAGATAGTGTTCGCCAAGAGGAAGAGAGTTCTTTTTTGTTTTTCGTAGAGACATGAAGTCTTCTTAACAGAGATTTTTCTTTTTCGTAGAGACATGAAGTCTTCTTAACAGAGTTCTTTTTGTTTTTCGTAGAGGCATGAAGTCTTCTTAAGAGAGTCGTGAACTTATTTTCTAAAAGTGACAGTCGTTTAAATAGAGTCTTCTTAAATAAGAATCTTCTAAAAGTTGTAAATTTAGTGTTATGAATACAAGTAGACTTAGAACATTAACTAACAATGTATTATACGGACGTTTTGTTTTAATCATAAATAATTTACAAGTGTATCGTTCGGTATAAAATTAACCGATGTATTGTAAACTCAGTGGCATAAACTATTTGTAAACGAAGTCAAAGTGATATGTGTATATAAACAAGGACAATGTACGCGATGCTTGTATGAATTATATACGAACTGTATCAAGGTCAATCGATATAATTATCTTGAATGCGGAACTTTAAATAAATAAGTGAAATTACAAGCGACTCGTAGTATGTAAAATTTGACCTTTGCATGAGAATGTGGTAATGTAATGACGCAGGAGTGCTGGACAGACGTGGAAAGTGGAAACGACCGTGTTCGAATCAACAACGTTTTAAACACCAAGTGACAACGGAAACGCTGGAACGAGGATGGGAAATTCAGAGTTTAGCCAACGCACAATCGATACTCAATATTAAGTAAAATTTCATATATTATGTTAACGTAGAAAAACCACTGACCTGTAACTTACAAAGAATCCAGCTTGAGAAAAACAATCTTAAATAAACAAAATTCAAATTAGTAAACATATGAATTAAAGCGGACCATAAATCTGGGGTATGAATACATTAAAAGTAAAAATAAATGTGTAGAATTAGAAGTGGTAATGATGTGAATTTTATGATGTGTATTTTATATATGTGTTCTATTTCAGGATATAGCCCAACTAAGGAGGTATTGTTTGTTTATGTACCATGTACAGGAATATATGTATTTCGTATGTGTAATGTTAGAAGATAAGAGCATGATTAAATAAACATGTTTTGAGAACCCAGATCCGCATAACTTTGTATTATTTGATACACCTTTTGATAATTAATATACAGTCACTTAATTACTCATTATTAATCAAAAGATTATGCATATAACAGCATAACAAATTTATATTCTTACTCAGTCTGTAATTAATAACTTTGTCAATTAAATAATTAAATATATTAATTATCATATTAATTAAATAGAATGCATACATTCGCATTATAACTTTCATTTAAATAAAAAGTGACGACAACATACCTGATGAATAAAACACGCATACAGGTCTTGTCGTTACAAATTGACGCTCCATCGAGTGGCTTAAACAAGGCGGACGTTCTGTCGTTACAAATTGGCGCTCTATCGCGGGGCTTAAACAAAGCGGACGTTCTGTCGTTACAATATATACATAGAAAGAGAGAGAGAGATAGAGTGAGAGAGTGAGAGAGGGGGTGAGAGAGGGAGAGAGAGAGGGAGAGAGAGAGAGAGAGAGAGAGAGAGGGAGAGAGAGTTACAGACAGACAGACAGAGAAAAGAGGTTTAAAATACACAAATATATTTAAAAAAACAACTAAAGTGCGTAAATAACTGTGAGCTATTTACAGACATAATAAAACAATTTGAATTTTAACAACCATAAGCAAACCACACACAAATAGGACGGCGTAATAGCCAATCTCCTATTCATGTGATTCCCTTATTGGGACCCAGCCATCGCATTACCTCAGGTTAATAATATTGCTCTACGGGAATTACGTAACGCTCTCTAAAATTCGGTAGGTGCAGTTACGTGAAAGTTCTACACGTTTCTCCGCTAGCAGAGTAGATGCAGTATCACTGTCAAAGCCGGGCACTCAAGTAGCTTCGAGACCGATTTAGTACTCTTCACTATGCAAATTATGCTGGCACACTTCTGAATGGAAATTGTTCAGAAAGATTTGAAAATTGTTCTGGGACGTCTGAGAGAGCTAAATAAGCAACAGCGCCCGGCTTGTGAGTTAGTTACACCTGGCAAGATTGTAGCGTGCGGATCAAGTGATTGTGGAAAATGATTGTCGTGTTATAATTAGTGCGGAACTGTTATTATTGCGTGTGGACAAATTTCAGTTGTACTACTGTATGTGAGTATCTTGTTGATTACAAATTGTTATTTGTGACTAATTAAACTTGGCAATCAGTGACTTCATTGTTGTCTGTATTTTGTTTTCACCATACGAGGATACGTGAGACCGTCGTAACAATACGTACAATCTCCGTAGTAATGTTGTTTGCATCGTTTCATAAGACCCCCCCCTTTTGTAGGTACTATTGTTTGCATCGTTTCATAAGACCCCCCCCTTTTGTAGGTACTATTGTTTGCATCGTTTCATAAGACCCCCCCCTTTTGTAGGTACTATTGTTTGCATCGTTTCATAAGACCCCCCCTTTTGTGGGTACTATTGTTTGCATCGTTTCATAAGACCCCCCCTTTTGTGGGTACTATTGTTTGCATCGTTTCATAAGACCCCCCCTATTGTGGGCACTCAAGGGGCTTCAGTATTCTAGCTCATCTTTTCCCCCAGTCCCGTGAGGGAACTGTATTCAATAAGCCAGTATCACATTATATAACGGACTGTATGCAACTGATTTCAAGGCTCCGTGAAACTAGTTGCATAGTAGTTAAAACAGGTTGCAACTGCTCTGCAATCAGTCGCTAAGTAAGCATGTCGTCTATACTGCTATTATAAAGAAGTAAAGTTTGTTTGTTCGGTTGTCCGGGCTTACCTGAGAGAAACTAAACTGATACGATAAAAAAAAAATTTCCCACCGTGTTCCTTGAAGGTTGAGGGTGGTTTTAGACATAAATTTGAACCATAACTTTAACGATTTTCCAGAACAAATCCTTAAAACGGTCAGATGTCACGAAATTTTGTGTGTAGTTACGTCATGAAACTTTGTTAAATTGTTTGTAGTGAAATTTTCAACATGTGAGGAACTTCCGTTCTGTATGAGATGGTGTCAGCAATTTATACAAAATTGCAAATTTTGTATTGGTTTTTATTTCAATAAAATCCTAATTCTTGTTTTCCAGATGTTGGTGGCTTTTTGAAAAATGTACGTATTGCGTTGCCGTCATGTAAATTTCTTCTTGTCCACAGAATGCTCGCCCAGGTGGGTTGCATGCAGTCGGCTGTACTGTGCTGGACTGCGTTCAGCTTTTAAACCACACGTTCTCCACCGCATTTCAAACTCGCGCGACTGCCACTGCTTAGTGATCGCGCTTCAACGAGTGAAGGGAGTTAGAGACTATTTGTCAAGAGTGGGCGACGATATCGGTTCGTTCCCGCACAGCTGATTTTTGGTCTCACAATGACTGTCATGTTTTAGATTTCGTGGTTAGAGTACGCAGTTGATCCTGTCTCTTTTCTGATCTAGCCCTTGACTGAAGCGTTTCGGGACTGGCGGCTTGGTCTGACTTTGCTCGTTTACTTCTACTAGTATGGAAGCTTAATTCTAGAGACTCCCAGGTAAGCCTCTATGCCTAATTAAAGTAATCTAATAGGATTATGCGCTATGTAACTTATTTAATAAAAGAATGTGTGTGTTGATGGGCATATGCGTGGGTGTATGTACTCGTCAAGTCAGGTGTCAGGTGTTTGCGAGTTTAAAAGAATACCTTACACTCAACTACTACTATTAATTGTAAACTAAAATAGCCCTGTGTATGCATAAAATTTATAACGTAGATTCACTGAATTAAAATCAAGGAAGTAACGTAGTGTGATTACTGGTTTTAGAAGCGGAAGAAAGCGCTCGAGCTATATTTCGAAATTAAGATATGATTTCACAACATTTAAGTAATTGTGTGGTGTTTGTGGGGGCGAGCTGTAAGTGAGCCTGTATAAGGTTTTGTTTGACACCCAATACATATAATACATGTCCTAGGGTTCTCGGACAAGCCGATGAAGGGGTGTCGGAGGATGACACATCAGGCATGTGTTAAACTGTAGTCTGGTTTTTAAGATAGGATCCCATACTGAATTGATTGTGGTTTTATATTATTCAAATATTTTTGATACACTCATGTAAAGGAGGAATATTCACACATCTATATATATATAAGTTAAACGGGATACCGGTGGTTTAAAATCCGTTTATTTAGTTTAAATTTTAGATGAAGTTTAATTTTAATAACTTTTTGTTTTGAAGTTTGATTTAGTTTATTTATTTTTATTGATTTATTCAATTCAATTCAATCGTTCATTGAATCCAATGTAAATAAATCCGATGAATGCACTTGAAGTTAGTTAGCGAAGTATTTAAGCTTCGGTTAATTTATTTTAATTTGTTATTCTTCGGTCGACTAGGCGAATTGGTGACGTAGGTTCCTCCCTGAAAGCATAAATGTTTGGTAAAAAATGATCACTTACTTGTAGTGAGTCTTGCCGATCTTGCAGGGTCGATGTAGCAATCTAATCTGTAGATTGACTTACCGTATTCAAATTCGCCGCTGCGTGTCGTTCTATCCAATAAGTGTCGTTCACCTATTCTGAAAACCCTAGTCTACTGAAATGAACTAACTGACTCCGCTTTATCGTATAAAATAAGAATTTATTCTGTTTAACACTTCTTTTAATGATCAATTATATCATTAACCATTTTGGTTCGAAATTAAGTAACATTAGCTATTTGTTTTATAAAAATTATCTCAGGGTGGTAAAACTGGTCTACAACGTCAGTGTGTGGTTAAAATGCTTTTTGGTTAAATAAATTAATTTATATGTGAGTTCTTTTAGCTTACAGAATACCAAATAATTTACTAGAACTCCTACTCTACCGTTATCAGGCAGTTCGAGGATAATTACATCTCAATCATCTCTTAATATTTAACATTTAAAATTATAACCATGTCTGCTTTGGATATTTTAGGTTAACTAAATTATTAGTTAACCGACAATAAATGATTTAAGGAATGTTTGTTAACGTTAAAAGAACTCTTGTTAAATCAATTAAAATGTGAACAATGAAATAATATTTTGAAACAGTGTTGTTGAATGAAACATCTGAATCATCATTTCACTCTGTAAAAGGTAATTGTTTAGTTGTAAGTATTTATATAGCTTAACAACATTGGTTTCTTATTCATAATAGACATACATATTTATATATAGTAATAGTAGTAGACTCTCCCTAAATTACAAAACATAAATAGAATTTGCGTTTTTCATTAACATTCGTTAATTGCTTCAGACATTCGACAATTCTAAATCGCTTATGAATGCTTGTTAGTTTGATCTTGGTTTATTAAACAACATCAATCAGGTGTGGTTATATGACACTCAGTATTCATACATAATAAATGATTAATTGTTTGCAAAATTCTTAATACTGAAATATTCAGATTAAGATGAGGATTGTCATTAGTACTGTTGATTGAATAATATTAATAATATGCAATGACCTACATACTTTATTTTGTACACATTATTAGAATGTTGTTCGATTATATCGTCTTTTCAAATTCTTAACTAAGTTTGAGAAAATCACTGTACTCCCTTTTTTTCTTTTAAATCCCGGAATTGCTATGGATTATACACTTACCAATCCTTATTAACGCACTGTTACACTTAAAACATCTTCAATAATAATGTAATTATGTTGGGACAAATTTAGGTTATGTTGCTTTGTTGACAACGGTGACGCGCACAAATTATGTAAACAGCTGATTTCTTTCGGTGTCGAGTAGCCGTCTGCTCTCCTCTAAAATTGATTAACAAGTGTCTCGACTGGCATCTCAATCTGCCGTTCCGTCCTGTGATCGTTGTAAAATTGGTTAATTTCTCGGATTTGATTTGTTGACGATCTTTAATTTGATGCACATAGCCCCTTCGCGCAATATTTTAATTGTTGTTCTTAGCGTGGGGAGTCTGGGTTTGAGAGTATAAACATTTGCTCGAATTGACACAAATATTTTATAATTGTAATAACTTTCTTATTATGGCATAGATTTTAAATCTGATCTTATCACTGTATTGGTAACACTTGTCTCTTTATTTAGAGTCAACTCATGGTGTGCTTTCGTTCATTATTAAGGGAGTTAATGTTTGAGTTTTTCACATTACACTTTTCACTATTAATTGTAATTATTCTTAAATTAAAACTATTTAATGGCAATCATATCTCCTTGTGAGCATGCCTTCCAAGTCCTTCAACACTTCTCACTTATTTGTTACATATATTTATTGACAAAATATAGTTCTTATGCTACCATTGATTTAGCCTAAGAGTCTGTTATTTGTATTTACAAATTATTTATAATAAAAGGTATCTGGGTAACTTCTGTATTGCCCCAGTTGTAAACATTGAGTTGTTACAACTATTGTTTGTCTTTGTTTGTTGGAACATATTGTTATTCCTTGGTACTTTAGTCATTAATATGACCTCTATATGGCACTATGAAGTGTACATTTAATTTAACTCTTATTTGGGAATGTAGTGTCTTTTCAGACCATTATTTAGTTTAGAATAGTTTATTTGTAGTAGTATATTGATAGCCAGTCTTCTGTTTTTAACACACTAGTCTGTTCCTTAGCGTATAGCATTGGATAATAGTAGTTACATCTGGTGTCATATGACAGGTGTGCTTATTTATTCTTTTTACACATTATGTCTTTGCTTATAATTCTTTTATGCTATTATAATAATAATTTTATATCCTACTTATTACATAGGTATCCTTCTGTTATTCCTATCTAACATTACAATGTGGTTTTGTCTCTGTTTCACATGGTGAATCTCATTTTTGCTGTTTTTGTTCACTTTCTTTACTTGAAATCTTAGATAAAGGTTACTCTTGGTATCTGATATTGGTATTGGTAGAAACCTTATTACTTCTACTTGATTTAGGGTACAAAATATTTCAGTTTAGATATGTTTTATTTACTATTAAATATGAAATTAGGTGGAAAGTACCTGTATCTAGGTTATGTGGTTTTCTTATATGCAACAACAATGGGTGTATTGAGTTGGTACAAATTTACATTTTTTAACCTTGTTTTTTCAAGTATAATTTTATTAATGACAACTGGTAATTCATTATTTAGTTCTTTTTTCTATCTTACATGATTTTTTGATTACTTGACTAACAATTATTATAGTTATGGGACAATTCTAATTCTCCTTTATATTACATTGATGCTGTGCATAATATGTCATTAAACTGTTATTTACAGCTTCTTTTATGTTAACATTATTGTTACTTCCACTCTTTGTCTAATATAGGATGTCCTACTCATTTACAATATTATTAGTTATATATGGGTCATCTAATTTAGTCAGTTATTGTCTATATTTTCAATCTGTAAGTTCTTCAGTTAGTATTTATACGGGTAAGATGTTAATTATAGTTGACTGGCTTTTGGAGTCTATATTTTATGCCATGGTTGTTAGGTGTCTTTCTCGTAGTATGTTTCTTCCTTGTTTTCATTTGTTACTTACTGACCGAATCTATTGGGTTATTAGTTCCTGTGGTACAATCACTGTTTGCTGTATCTTCTTTCTTCTTATAATGTTAATATTATTTTTATTTACATTACATTTTATTAACTCCTGTGTTGTGAGTTTATTCTTCTTGATGAGTTGCTCATGTAGTTTCATTCTTGGCATTTCCAGATTAAATACTTGGTGTGTCTTGTTGACTCAATTATTATGACATTTGTTAATATTTTGCTACTTAAATATTGGGGTCATATGTCTTGTTACAATATATCTGAGTGAGTAACTTAAAGTCAAAGTCACATAAACACTGTTTAAATATAGCTGGGTATGAGTGGGTGATACGAGTCCCCTTATGTAGCTTTTCAATCTTACATAATCTAGTGGGACAGATGATTAATCTACACATTTCGGGGATATGAATCTTAAAACGGGTTTAATGAATTCTTAATCCTGCCTTGATGATTTCTTCCTGAGCACACCGACACTGGAGCTGGATTCATTATGAACTGCTGTTGTCATACTTTACAGGGGAAATTGGGTTATTTTTGGATGAATTGATGTTACACTTTGGGGATATATTGATGTGGTGTTACCAGCATGAGGTTTTCACCCAAGACAATTACTTGAATTAGTTGTGGGTAGCATGTGCATGTTAATGTGTTGTGGTATATGTATGTATGTGTATATTTTTCTCAAGGGGGTTAATAATGTATAACTGTATAGTAGCACATGTGTGAACTGTTAAATGAGCCGGCTGATCCAATGCATTGGTACTTGAAGAGATCTCAATGAGCTAATTTCTCTAATATCTTATAAATAATTGGTGTCATGTTATATTTGTATATCTCTAAACATGTTAGTCAACTTAAATGTCTGTATGAGTTGCAACCTCAGAGTATTCAACAACCAGATTCAAGTGTACTCAATTACTGTGTAGATATGCATTGCTGTATGCAGATTTGTGTATGTAAAAGAAAAATTAAGCCATTTTACTATCAGCAACTGTTACGTATTCATGAGATTTTAATATCTGAATTCCATTCAATGGATTAGCTATTTGTATGTGTTGCAACTTAAGAGATCAATAACAGCTTTAAAACGAATGATTGTTATACCATGTCATCCAAATGTTATAAATTTATGAAAGAAACAGAAACACCAATAAATAAGAAATTTGTTATTGTTATATGAGTAGTATTTCATTCTGCAAGTCCTGTCTCTATAGCCAGAAGACATGTTCCAAATGTAGCTTTGGTTCCGGCACATTTTATGCTTCATCTAGGTTGAGTGCCTAGTCCTAAATACTAAGTTACACCCCTCAAAAAAAAAAAAAAAAAAATTCAAAACCCTTACACAAAACTTGGGGGAGGTTTCAGTATAGTGTAACAGGTTACACTGGAATCAATGTCCCACAACACGCATGTGAAACAAATAGTTGTACGAATAGTTCTATGGCTTGCAAATGCCTTGCAATCGGTTGCAATAAATATAATAGGTCTCATTTAAACCAATGTCCCCACAAAGTATTTCTGCAATCAGTTGCATGCAAAGGTTCTTTAGTGTAATAGAGGCTTAACAGTTATCGATAGACACTTTCCTTGAATGTGTGTCCAATCCAGCTTTCATTTCTCGTTTTTTTACCCTTAGATACAGGGAAATGTTCTACTGTTCATTGTTAATTTCTTTCTTCATTTCTCATCAAACTTATTCATTTTCCGCTTTTAAATACACAGTTGTAAAGGAGTGTGTGTAAAGGAGTAATATTATTTTACTTCCATGTCCCGTAAGGAATTGGAAGTATGGTGATGGGAAAAAAATGTTGTTCAAGATAAGGGCTGTCCTGACTTTACTACGCTCAAAACGTGAAGAAAAGTCATTTCCCGTAAGGTGTCTGTGTGTAGAATTTTTTTTTGGCAAACAATAAGACCGTCAAATTCAAACAGAATGAAATAATTTTTTCAATGTGTATCTCATTTGTAACGGACTCAAGGTCTATTGATTTTGGTGAAGATCGGTCACGGAAAAGGGTTAGTTTACCTGCAAGTTTTACGTTTTAACAAGAGTACATTAGTCAATTTTGATAACTAAAGTATTCTGAAAAGAAAGTCATAATAATCCACTGTAGAAGGGCAGATGAAATATCTATAAATGAAAAGGGTAGTTAAATGGGGGGGGGTTAATTCTTATACGTTTTGTATTGATCTAATTAGTCTGACGAAATTAAATGAAAATGCATTTAATTTTTTTCTAAAAATGATAATTGTTAAAAATAAAATCATTTTGTTGCCAGGCAATAAAATTATAATTTTTTGTTTGAATTTAATTCATCTATGCGTGAAGATGATTGACAAAATATTAATTGACAGATAAAATTATAATTTTTTGTTTGAATTTAATTCATCTATGCGTGAAGATGATTGACAAAATAATTACAAAATAAAATAAAATTACAAAATAATTTGTGCCTACATAATTATATAAATATGTATTTAATGCGTAATTATCTGCGTAGTTCAGTTTCTTTATAAGAATAAAGTACCTAATTTTTATAGATAAAGTGACTCAAAAATAACATTATATTAAACGACTACCCCATATTAACAAAAATATCTTTATATAATAAAAGTAGTTTGATGGTGAGGGATATTTTTTTAGAAATTTTTGAACTGAATTCAAGTAAATGATTTTAAATACAAATCTTAGAACATGGAAGTCATGTATGGTTATCCATACCAATATTTTTAATATATCATATGACTTTACAATTAACTGATTATAGTAATTAAAAAGTAATTAAATTTCGGTCTCCAATGTGTTTTTTAATATACAATTATTTATTCAATTTTATGATAACTAGTGCGGAAACCAATTTGACATTTTTCATAAAGTTTAGTTATTAAAACTTTAGTATTTTCTACAGTTTGAGCACGAGGTAACGTGAATATTAACAACTCCCGTAGGTACTGTAATGGGCGAACTGCTAACAAAAAAGTCTACCACATAATGAGATTCTGACTAAATACAGCTATGGACAAACGTTCGTGTTGAAAAAAAATTAATTTGTTTCTCATAATTATATACATTGTGTGGAGGGAGAAATATCCGTAAAACACGTTCTCTCACCCCACCGTAACACACACACACACACACACACACACACACAAAACTACAAGGTGGTATATGTGCCTTACATGAGAAAAGGACACTCGTAATACTAAAAAAGTGTTTAAAGCGTTTTATTAAAAAAAAAACTACATTTTACATTAATTAAAAATTACACATTACTGGTGCATCTTCTATATTATTGCGCACAGGCACATTTACAGTATTGTCAATATCGAATGTAATGACACAAATACACATTATGACACTACGTGACGCTGAATACACGACTGACTTTTGTCAGTTGGACCAGAAATTTCTATATCAAATGCGAAAGTTGCAACTTTATAAAAGCACAGTATACTGGAATTATAAAATATGACGATTGTATTTGCCAGCTGTCCGGAATCATGACTCTCGCCATCTTGTGACTGGTGTGTCTACACTACTGAGCTAGCCCTGCACAACAGTCGTAACGTGGCCACGCAGTAACTTTTTTTTATTAAGAACGCTTAACTCGTAAGCGTCAAGAGAACAGACATATCTTTATATCAATATCACAATAATTCCTGCATTATCCAATATCATTTCCTAAAAAATTAAAGTGACTCACTTGTTCTGGAATTCGATCATTAATTCACGTTTTTGTTCTTATCGCCCTCTTGCCTCCAAATGCCATTACCTTTGTTTTTATAGCGGATATTTTCATATTGTATTGAAGAGCATTTTTAATATCTTTTGAAAATCCTAAAGGTTTGGCAGTGTGTATATAAATGTAACAATATGAGGTAGATAGATAGATAGATGGATAGATAGATAGACAGAGAGAGAGAGAGAGAGAGAGAGAGAGAGAGAGAGGGACTCACATGCACGCCAGTGTGCTCAAACATACAAAAGTAAAGCGAGATGTAACGCTGGAAAGGGGATAGAGGAAGTTACTTATCACGGTTGCTGGAGGGAGGTCACGCGTAACCCCCGCAAAACGTGACACAACGGGTAAGTGGTTCCTACGGCAATGACGCGTTTACACATGATTACAGTTGAGTAAAATAAATTTACACTCAAATACTGTGGCAGACAGTTTGATATTAGAGCTTTAATTACTTTACACCGTTTTCTGTGTTTAAAATGTTACTTGTTGAATATACATTTACATGAATTTTTAATGAACCTTTACCTCTAAAATGAGGATGATTTACAAAGAGCTAGGATTCAATAAATTACAAGAAGTGACAGCAGAGACAATTTCAGTAAGAAAGACCAAAATCTTGGCCTTTAAAGGTAAATATCCAGTGAGGACTAAGATAGTTATAAACAACTGCACTTTAAAACAAGTGAGCCGTTTCAAATGGCTCGGCTGTGCAGTAAGCTATGAATCTGAATATATATAAGAAAGATGTTAAATAAATTTAGGAATATTTGTAGTACGATTAAGAGAAATCTTAGAAATAAAACAAAACACAGCGCAAGGATTCAATTTTATAAAACAATTGCAATACCCACGTTGATTTATGCAAGTGAAGCGTGGGTAATGACAAAAAAGGAAAGAAGCAAAATTCAGAGTGCTGAAATGCAGTTCTTCAAAATACATTAAATTATACATTGCAAAATAGAATCAGGAATGAAGATATCAGACCAGAACTCGAAGTAGAGGACATAAATGAAATTATTTCCATTTACAGAAGACAATGGTAGGATCATCTGCAAAGGATAACAGAGGATCGATTGCCGAAAGCGGCACTGAACTATAAACCAAGCCATTGGTAGAAGAGACGTGGATCGTCCGAGGATGTGATGGGTGCCGAAAAAGGTTTATATAACCTAATCCTTGAAGAGAAGAAGAAGAAGAAGAAGAAGAAGAAGAATTTCTAAATGTAGATTTTTCGTGAATCATTAGTAAGTGAGGGGAGAGAAAAAGAGGTAAACAAATTCACCGCAAATTTACCGCGCATGAGGTAAACAATTGTATATGCTGTATACACAAGCTACACCTACTTTGCCAATCCTAAACCGTTCTGAAGTTACAGTAAAGGTGTAATGTTATTATTGTTGATATTGGTGTTGTTGTTGGTCTTTTTGTTGTTATTATTCGTATTGTTATCGGTAATAAGAATAATAATAATACATTAACTGTTTTAATTATTATGATTATGATTATCATTAATAACTATTTTTATTCGTATTATTGTTAGATAAACCAAATAAACTTCCGAAATAGTTTCCACACAGTGGAAGTAGATTTAGGGAGAATTCTTGTGACGTGCCCAGCTTCAGGTGGAGTCATAGACAACCTTTGAATTTATGGCGGCGCATATATAACTTAGAACCAGTTCCATGGGCGCACAGCGCACACCTCTCCCCCCCCCCCCGGTCATTGCAAAACAAAAAGTTGCTGAGCTGGCCGTTGAATATCAGTGGTCAATCGCTAGACGTTACAAACATTAACTGACGCTTTATACTACGCTTGAGCTTATATTTAGCGACGTGGAACACACCGAATCAAAAAGAGCTTTTGAGTATGTTTCATATAAATTTGTGAAAATTGTTCACATTAGGAGTAGGCCACATCAACAATCTGTCATCATTCACACGCACGTTAAAATTAAAAAAACTTTAAACAAAAAAAATGGTTAAACAGGAACACATGTCAATAAAAATAAATTAAAGAACTTATCACAATAACACTTTTCATTTTTATAAACTTCGCAGATATGTAAAACTTGAAAAAATTACATTTAAAATATAAATGAAAAATTTCAGTTCGTTTTCTTGAAAAAACTAACTTATAGTAATTATTTTATTAGAAAAAGTAAAATTTCAAACTGCTAATACTATTTTATAATACAGTACTTCTAAGCAGGTGCAATTCGGGTGCCTTCCTTCGTTCAGAAGAAAATAAAATTATAAATTAGTTTGCAGGCGCGTCTAACCTTATCAACTTGCGGCAGCGAGCGCAGGGTTGCCGACTGCTGCTCTAGTGGGTTACAAATGAAGTTTCTGCAGTGAGATCCGTGTAAACGAAACAAATCTCACAACATGTGGTAACGTGGATCGAACGCCTGACGGTCGTTGATACAAAAAATTACTATTCTGTGTTCCATATAGAAGAAGGAATTAGGCTGGGCCCAGCTGATAGTAAGAAGAAAAGAACGCTCCCAATATGCTAACCCGCACTACAATTTCGACATTTTGAATATGCGATTGTATCGATATACTACGCTGTGAAGAAGAAGAAGAAGAAGAAGAAGAAGAAGAAGAAGAAGAAGAAGAAGAAGAAGAAGAAGAAGAAGAAGAAGAAGAAGAAGAAGAAGAAGAAGGAGAAGAAGAAGTGTACTCATTTTAAATAATTGTTTTATTTTTCAATGTGAAGCGAGAATACGTGTTGTTTTCATTTGTAAGGTTAGATATTAATGGTTTTGCGTTTTAGCTTTCTGTCTAAAGAAACAAAAGCCATTGTTAGATATATATGACCTTTTGATGTGTTTACACAATGCTTGAAAGAGAGAAACATTAAAACACAGAATATAACGGATATTTAACAAAACCAACAACAGAAAATATAAAATGAAAAATACAATTATTTCTGTATAGCAAGATTGAAACAAAAAACCATGTATCAACAAATAAAAACAAGATATTTTATGCGTTAGGTGGTCAATATTCTTTTGTGTTTGTCAGTAAAATCACGAAAACTTCATTGGAAGCAAATTTTATGCGAAACACACACAAAAATTAGAGACTTGTGTAGCATCCTGCCTTCCTTCGAGTTAGTTGCGTTTCCAATGATCTGCACAAATCCGAGTATTAGTGAAAAAAACAGTTTTAGTAGAAAACGAGTTCTGCCATACTGGACACGTACAGTAATAGTCAAGGGGTTGCCAAACCCCGTCAAATCATTACTTAAATTAATGAGTTGGTTTTTTATGTGGATGTCACAAAAAGCGTGTATTATTTTACAGGCATATTGGTTTTCGTGTGTAATTTTAGTTTGCATGTTAACCAAACTACGCCTAACGTAGTTTGGCTTCATAGGCACACGTCGGAGTTGTATTATTGCTAGAAAAAATTTTCGTAAAAAGTGTGACAATGAAACACGATTAAAATCGTCAACATATTATTTTGTAACATACACAAATAAATTTTCATGATTTCTCTTATCTAAGTAAAATTATATGCGATATTTACTACATTTCGATCCAATTATAGCATAATCGAAATTTCGAAATTGATTGCGGGCTATACGGACGGTACGGAAAAGAAAGTGAGTGTGTGTGTGTCCGCGCGCGCGCGCGCGCGCGCGCCTGTGTTTGAATTTTTGTCTACGAGTTGTCATCAAGGTCATTAAAATTTAGATTCTGATATTGTGAAACCTATATCATACCTGCATTCATATATATTAAAATCTAAGGCTCTGCAAGCTTATGATGTTCTTCTAGCATTGAGATAAAAATTCTTAACATTCAAGTAATAATAAGACATTGAATTTGATTCAAGTAAAATATACTTTTGAAAAATTATTAATGATTTAATTATAACATAAAAGAAAGTTCGTGACACACATCAAGACAATATCCAAGAAAATTAAAATTCGTACGGGCAAATCTATGGAACTGACAAATTCAAGTATCTTGGAGAAGTTGTTGAACACAACGTCTCAGAGAAAAATAGCCATTAAAGCACGAGTTAATAAGATGAAAGTTACTCACAATTTAACCAAGCACACATATAACCAGAAATCAAAATCCATTAATGCCAAATTCAGGCATTATTCAACAGTAATTCTCCCGGAAGCATTTTATGCAACTGAGAAAATGATGAAGGAAGAACGGGAAGTCACAAAAAAGAAAATGTTAAGAGAAATCTTGGGATCAGTAAAAGATGGAGAACAGTACAGAAGAAGCCACAATAATGAGCTGTACACACGTGTTGAGAAAAATCACAGATGTAATTAGAAAAAGAAGAGTTGATTTCTACGGACATGTTCAAAGAATATTCATTATCTGAACATGTCCAAAGACATTCATTCCTGGCAGACTAACAAGGAAGCTTATTAACCATTTCAAATAGCTCAAAATGTCCAATACGAGGTTCAAGGAAACAGAAACAGACACAGAAGAACTCCAGATTACTCAAGAAGACATTTAAGAATGCTTGCCATTCAAAAATAAATTAAAAAATGCCCAAGGTTTTCAGGAAACCCCCAAGAAGAGGACATGTGTTATCCTGACTGACGAAAAGAGGGAGAGACATCGATCAGGAATGAAGCAGATGTGGGAGAGGAGAAGAAGGGAGGAACCAGTTGAACTAACAGTAGTCCACAATGGTTCATACGAAAAAAAAAACAACAACAAAAACAAATATTACGTAGCCATAATTTAGTATCATATATCACATTTATTTTATGCTTAATTTTGAAAAAGATATTGGTGAAAATTTGTTTCGTACGTTTGACTGTTTTTCCGAGTCTATCTATTATGTACATTCCTGATCAGCCTGCGTGTTTTTCATATTGAGTCCAAGATTAGCTCTTAAGGTTGTAGAACTTGTTCTCTTGATGGGAGTGAGTAATAAGACAATAAAATATAGCAAACATTTGATTAATCTCTTTCTGCCATCCCAGCAGTAATAATGTAGTCTTGCGTATCGTACAGACCTTGAGTAAAGTATTAAATTGTAACTAACATGTAGATACAATTTTAAAACATAATCATTATATTCATTATTGTTTCTATGTACGTTTAGAGGAAAACAGAAAACAAAAATTTTCAAGACAGATTTATTGGCAAAATGAATATGAATTGAAACGTGTACTACAGTAACCATATGGGAAACAGCTGATGAATACGCTGTTCTTGCTTGTCATGGGTATCTGACACGTCCAAATATTCTCAGCGGTGATTTTATATATATATATATATATATATATATATATATATATATATATATTATAGTATCCCCTTCCTCCTTCTTATATTTCGTATATATAATATGTGTTTTGTTGTGATCTAATTTATGTATTGAGTGTGTAATTCTAATTTTCTCGTTCAAGCCTAGCCCGCGTTTGAAGAGAAGAGAAGGAATTCTTATTGGTTTCTCATTCTCTTTAATACAAAAGCAGTCCGCGAATAGCGCTGTGGTTCCCAGACAGCTGAAAATTGTAGGTTAGTTACCCGCGTATAATAATTCCTACGTTACACTCTCTACTTGTATTATAACTTGTTCACACTACACTAAATATTATATAAATGAGAAGATATCGTTAAATTCTGAAGGGATTCTTTATTATGATTTTAATATTTCTTGCCAACAAAGTTTTTCCTTTACGGAGATACAAAAGTCTATAGTATTAGAAGTAATCGATTATCGATCGGATTCAGGGTTATATATTATTTTATTTATGATTTTGTATTTCTTTAAACACAGGAAGTGAAGGTTCTTTCAACTATTAGTAAGGTCAGAAAATGCATAAATAGGATTACAAGGTATTACAATATAGTATTAAGTTCTTATTAAATATTATTTAAAATAAGTGTAGTTTTACCGTCTGCTGGGCATCGTGACTCGTTAAGGCAGTGTACAGCTAATCTCGTCGTAGTGTTTGGCCAATAACGGAATGCAGATGAATTAATCCTTGCCAGTCTTCACTCCAAGTTCGAAATAAAAGTTGAATTCTTGGTCATGGGATGATGTAGGAATGCCGCTCCTTTTATTCACCAATGTCCGAGTTTTGTGGTTACGTGTTTCAACGTATGTCGTGTCCAATTACGCTTTTTCTATTGAATTGTGGAAACTGATGTTCAAATATAATTTTGTGTTTTATTTTCGTTCTTTATGTTATTGGATTATATAACT
Organism: Magicicada septendecula; assembly: GCA_034769895.1. Lineage (NCBI taxonomy): Eukaryota > Metazoa > Arthropoda > Insecta > Hemiptera > Cicadidae > Magicicada > Magicicada septendecula. Next base: position 375,866,376 of record CM068375.1, on the reverse strand, counting down.
TTATTCAGGTAGTTATTTCTCTGCTTTGGTTGATTAATTAAGTTAATATTTGCTCATTATATCGAGTTTTACTATTAGAGTTCTTCACTTAGATTTTCTGTCAATTTTCATGTACAGGTTTATGATTGTTCGGTTATAAAAGACGGTTGAACGTCAGTGAACCATACTATGGTGATTTATTACTTAATTTGTTTCCCAATTATATTGTTTTAATTTAATTTAATCAAATCTTTTCTGAGTGCATCCAAACTAAACCGTCTTCGTTCATGGATAATTATTCAATAATCGAATCAACAAATTTTATATCTCACGTCGTCCTTGACAACCATCCTGCCTACTCTTATTGGATATTATATTATACTATAACCATTATCATACAGTGTTCTTACACTCATCAAAATATTCCTTTACTAAATTTCCATTATATCCTATTATAATTTTACATATTGTTTGTTACTAAATTTTATATATTTTGCTATCGTTTCCTCTTAATCTACTTACTCTAACAAGTATTATTTTTCTGTTACAAAACATTACCTATCGGTATCATTGCACTATTGCATTTTGAGATTTTATTTAAATTGAATTTATTTATCTGTTATTAGCAATTATTATTAACTTCTCCTAACTCATTAGATTCTATTTAGTATTTTTTACAAATTTCTTTACCTAACCTTTCTGACCTGACTTACTATACAATGTTACTGGTTTTTAGGCCTATCATTACACTTTTATCTACTTCTGATTTTAATTTATTACTACCTGCATTATTATAGAATCCTTCATTTGTTTATGATATGATTATACTAAACCCTTTTGTATCTCGTTAACAACTATAGCCTTTCTGGCCCAGTTTACAATTATAATCAGCCTACTATCTAATTACATGTATACAAACATTTAACTATATAAAGTCTAACAACAGCTCTATAATGATATATTGACAACACCTAAAAATGAAATTAATTGGTAATTAATTAATGAGTTTAACAACAGCTCTATAATGATATATTGACAACACATAATAATTAGTTCATTGGTATTCTATTAAAAGAATTACTCCACTTGCTACACACAAAATATAACATAACTATGATGATAATAATACAACATGATACAACGTAATAACAGGTACATTTTTATGAAATAAGTCATGTAAGAAATACTCATTCTCCTCTCATTTAAAACATCAATTATTATAAAACAGTCTAATTTAGTTTTTACATCATTTGTCAATGACTATTGTTTACACCTTTCACTGAACTTTGAAGTTTGTATTTATTAACATTATTAATTTTTTTTCTTTCTACCTTGTATTCTTATTGGGGATAATTCATTTATTTAATAATGGGTTGGGTTTCTGACCTTTTACGAGTATGGATAACTATTATTTTTATTTTATTTTAAAACTTATAAATTGATTTATGTAACGTAGGGGACCATATTTTCGTTACGTTACAATATATATATATATATATATATATATATATATATATTACAACGATAGATATACATAAATGTATCCGTTTCGGGTCCCACGTTCATGGGCGACATTAATGTAACGACACAAATTATATAATGTAGGTTGTATGTGTAATTGGGGTTCAGGTGTAACTATAATAAGAGTATTATATTTATGAGTATTTAAAATTCATATTTATTGTTTACTCAATATTATAAATTATAAACATCATTAATAATCGTCGGTCACGATATTGCTCATTATTAAATGTTTCTCTCTTCTACTATGCAGTGTTACACATATTTAAAAACCTCTTACATCTAGACATGTTAATAATTTGATTTACTAATAAAATATAATATTAAAATGTAATTTGAATAGAATTCTTTTAATTCAGATCTGACCTCAACTCGCTCAGTCTATACCAATGTTTAAATTAATTTGAATTTACATTAATTTCTTTTAGACTGGCGTTTGTTTTAATATTCAAATTTAAATTATCCTTTTCTATAATGCAAATATCAAATCAATTTAACTATTTACTTTAATAAACAAAATCTACTCTCTCAACTTTAAATTCTTTTTTTATTATTTCTTTATATGCGATCGCTCATTCTTACGACTAAACATTTATTTACATTTCTAAAATATTATTTCTAATTATAATTTTCTTTGTTTCAATTTATTGTCTTTTAATATAGTCTTTATGAGCTCTTTTAAATTCATTTAAAAATGCATTATGCGTGTTACCTCGAGTTCTGATGATCTTACGACTTATTGGCGGAGTCCAGCGTTGTCCAGAGTTAGTTTTCCATTCCTCCTGGCCTGGCGTGGTCCTGGATACGTCTAGAGTCCAGCGTCGTTCTCCAGCAGTGTGGTCCGCTTCAGAGAGTTGTTATCTGCTGCAAGGTAGATCTTAAACATCGTCTAACGTCCAGCATCCCTCGTCTCTCTGGTAGCTTCTCCGTAGATACTCTTGGTAGACTTAAACGATCCCGGTACTTACGTTTTCCGGAATATTGTCACATAGTCTTAGGGTAATTTGCGTATTCTGTGCAAGTTTATTTCGCACGGACTTCGCGTAGCGTGTCCTATTAACGTCATTTTTTCACTCGGGATAACTATAAAATTTACACACACTTTGGTGCCTTTGGTTTGTTTATATACTAACTAGTTCTCGCACAGTGAATTAAAATATTTATTTTATTAATTACTTGGGGCGGTTTGCTGAGATTCCTGTCTGTACATGCATCACTAACACACACAAGATACACGCGTAACACACATACATTTGAGCAGGTGTTCTCTGCTTGTCGGAAAAGGTTAATTTCTCCACTATTCTAACAATGAAATATTGCTTACAATCTCAGACCTGTCCATTTACTCTTAACTTATAATAATTCTACAAATTTTATATTTATTCAAATTAATGCCTAATGTATGGCTGTATCGTTGCAATATATACATATATATATATTACATTTAATATTTATAACTAAATTTACCTCAAGATGTTGTTTTCCTTATTTGGAACATGTTTCGAGAGTTCCCGTGCTCTCATCTTCAGCCTTCGCGATTTTGTGTCTGGTGAAGTATTTGTGTGTTGGCTGCTGGATGCTATTAAGATTGTTTGTTGGGTCTTTGGTATTTTAAAGTTGTATTATTGTGTGTGATTGTGGTATATGTATTTGTAATTTGTGTATTTTCGATGTTGAGAGCTTTGAATATTGTGTCATGTTTTGTATTGATTTGTATTTGTTCTGGTATTAGTTTGTTTTGTGTTTTATGTTTGTATATTTGTAAATTTTCCCAAATGTTCATTATGGTGTCTTTGTGTGGTATATGTTTTATTAGTGTCACATTGGTTATATTTGGGAATTCATGTCCTGTGTTTATTGCATGTGTGGCTGAATTGGATTTATATATTTCTGGTTTTTTGTATGCGTTTAGGTGTTCAAAAGAACGTTTTTTCAGCTGTTTTTTTGTTTGTCCTATGTAACATTTATTGCAAACTTGGCATTCAATTTTGTATATAACGTTAGTTGTTGTATTATCTATGTTGTGTGAACTATTTAGATTTTGTAATTTATTTTTATTAGTTTTGTATGCTATTTTTATATCTGTGTTTTTAAATAATTTTGTTAGTTTTGTAATTTTATTATTTATGTATGTGAATGTGGCCCATTTGTTGTTGTTGTTATTATTTATGTGTTGTTCTTTTTGATTAATTCTTAATTGTTCAGTTTTTATTTTATATTTGATTTTATTTTCTATTTTGTTCACAGCATTTTTATTGTATCCATTTTCATAACCAATTTGGTATATTATATTTCTTTCTTTGTCAGTTTCTTGTTTGTTTAGGGGAATTTTGTACATTCTGTTAAATAGCGAATAGAAGGATGCTGCCATTTTATGTTGTGGTGGGTGGTCAGAATGGTTAGGTATAATGATGTTAGTGGAAGTTGGTTTTCTATATATTGCATATTGTATGTGGTTGTTGTATCTTGTAATGGGTATGTCTACATAGCTGATTTTGTTATGTTCTTCTTTTTCTTCTGTGAATTGTATTTTAGGATGTATGTTATTGATTTTTTTCAGTATGTTCTCTGCATTTGTGTTTTTGTTATTTGATACATATAGCCCATCATATACATATCTTATCCGTATGCCAATTGGGTCATTTGATTTTATAATATTTTTTTTGTATTTTGATGTCTATGTGTTTTAGGAATATTTCTGCTATTATGCTTGATAATGGTGATCTCATTGCTAAACCTTCTTGTTGTTGATAAATTTTGCTATTAAATTCAAAGTAATTTTTTTTGTAGTATCGGTTGGAGGCTATTTTTTGTTTCGGTTATATATTGTTTGTTTTCATTTTGCTCTTTAAGTTTATGTATTTTCATTTATATTTATTATTTTCAGTTTGTCTATTAATTCGTACGTATTTTTTATGTTATGATGATTATTTGTTAGATGGTTATTTTTTAGTTTTTGTGCTATTATTTTTGCTATTTTGTATGTAGGAGCTTTTTTGAAGTTGATTAATGGGCGTATTGGGTTGTTTAATTTGTGTATTTTTATTAGGCTATTCATTTTAGGTGGTTCTGGATTATTATTTATATATATGTCTGTGTTTTTATTGTTGAAAATGTTTTTTGGTTGTTTTTATTAGTTTTATTGTTCGTTTAAGATAGCTTTCTGTTCGATTTTTATTTAGTTGTATGCATTTATTCTTGTTGATGAAGTCTTCTGTTTTTTTTATGTAGTCTGCTTTATCATGATTAGTGTTGCTTGACGTTTGTCTGCTTTAGTTATAATTAAAACATATATATATATATATATTTAATATTTATAAGGAAATTACCTCAAGATACTTTTTTTTCTTTATTAGGAACATGTTTCGAGAACCATTGTGTTCTCATTCTCAGCCTTCGTGATTCTGCGTCTCGTGAAGTACTTGTGTGTTGGCTTGTCGTTATTGTGGTTTCTTGTTGGTCTCTGGTACTTTAAAGTGGTATTATTGTGTGTGATTGTGGTGTATGTGTTAGTATCTTGTGTATTTTTGAATTTGAGTGCTATCAAAATTGTGTCATGTTTTGTATTTGTTCAGGTATTTGTTTGTCTTGTGTTTTATGTTTGTATATTTGTAAATTTTCCCAAAATATTCATTATGGTTACTTTGTGTGGTATGTATTTTATTAGTGTCATGTTGGTTACGTCTGGGAATTCATGTCCAGTGTTTATTGCATGTGTGGCCAAATTAGATTTGTATATTTCTGGTTTTTTTGTATGCGTTAAGTGTTCAAAATAACGTTTTGTTGTTTTTTGTTTGTCCAATGTAACATTTATTGCAATCTTGGCATTCAATTTTGTATATACCGTTGGTTGTTGTATTATCTATGTTGTGTGGGTTATTTAGTTTTTGTAGATACTTTTTGTTAGTTTTGTATGCTATTTTAATGTCTGTGTTTTAAACAGTTTTGTTAGCTTTATCATTTTATTATTTATATATGTGAATGTGGTCCATTTTTTATTGTTTTTATTATTTTTGTTTTGTTCATTATGATTAACTCTTAATTGTTCAGTTTTTATTTTATATTTGATTTTATTTTCTATTTTGTTTACAGTATTTTTATTATATCCATTTTGTAAGCAATTTGGTAAATTATATTTTTTTCTTTGTCTGTTTCTTGTTTGTTTAGGGGTATTTTGTACATTCTTTTAAATAGTGAATAGAGTGCTGCCGTTTTTTGTTGTGGTGGGTGGTCAGAATTGTTAGGTATAATGATGTTAGTGGAAGTTGTTTTTCTGTATATTGCATATTGTAGGTGGTTATTGTATCTTGAGATGGTTATTTCTAAAGTTGATTTTGTTACGATTTTCTTTTTATTCTGTGAATTATATTTTTGGATGTATGATATTGATTTGTTTTAATATGTTATCTGCTTTTCTGTTTTTGTTACTTGATACATATAGCTCATCATACACATATCTTACCCAAATGCCATTTGGATTAAAGGAATTTATAATATTTTGTATTTTGGTGTCTATATATTGTAAGAATATTTCTGCTATTATGCTAGTTGATGGCGATCCCATTGCCAATCCTTCTTGTTGTTGCTAAATTTTGCTATTGAATTCAAAGTAATTTTGTTTTAGTATTACTTAGAGGCTATTTTTTATTTCAGTTATATATTGTGTGTCTTCATTTTGTTCTTTAAATTTGTTTATTATTAAGTCTATTGTTTCATCAATTGGAATGTTGGTGAACATATTTGTGATGTCATATGATGTGAAAAATGTGTTTTCATCAATATTTATCAACTTTAGTTTGTCTGTTAATTCGTACGTATTTTTTATGCTGTGATAATTATTTGTTAGATGGTTATTTTTTAGTTATTGTGATATTATTTTTGCTATTTTGTATGTAGGAGCTTTATTGAAGTTGATTAATGGACGTATTGGGTTGTCTAATTTGTCTATTTTTATTAGGATATTCATTTTAGGTGGTTTTGGATTATTTTTATATATATGTCTGTATTTTTATTGTTGAAGATGTTTTTAGCTGTTTTTATTAATTTTATTGTTTGTTCAAGATATTTTTCTGTTGGATCTTTATTTAATTTTATGCAATCATTATTGTTGATGAAGTCTTTAGTTTTTCTGATGTAGTCTGTTTTGTCAATAATTACTGTTGCCTGGCTTTTTTCTGCTTTAGTTATGATTAAATTGTTGTTACTAATTTTATTTTTAATTTCTTTTAGTTGTATTTGTATTAGGCTAATGGCAAATTATATGTATGAAGTAATTTTGTAAGTTATGTTTATATTACCTCAAGATGTTATATTTTTCCTATTCGGAACATGTTTCGAGAGCTCCCGTGCTTTCATCTTCAGCCTTCGCGATCTTGCGTCTGGTGAAGTATTTGTGTGTTGGCTGATGCAATTATGGTTTCTTGTTGGTCCTTGGTATTTTAAAGTTGTATTATTGTGTGTGATTGTGTTATATGTATTTGTATTTTGTGTATTTTCGATGTTAAGTGCCTTGAATATTGTGTCATGTTTTATATTGATTTGTATTTGTTCAGGTATTAGTTTGTTTTGTGTTTTATGTTTGTATATTTGTAAATTTTCCCAAATGTTCATTATGGTGCCTTTGTGTGGTATATGTTTTATCACATTGGTTATGTCTGGAATATGTTTTTATCCTATGTTTCTATCCTTCATGTTTATTTGCGTGTTTATTCCATGTGTGGCTAAATTGTTTTTATATATTTCTGTTTTTTTTTGTAAGCGTTTAGGTGTTCAAAATAACGTTTTTTCAGCTGTTTTTTTGTTTGACCTATGTAACATTTATTGCAATCTTGGCATTCAATTTTGTATATACCGTTAGTTGTTGTATTATCTTTGTTGTGTGGCCTATTTAGTTTTTGTAAATTATTTGTATTCGTTTTGTATGCTATTTTTATATCTGTGTTTTTAAATAGTATTGTTAGCTTTGTCATTTTATTATTTATGTATGTGAATGTAGCCCATTTTTTGTTTTTGTTATTATTTATGTGTTGTTCATTTTGATTAATTCTTAATTGTTCAGTTTTTATTTTATATTTGATTTTATTTTCTATTTTGTTTACAGTATTTTAATGTATCCATTTTCATAACCAATTTGGTATATTATATTTCTATCTTTGTCAGTTTCTTGTTTGTTTAGGGGAATTTTGTACATTATATATATATATATATATATATATATATATATATATATATATTGTAGCATGACAGATAATCCACTTAAATCAATTGCCAGATGATCATTAATAAAACTCAAGTATATGGAATACCCAAAAATGATCCAAATGAAAATCAATTAAAAAGCACTATAAATTATTATAATAACAAGAAAAAGTAAACCTAAAGAAAAAATCTGCAACTAATATAATTGTACAACAAATTAAAAACCCAGGAAAATAAAATTTAAAATAACCATAATACCCAGGTATGATAGAAGCAGGCAATGAAGATACGCAGAACAAGTAAACCGACAAAGAAAACAGACCACAGTAAACAAAAGAGTATAAAACGAAATGGTACTGAAGAACCAAGATCGAAGAAAGGAGAAATCTAAAATAAACCAATATACTGAATAATCAGAGACAAGTGAAGATCAACTAGAATGAAGGAAGTGAAAAACGACCAATACCAAATAGAAAACCCATAGGGAGAAAACCCAAAAAACCCCAAAAATAAATGAATGTCACAATAGAAAGTATAACACCCCAACAAACCATATAATTATGTAAAACTGATAAAAACAAAAAGTGTTTAAAGTGTTAAGTAACAGTGCACCCAAAAAAGTTATTGTATAGTTTATATAGACAAATCTTAACAGTTCCCCATGGTTAAATATTTCATATTATAAAACTATAAAAGGACTAGTGATAATATCAAGAAATAACCAGGGACAAGTGCAAGTTATTAAATTATAATAAATAAACTTTGAAGAGGTACATGAATTACCGTGCAAATAAATAACTTTAAGTGTTTTTAAACAGTATCATGATAATAGTTAATAAAGTAATATGGTGAAGGAGCAAGGAATACTTTTGCTAATAAAATGCCCCTGTTTATATGAGAACATTCCAAACCCCTGTTTATTCTGTTATTCTGTTTAGAATAATATAAACAGATAGCTTGTGTTTAGTACAAAGTGACGGGGAATACATTCCTAAAATTGGGAAGTACAAATAAGATTGTAAATAAATAGTTTAAGGAAGTGTTGAACATGTAATGGAACCAAAATGTTATGTACCTAGTTCCATATATTAACTATATAAATAAGATTTAGTATGGAGCAGTATTGTAGTTATAAAATGTTATTTTGTTAGTAATTTAAAGTAGGAATGCAATATCTGTATGTAGATACCATTCCTATATTATAAAAGGTTTTTATTAAGTTACTGTGTGTAATCAGTACACAAAAAAGGTATGATTCAAAGTACCAGATTTAATAATCAATAAGTGTTATATTTTAATGGTTTAAAATCAATATTCAATATTATAATAGTAAAGGAACAAATTGTTAATAAATGTTATACTAGAATAGAAGGTCAGAAAAGGGTACAAACTAACTATATTAGTAAAAACAATGCAAATACAACAGATAAAATCTAGGCCAAATAGTAAATTTAGACTACTTAATAATTGACAAGTCTAGTCCTATAAACCAACTAAACTGATAATATTTATGTAAGATAAACCCACAATATAGTAATACAATGTAACTAATTCTTTATAAAGATATTGTCAGAAGATAAGTAAAATTATAAATAAAAATGGAATGTACTAACTAACATTTCAGAGGAGGAGTCATAGATAAATGAATTATATTTAAAAATAATAATTAACAAACTAAATTGCAAGAAATTAAGTAAAAATAGACAATTATGTCAATTTCAGATTCAATATAATAATAATTATATCAGAGAAAATGGCTATTATCTGGTAAAGAACAGGAAACACATATTTGAACCTAATTTCCAAAATGTAAGAAATATAACTTTTTTAAATGAAAACTTTATAAAACTATATTCATTAGTATCAAAATAAGCAAAATAGAATAAAGAAACTGAATATGTATTTAGTATTTCATACAGTTAATTAATGACGAAAATATTTTCCGTGTATAATGTATTCGAATAAAATGTATCGGAAGCTAAGATAATTTGAAACAATGTATAATATATATTAAATTGGCTAAGATTTTCAGGAGACGAAGGAAATGTGAACAGTTCATTATTATCCGTTGAAGCGACTACTTAAACGGGATTTCTGCTCTGCATAACCTTAACTATGGCGTCTTATAATTGAACCGAGTTCGGTAAAAAATTTTTATAAATTTTTATTTTGAGTTTTTAATTTGTGAAACGGTGGAAATAATCAATGAACAGTGCATCACTAATAAACAGAACCACACACGCCTAATTAATTAAAATAACACTACTACAATAAATTTTACAGACGAACGAACAAGGTTAATCCGACACATGTGACAAAGTGAGATAGTCATAATCACAAACATTTACACCAAGTGAACTATTAAACAATACACCATTAACACTCAATTAACTCCAGAACCATTATACACAATTGCTGAGACCAATAAACGGAGAAAGGACATCTTTATTGAAACAAATATTTCGTCGAGGTGTTAGACGTTCCACTGCGCATGATCCGGTCGGCCATTTTTGATTTGTCATCAACCTACTCCAGCTGTGAAGCAAGTGAATTTCTACATGGCACTGGTTTGAAATAAATATTATATAACTTCATTTATTAATTAATAACTTTGTATTTGTTAGTATTAAGGCATTTATAATTGTAAGTGTTATACTTTCTTGTCCCTACCCTTCTCTGGCTATTCTTAAATAACCGTTCAAAGAACTATTTTTTCATATACGATCAATGTAAATATTTTATCGACCGGCCCTGAGTAGAGTCGATACTGCTGTTATATATCGATTCTTATCGATAAACTTTAAATAATTTGTTAATAAACTTTATATTTATGCAATTTGGGTTTAATTTTTCTTTAATATACTTAAAGAATAAGTTGATCAAGGACACAGACTAACCGAAAGGCGGTATATACGAATTTAAAAAAAGCATCGAAGAAGAAGAAGTGCCGTTTCTTCGACTAGTACTGGAGTTAACCAGATTATCATAAAGTAATTTACAGAAAGTGACACTACTACACTAATAACCATAATACCACTAAATTATTAACCCCAAACAATAAACACGATTATTTTTTAAATATTAGCAAATAAGAACGACACCAAAATATTTTTCAGAAACAACAAAATTTTTTTTTTTTTAATAAATTATATTTTTATTTCAAATTGTAACAACATTATTATACAGATTTTATTTTGTAACCACAAGTATTGTGTTATATTACAAAAAATATATATATATATATTCAATCACTTTCTGCTGCAGTCCGTTTCTTGATGTATATAATACATTTAATATTTATAGGGAAAAAAGTATATCTTGAGGTAAACATATTTATAAATATTAAATGTAATATATAATATAAATGTAATATATAATATTAAATGTAATATTATATATATATATAGTGTATAGTGTGTGTGATTAAAAAGTGAATTGTGCGGAAAGTAGGATTCAACGTTTTGTCCCAGCATGAAAAACCCCCTAACAACAGCCTGAATTCTGCGAATTATTAATATTGGCCTCGTCAAAACGTTTACAACCACGGTCAAATGATCACGCAACCACCACTTAAAGCGGTTTGATACACAAAGTATGGCGACCTATAATTTATTCCAGGAACTACACGTTACGTTGAAAGTCAAAGTTCGTGGTTCACTGAAATCTGACAACTTAAGTTCACTCAACACATAATTTCATCAGTGGACACTGTCTCGTCTTTGGCAGTAAAAAACTGTTACCGAGTTAAATAAAATTGCTTCTAAGGGACGTCTGCTACACAAAAGCTTTAATTAAAAGCATAAAAACCGCATAGAAATAATGAATTATAAAAAGGACTTTAGGGTTAATAGGAAGGCTTACACGAACGTCATAACTGTTTCTTGATGACAAAAAAGCTAGCAGCTAACAAAGGATGTTTATGTTTTCATAAAAGAAGAAACATTGTTTGAAGCAACATACACCGCACAGTTTTTAACTGGTAGTAAAAACTTACTATTTCTGTCCAGTAAAACTTAAGAATTTCTGTTGCCACTTGAAGCATTTTCAAAAGAAAATTATGAATTAATCTTTAGACGTAAGGATTCTTATAAAAAAAAGATATATCTATAGATCTATACATATCTATCTATAAATATTGTAACTATTTAAACATATTTCAAAACATCTAACGATTACTTACCCCGATTCAGACACTTACCTTACTAACCACACAGAAGACTCCAAATTATTCAAGGTCGCCACGATGTCTTAAGGTGAAACATCGAAACCCCAACAGAAGACTCCAAATTATTCAAGGTCGCCACGATGTCTTAAGGTGAAACATCGAAACCCCAACAGAAGACTCCAAATTATTCAAGGTCGCCACGATGTCTTAAGGTGAAACATCGAAACCCTTCCCATTAAGATAATTTAGTTAAATTACCACTCACTTAATTCAAAACTTACCCAGGTCCGTTAGACGATTTTTTCGGCACATAAACGGGATATGGTTATGGCTAAATAATTATTCTAACACATGGTTATGATGTTAACAAATCTTATTTATTATTCCAAAGTTAAATTCTTTCTATTGCTCTTACTTTCTTTTACGCAATACTACAAATGATTATAAAACTTAAAATTGCTTAACTAAATTTTATGTATAAATTTTCATCGACAAACCAGTACTTCGCATCCACTCTCTCTCTCTCTCTCTCTCTCTCTCTCTCTCTCTCTCTCTCTCTTTAACCCCCCTAAATTTGAGATCTCATTCTAATTTCTGAATTTTTGTATTTTAAGAAACGGCAAATGGTTATTAAATGTTGGCCAGTCGATCTAGTTTTACGAGTACTTAGCTGCTGATGATATTCCAGTTGTTACGCCATCATTCGCAGTTCACTTTTTTATTAAACACTCCACCAAACGATTTAAAACTGTTAGATGCTGTTCATTATTACACTTTTCTCATAATTAAAGCTTTTTACTTGTTGTATTACACTTATACAACCAACATTGGTAGGCCTACCCTTAATTTGTCCGCGGACACTTTTAACTCAACCGTACGGTATCAAAATGTTCTGTCGACTGCCACGAATTGGGGCCCGCAACTGTATACTATCCGGGCCTTCCACGCATCGGTCACGTGGTTCCCCTGGATCCCCACTTCGTCCGTTGCCTGGACACATAGAAAATTCTGGAAGCTTGTCGAAGCCGGAACTGCGTTTCAATATTGGAAGACACGTGGTTCTTTCATGATACCCGCGTGACGTCAGGCTAATTACCAAAATTCCTCGCCTTATATGGTTAGGTCTACTCCGCTTGAGACGGCAATGCATACGTCATACTCGCTTAGTCACACCCTCCAGACTTCTAAATACGGATTTTACCAATGTTTACATAGTTTGGGAATTACTGAATAATATCAAAAAATGGTTCTGCCCTTTTTGATATTATATCAAATATATAATATGCCCGAATGGTCCCGTTATAATATCTTGTATCTATCTATATACTTCAAAGTGATTTCTTTTAATGGTTATAAGCTAATCGAAAATGGTTGGATATCATTGTACTCCAAAATTTTGCTGTTCATACTTTATAGTAAATGAGTTGCATATTATGGTCATTCCTGTTTTTTATCTTCATACTTATACATTTGAAACAGGTCTCAAGGCCCCTGGTAGGTAATTTTTAATAGTGATATTGGCGAAATTGGCGTTTGCAGAAATAATGACGTAGGAGCGGAACAGAAAAAAAGAAATGAATCCCTTTCACAGCATCTTTCCTCACGCTCTGTTTATTTAGAGAAAAGCTTACTGTATAATACTAATGACCAATTTAGATTTATCTCAGAAACATTCTTTCTGTCTTTATTTCCTTTACACTATGCCCAAGCTATTCAATTCCACTGCCGTTCGATAAACGTATTGCAATGGACATCTTCAATATTGAATTGACGTATTGAGGCGTTTTTCAAGTCCCTTCGTCTTCTATAAAGTATAAAAACGATTTCATCACTTCCCTATAAATTAACATTCACTTTAATTTTCAGAAAACCAGTTTCATATATTTATTATTGTTTTGTTTATTATTTGGTTGTTTTTTCTCATTAAGACTTATCCATATCTAACAGTTACAAAAGAAGTTTTGTTACCCGTAGCTGAGCAAAAACTATTCGATTTATTTTTAAAGTAATAAGATTTATTTAAGTTTCTTTATGTCCAATAGAAAGAATAGTTACTTTGTTGGCAGTAAATTCTTAAAACTGCAATTTATCCCTTAAATACAGTAGAATGGATTATTCGTTTAACCGCCTCTCCGTTACTAGTGGTCGCTGTCACTGGATCTTTTATTCTATCCCTGCAAAATTATACTTAGGCCAACCATTCTCTTTACTTTCGGGGAGGAGGGGGATAGTTACAAAATAAGTAATCTCTTCTTTGCCCATTTTGTAATCTTGTAGTATATATAACAATAGATTTTTTGATAAATCGCTTATCACTGTCGAACTGAATGTAGTAAATTATCTCCATCTGCTGCAATCGATGTTTTATCATCGCCAGAATTCAAGATAACATACTGTTATAAACATAATCACACGAATGCCTATATTGTTGTTATCATACCCGAGTATCTTGACCAACGAATATTACATGTGTGCAAAATTACTACAATACCCTCTCAAGCTTTTGCCAGTATTCGTCAACTTTATCATTCCTTTCCAAATTTATACGTTTATTACTGTATCTATTACATGATACTTTCGGTAGGTGTTAATAATATTTTTTGTATCTGCCATCTGAGGCCGAAATGCAAATTTCAATTCTTTATTCCTTGTTCTTTTATTTATCTCTAATATTCCTTCATCTGTTCACTGCGTCTCTTCTTCCTGTCTTCAGTCCACTTTGAAGCTGCGTTTTTCTCTCTCCTACCCTGGACTCCTTCCATTTTAACACTTTTGCCCGAAAAACGTCCCTTCCAATTGCTTCTTCTGCGTTTATATTATTTTTTTCTGAATCCTTTTTGACTTCTTTGATCCAACTTGACGTTGTCTTCTTTCCCCACAGATACTTGAATTAACCTATTTTGTTAACCTATTGTCGACTATTCTGTATAAATGTTTAAAAAATAATAGTATTCTAGTAATAAATATTTTTATTATATCCAAACTCTTAATATATTGTAAGATTATATAATTCCTCTAAAAATAAATTATTAATAATATCCGTAACAGTAGTAGTAATAACCTTGAAACAATGATGCCGCAATTGGTAAACTATTTTGCCACATTTTTCTTTTAAAGGTGAACAAGATTTATCTTTCTTCCTCAACAAGGGTTGCAATAAAAGTATTGTTACGACGGTTTCCTTTATTGTCGTATGGTACAGTGGAAAACAAAATACAAGACACCAATTCAATTAATAGAGTGTCGCACAATTATAAAACACATAACACTTCGCCACAATGCTTTGAACCGCAATGGAATAAATCGCCACTAAAAACTCAACTGACAAGCCGGCTGCTATGGCTTTATGTAGGACGCCCAGAGGTCCACTACAGCTTTCCCCCCTTACCGCACGCCGCGGCTTAATGCGTATCTCAAGTGTTCTTGGAACACACCAGAACACTACACTTGAATGACGCAACACCTGCCACACTGGACGGGGAAGTAGAGAACGTTCGTTTTCAGCGGTTCGATAACATACTCCTTACAGTATTCTAAATTTACAAATATTGTTTTACCTTTTCACGTGACAGTAGTCTATCTGAATAGAGTATTTGGATAACTTTTCACCCATATTAGGTTCATTAGATTAAAATGGTAGTAATATAAAAATTTAAATAATAAAAATGATACATATTCTTAATAGTTATGGTTATATTTTACATTTACAACTCTGATGCAACACATAGATGAAAATATTTCTAAATTTTCAAAGTTTTTATGGCGTACACACGCTTAATAACACTACAAAATTAAAATACGATATTGGAATTCCGTAACAAGTTTTGTTTTAACAAGTAGTTTGTATAAATTAGCATTTGCATACGACTTTGCCCCTGACGATACTTCTGGTATAAAAAGCTTCACGTCTTTCTCGGCTAATACATCTGAAGTTGTTACCTATGTTGTATAATAAGTTTTTAACTTTGAAACTATCCGTACTTAACTGGAGAGATCTCTAAAGGCAAAACAAACTTCTACCGCTAACTTGTAAAATGAATGGATCCGTTACACCGCGACTGGTAGTTTGAGCGTTGTTAGTTGCAATGAATTATCACAAAGTGAAATTAAGTAACTAGTGGCATAAGGATGATGAGGAGTCTGCTACACTTGCAACATCCGGTTTGTTTAATGACTTTACGTAAGGTGTGGAAGTTTATATGTAAAGTATCACGTTATCATATAACATCCTCAGCATCCTATAGTTTTACACTAGCGTCTACCTGAACGTTTTCCTATCCAGAATGTAGTAGCACAATGGTGGGGAGAGACAACAGGGGTACAACACTGCCGATCTATCGACGAGTCTAACAACTACGTCAACAGTGAGATGTTTTTGTAAACCTAACTTATAAGCCGTAACTTACTTTTGGTTTGTTTAGCAGTGTTTCTAAGAGTGTCCTCTCCTGTTTATAACTATTTATGTATAATAAATACTATTATCATAAATATTATTTATGATTATAATAGTTTATTTAATCGTAAGTGACCGGGTAACAGCATTCTGAATTATCTTAGGATTTGTGTGGCTCCAGCACCATCTATAACAGGAATTCGAAGTAATTGTTGCAAAATGAAATTATTTTGCAATCGATTCTGCTTTTGTCGGAAAACTTAAGTGAACTATAAAACAATGATAAATAACAAAAGTGTTATAATTTATAAATAGAAACGGATATACTTCTACACTATTCGAAATTTTCGCAGGTGGCCATGTCTCCTTCACATTTTGAACATTCGATATCTCTCATTTTGTACAACAATTGCACCTTAAACAAATTTAACGAATTAACATATAACAAAAAAGGCAATCTACTCTCACTGTATCTTTATTAATTAGAGTTTAAAAGTTTGTGTGGTGTTTATTACGCAAAGGAAAACAAATAATGCTTTAACATTTGTTGCATTAGGTTAAATTTGAACAGCAGGGTACGATTGCAACAATAGTGTGTATATAGTTCAACCAAATTGATATCAAGGAGCCCCAAAACGGCGGTAGTGTCCGCAGATATGACGGTGTTGTCTCCCCCCCCCACCCTTGTGCTGTTTTCACATTCTGGATAGGAAAACGTACAGATAGACGCTAGTCTCACTCACTATACTTGGTTACACTCGACTAACTAGTGTAAAATGTTAACAGTGTATCTTTTGGGCATGCATTAGATGTTTGATCTACTTCTAAACTAAATATATAGGCCTACTAGGATCAATTAACGCTTATTGTTTCCGCGTTTAGCACTCTGCGTTTACAATTACGTAAATCGGCAAGGTGCCGACTGCTCTCGAAAAGTCGGCGGGTGCAGTTCTACACGTTTCTTGGCTAGCGGACCACGTGCAGTGTCCTCTGTCAAGGCCGCACAATCAAGTAGCTTTCAGATTGTTCGAGCACTCTTCGATACGTAAATTATGTTGGCATTCCGTCAGAACTATGAAAAATTATTCTGGAACCACTGTGGGACCTATAAAAGCAACAGCGGCCGGCTTAGAATTAAGTTACACTTGGCGATATTGTAGAGTGCGGATTAAGTGATTGTTGCGGACTAGTGTAAAGTCATTATTGTGTTATAATTCGTTGGGAACTCTAATAGTTTACAATTAATTTTTGCGTGTGATCAAATTTAACTTGAGTATTGTATGAAAGTACCTTGTTGATTACAAATTATTATTTGCGCCTAATTAAAGTCGGTGATTAGTGGGTGACTCATTGGTGTGTGTATTTTGTTTTCACCGTACAATACGACGATCCGCGAGACCGTCGAACTATAGTGCTAGAACTAATCACAATTTGCAGGCCGGCCAGTATTGTGTGGGCGATAGCTTGTAACCGTTTCCTACGTGTAAACTCACGTGAATAAGGTACCATACATTTACATAATATACAGCTTTTAAATAAGTTTATGTCGCTATTGGAATCATGAGATAAATTATTTTCTTTCTTGTGCCTATCGACTATATTGTCACTGTAATCAGTATACAGATTATCATTGTCACTATGGATGACGTTTTAAATTAATTATTCCGTCACAATGAATAGACCAAATGTTTGCTAAAAACAGTGGCTTTGTAAGGTAAAGGGTAAAACTTATCTTATGTTTTAATATTTCCAAACGTGTTGTAGAGAACGTAATACAGCAGTTGGCAACCCTGCGTCCGCGGGCGCAAGTGCGCCCGTCGTTAAGGTTTGACGCGCCTGCAAGCATTTGTAATTTTATTTCCTTTTGAATGAAGGAACCCACCCGCATTGTACGTGTTTCGAAGTACTGTATTATAAAATAGTAGAAAACGTTTAAAACTTTACTTTTTTCTAATGCAATAATTATTGTAAATTACTGTTTTCAAGAAAAGGCCTTGAAAACTTCATTTATGTTTTATATGTGATTTTTTTCAAATTAAAATGTCTGTGCACTTTATAAAAATAAATATTCTTTCTATGGTAAGTTATTAAATTTATTTCCATTAAAATGTGTTCTTCCTTAATCAATTTCTTTTTTAAGTTTTGTTAGTTAAACATGCGTTTGCATGATGACAGATTGTTGATGACCTACTCCTAATGTGAAAAATTTTCACAAATTAATATGAATAATACTGTAAAGCTTTTTTTTGATTCGGTGTTTCACGTCGCTAAGTACAAGCGCAAGGATATTATAAAGCAACATTTAATGTTTGTAACGTCCAGCTATTGACCACTAATGTCCAACATCCAGCTCCGCACCTTTCTACCTTTCTATTTTCCATTAATAGGGTGGGGAGGGAGTGCGCCCATCAAACTGGTCCTCAGTTATACATGCGCCCTTATAAATTCAAAGGTTGCTTATGACTGGTGTAATGTGTTTGTCGAATCGTCTGTAAGAGATTTCTACAAGGTCGTAAATCCTTTTTCAGCTTGGTAACATGAATTCTTTATGTGTTCTGTGCCTAATTTTGTTTTCTCCCCGCTGGAATTCATTCATCGTGACATTGAGTGATGTCAGTTAAACGATTTTACATTTAGTAAAGGATGTAATTTGCATTATTCCCGCAAATACGTTAAACAAAAAGCGTAGTTTACGAATACCGGGAAACGTCTTAGTTTTAAAAATGTTAAACCTGGTGTATTTTTAGTGTATTTTTTTACTTTCATGTTCTGTAAGGAAATGAAAGTATGGTGATATAAAAAAAAATCGTGTTTGAGATAAGGACTGATTTAGATTGAGGGCTACCCTCAAAACATGAAGAAAATTCATTTTCCGAAAAGTGTCTGTGTACGTGTATTTGTGTGTGTGTGTGTGTCTGGTTGTCTGTGTGTAGAGTTTTTTTGGGCGAACGCTAACTGCCGCAAATTCAAACAGAATGAAATAAGTGTTTGCATATGTACCCTAGTTATAGAGGACTCAAAACCTACTGATTTTGGTGAAGATCGGTTAAGTGGAAGGAGTCGTTTACCTCCAACATTTTGTGTTTTAAGAAAGGTAAAGTACTTAATTTTGATAAATAAAGTATTCTTAAAAGAAGGTCATAATAATCCACCGTAGGAAGGTAGATAAAATATCTATAAATGAAAAGGGTACTTGAAGAGGGAATTCCAAAAAATCACCTGGTTATGGCCTTATCACCGGGCGTATTATTAAAGAATTACCGCGAAAAGGAATAGTACTCCTTACAGCGATATACAATGCAATTCTACGTCTTGGATACTTTTTACCTCAGTGGAAAGTGGCAGATATCATCCTTATTCAAAAACCAGGCAAACCATCTCATGATGTAACATCCTACAGACCTATTAGCCTGTTACCGATACTCCGTAAACTTCTAGAAAAACTTATTCTCCGAAGACTAACAACTGTGATTAAGGAAAACAACTTGATACCCGACCACCAGTTTGGCTTAAAAAAAGGACACAGCCCTATAGAACAAGTTCACCGGGTAGTTGAACTCATCAATCAAACTTTTGAAAAAAAGGGTTACTGTACCGCGGCCTTCCTTGACGTAAGCCAGGCCTTCGATAGGGTTTTTCACGTGGGCCTCCTTTACAAACTTAAAAAAGTACTTTCTCACACGCTATATCTTATTCTGAAGTCGTACCTGCATGAACGGTACTTTAGGGTTAAATACGGACTAGAAGTAACACAGTTGTACCCTGTCGAGCTGGTGTTCCACAAGGAAGCGTCCTTGGACCAACGATATATCTACCTTTCACGTCAGATCTTCCTACTTGTCCCTATACCCGAACAGCAACGTTTGCCGACGACAAAGCAATACTGCCTAGTCATGCAGATCCTGGCATTGCTGCGAGAATGCTTCAACAACACTTGTATCAAATTCAACGTTGGACGAAATCATGGCGCATCCTGATCAATGAAACAAAGTCTGTCCATGTCACTTTCACTAAGTGCAGAGGAGCGTCACCTCAAGTCTCTTTTAATGGCCATTACCTACCACAAGCGGACAATGTTAAATATCTGGGCATTCATTTGGATAAAGGCTTGACGTGGAAGACGCATATTTTCAACAAAAGAAAACAACTTGGCCATAAACTCAGCAAATACTATTGGCTGATTGGACGTAAATCCCCTCTGTCCCTTAGCAACAAATTACTCGTTTACAAAGTGGCATTCAAACCAATCTGGACCTACGGCATACAGCTGTGGGGGTCAGCATCAACGTCTAATATAGAGATTCTAGTGCAGTGAAAAGTGAGTGCTAGTGATTCTAATGAAGTGAGTAAGTGCAGTGAAAAGTATTTAAGTAAACTAGAACTACACCCTAATATTCTTGCAATAAATTTGCTAGACAATAGTGAAGACACTCATAGACTAAAGAGACAAAAAATACTAGGCCTACCATCTAGATTTAAGCACCCATAACCTTTGTGATTGTTGTTTCTTTTTGTAATCTACTTTTAAGGAATAACTGAGTTTGTTATCACAGGATAACAGCGCCACATGGTCAACACCTATTTTTTTTCTCATACAAAAGATTTGCTTATAGTATGTTATTTTTATGTTATAGGCTACTGATTGCAAATAGTAAAAAAAAAAAAAAAAAACTTGAAGAGGAAGAGGCTATACTTTTTGTATTGATGTTATAAATTTATTCGAACAAAAACTTAAAATATTCAATAAAATATTAACAATTGATATCGTTCGATGCTGCCACAACGAATACGTAAACAAAATAATTGTTTGTTTTAAAAATTTTACACATAACTTATCAGAAGTTCACAGATAACAAACGCTGGGCGGTATTCGCTTTCTTTTGCGTTATTTAAATAAAAGTTAATTAAATTAAAATAATTCTTAATTTTTAAAGTATTAAAAACTAGGTGTAATTCGTATTTTGATTATATTTCCCAACTTTTTTTACCAAAAGCATGCTGATATATTTGGTTTCGTTCTGAGTGTAGGCCTACATATTAAAAATAATTTTAAAATTCATTAGAACATAGAAATCATGGGTGATTCTCCATACCGATTTTTATATATATACTACGTTATCGGCAACGAAGCAGTAGGTTCTATGGAAATAATTTATTTCAGTTTGTTAAACATAAAACTCAATTTAAAAGAAACACACCTAAATTGTTAGAAATTATTGAATCGAATTCATGTAAATGATTTTAAGTATAAACCTTAGAACATGGAAGTCATGTATGGTTTTCCATACCGATATTTATACTCATTGTATCCTATGTAATACATTTTATTATTTACGTTCTTCATAATTCTGCTTAATGATAAATGTTATTAACGCATTAGACCAATGTAACGCATTTCTCGCTGTCTCCATAATTAATCTACCCGTATAATAATCATTACTTATTATAATTCCTGGTAACATAAATAATTTAATACTTTCTCTTTTTTTGCAAAATTCTCCTTCAAGACTTATTTTCTCTGCTTAACATCCAGAAATATTTTACCGATAGCGATTGTTAACAATTCATAATAGCGTCTAATTTTTTATATACGTTTCATTTTCTCTCTGTTCTTTACAGTACACTCAGTGAGGTCATTACCCCTTCGTTGTTTAGGACTTTCCACTTCGGCGGGAAGCCAGAAAATCTATATATCTTACTTGCCTTGATTTTTCAAATCCATGCCTGTTTATAAAATAATTATTATCAATAAACTCAAAATTATTATATGCCTTCCGAACATTTGATTTCTTGAAAAACTATAAGTGCTGTCTGTACCTTTTAATGAAAATGCAAATTAATTATTTCTAAAATTAAAATTTATCTTTAGGTTTCAACTTCCTTCTTTTACCAATTTTAAAACACAGAAATTCATGACTTCATAGTTTACTTGCTAAAACTAGAGAACTTCTAAATTAAAACGATACACAGACGTGTCTCTCGAAAATTATTTTCTATTTAAAGTTAATTCAAATTTTTTCCTTAAAAATTATCAAATTTAATTTAAAGTTCTTACTTGTGTAGGTTGAATACTTACCTGTTTGTGAACATGCCAGTGACGGAAGTTCTTCCACGGATTGGCCTGGCGGGGCTCTCTTGTATGACTGCGCTTTCTATAATTTTTCATTATAGTCTCTCAACACAGACTTAAACCCAATCACGTCCTGCAAACCAAATTCACAATCTACTTTCTGTAAGGTTTTATTTCGGTCTTAGTCATAGAATTTGATTAATTCACTTTACTGGAAAAGTAACATTTCATTGCATTATGCTGCATTTTTGTGGGGTTTAGAAGTTACATGATTGGTGTAGTAATTTCAACAACGTTTCAAAAATGTTTCCATTATATTCTGCTGCTTCTAAGTACCCAGGATGGACGGGTTAAGTCTGACGTCTTTCAAAATAATTGGCTGTTACTGAATTCATTTCATCAGCATATTCTACTCTTATTTTTTCACGAAGTCAAAAGCTGATATTTTGCTACACAAGCGCGCTGTGCTTTGTGCCTGTTTATTATTTTAGATTTTATAGTTTATTTGGGAGTACAGAACCGTTATCAATGTAATTTCGTTTTCGGATAAGCGCATTCCAAACAGCTACGCTTTGTCGCGTAATTGAACAGTTATTTTGGGAAGTATCCCGTTATCACTCAGTGGAATACGACGGTTTTATAACAAGTAAATTTTTGTTTCAAAGAGTACCCGGTACTTCTTTTTTAAAGGAGGCACAAACACAGTGCTCTAAGTGTATAAAAATTTCAGCCTCAGTGTAAGTCTTAGTAAAAGGGTAATCGCTTACTTGAATTTCGCACAGTACACATGAATTAATCTCCTTACTTTATTTTTGATACTATTAACGCGTACATTTTACACTTTTAACACACCAATAATATTTTTTTTCTATACTAAATGTTTTTAATAGCTGACCTTTATTTTAGAGAAAGCACGGCAAATAGAGAGCTCTGCTCCCCTTTGGACTTAAAATAACAGTGACCCAAGAGTAGAATCTGACGAAGTGTTGAAAACCATTAGTACACTACCGAAACAAATATTTTAGTAAAGACGATTCCAACCCACGAGGCGATCTATGTAATCTCTTTATAACGCCAAAATCAGAAATTTTGGAAATTTCTTATTTTGAGTAGAGATGTATCTTTAAGCGCCGTAACAGGGAATTGTTGTGTGAAACGCAGAGGTGACTGACAGGCAATAAAATCATATGTCAGCCCCAACACGCTCACGGCAAATAAGCTGAGTTCATCGCTCTCCGTACTAAGAAACGTTAAACTTTGACAACTACCTCAAATCCGTAGAAAAAAGGTACAAATGTAAACGAACTCATTTGAAGAGCAGCTGTAGGTATTAACAATAGACCAGAATACGTATACACGCCAGCTCCATACAGCGAAACAAAAAAGGGTATATGCTATTGAAAGACTCAAACGGTCAGCGACAGGACTTCGACCTTACTGAGAAGAGAGAAAGCTCGGAGTAATGTCCGAACACAAGTAAGAAGTGTTGATGGAAACAGAGACAAAGAAACGGACATACAAAGGAAGTTTGGTAAGGCCTTTAAGTAACAATAGTTGATGCCATTAGAACAACCAAGTGCACGAAAACAATACTTGACGAGAAAGTTAAGGGTTGCTTTGTTTACTCCAAAAAAGTGACAGGCAAGAATTATTGCTACAGTATCTAGCAGCGACAACGACCTCAGTGTAGTGACCTAGGGAAGGAATCTGGTGGGAATCCAAAGGCCTATCAGAGAAGTTATTTCGGAAAAATAGGTGGTCTCTAAATCTGAAGAGTCGTAAAGTAGAACCAATTAGAAAACAGCGTAAGAAAAATCAGAAGTAAGTGGGAGAAATATGGAATTCGATATAGGGACGCGAGAAAGGCGCGCTCGAGGAGTTTAACTAAAAATTTTGACGGAAACGAGTGTGTAAGTCCGCGACCGAGATTCCATAGTTACTGGACTTAGAGAAATTCGGTACGATGGTTAGAAAAGTAAGCTAGTACTAGAACAAATTTCGGTAAAGAGAAAAACTGTAATTTTACTAGTGACGTACAAGTGAATTAATACAACACAAATGATAATCAAATAACGCTGTAATTTAGTTGTGCAATTACGCAACAATAACTTTATCATCGAGTAACATTACGAGACGAACTAAACCCGTAAATAACAGTAATTCAAACAATAACGCAGTTAGTAAATAATAATCAATAATGCCTGTAGAAGCGGATAACTATAATAACAATTAACGCGAACTAATTCCGAGTGAGTGAAGTTTGGTGTTGTGCAGTGTCTAGTGTGACTCCAAGGAGACCACGTTACAATCTGCTAATCCAGAGGGAAATATCGCAGTTACGCCAGACGATCAACATGCCAACCACACCATTACCAGATTTGGATACATACCGCAAGTAAAGTTTTTTTTCCAAAATTAGTATTAGGTCCACTGTCTGTTCACTTAAAGAACTCATAAGAATTAATTAAAGGAATAAAATAAAATTTATTTAAAACAATATTAAATAATATTAGGAAGTTATGGAAATTAAATTTATCTATGAGCACCGATTTTAAATGAATCCAGATCAATAATTAACAATGTCGTAGTATATTAAATTTAAGAAAATTATTATTAAAAGTTTTGTCGTTGAATAAGAATTACAATATTTAAATTATTAGAGCTATGAATATGAGTAATGAAATAAGCTTTATGAAAATGAATATGTTTATATATTGATTAGAATTTATATAGTTCATGTGTCAATGATAAAGTATGATAATTAATCATATCTAATTGTAATAAATCGAAGAACTATTTATAAGAAGAATTGAGCATTTATTTATATTTTACCCTGAGATAATGAGCATAAATAGACAATATAACAGTAAATAAAATTATTGTCAAATTGGCGCCACAACAAAAGTGGGGCTAAATTAATTAAAAAGAGAAAATACACATAAATTAAAATATGTCAATTAATTCATGCTGAATAAAATAAACAAGTATTTATTGTTAAATTGACGCACACAACGTCGGGCATATTATATTGTTATATCTTCAATGTTTATCTTTCTCTTCTTCTGTTAGAAATGTAATACGGTACGTAAGTAAGGTAGATCAAGAATGACAATTAATAATAAGACAAAAATTAAATCGGTGTGTAGTTTCCCATATTCTTGATTAAAATTTGAATGGAAAGAAGAAGAGATGTAACATAAATATTGGAATACACTGAAGACACAGGTACACGCTATACCAAAATTCTCCTTGTAGAAATTAAAGAAAATTTTGAACAAGTGAAGAAAAGTTTATAACAATTAGTAAGAGGGAGAAATTGGCTTAAATGTAAACAAACATCACCTATTTATTTGTTTATATTTTAACTTAAGAAAGTTCATTAGAAACGTAAAAGTTATAGGTGGAAATTACTTAAAATAAAATGTTTAATAATTGCATAGAGGAAGTGAATGTATTTACAGCAGCAGTGTTTCAAAGAATTGCCAAGCAAGAAGACAGCATTTTTGTGGACTCTTTTCTTTCGTACGGAATGTTAATGATTATCATTTTACGGTGCTATTACACGCTGATCGCTGCGGAAGTACTTAACAATGGTTGTTTTGCATATCTGATAAGAAAATGTCACAGAACAGTCACAAACGTCAATTTAACTAAGGTTGTCGTGTGAGCGTTTGCGTGCGGGAGTTAATTCACAACAATTACAGTAATTATATTCCTAAGCATTGTTATTACTGCATCAACATTAAATCATTAAAAATGAATTACTTCTTTTAGATTAACGAAAAGCAGTGCAAAAAATTGCTTTCGTTCACATTAGCAATCTCGTAAAGGGCGTGAACCTCTGGAGAGAGATTAAGTGTTTCCTGTCACTAAATTGAAGCAACGTCAAGAATATCTCATTTATATCTAATAATGAAACTAACTGTGAAACAAATTATGGTTTCACATAATATATTATGAAACAATATAATGAATTACATATAGTTCGCAGCGAGGTAAAAGTATAATTTCCTTTAGCGAGTTGGAAGCCCAATGACACTGTGTTTCCCAGAATTATTGTCGAGTTACAAAAAAGATAGCTATTAACTAACGACTACTCATTTTTTAAATGGCTGTAATAATGTCAGAAATTCACGGCTTTTAGAAAACACGGCATACTGTAATAGGCTAGATTTGAATTAACGCCCCACATCGAGTGCGTGAAACTAATAATTGCACGAGCAGTTGTATGGATTGTAACTGTCTTGCAATCGATTGTACTAAATGTAATACATCTCATTTAAACCAGTATCCCCACAAATGTTTCTCCAATCAGTTGCATGCAATCGGTTGTTTAGTGTAATAGAAGCCTAACAGTTATCGGTGTCATTCCTTGAGTTTGTGTCCAATCCAGCTGTCATTTCTCGTTTTGTTACCCTCAGATACAGGAAAAGGGTCTACTGTGCAGTGATATTTTTTTTTTCATTTTTCATCTAACTTATTCATTTTCCGCTTTCAAATGCACATTTTACGAGTTTGTGTGTGTGTGTGTGTGTGTGTGTGTGTGTGTGTGTGTGTGTGTGTGCCTGTAAAGGAATAATATTATTTTACTTCCAAGCCCCGTAAGGAAATGGAAGTATTATTATGGCGAAAAAAATCGTGTTTGAGATAAGGGCTGATTATGATTGTACTACCCTCAAAACGTGAAGAAAAGTCATTTTCTGTAAAGTGTCTGTGAGTGTTCCTCTCTTTGTAGAATTTTTTTTCTATGGCAAACGATATCTGCCGCAAATTCAAACAGAATCAGTTAATTTGTTTTGCATGTTTGTCTGAGACTTAGACGACTCAAGGCCTGTTGAGTTTGGTGAAGATCGATTAACAAAGAGGATAGATTACCTGCAACGTTTTACGTTTTAACAAGAGTAAAGTAGTCAATTTTGTTAAATAAACTATTCTGAAAAGAAGGTCATAATAATCCACTGTAGAAAGATAGATGAAATATCTATAAATGAAAAGGGTAGTTAAAAGAGGGGGTAATTTTTTACATTTGATATTGACTTAATTAGTTTGACGAAATTAGATAAAAATCGGTATGGAGAAGCATACATGACTTCCATGTTCTAAGGTTTATATTTAAAACAAGAAGCAGAGCTAGATATGGTGACAAAACATCAACTAAGTGGATGCTTGAGTTCTGAAGAAATGATGTATCAGCTAAAATGGTACCCCCATGTCAGGTGGGTGAAGACTATCCTAAGCCTTCGTGAGGAAGGACTGTACTTTTGGATAAAATGTTTGTAGGTCAAATGAAGAGCTGTCTAAAGGGAGCTGTCATCTGATTCCTGTAATGAAATTGGACTCTCGCTGCCAGTTATCGGCCAAGGGTCAATGATGTCTATAGTGTTATCAAAGTATTTCCTGTCAATACTATACTAGTAATTTTTCTTTTTCAAATTCGAGTCTTTCTTTCTTTCCATTCGTCTTCTGATTTCCTGAACGACGTTTCTGTTCACCCGTATAATTATACATTTCTCAGCAAAACATTTCTTCTTTAATACGTTTGTGTTTTCTGTTTCACACCCACCATTCTGGTCCATGTCATAACGCTATATTCCACACAGGCTAGTAAATAATTAGCCATCAGGGAGGTCAAAATATTTTCCAGGAGGGGCAAACAATTTTCCATAGGAGAAAAATATTTATATATTTTTCATACACACACATGTGCACATAACAGTTTGTAATTCTTATATCATAATAGAAATAAATACGCAGATTGTATTAATTTATTAAAACATTTATTGCTTCAAAATATGCATAAAATTAATGGCTTGTAAAAGTTAGTGTTTGATCTCCATTAAGTAGTCCTCAAGTTTCCAAAGTTTTAATATTATGATGTCCGTAATCAAAACATCAGATCAGGTTGAGTCATCAGTCAAACTGATGAGTAAAGCTCAGAGTAAAGCTCAGAGTAAAGCTGCGAATCTACAGTGTACCTTTCACAGAAGAAACACGCAGAAAAGAAGGAGCGCTCCAAAGTCACTCATGGACCCTGATTATCTTGCAGGCAGGACTTTCTTCCTTGCTCTCCTTCATTACGAACATCAATTCGCCCTTCTTTAAATTTTCGACACCATTCCCAAACTGAACCATCACTCATCACATTTTCTCCATACACATTACACAACCGTCGATTAATTCTGCAGCACTATGACCTTCAGCTTGAAGAAATCTAATAACAGACAGAGTCTCGCACTTGGAGGCAATTTCAATTGTAGCTGCCATAATCAAACTGTCGTAACCACAGTAATAGACAAAATAACCATAAAACCAGTAGTTATAGGTTAGAAAAAAGCCTCAAAAATATTAATCAACAATCAGATTGTTGCTATGACAACAGAATCAAGTTTGACAACTCACCGGAGGTTGAAACAAAAATAGCCCTCGTATTTAACAACATTTTAAGTCATCACCATTAACTTCACACCAACACTGCATAGACAAGGTGCTGCCTCTTCCGTCTCCAGAGATCCTCCAACCATCTCTTCTTGGGTCTACCCAAACACCTGTATCCCTATAGGTTTGTATTTCCAGACTCGATTGTCCAGTCTGGAATCTGACATTATTTTCAAGAGTTTTTTCTACCGTTGTTTGTAAAATTTAATTTTTCACTCAAGTTAAAAACTTGTAACTCTTCCCTTATAGACTCATTCTTCATACAGTCTAGTTTGGATCACCTTTTGACTCCTCTTAAGAACGCAATTTCCGAGGCCTGTACTTTACTGTCTAGTTTCTTGGATGTTGCCCATAATTCACACCCATCGGACAGTACAGGGACTGCCATTACTTTGTAAAACTTTAATTTTGTATCTCGACGTAGCCTATTTTTAAAAATAAGGTTGATTGTCTCACAGATCGTTTGGAAGTTACGTAACTTAACACCATCATCATCACTTCATGGATAGGCTGTCTCCTGTTTCGGCCTCATGACTCCCGCAATCTTGTGACTCGTCTGTTTACACTACTGAGCTAGACCTCCGTAACGCTCATAACGTGCCTACGGCGAATTTTTTTTTGTTTAACTCTTGGCTCGTAAACGTTAAGAGAATAGCCATAACTTAATATCAATATCACAATTCCTGTCATCGCCAATATGATTTCCTAAATAATTAAAGTGATTTATTTGTTCTAGAATTTGATCATTAATTCACGTTTTTGTTCTTATTTGCCACATACCTTCGTGTTTATAGTAGAGCTTTTCATACTGTATTGTTGAAGTTGATGAAGAGTATTTTTAATTTTGTTTAAACCCCAAAGATTAAACAGCGTTAAACAAAACGGTGTAAATAAGTGTGACAGTAAGAGAGAGAGAGAGAGAGAGAGAGAGAGAGAGAGAGAGAGAGAGAGAGAGAGAGAGAGAGACTTATAATCAATCACAGACTCACATGCACGCCAGCGTGCTCAAACATACAAAAGCTAAGCAAGATAGATCGCTGGAAATGGGATAGAGGAAGTTAAATATCACGGTTGCTTGAAGGAGGTCACGCGTAAACCCCGCGGAACGTGACACAACGGGTAAGTGGTTCCAATGGCAATGACACGTATATGCTTCATTACAGTTAAGGAAAATAACTTTACACTCAGATGCTGTGGCAAACAGTTTGATATTAAAACTCTAATTACGTTACACCGTTTTGTATGTTTAACAGGTTACTCCTTAAATATACATTTACATGAATTTCTAATGAGCCCTTACCTCTAAAATGAGGATGATTTACAAAAAGCTATGTTTCAATTACAAGAAGTGCAAGAGAGTACTCACTGACAATTTCAATAAGAAAGACCAAAACTATGGCATTTAACGGTAAATATCCAGTTAGGACTAAGATAAACAACAGCACTTTAGAACAAGTGAACCGTTTCAAATATCTCGGCTGTGCAGTAAGCTATGAATCTGAATATTATATAAGAGAGAAGATAAATAATGTAAGGAATATTTGTTGTTCGATTCATAGAAATCTTAGAAATAAAACAAGACATAGCACAAGGATTAAATTTTACAAGACAATTGCAATAGGCGTGGGTCATGACAAAAAAGGAAAGCGGCAAGATTCACAGTGCTGAAATGCAGTTTCTTCAAAATACTTTAAATTATACATCGCAAGATAGAATAAAAAATGAAGATATCAGAGCAGAACTCGAAGTAGAGGACATAAATGAAATTATTTCAATTTACAGAAGAAATGATGGGATCATCTGCAAAGGATGACAGAGGATCGATTGCCGAAAGTGGCACTGAACTATAAAGCCATTGGTAGAATAGACGTGGGTCGTCCAAAGATTAGATAGGTACCGAAATAGGTTTATATAACCTAATCCTTGAAGAGGAGATGAAGAATTTTTAAATACAGGTTCCATGATACATTAGAGAGAGGGGGGACAGAAAAAGAGAATTTATTCAGCTGATAAGGTAAATAATTTTATATATGTTGTGTGCACAAGGTACACCTACTCTGCCAATCCTAAACCGTTCTGAAGATAAAGAAAAGCTGTAATATTATTAGTGTTGTATTAGTGTTGTTGTTGCTCTTTTTGTTGTCATTGTTCTTATTGTTATCGATAATAACAATAATTCATGACATTGTAGTCATTGGTATGATTATGATTATTATTAATTTTTTTGTATCGGCCATCTAAGGACCACATGCCAATTTCAATTCTTTATTGTTTGTTCTTTTCTGTTTCTCCAGTATTCTTTCATCTTTTCAGTGTATCCCTTCTTCCTGTCTTCAGTCCACTTTGAACCTGCGTTTTTCTCTCTCCTACCCTGGACTCCTTCCATTTTTAACAGTTTGCCAGAAAACTTCTCTTTCAATTGCTTCTTCTGCATGTATATTATTTTTTTCTAAATTCTTTTGGGCTTCTTTAATCCAACATGACATTGACTTCTTCCCCCACAGATATTTAAGTTCTGCTTTGTTAACATAATGTCGTCCATTCTTTATAAATGCCCAAAAAATAATAGTCATTATTAATTATTATTATTTTTTTATTCTTATTACTATAAGATAAACAAATCACTTCTGAAATGAATTTTCAGAATAAAGTTTCATGTAGACTAAAAAAATTCATATTATGTAGTAACGTGGATCGAACGCTTCACGGTCGTTGATAAAAAATATTATTATTCTGCGTTCTATATAGAAGGAAGACTCAGACTAGGCTCAGGTGATTGTAAAAAGACAAAAAAATGATCGAATTTTTATCGACGAGTGGTCAAATATAATGTAAACTTTGATCAAACATCAAATTCCCCACATGAATTTTACGCTTACATTTGTAAAATATTTGTCAAAATTTGTTTAGAACATTTGCTTGCTTTTCCAAGTGTATGAATTCGGTCATTCCTGTTGTAAGTGAATAATAAGACAATATAATATAGCAAAAATTTAATTGATCTCTTCTTGTCATCCCAACAGTAATAGCGTAGTCTTGCGTAATAAACAGAACTAGAGCAAATTTTTGAATTATAACTAACTTGTAAATAAATTTTTAACAAATAAGCATTATATTGAGTATTGTTACTACATATGTTATAGAGGACAATAAAACAGGTTTATTAGCAAACTAAATATGAATTGATAATGTGTACTTCAATAACTCTGTGGGAAACAGCTGATGAATACCCAGTTCTTGCTGACGGGTCTCTAACACGTGGGAAATATTCTCACCGCTGTTTATTATATCTTGTGTGATTGAAAAGTGATTTGTCCGGAAAGTAGGATCAAACTTTTTTCCAGTGTAACCCCCCCCCCCACTTCAGCCTGAATTCTGCGAATTATTAATATTGGACTCGTCTAAACGTTTACAATCACGGTGAAATATTCACGCGTCTACCACTTAAAGCGGTTTCATACAAAAAGTAGGGCGACCTATAATTTATTGCAGAAACCACACGTTACGTTGAAAGTCAAAGTTCGTGCTTCACTGAAATCTGAAAACTTAGGTTCACTGAACACATAATTTCATCAGTGGACACTCTGTCTCGTCTTTGGCAATACAGAAACTGTTACCGAGTTAAATAAAATTGCCATGAAGGACGTCAGCTACATAAAAGCTTTAATTAAAAGCATAAGCTCATGTAGAAATAATGAATCATAAAGAGGACTTTAGGGTTAATAGGAAGGCTTACACAAACGTATATCTGTTTCTTGATGACAACAAAGCTAGCAGCTAACAAAAGATGTTTATGTTTCTATAAAAGAGGAAACAATGTTTAAAGCTACATACAACGCACAGTTTTTAAGTGATGGTTTCGTCCAGTGAAGAATAAGAATATCTGTTGCCACTTGAAGCATTTTCAAAAGAAAATTATGATTTAATTATTTACACGTAGGTATCTTTAAAAAAAATATCTATATATCTATAGTCTACATATCTAGCTATGAATATCTTATATCTATAATACTTCAAAATGTTTTCTCTTAATGGTTATAAGCTGATGGATAATGGTTGGATATTTTTGTACTCCAAAATTTCGCTGTTCGTACTGTTACTACGGTCTAATGATCGTCGTGTGGTACAGTATAAAACAAAATACAAAACACCATTTAAGTCACTAATCACTAGCTTCAATTATCACAATTAAACAGTTTATAATTAACAATATAGTCTCTTACAACAACTCAAATATAAATTGTTCACACGCAATAAAATATCAACTAATATAAACTACAATTGTATTACAATTGTCCCGTATGTTTATAAAACACAACAACCACTTGAATTCACTGAGTAATCGCCCGACAATAACTCGCAACTCAACTCAAACTGAACTAAGCCTCGCTGAATACTTGTATTTATACCACGCGGAAAATCCAGAACACTACGCATCCAGAAAATTCCATACACTACGCATCAACTCTACACTAGGACGCAATTGATTGCGGCCTTGATACAGTGGGCGCGGCTGGCGACGTCTAGAAAAATCACGTTCGCACACAACATTACAGCCGGATTCCTCTGGAACATTCAAGAAACACGTAGATTGTTCTATAATGTAACAACACTTTACAGTCAAATGTGTTGCATCTTCTCAACATTTCTTTTTCTCATCTTCACACTTGTACATTACGAAACCCTGCAGGTCTCAAAGCCCTACAGGTAATTCTTTTAATAATGATAGGCCTATTGGCGAAACTGTTTGTTGGAGTAATGACGCAGGAGCGGAATGGAAAAGAATCAATGAATCCTTTCCACAACTATTGACTCATTCTCTCAGGCTTTGTTAACAGAAAAGCGTACTGTCTTTTACTAATGAAAGTATTGTTACGACGGTTTCCTTTATTGTCGTATGGTACAGTGGAAAACAAAATACAAGACACCAATTCAATCAATAGAGTCTCGCACAATTATAAAACACATAACACTTCGCCACAATGCTTCGAACCGCAATGGAATAAATCGCCACTAAAACTCAACTGACAAGGCGGCTGCTATGGCTTTATATAGGCCGCTTAGAAGTCCACTACAGCTTTCCCCCCTTACTGCACGCCGCCGGCTTAATGGGTATCTCAAGTCTTCTTGGAACATACTAGAACACTACACTTGAATGAGGCAACACCTGCTACACTTGAGGGGGGGAGTGGAGAATGTTCTCAGCTGTTCTACGCGGTTCGATAACATACTCCTTACAGTGTTCTAAATTTACAAATATTGGTTTATCTTTTCAATTTAATTAAATTGTTTACTGTGTTACATGTGACCACGTGACATTAGTCTATCTGAATAGAGCATTTGGATAGCTTTTCAGCCATTTTAGATTAAAATAATAATAATAACAAAATATAAGTAATTAAAAAGTGATAAATATTCCTATTACTTTAAAGACTCGGAACACTAGGTTTTTTTATAAGTAAAATCAAACAGTTTTACCTTACAGCCTTAACCGGTTTTCACCTTTAAAAGGCTTTTTCAGAGGCTGTCGCAGTTAGCGCTGTCCGTCTTGTTGTGGGTGATGAAATCGAATTTTGAAAAATCGATGCTGTGTGTGTTGGTGAGATATGTTCGAATAATGCGTGCGATTTGAATTGTGTCTGTTCGTTTAGGATGTCGTTACAGAGATACAGAATCGCTTACAAAACTACTAACAAAACAGAACACACACTATCAAAAAACACACACAAAGCACAAAACAAATTCGATCTACCCGGTGTTTACAAGCTAAATTGCTCAAATTGCAGTAAATTCTACATAGGCCAGACAGGACGTAGCTTGAAACAGAGATACATTGAACACACAAAGGTACTCCACTCCACTACAGAATCCACCTTTGCAAACCACCTCATTGAAGCAAACCACACATATAAAAACATCGACAATAACATGAACATTCTACACGTACACACAAAAGGCCGAAAACTAGACACTCTAGAACAATTGGAAATATACAAACACAAAAACAATTAAAAACGACATCCTAAACGAACAGACACAATTCAAATCGCACCCATTATTCGAACATATCTCACCCACACACACAGCATCGATCTTTCGAAATTCGATTTCGTCACCCACAACAAGACGGACAGCGCTACCTGCGGCAGCCTCTGAAGAAGCCTTTTAAAGGTGAAAACCGGTTAAGGCTGTAAGGTAAAACTTTTTGATTTTACTTATAAAAAACCTAGTGTTCCGAGTCGTTAAAGTAATAGTGATATTTAGTTAAGTAACGGACACGTCATGGACAACGAAATCCAAGGATAAATATTCATAATAGTTATGGTTATATTTCACATTTACAACTCTGATACGACACATAGATGGAAATAATTTTAAACGTTCTAAATTTTTATGGCGTACACACGCTTAATAACACTACAAAATTAAAATACGATATTGAAATTCCGTAACAAGTTTTGTTTTTAACAAGTAATTTGTATAAATTACATTTGCATACCACCTTGCCACTGACGATACTTAAGGTGTAAAAAGTTTCACGTATTTCTCGACTAATACATCTGAAGTTGTTACCTAAGTTGTATAATAAGTTTTAACTTTGAAACTATCCGTACTTTACTGGAGAGATCTCTAAAGGCAAAACAAACTTCTACCGCTTAACTTGTAAAATGAATAGATCCGTTACACCGCGACTGGTCGTTTGAGCGCCGTTAGTTGCAATGAATTATCACAAAGTGAAATTAAGTAACTAGTGGCATAAGGATGATCAGGAGTCTGCTACAAATGCAACATCCGGTTTGTTTAATAACTTTACGTAAGGTGTGGAAGTTTGTAAAGTATCACGTTATCATATAACATTCACAGCATTCTCTAGTTTACACTAGCGTCTACCTGTACGTTTTCCTACCCAGAATGTGAAGGTAGCACAATGGTGGGGGAGACATCATAGGTCAACACTGCCGCCCTATTGACTAGTCAAACAACTTCGTCAACAATGAGAGCTTTTGTAAACTTAACCTGTAGCTTGTAACTTATTTTCGGTTTGTTTAGCGTTGTTCCTATAAGTATCCTCTCGTGTTTATTAACAATTTAAGTATATGATTAAAATACTATTTTGTTTAATCGTAAAAGACTGAGTAACAACATTCTCAATTATCTTAGTGATTTTGTGAGCCCCAGCATCATCTATAACAACAATTGAATAATGGTAATAAAATGAAATTATTTAGCAATCGATTCTGCTTTTGACGGAAAACTCAAGTGAACTATAAAAACAATTATAAATAACCAAAGTGTTATTTTCTATAAATAGAATCGGATCTATTATAAACTATTCGAAATTTTCGCAGGTGGGCATGCGTCCTTCACAAATTGAACATTCGATGTTTCTCATTTTGTACAACAAAAGTTGCACTTTAAACAAATTTAACGAATTAACACATGGCAAAAAAGGAAAACTATTCTCACCTTATCTTGAATTATTAGAATGTAAAACTTCTCTAAGCGGTGTTTATTACACAAAAGAAAACAAATATGCTTTCACATTTGTTACATTAGGTTAAATTTGAACAGCAAGGTACGCTTACAACAATAGTGTATAGCTCAACCAAATTGATATCAAGGCGCGTCAAAACGGCCTAGTGTCAGCAGATACAGTGACGGTGTTGTCTCTCACCACCACTGTGCTGCTCCACATTCTGGATAGGGAAACGTACAGGTAGACGCTAGTCTTACTCACTATACTTGGTTACACTCGACCAGTTACTGTAAAATGTTAACCTTTTGGGCATGCATCAGCTGTTTGATCTATTTCTAAACTAAAGATATACGAGGATTAATTAACGCTTATTGTTTCCGCCTGTAGCATACTGCTGTCACAATTATAGAAATCGGCAGGTGTTGACTGCTCTCGAAAAATCGGCGGGTGCAGTTCTACACGTTTCCTGGCTAGCCGAGCAGGTGCAGTGTCCTCTGTCAAGGACGTGCAATAAAGTAGCTCCCAGACTGTTCGAGCACTCTTCAATACCCAAATTATGTTAGCATGCCGTCAGCAATATGGAAAATATAATTTAGTTACACTTGGCGATATTGTAGAGTGCGGATTAAGTGACCGTTGCAGTTTAGTGGAAAGTGATTATTGTATTATAATTAGTGCGGGACTTTAATAGTTGACAATTTATTTTTACGTGTGAAAAAATTCACAAATTGTTATTTGTATCTAATAATAGTTGGTAATTAATAATTTCATTGGTGTATTCACCGTCACGTAGTTTCAAAATGTGTATTTGTATCATTACATTCGTTATCGACAGTACTGTAAGTGTGCCTGTGTGTAATAAAATAGAAGATGCACGAGCAATGTCTGATTTTCAATTCATGTAAAGTGTAGCTATTTTTTAAAAGAAGACGCTTAAAATACTTTTCTAGTTTTACGAGTGTCCTTTGTGCATGTAAGACACTAAATATACACCACTTTGTAGTTGTGTGCGTGTGTGTGTGTTACGGTGGGGTGAGAGAACGTGTTTTTACGGATATTCCTCCCTCCACACAATGTATATAATTATGAGAAACAAATTAATTTTCTTTCAACACGAACGTTTGTCCATAGCTATTAACGCACCGTATTTAGTCAGAATCTCATTATATGGTAGACTTTTCTTTGTTACCGAGTTCGCCCATTACAGTACCTACGGGAGTTGTTAATATTCACGTTACCTCGTGCTCAAACTGTAGAAAATACTAAAGTTTTAATAACTAAACTTTATGAAAAATGTCAAGTTGGTTTCCACACTTGTTATCACAAAATTGAATAAATAATTGTATATTAAAAAACACATTAGAGACCGAAATTTAATTACTTTTTTAATGAATAAAATCTCTTTATTATAAAGTGTGTGATGATATATTAAAAAAATATCAGTATAGAGAACCATACATGACTTACATGTTCTAAGATTTATATTCAAAATCATTTACTTGAATTCAGTTTGATAATTTTTAAAAAAAAATCCCCCACCCACAAACTATTTTCACTAACTTGCTTATAGATATTTTTGTTATTCTGGAGTAGTCGTTTAATATAATGTTATTTTCGAGTCACTTTATTTATAAAACTTAGGTACTTTATACTTATAAAGAAACTGAACTACGCAGATAATCACCCATTAATTACATATTTTATTTATATAATTATGTAATATATGTGGCCACAAATTATTTTTTTGTCGTGCTGGGTAGTGGTTGCGGATCTTCGCGCATAGATGATTTAAATTAAAATAAAAAACATATAATTTTATTGCCTGGCAACACAATTATTTTATTTTTAACAATTACCATTGTTTGAAAATATTAAATGCATTTTTATCTAATTTCGTCAAACTCATTAAATCAATACCAAACGTAAAAAATTACCCCCTCTATTAATTACCCGTTTCATTTGTAGATATTTCATTTAACTTTCTACAGTGGATTATGATTACCTTCTTTTCAGGATACATTATTTATCAAAATTAACTACTTACTCTTGTTAGAACGTAAAACGCTGCAGGTAAACTACCCCTTTTCTTTAACAGATCTTCACCAACATCAATAGGCCTTAGGTTTTCTACAACTCAGACACACATGGAAAAATTATTTTATTTGTTTGAATTTGCTGCAGTTATCGTTTGCCACAGGAAAACTCTACACACAGACACAGACATTTTACGGAAAATGAATTTTCTTGACGTTTTCAGGGTAGTACATGCAGAATCAGCCCTTATCTCAAATACGATTATTCCCCCATCATCGTATTTTCATTTCCTTAAGGAACATAGAAGTAAATAATATTATTCCATGAAACACACACACACGCGCGCGCGCGCGCGAGCGTAAAATGTGTATTTTGAAGCGAAAAATGAATAAGTTGAGTGAAAAATGAAGAAAGAAACTATCACTGAACAGTAGAACATTTCCCTGTATCTTAGCGTACCAAAAACAAGAAATTAAAGCTGGATCGGAAACATACTCAAGGAAAGTGTCTACTGATAATTGTTTGGCAGCTATTACAATAAACAACGGATTGCATGCACATGATTTCAGAAAACGTTGTGGGGCATTGTTATAAATGAGGCCTATTAAACTTACTACAATCAAGACAGTTGCAAGGCAAACAACCGTTCGTGCAACTTTTAGTTTCACGAGCTCGATGTGGGGAATTGATTCCAGTGTAGCCTGTTACACTATATAACCAATTGCATCCAATTAGCTTTCGCATCCATTCTGTGGACAAGAACAAATTTAACGACATGGGGCCAAGAGAATATGTACAATTTTTTACTAAACCAATATCAAGAAAAGAAAAAATAGGATTTTATTGAAACAAAAAACAATACAAAATTTCTAGTTTTGTCTAAATTTCACTTGCTGAAACTATTTCTTACAGAACAAAAGTTTCTCACATGCTGAAATTTCTCTACACACTATTTAAGAAAGACATTTCTTGTCTTTCATGACATGGAACATTTTAAGGCTTTGTTCTGGAAAATGAATAAAATTATGGTTTAAATTATGTCTAAAACCACCCTCAAGCTTCAAGGAACAGGGTGGGAAATTTTTTTTTTATCGTATCAGTTTAGTTTCTCAGGTAAGCCCGGACAACCGAACAAACAAACTTTACTTCTTTATAATAGCAGTATAGACGACATGCTTACTTAGCGACTGATTGCAGAGCAGTTGCAACATGTTTTAACTACTATGCAACTAGTTTCACGGAGCCTTGAAATCAGTTGCATACAGTCCGTTATATAATGTGATACTGGCTTATTGAATACAGTTCCCTCACGAGACTGGGGGCAAAGATGAGCTAGAATACTGAAGCCCCTTGAGTGCCCACAATAGGGGGGGTCTTATGAAACGATGCAAACAATAGTACCCACAAAAGAGGGGGTCTTATGAAACGATGCAAACAATAGTACCCAAAAAAGGGGGGGTCTTATGAAACGATGCAAACAATAGTACCTACAAAGGGGGGGGGTCTTATGAAACGATGCAAACAACATTACTGCGGTGACGGTGATTGTACGTATTTTTACGACGATCTCACGTATCGTCGTGTGGTGAAAACAAAATACAGACACCAATGAAGTCACTAATTACCAACTTTAATTAGTCACAAATAACAATTTGTAATCAACAAGATACTCACATACAGTAGTTCAAGTTAAATTTGTCCACACGCAATAATAAGATTTCCGCACTAATTATAACACGGCAATCATTTTCCACAATTACTTGATCCGCACTCTACAGTCTTGCCAGGTGTAACTAACTCACAAGCCGGCCGCTGTTGCTTATTTAATTCTCTCAGACGTTCCAAAATCATTTTCCATTCTTTTGTCGGTATGCCAACATAATTTGCGTAGATAAGAGTACTCGAACAATCTCGAAGCTACTTGAGTGTATAGCGTTGACAGAGACACTGCACCTATTCGACTAGCCGAGAAACGTGTAGAACTTACACATAACTGCACCTGCAGACTTTCGAGAGCGTAATGTAATTCCAGTAGCAATATTATTAACCTGAGGTAATGCGATGGTTGAGTCCCAATAAGGGAATAATATGAACAGGAGATTGGCTATTACACCATCCTACTAGTGTGCGGTTTCCTTATGGTTGTTAAAATTCAAATTGTTTTATTATGGCTGATAAAATATTTTACAAAGATCATTATAATTCATAGTTATCCACGTAACTTAAGTTATCTTGATAAATGTGTTTCTGTATTGTGAATCTCTTCTCTCTCTTTCTCTCTCTTTCTTTCTCTCTCTCTTCATCTATCTATCTATCTATCTGTCTGTCTATTTATCTGTATATCTATCTACGTATCTTTCCCCTCTACCTGTTGATGAAAATTTTTTTTTAACCAATACACAAAAACGTTTATTGTAATCCTAAACTGAAAGCTGCTGCTGCTGCTGCTGCTGCTGCTGCTGCTGTTGCCGCTGCTGCCGCCGCCGCCGCCGCCGCCGCTTCTTCTTCTTCTTCTTCTTCTTCTTCATTTCAGGATTAGGCGACATCATCTGTTCCTTTCTCCATTTTCAAGCCGTCTTTTCCCACATCTCTTTTCCCGCATGTTGTAAAACTTGTTGAGGTAGCCTTTATGTTTCCATTCTACCTATACATTCAACCTATCTCAGCTTAAGGTTCTCGATTCTTTCATTTACAGAGAATATATCCATTGTATGTCTTATCACGTTGTTTCTAAGTTTATCGTTTCCTGTACATACCATTACGTATCTCAAGAAATTCATCTCTGAAGCTTGTATATGAATCGAATCTGTTTTACATAATACCAATATTTTGGAACCGTATAGAAGAGTGGGGACGGCCATAATTTTATAGAACTTCATTTGATTTACCTTTTTTGCTTTCTTCCTTTCAACAGTGCCACAAATCGCCTGAACTAAACTGAAATCAATGAACATTATTGTTATTTTGCCCATTATTTATATCAATATATTTTTAGTTCTTTTCTTAAATTTATAATTGTTCTATTACATAGTTTATATGCTTGTGTACTGATAAACTATTTGTGAACTTGTTACACTCTTCTGTAGTAAAAATTCTAAAATATTTGTTATAATGAATGTGTGTGTGTGTTTAAAATACGTTTGAATTCTACTTTACTGTTATATGACTTTAATTTTGTATTTATTTCCTATGAAAACGCATGCCGTTCTTTATTCATATTAAATAAATTCAGCGAGACAGTAAATTCGCCGGAGGCAAACATAATTTCTTGTTGCAGCAACCGTCGTGGATCGAGTTGTGTGAAATTGTTAATTGTGTCTAAGCTTCTAACGGTTCACTGAACTTCGTGAATGACATATTGTTTTAATATATTTTTACATTCATATAGATTTATTTAATATTAGTTTGTTTTAAATTGTGACTTTAAGTTGTTTTGTGCACCGTTTTTAGACTTGATTTACCCACACACCTGCGTCCTATTGGATTGTATTTTCAGACTTGTTTGGTTAGTCTGAATCTGATATTCTTTCTAAGTGTTCTTACCACCGTTGTTTGTAAACATTTAATTTTTCATTCAAGTTCAGGTACCTAACAAATAAAACACGGGAGGAAACCCGAATTCAATTTACAAAACTGTGTCTGCCCCTACATTCCTGCATGAAATATACTCTTGGTTAAAGGGATGTGCAGAGGATTCAGGCAGTTGAAATGAAATTTCTAAGAGGGAAAGAGGGACGGAAGGTTGTTCTCTCCTGGATCGGAAAAGGAACGTGGATATTAGACGCGATTTAAACGTTGTATCGGTCCACCAGAAGACTGAAGACCACAGAAGGTGATGGTGTGAACACTTGAATTGCATGGCTGATAACTGTCTGCCCGTGGCTGCCTTTGATTATCGCTCTACTGAGAGATGTCGGTAGACTGAGGGAGAGATGGGTTCCGGAACAGGTCTAGGGCATATTCTTGAAATTGTGATGCTGATGATGATGACATTAAAAACTTGTAACTCTTCTCTTATGGCCTAATTTCTTATACGTTCAGTTTAGAACATCTTTCAACTTCTCTTAAGAACGCCATTTTCGAGGCCTCTATTTTACTGTCTTGTTTTTTGGTTGTTGTCCATAATTCACACCCATAGGACGGTACAGAAACTACCATAATTTTGTATCTCGACGTACCTTGTTTCTAAAAATACGGTTGCTTGTTCCACAGATCGTCTGGAACTTACATCACTTAACATCAATGCCATATTTCTATCATATACAATAACATTTCCCAAGTAATTAAAATGTTCACCTGTTTTAGAATTCGATCACTAATGACTGATTATTTTTGTTCTTATTAGCTCCTTACCTCAAAATGTCATAACTTTTGTTTTTATAGTGGTGATTTTCATGTCGTATTGTTTGGAGTCTGATGAAAATTTGACGATTCATTTTATTCTAAAAGCTTAATTTTATTCTACTATCTCTTGGTTATAGTACACATAAATTGTGTGTGTGCGTGCGTGCGCGAGTGTGTGTTGTAGCAACACTTGTTTTCTGTTTTCTTTGCCCTATTATTAACTCTCGTTTCTGTTATTAACAAAATAAGGTCGAAATACACACACAGTACGCGCATACGCACACAGTTCTGCCTGTTTTTGTTTAACACTGTTGCTTGTGTTGAGATTTATTGTATTTTAGTGTCACTGCGTATATTGCTGTCAACCCTTAATGGTTGGTACTTAATTTTAATGGTCCACCACTGGAGGAGGGGGTTTAAAACTTTTTACAGGTGCGTGGGACATACTTTAATACTTGGTTTAAAGTATTTGGGTAGTGTAAAAAGTTCCGTGCATCACATACTATACTCACTATGATTTCATTATTTGCACGCTACTTAGTATCAACGAGTTGTTTAGTATTAGTTTGACAGTC
Source organism: Magicicada septendecula (assembly GCA_034769895.1). Taxonomy (NCBI): domain Eukaryota; kingdom Metazoa; phylum Arthropoda; class Insecta; order Hemiptera; family Cicadidae; genus Magicicada; species Magicicada septendecula. The sequence continues at coordinate 375,823,185 of CM068375.1, read as the reverse complement.
CACCACAGTAAGTGTTTCAAGCATTTCTTAACAGTGTTTGAGTGGCATTCAGCCTTAACTAATCACATGGTAAACTTCAAAGACTCATTTGTAATAAGATCGTATAATATGTATTATGATATATTGACCCTAGAAGCAATAGAAACAACCCGCGCAGTGGTCGCCCTCGTGAAGTGATGACGCAAGAAAAATGAAAAAATTCCACAACAGCGCTTTGGCAGATCACAAAGTACAAGACCAGTGGCGGTTCGTCCATAAGGTTCAATGTTTCAGTGAACCCCCCTAAATAATTTAAATATGTTTAAGTATTTGTTGGGATAATGATTACATATTTAATTAACAAGATTTGCGAGATTAATATTGTTGACGGAAGAGTAATGTACGAGAGGCGAATTGATCGCTATTATTGCTTGGAGGTGCAAAGTAGCTCTCAGCACACCGTAGACTGTGTAGACAGCTTTCGTATACATAGTGACCGGTGTTGATGTTACTACCTCTGCTTTCCATTTCTCCCGCTAGTGCGGTGACCCTATAACATTTTTATTTGTAGATCAGTATACGCAAAATTACATTCAACAGTCGCTAATCCCGAGTGTTAGCGACTGAGACGAATAGTTTTAATGAGGTCAGAACCGCACCGACCGGGAATTTTAACATTTTCATAATACCGCCAATCGCCATTATTATGATTTTTGCTGATCGAAGCGTGTATAAACTCTAAAGCGTTTGGTGGTATTTTTGTGCATTAAGTGTTCAGATGTTTCTTATTTTTGTGTTCAGTTCGTTGATTTGGCGATATTACCAAATAGATTTAATATTGTTCAATCTATTTTAAAAACAAATTTTTCTTCTCTCTCTATTAAAGATAAATGCAAAATTAAGGTAGGCCGCTTTCCATATTAAATATTAAACAGTAATATTTAACTATCTTTCAATTTTAACTATATATTTTTATAATAATTTACAAATAGCGTAAACCCAACTTAATATTAGGCCTACAAAAGTTGTCAATAGTTATGTCCTCATGTTGCGACCCACACCGTGTGTTATTTGGAATAGGATAATTGCTTTTATAGTATAATATTAGAAGCATTCAACCCCCAACTGTCAGAACCAGAGCCGCCACTGTACAAGACAATAAAATATTGCAGACTGTTGACATATCACCGGAATTCTAAAACAATATCTTACACAAACCATTTCAGTTTGGGAAAGCTTTATGCTAAATAGTGGCCGCTTTTGCTTACACATGAAGAAAAACAATGTTGAAAGGATGAATTTACCAAATGTTAAGCAATCTATAAGCGCACTCCAACTTTAACGACCACTTAGGCCGTTACGCAAAATTTAATAACTAGGCTACTTGGCCTAGAGGAAGTAAAAAGTGTACTGAAGCCCAAACAGAGTAACAGGATTTGCAATCAACACTCTTGTAACCAGTAACAATTTTTTATTTGTGCCATTTTCTTTAAGAACATCAATTTAAGTTATCACAAAATTTTTAATTACAAGTCTTTCAAACAGTTGGATTCAGTTACAGTTTTATTTAAAAGAGCTGGAGTTCTTGTACCATTTTCTTTAAAAGCATTAAAAAGATGTTTAACCTGAATACCAGGGGGCCAGTCTATTGAGTTGTTGTTGACTGAAGTTTAATAATTAGAACGCTCCCACCTGTACTTTTGCTGAAGAACTCAAATGGTACCATGTTGACCAGTGTGCCATGAGTGCTGCAGTGTGTGGATCATCCTTAGTGTGTGGTGAATTTCCAGCGAGTCTCATTCCGGGCAGATGTCCTTCGGTAGTTTGTAGAAAGAGTATTTCTGGGCCTGACGGCTTCAGGGAGCATCCTGGTGCACTGCTCTGCGGATAGTGACCGGTGTTGGTGTTACTACCTCTGCTTTCCATTTCTCCCGCTAGTGCGGTGACCCTATAACATTTTTATTTGTTGATCAGCCGTTAGGCAATACACCTACACCCATACACTCTTTCGCCTTGGAACACAGACACCACACTCACTGTCAGAATTTCTATCAACATTGTATCTGCTCTTATTTATTTAGCATGGTTTATTTTATCCAGTTGCAATCATTACTTTTGTTTAAATTTACAATTTGATTAAACTAAATATACAATTACATACAATGTCACCACGTGTTTCAAGACCGGATGTAACGTGTAAGTCAATTTTACAATAGAAATGTATTACAATGAAATAAGCTTTATAGACGCCTGGGCCACACACACACATACACAGATATAACACATAACCCATCATTAAATAAACATAGAATAATATAATTGAGCCTCACCTGAAAACCGTTTACTGGCTTACGAAGTCATATGGAAAGATCTACGAAGTACTTAACCCTGGGCCGTCAGACCATCGAAAACTCTATTGGAAGGTTGGCGAAGAAATGAGAGTGATCCCTGAATTCTTCGGTCTCACAATGCTACATAAAATCGACTTGTTTCGATTTGCCGATCATAACCTTTGGTAAGCTGTTTACTAACCGTACAACGAACAGCTGATACGATTGACCAGACCTGCTAGATTGCGTTGCCAGTCTTGGCAATCACATCTTAATAATCCAGTGAGCTGTGGCGCACAACTCCTACGCGCGTTGGCGGCACTGAACGTTCAAATCACGCCGGGAAAATTAAAACCACGGCACACAACCACATTTATTGTTGATTCGTAACCGTTGATGACACTCGGGTCAACCACAACACATCTCAGACAAAAACAATTGATCAAAAGGCAAACCAACACGAGTTCGAAACAAGGAAGACAATTACGTGTGCTGCTAATGTTATGACGACTGGCCCTGGACGGCCCGGAATCTTCATTAGTGGGCTTCAAGTAGAAACATTAACAGCAAGTATTGTGTGAACTTATTACAGCATCTAAACGACAGTATTACATAGAAGTGGCTGCGTTAAACAAATAATATTGTTTTACCAAACAATTCACCAGCACACAAATATCAAATGTTTCGTCAGCTAGTATCAAACAAATAAAGGATTTTACTATCAAACAAATAAAGGATTTCTTTACTTTATTACTCACAGTATTTAGCCACCAACACCTTCTAGGTCGAGATACAAAATTTTAGATACGAGCCTAAAGCAAAAACAGATGTGGGAAGACCACACAAAATATGGCTTAAAAATAGAGGCCTGAACAGGTGATGTCGCCTAATCCTGGAATAAAAAAGAAGAAGAACATGTTAAGTTAGATAAATTTCAGACGATCTCTGGGACAATCAACCGTAGGGCCTACTTGTAGAAACAAGGTTCGTCGAGATACAAAATTACAAATCTACAAAGTTATGGTAGTCTATGTACTGTGCTATGGGTGTGTTATGTACAAGACTGTAAGAAACAATACAGTAAAGTACAGGCCTGGGAAATGGCGTCTTAACAGGAGTTATAAAAGTTATTTTAAACTCGACCGTATAAATAATGAGGCCATAAGAGAAGAGTTAAATGTTTTTAACATCATCGTCATCAACACTCCAAGGATTAGGCCCGAGACCTGTTCCGGAACCTATCTCCTCCTCGGTCTACCGACATCTGTCTTTCCAGTAGGGTGATAACTCAAGGCAGCCACAGGTAGACCGATATCAAGTGTTCACACCATCTCCTCCTGTGGTCTTCAGTCTTCTGGTGTAACGATGCAACGTTTAATTCGCGTCTAATATCCTCGCTCCTTTTCCGATCCAGGAGAGAACAACCTTGCGTCCCTTTTATAAATATAATTTCAGCTGCCTGAATCCTTTCTACGTCTCTTTTACTAATAGTCCATGTCTCACTAGCATACAGGAATGTGGAGATTGGCCAAACAAGTCTGGAAATACAAACCTATAGGACACAGGTGTTTGTCTAGACCCACGAATATTAAGTTACCGATGCAATTTTGAAGATCTTATGAAATCGGCTTGTAAGTCTGTCATAACCACTCTAAAATATCGTTGAAAAAACGTGTCGAATTAAACAGAGATTATGTTGATAAACAAATAAAAATTTAAGCAAAAAGGGGTTGTTTATTTTATTCAGGCTGAATTTTTTGTGTTATTAAGTACTCCTAGTTTGGCTAACTTGTTCCATCCTATTTATTTTTTTCTCTATCTGGAAATATTGTGAAATGACAATAGTAATTTATTGTTCCTATTAATGGTATTATTAAAATTACACGTTTTGTTACTATGAATATAATTAACACAAAGTAATGAGAAAGCAGACTCTCAAGGAGGTAATCGTGAGTAGAGAAGATATTAAGGCCTCTTCCTTGGGTGCCGCTTCATGGAAACCATTGATGCATGTACTTGATGAAAATCAGATTCGTTTATTATAACCGATATTTCACCGGTTTATTATTTTATTGTACTTCACCGTCATGCACACACCTACGGTTACATCAATAAAGACGTTAGACCAACAGATTTGTACCCATTTTCAGGCGAAAACAAACACTGAAACTTTAGTAATAAAAAGTAACCAATACACTGTCTCACAATCGACAGAGAGTCATCACATACTAAAGTATTTAGATAACAAACAAAAAACGAATAAACTTACCAACTATAAAATTAATCACACCGAACACACACAGACTCGCTCTCTCTCTCTCCCCCTCCCTCCCTCTCACATAGCCCTCCCCCCGACACACACACACACACACACACGGAAAATGGCGGACGATGTGAATCCTGTGTTTGCTTGTGCTCTTGAAAACTTAGTGAGTGTGACGGAGAAGAGTGGTAATTTACGGAATGATTTAAAGAGAGACATCTTGAAGTCGGTGAGTACGCTTAGAAAAGTTTTTACAGATGTTATGAATGTTTTGGAAGAGAAAGGGAAGGTAATTAACGTTTTGGAATGTGAGGTTAAGAAAAGAAAATGGAAACGGAAAGATTATCTTTTATGAAAGAATTGTCGGTGCGTGTACAGCCTACGCCACCTGTTGGTCAAACTCCAAAGCCTTACTCTGACGTTGCGCGTAGTAGGGAGAAGAAGGGTTCAAATAATAAATTTAAAGTTGTCGTTAAATCTAAATTTAACGAATCGGCTGAATCAGTTAAAGCTGTTTAATATCAAAAATTAATCTAATACAAATGAAAGTCGGAATAGGGGCTGTAAGGTTGTTTAGGGATGGTAGAGTTGTTATAGAATCTGGTAGTAAAAATGATATTGACATTATTGCCAACGGTATTAATGAGGCATGTGGAAGTATTTTGGAGGCATCAGTCCCTAAACTACGTAATCCCGAAATGATTGTGTACAATATACCGGATGATATTTCCATAGAAAATGCTCGGGATGTTATTATAATGCTAAACTTTGAATTAAATCTACATGAAGAATACTTGCGACATAAGTTTGTTTTTAAAATAAACGACAGATAAGGAATCTTGTAGTTGAAGTTAGTCCCCAAACACGACAAAAGCTTTTAAATAATAGGTTAAAAATCGGGTGGCAATTATGCAACGTGGATGATTATCTGGTTGCTAAGCGATGTTTTAAATGTAGTGGGTATAACCATAAAGCTCCAGGAGTGCAGAAGGGATCTTACATCCCCCATGTGTGCTGGAGACCATAAGCTGAGTGAATGTAAAGCATCAACTAATGAGTTTAAATGTATCAATTGTATTAATTACAATAAGCGTATAAAGGATAATAAGGTTAATGAGCGTCATTCGTCCTTTGATAAGAGCTGTTTCTGTTTGCAACAACTGATAAGGAACTATAAACAGAACCTTGATTATTAATGTCATTTCTACTTCTACGTACTGCTAATGCAAGGTCAACACATCTAGACAAGAACAACATAATTCGATGGATGCAGATCAATTTACAGCATTCAAGACAGGCAACAGATAACATTGTTGATATAATACGACAACAAAGGGTGGACGTTTTGTTTATTCAAGAACCATATGTTATTTTAAATAACGTTGTCGGCATACCAACGAATTGTAGAACGTTTACTGCTGGTACGGGTAAACAGAGAGCCGCAGTTGTAATTATGAATGATCGAATTACATGTTTAATAATTAACCAACTATCAGATGAAGACACTGTCGTTTTACATTTAATTTATGGTAGTCAAAACTTCTTTTTGGCGAGCATGTATTTTGGTATGCATGATGATGTCTGAATTAATATTAATAAAATTAAAAGTGTTCTCAGTTTTGGAATGCGAAATGGCGTTTTGATTGCTGTCGATAGTAACGCCAGGTCAACAATGTGGCATGATTTGTTAACCAATAGAAGAGGTAGGGCTATACAAGAATTTTTGATGGGAAAACAACTATTTTTAACGAATGATGAAAGTAATTTTACAACTTTTGAATCACGGGATGGTAAAGTAGTATTGATTTAACTATAGTTAATAATCAGCTGGTTTCTCTAGTTAAGGACTGGAAGATCAGTGAAGAAGAGAGCTGTTCGGACCATAGAATTATTACTTTCAATATAGTACATGAAAATTATGATATTGCGGAATTTCAGTATCAGTGGTTGCGATATGTCTTCCATGAAGGTAACTATGAAGCTTTTGATCGGAATTTGCTTCAAGAAATACTTAGAAAATTTTTTTATGTTCTACGTGCAATAACGATTTAGGAAGTCTGGATATTGTATTACAGTATAAGGTTTCGGAGGTACAAGATATGGATCAAGTCGTGAAAAAATTTAACGGTACAACATCACAAAAATCTGTTGGAGGTAGATCGGTTCCGTGGTGGTCAGATACACTCACAATCATGCGTAAAAGATTTAATGCATTAAGACAAATATACCAAATGACTAGAAACAACAATGTCCTGAGAGAATGTCGGAAAGTGTACTACTTTGAGGAAAAGAAGAAGTATCAATCAAGTATTAGAAGAGAAAAAATACATTCTTGGAAACAATATTGTAATTTAAGAACATCAGTGAATCCCTGGAATGCGGTTTATCGCTTGGCAGCCGTAAAAATAAGAAAGTGTTCCACTTTAACAACTTTGCAAAAACCGGATGTCTCCTTCACAACTGATGTGGAAGGTACTATGAATTGTATGTTGGAATACTTTATTCCCGTGGATGACGGCATAATGGATAATGAGTATCATAGGCATATTAGGAATCAGATTAAGGATCCAATAAATGTACAAGATGACAGAGAGTTTTCACAGGAAGATGTTTTGCGAGTTTTGGAAAACATGAACCCTCAGAAGTGTCCTGGTGAGGATGGAATAACAAGTGGCATTTTAATGCGGGTTTTTATAAAATTTCCTCGGTTTGTAACAGCAATCTATAATGAGTGTCTGAGAAGAGGTGTCTTTCCTAAGTTATGGAAAAGAGCAAAAATAGTACCAATAGTTAAGCCGGGCAGGGAGAACAGTACTGAAGTTTCGAAGTTTCGTCCTATCAGTTTATTGAATGTAGGAGCGAAAGTATTGGAAAAATTACTTATAAACAGAATTATGCACCACATGTTTTCTAATGATTTAATGCAGTCTAATCAATATGGATTTACACCACAGAAAAAACAATGGATAGAACTATGGCAGTTTAGGAATTTGTTGAAAGATGTTTGGTGGATAAAGGGGTTCTTGTTCTCGTTAGTGTTGATGTCCAGGGCGCTTTTGATGCAGCGTGGTGGCCGTGTATTTTGAATACTCTTAAACAATTCGAGTGTCGTAGGAACTTGTATTGTCTCTCACAAAGTTACTTTGGTGGACGAACGGCAATTCTATCCACTCTCAATACATCAATGGAAAGGGATTTCAGTAAAGATTGTCCTCAGGGTTCTTGCTGTGGGCCAGGATTTTGGAAAATACAGTGTAACTCGTTGCTCAATTTAGACTTCACTAAACGTACAAAAGTTATAGCTTTTGAAGATGATTAATTGTGTTAACAAGTGGGAAGTCTCTCTTAGAAGCTGAAAATTATGCCAATTTAGAGATGGTTAAAATTTCAAAGTGGGCTACAAATAACAAAGTTTCATTTAACGAACAAAAATCAAAAATACTCTTGATTTCTCATAAAAGACTTCAGAATTAAGCATTTACCTTAATTCTAAAAAACTTCAACAAGTTAATAAGTTAAAATATTTGTGTTTCATTATTGACACAAAATTCAATTTTAATAAGCATATCCAGTATGTGGTCGAGAGGTGTACAAAACTGATTCATATGCTATCAAGGTCTGGAAAATTAAACTGGAGGTTGGGACATGAGGGACTTAAAACAATATATATGAGGGGGCAATTCTCCCCCTTTTATCATATGGAGCACCCGTATGGATAGACGCATTAGAAAGGAAAGTTAACCAGATGAAGTTCAAAAAAGTGCAACGTCTCATCAATATTAAAATTGCGAAGGCTTTTCGTACAGTGTCACATGAAGCTCTGTGCATTTTGACAGGAGTGACTCCAATAACAATAAATTTGAGAGAGATCGTTAGTGCTTACAGAGTTGCTAGAGGTTGTGATGGTGCTAATATTTTGATGGACACAGTAATTCCGTTCAAGGAATGGCCTCATCCGGCAGATACAGTTATTATAAACTCGAGCCATGAAAGTAAAGTATACACAGTACAAGCATATACAGATGGCAGTAAGCACAACAATGGGGTTGGGTCGGGTATAGCCTTGTTTGTTAATGGTGAGCTTAAATTTAATAATGAGATATTTAATAATGTTAATATGAGATGCAGTATAAGTTGGGTGCTCTAATAATCAGGCTGAGCAATTGGCAGTCTTGAAGGCCCTGGAAAAGATAGCTGAATTAAATTATATTATAACTAATTTGAGAACGGCAGCTGTTTACACCGACAGCAGAGTAACTCTGGATTCACTTAGGAGCTCGAGGAACAATAACTACTTGATGAAATAAGGAATAAGTTAAGAACTTTAAAGGTGGACAACTGGTCAATTGATTTTGGGACACATGTGGGTATTTATGGTAATGAAGCATTATGGCTGACAATCTGGCTAAAGAAGCTGCGTCCAGTAGCAGTATGGTGTGCTATGAACGAATAACAAAATGTGCAATAATTAACAGATTCCGTGAGGTGAGCCTAATGGAGTGGCAAAGTGAGTGAGAACAAACATCAAATGGAATGCTAAGTTGTTTTTCCCTAGTGTGAAGCACAGACTGCCCTCAAGGTTTGCACTGTCTCCTAATTTTACCACAATGGTGACTGGTCATGGCAGGCTTAGAACCCACTAGTATCGTTTCAATATAAAAGATGATCCAATGTGTGTCTGTAACGACGGTTACAAAACAGTGGAACATTTGTTATATGAGTGCAATATGTTGAATGAAGAAAGACGGATTTCAAAAATAGTGTACTAAGGAGTGGTGGACGATGGCCTCCAAAGAGAAGTGAATTGACTTCAAAATATGTTAGGCATTTTATTAAATATGTTAATAAGATTGATTTTAATTATTTGTAGTGTTTATTGTTACTGTGGTTGTCTATCTATTTTGAATCATTGTATGCGTTTATTATTATGAATTGACTTACATACTGGTTGAACAGCTTCATCATACATACATACAGTTTTAACATGTTAATAATGTAGTACTATTTCATTGTATCATTGTAATTGATTGATTTTTACTTTTCTTGTTTATTTTGAATCTTTGTAATTGTTGTTTTGTTGTTGTAATGATGGAGTTGTCTTTATATGTATTGAGAATTAGCTTGTAATAAGTTTATATATAGCATGTAGTATTACTATATTTGTAATGAAGCATGCTGATAAAATAAAGGTATTTAAAAACACACACACACACACACACACACACACACACACACACACACACACACACACACACACACACACACACACACACACACACTGAACACAGCACAAGACTCCCATGAACCCGGACACCTCAAGGTCATCTGCAAACTGCGACAGGCAGCACTGAGTCACGCCCTTTTATATAGACAACCGGAAGACACCACTCAACCCCACCAACTAACGCCCAAAAGACAGTGACACATGCTAACCTGCCCCAACGTCTAACCTATCCAACGCTCAAATAATTTTCCAGATCGAACGAATCCAGATGTTTGAAATTTCACTGCTCACTTGACTAATACAGTTACTATTAGTCGTTATAAAAACAGCTTCCTTAAATCTTGTTCAAACCATTTCGTTTCTATACGTGTAACTTTCACTTCATCCCATAAGAACTTGTGCCTCCCCACAGCCTCCCTTTAGTACGCTTAATGTCAACAACCCACCACTGACGTCTTTTAAAGAAACAGAATCTTTATCACCACGTTGAGATAAATTCAACTTCCTTTGTTGTTATCATCGTGTCGGCCTTTGTTTGTTTCATAATTTCATTTAGTATGTTTTCTGATTTTGTCTGTTTATTTTCTGATAAACTATTTACAAGAGTAATACACTGTTCTTGCGCAGGAAAAATTGACAAGGAGAGTTATGGAATGAACCAAACCAGGAAGATTGTAAAGAGGAAGACCATCTATCACCTGGATAGCAGAAATTCAGACTTTATTGAGGGAACAAGAAACTGAAGAAGATATTTGGATGGAAAAGCAGCAGTGAAAGATGAGAATTCAATCCCTTCTATAATCTTTGGTTTCGGAAAATGAGTAAACATTGTACAGACGGAAATAATAATAATACACTGTTCTGTAGTAAAATTTCTCAAATGTTGATTGTAACGAATGTCTTTTGACACGCTTATAATTTTATTTTTGTTTTTATACGGTGCTAGTTCTGCAATTATCTTCTCTATAAATGTAACAATCACATTCATTTCTTTATTCATTTTATTTAAATTCAACGGGACAGTGGACGGTGCGTATACTAATTTGCCGAAGGCTGAAACATGTTTGTTGCAGCAACTATGGTTGGTCGAGTTCTCTGCAATTATTAATTGTATATCGGACACAGTCGGTTCTCTGACCTTTGCGCATGAAGTGTTGTTTTCATTTACTTGTTTTTGACGCGTCATGTGGACATAACGTTGTTGCAATATGGTGGAGAATCATTTCTGTAATATCAGATTATATATGCTTTGCTGAACGCTAGCGGAAATTAATATCGGTACCTTATAGTTTCAATTGTTTGCCAGAATTTAGAAAGGTTGGTTTTGTTATTTTTGTAAGTTCATTGCTTTTTTCATATTACTTTGTATATTGAAATATAACTACAGTATTCTGTCTTCTTTATTAAACGGTACGAAAATAGTTCCGGATTTGTTTTGCATAATTGTGATATATGTGGACAGGCATCTTTGTAGTTTTATAGTGACAAGGCCCACAGCTTAACGGCGGGTTTGAACGGCTGAGTTGCAGGGTATTTAGAATGACTTTTACAAACACACACACGCACACAACTTAGTTTTTGGAGTACTTTTGAATTAATATCACTTTCGTGATATCGGAACCTTCATTACGTTAGTTTATATTTTGAATAGAAGTTAGATTCGTTAATAGATAACTCAGAAAAATTTACAGACTATATCTTTTAAGCTAACATTTTGATTCTGTTAATTCCTGTAAATATTTGATTTTTTTTAACATTTTCCTTTTTCAAATGAATGGGGAGTTGACCCATTCCATTAACCACCAACGTGGAGGACCAGGCAATTTTTGATCAAGGTTTACTTACTTTACCCTTTGATAAACCAATATCTAACTACAAGGCAGCAGGTGCTAGTTTTGGTCCCCCCCGGGTATTTTATTTTCCCGGTACCCTGGTGAGCATTCCCCTATCCGCCACTTGGGGAGGCGCCCGATGGGAGACCAGCAAACGGGATTACTGATTTTATCCAATAAAAATATTACAATGGTGTGGATACACGAAAAGAATGGCACAGGAATTATTTCCAAGGAAAGTTATGGAATGGACCTCACCAAGAAGAAGGGAAAGAGGAAGACCACCTATCACCTGGATAGAAGAAATTCAGACTATCTTGAGAGCACGAAAAATTGATGAAGATTTTTGGGTGGACAAGCAGCAGTGAAAGATGAGAATTCAATCACTTCTGTAATCTTTGGTTCAGGAAAATGTATAAGCATTGTACAGCCGAAATAATAATAATAATAACTCCTGCAAATAGTGGGAACAACTTGAACTGTGAATCACATTCCATACACACATACACACACACACACACACACACACACACCTGTATGCATTTCTCTGGCATAATTACTTGGGTTGTAGGAAAGAAACCCAAATATAATTTTATAAAACAAAGCCAATACCTACACTAGTGTATGGTTCTGAAAAAAAAAAGAAAAAATTAACACATTTCTTTATGGTTCTGTATGGGTCATAAAGAAAAAAGGTGAACAGAAGATACAAACAGAGGAAATGAAATTCTGAGATCAGGTAAAAGGTGTAATAGACGAGATCATATAAAAAATGAGGATATAAGAAGTGATTTAGATATTTTTGCAGATAATGAAAGAATTAAAGAATTCAAAAGAAAAAGGATTCAACACACAGATAGATTGGAAGAAAATAGAATACCAAAAATGGCAAAAATTGACAACCCTAGAGGTAGAAAAATAGTTGGTAGATCTAAGAAAAAATTGGACTGTCGAATAGAAACAGCCCGCTAAAGCCTAAAACCGTTAAGAAGATGATGATGATGATGATGAGAATTACTTGACTTAATTTTGTTTTCTGTTAATACATGTTAGCTAATGTAACTAAGCTGAAAGTGAATTCTGGGAATTCCTATTAAGAGGAAAACGTTCGGTCAAACTAAAAAGAAACTTTAATTTTAACTTCACGGACTGTGACTGTTCCTTCGCTGAACGTTACTTACCTCACCGTAATGACGCAAAAGTCACCCTGGAAACAATGAACCACTGAAACACTGAACTCACAAGTGCATATAACAGCTTATCGCTTCATCACGACCTACAAGGTTTTAGAAGCGGCGATATTAACGCCCTCTTTACTTCTGTACCGGTGATATTTTTACCGCTATGACGTTGTCTTTTTGTGTGTTTACCCCACGTGCGCCCACTTGCTCTTATACTCAGGTTAATAACTTTCTTTCTACCCACTTGACTGAATCAGAGGCGGTTCGTTACAAAGTACTATAACAGTACAAAGTCCTATACAACTTGATATATTTTTCAAATTTAAAGAATAAAGTCAAAGAGAGACTTTCGAGAACAAATAATTCAAAAAGAAACTTTTTTTTTTTTTTTGCTGCTCCCAAACAATCGTGACCGTGCGTTATGGTCATTTAATTTTTCAGGGAAATTAAGAATGCTAGTCACCACTTAAGCACAGTCGATAATGCTTCAGTTTCATTTGACCTGCAAAATTCTTAATTTGTTAATTTTCCATGCATTTTGTTTTTCTACACGTTTTCAAGGTAATGTAAAAACCGTAGAATTATAAGGCAATCACACAATAACGATAAAGTTATAAGCCGATGTGTACCAAAGGCTTACTTGGATTAGTATTATTTCAACGTCAATGGCTAAACATTAATTTCAGCCCATTCATCAATAAAACGTGTAAAGATTAAAATTTTGATCCGACCTCATTACTCCCGCCATCTTGTGACTGGCCTGCCTACACATCTTCCAACCGGCTCATAGTCATAAGCCAACTTCGGAAAGCGAGTATTGTTCATTCTTTTTAGATGTTGTTTCTAGCAACTTCTGTAAGTGTGAAAGAGTTCATTTAGGAAAAATCAAGTTCTCGTCTAAAATACTCGTTTCTTATATGATCGAGTCGCTTATGTCACTTTACCGATCTTAAATAACTCATTTCTGCAGCCTGCAATTGGCACCAGTTTTTTTCCTTATAGTCCAGGTCTCATGTCTATACAGCAGTGCTGGTACAGCCATTTTCTTATAGAATTTGATACGCGTCTCTTGTCCGGCTTTCCTTTTTAATATCTTTCTCAATATTCAACGTATAACCTTTTGTCCTTATTCGCTCCAATTCTGAGTCCATTTTTTCCATTCCGGCTATGCTCTTGAGGCTTACCAGTCGTAAAACTTTTCGCCCTGGCCACATTACGAGCTTTGCTCAGGGCTAGCTCAGTAGTGGGGCTGCCATTCCTCTGCCTCTGAGCATGCAGTAACGTTGTTCAGCACATCCTCACTAGATGTGTTGCTTTCACCACATCTACCAAGGGCAGGGCACTGCATACCCTGCAGTCACAGTATTACAGTCAACTAAATCCACCTACACTGCTGCCTGTAATATTCCAAAGTGAAGCCGGTCCAGGATCATTTCCCTTACGCCTTAAGTTGGTACTGGTGGCTACTGCTACCCTTCACCAGGAATATTTATCGACCTTCCGGTCTAGATCCGAAATGTCCTGCGAAAACAGGGTCACCTCTTTACCATTCAGTACGGTTTTGGCTGGAGAGAAGCTAGGGGCCCCACTGGAGCGCCATCACCTTCTCCAACCCTGGGACTTGCGAGTACCAGTGCCCAGTAAACCCAGAGAAAAGATATTACCTCTCTAAGCTCCCTCGAAAACAAAGTTTAAACAAGGAATAAAGCAGTTTTCAGAAATAAAGTAGGTACAGATAATCGCTGATACAAATTATGAATTCCTCACAACTCACTTCCCTTCCATACACTTTACACGGGAGTATCATTATCAATCTTGTGTTCGGAAACAGGAGTAATTGTCAATTGAAAGCATGTAATCAAGTACAACGCTCTGAGGAACATTAGCGACATTATTAATTCTCCTAACGCAATGTTACTGAGAAAGAAGAAGACGAAGCAATATACCAGTTGTATTGACTATTACATGAATGAATAATATAAATAAAAATATGAGCGTAGTCCTGGTAAGTAATAATACTATTTTATACTTTTGCTTGAATACAAACAATGGAACAATATTTAGTTTTACAGAACTGTCAAATACCATTTCAGTTCTTTGAATATTACGTCAGATTTTAGGCATAAATTTTATTTTACTGCGGCATAATAAACGTAATAATTCAGTGGTTGCTTTTGTTATGGCTAATACTTTGTTTTACGAATATGTTATGTTATTTGTATTATATATTAGTATTTCCCGATTGTTAATTACGAGACAACATCGAATAAAGGTTGAATTTGTTTGTTTTCTCTGGTGTTAATTTAATCAATCGCAATGAAATTATTAATTCACGTAACACCAAAGACAGAGTATATATTGATTTATAGACATACACGCGCGCATGCGTACACAAGTAGACAAACAAAAGGTTGTACATACACATAACATAAGTTTGTTTGTACAGACGAGAAGCGACTGCCTTCTCTACGTGCTTGTGCTACTGTTCATAACAATGTCTATATATGGTGGTTGTCTATTGGGTGACCCAGTTTCTAAAAAAAGAAATGCTGTACATCCCTTTGAGTTATTTGGTAGTATATGTAACACACAACGCTGAGCTATACAAACACTTCACAGCGTCGATAACGACAAATTCACTGGCGTTGGAAGCACAAGAGTGTTTTCAATCTGGCAAAGCTGAAAAATCATTGTTTATAAAAGCGCGTAGTGAATTGTTGTTTCTTTTCTGCAAAGCTAAAGCTTGATAAAATTAAATGATGTAATATAAAAAAATTTCTGTTTGAAAATAATGAGTTTTAATGTACTTTCTTCAGTAAACATGTAATCTATGAAACGAACGTTTACAAAAATTCAAATTGCGTGACATGTACAGATTTAAAGTAGTCGAATTCTTCGTTACTAAAACATATGCTACGTATTCATGAGCTGTGTACTATCTTGAATTTTTGAATGGGGAAGACTCCTTCTGTACCAGAAATGAATTTCGATACTAGGAAAATTTTAAATTAAATGGAAAATTGTTATAAAGTAACTGATATGTTCATAATATTGAAGAGTATAGTATAACAAAATAAGAATGTATTTAATAGTAGAACTACCACTGCTGCTAATGCTGTTGCTACAACAATTACTACTATTGCTACCACTACTACTACTACTACTACTACTACTACTACTACTACTACTACTACTACTACTACTACTAGTACTACTACTACCACTACTACTAGTACTACTAATACTAATACTGCTACTACTACTACTACTACCACTACTACCACCACTACTACTACTACTACTACTACTACTACCACTACTAAGAATAATAATGTCAATAATAATAAGTTTTTTACGAGGGAGACTGTGGAAAACTAAAGCACTCCTACGGTGTGTGTGTCTCGCACCCACCAAAACCACAAATCCTCTTGTCCTCGTCATGGACCCACCTCGGGATTCAGGTTTCGCAGTACTTCAAGGTGGTGCCATTTGAACTTCATCCAGTGGACGTTCATCTGTTTTAAACCTTCAGCGGGCCCACGTTACCTCTTTTCTGCTATTCTGTCAGCGGCCCTAGCAAAATCATCTTCGGCTTCCTTCTTTTGCCTTAGTGCCTTCTCCATGAAGACTCCTACCTGATCCCAGTGGTATTCGATCTCTATCATTATTCCCATGATATTTTCAGGCGAGATCTGTCCCAATACATTTTTCAGGGTTTGCCTCTCCTCTTTCCATCTATCACAGGTTAAAAATTTGTAATTCACATGTTCTAATTCCTGTTTACAGAAAATGCAGTTTGGTCTATCTACATTTCCCATCCTACATAGGTAAACCCGGAACAACAACAACAACAATAATAATAATACTCGTCGTCGTCGTCGTCGTCGTCCTTTACTCCTTATTCTAGTAGTCTGTTCCAGTCTCAATGGAGGTCATCCAACCATCGCTTACGGGGTCTTCCCATACTTCTCTTCCTCCTTGGATGATAGTCAAGGGCTCTTCTTGAAAATCTAGTCGGATCCATTCTCTCCACGTGTAACCGCTACTCTGTTTTGTACGGGAAGATTTTTTCATTTAAGCTTTCAGATATGCCTAGATCCATTCTAATATGACCATTTCTGATAGGCCTACAATCTCTTCTGGTACAACTCTTTACAGCCATCATAATAATGATGGTAATGATAATAATAAGGTTATCAGCGTCATGAACATCACCATAATGACGTAAGTGGAATATCTTCTAAATAGCTCCCTACAGTATCAGCGAAGTAGTTTAAGTGGTAAGTAGGGCAGGCTGCGTTATGAGTCGTTCGGCATACAATGAAGGTAGTTTAGCCAGTACTCATTAGTATTAGTACTACCAGTAGCGGTACTAAACCGCTACTCATTAGTAATATTCCCACGATCAGAATATTAACGATCGAAAATCTTTGATGTAATAACTTACGCTTAATTGAGAAGCGCATACCAACACTTGTCCCGTGCACCAATTACCAGGATGAGATTACCGTTTTGCGTCCATGTTACCACAATTAGCATTCATCGACCGAAGCTTACCTACTTCAATCGAACTCGTCAATTCATTTGCAGAAATATCTCAACAACGTAACCACACCGATCCAAAATAAATAACTAATTAATTACCACTGATAACATTTGGTTTTGTGCAGATTTTCATCAATCTGTGCGAGAGACAATTTACCGTAGGAGGTTTATGTACGCATTTTTGACAATACTGTTTCGATTTATTTGCGTGTATAAGACTTTCGAAAGAATGTCACACACGCGCGCGCGCGCCTACACACACACACACACACACGAGTGTTTATTGAGGTTTCCTTTATTAAAACATTAATTTAATTTGTAACTAACAATTCCGATATTGTACAATTATTTTATTTCCACTGTTCAAGTATGACGATCTGTGCGATGTCGTAACAATTCTTCCCTGCGGATTAGATTACTAATAGTAACTAATTACTAATAGTAATTAGAATACTATTATATAAGTTATGGGACTCTAAACGCGTTAAATTTTATTGTATAATTATTTAAACTATTAGCCGGGCTGCAATGCTGTGGTCTTGTGGTCTTCCAAACTTTTTAACCTGATTTATGTTAATAGTATAATCAGACGTTTTGACCTCACCTCTGGAGGTCATCTTCAGTGAAAAGTCTTCGAAAATTTTGACAAGGTGTGCGCCAATCAACCACCGTACTGTGGCGAAGGATAAGTGGTACCAAAATGGACCCACTATATATAAATTGGAAGAGTTTACACAAAGTCAGCTGAACTTTTAACAACCATCTAAGTGTTCTTCATATGAGTTTAAGAATGAATAAAACTTTTTATCGTATCTATCAAACCTCAGCGATAAACTTTTCTTTAATTTTAATAATACCACTGACAAATGTTTTCGTATTTTTCTGAATTACAATTGGAAATATCTTTACACTATATGAAAGACATTATTTTTGGACTGTTAAATATTTGTTCAAAATGAAGGATGTGACACTTGTTGTTTACAGATTTAAAGCAGGGCTAATTTTAATTCAGAAATTACTGTAGTAAAGATTTACTACAGTAGTAAGCATTCAAATGAAGTACGTTTTAACCTCAGTAACCAGTTTCAGCCGTATTTAAAGAAAGAAACATGAATGACACAAATTTAGTAACTAATTAAGGTAAAAATATGCTAAAATTATTGAGGAAAAAGGCTTCAGTTGCAACTACCAGTTGAGAACAGTGCTTTCGAAATTACGTTCTAACATTTTCAAATTGGGTACAGAGCACACTATAGTGAATATATAAGTTTAAATTGCAAATGGAAAGGTATATTCAATCGGCTACACTAACGTTGAGGAAGCAATGCAACGTACACGCAGTGTTATGTATTGTACGATACGACAATGTTTAGCTTTGTTACTACTACCACACTCCAATAATACTTATTAGAAATACAGTACCGTATTAAACTGGGTTAATTTTTTTCAATATTACTAACGTCATTGAAGTAAAAACTCGAGTTTCTTTCCCCTAGCCTGAATTTAGTATAGACAAACATTTATTCTCAGATGTATTTGTATTTTAACTGTGCACGAAACATACGTTGAATCCAACTCACGTTATTACCTGTTTTAGCATAACTTCTGCTATGTCCACCTCATTACACCTGCTCTGTTATTTGTTGTGACCACATACGTTTTACGAATTTTTAGATCTGGTACCACGACGAAGTGCGAAAAATTTTGGTAACCAAAGATTTTGTCTATGGTAATCGGTACCTATGCAGTGACTTATAAACTTGTTTATCTGTAACGACAAATGTCTGAGTAATCATTGTTTCTAACTAAAACATAGTTTCAACAGTACCATCGACTGCCATCATCAGCTTTACCACAGTATTGTGGTCTCTAATGTACCACCCTACGTTAGTACAGCTCGAATTTTTCACTGATGATGGCAGTCATCAACAATGGACTACGGTCAAACAGCCTAGGAATGAATTTTAACTACGTTGACTTCGGCCGTGTATTAATAACGAATTCGTTAATTTAGCCTTCGAAGTATATTAACGAATATTAATAAATTTCGGCATGGTGACCATAAGATCAACAACAACATTATTGTTATTGTATGCTATTCAAGTAATACAACTCATTACAAAACGCGTAAGTGGTTCAAAGATTCAAGTTTTTCATATCCAATAAACGTAGCTTAGATATGTAGTTTTCACCAGTCTGTACAAAACGTATAATATAGAAATTCTGGATTTCCATACGTTTACACACAGTAAAACCATTAAAATTTTGTTCATGATTTCCTTAAATAGTACATATTTTTTAAACGTAAAACCTAAAATAAGTTGGTTAGGTTATTTTAAGGTAGGTTAGGTTAGGTTAGGTAGCACTTTGACTACAATCCAGGCTGCTTTTTAAAATAAAGTTAAATTTAATAATCAACTATGGTAATGGTATACGTACTTTAAACACGTTTTTCAAAAATCTATACTTTTTAACGCTGATGTAAATGTATCTCAGACACTATGCTACGTAGGATATTGTAAATTTCAGAGCTAATGTACGCGTAAGTCACCATTGTTTGCCTAATAAAGCAATGTAGTAATAAAGTAATGTATACTAAAGAGTATACTTTGGGCGCTGCAAATATACTTGCTTATTAATTTTTGTTTACAAATTGTTACAAAATTAAAATAACCATAAATCTTTTGTAAATATGGAAATAACAAAATTCTGTTTCAGCGGACATAAAGGTATTTATTAAATATCTGCAAAAATTGTAGGACTTCATCTTATCAGGTGTAGAAACAATCGTACTTAAATATAAGGAACTTAACATTACCAGCATAGGGCCTACCTAGGCCACTTAATCGAATTCTAACCTCTAAGTAAAGAGACAAAAGCGTACGAATACAACTCAGTTTGCATAGCACCGCCTAGTGAATGAAGAGTAACCACTACACGACAATATTGTCACGTAATGCGGAAAAAGTGTTTAACATGTGCCGTACTCGGTTCGGCATGAAGGCGATGTGTTTTTAAAACGAGCGGGCATGTGACGTCACGCGCGGCCACGGCATCTCGTCGTCGTGGGCTATGCAGACCGTTTGTTGTGTAGCAATGAGATTCAGTTGGCGCGCTCAGCTGTAATTGTGTATTCCTGCATCGGCGAGGTTTCGTGGTTAGACATCCCCATCAAATCTGCCTCATTTCTATTTGAACCCTCAACCAGGTCATCTGCTCTCGGCTGACGTCACTCATCGGTTCAAGACTTCGTTGCGCTTCTCTATGAGAGGCTAAATAAAGTTCTGCTCCAGGTATGTATAATTTAACGGGGTTCTAAAAATATTTTAACCCCAAAATATATTTTTGTCTCTGTTTCAGCTTTAATAGTAAGCGACAACTCGTGTGTGCGTGTATGTCAGTTTTCAATTTGGGCATTAACGCAAATTAGAGATTAACTCAATATGGATGTGAATGTTGCGGGTCAAATTGATTTCAGTAAGGAAAATGATAATGCACATCTTGCACTCAGCTGTTCTTTTTTGTGTCATTAATAATTATGTGAATAACGTTCTCAATGAAATACTTAAAACGTAATTAGTGGTTGAATGAAATAAGGCACAGCTGGGGAGTTCAATCCAGATTAATACGAATAAGTGGTGATGTGTTTGTAGTGGCTGTTGAAGCATTAAAGTGTGTGTTAGCAATTTAATAATGATGGCGTATGTGGCGAGATCAGGTTCCTTATGACACCCTATACTACTCATTGCATGTCACAGGTGCTCGAACAAGGGCGAGATGGGTGTCGGGTGTTGACGACCAACTGTCCACCCTCCTGGCAGAGACGACCCTTAAGCCATGATATGCCGTCAGTCGAGATCCACGATTTCAGACACACTTATGACGCTACTCTGCCCCAGGACTTCTTAGTGCAACCGAGGCACTACTGATCAGCCAAGGTTTGCTGAAGTGCACCGGACGATCCAGGTGGGACCATTCTATTTACTTAATACTATCTCAACTACCACTACACTGTGAATCCACGGAAGCTCCCAGAAGCACACTCATGAGGCCGTTTTTAATTGCTAAAATTTTGCACAAACTCTCATGTTCAGTTCTGTGACTACATGTGTGAACCTTACATAATTAAGCCTAATGCAATCTATTATGTCTTCTTATAATATGTAAGAAAATTGCACACACACACAGATATCCACAGGCTCTGCTCTAAATTTTACCTTTTATTGAGTTACATCTATTCGAGAATTAGTTATTTTCTGCTTTCATGTCATGCGGTCATGGCAGAATTCCGGACTCAAAGGGGGCTGTCTGATTTCTTTAGGTGTTTAAACTATTTTCATGATCACATACGCATATTGCTTATTATGATTAATGTGGTAGTTGTTTAATATTTTGAGTCTCTGGTTTGGTTGGGGGCACTTGCATTTTCCGTGTTAATTATATTGACATATTATGATGCGTAACTGAGAATTACCAAATTTGCCTTGTTAATTATATAATTGTGTATTTATTTATTCTTGTTGCAAAAAGGTTATTATGAGGGGTTTTGTACAGAAATGGTGAATGTGTGTTATATGTGTTGTGTATGTGTTGTGTGTAATTTTCACTTTTGGAGGGGAATGTGTTTGGAATTATGATATCAAAATGCTTAAAAGGTTACTAAAAGGCTAGCCTCTTTAATTCATTTTATATAGCACTCAAGGTTAGTAATTTTCAATTAGACTTGTGAATAATATTCTTGCAACAATTAATTTGGACATAACGTGGCAGGATCTATACAATTTATGGTTAAACTTAACTTCACTCACATCTTATACTGTAAAGAATACTGATATATTTATATATAATCCTGCAGTTCAATTTTACTCATTGTTGAATTTATAACTTGTCATGTCATGTAAGAGTTGCATGCTTAATAAAGTTCACGCTTGTTTGTTAATAGACTTTTTCATTTGCAAGTCCTGTCATTCACCTGGGGGGACATGTCTGTAATTGTAACTTAGGCCTTTGCACACTTTTGCTTCCTCTAGGTCCTCCACCTAGTTCTAATATTATGTCTCTCCCCTTTACAAAAAAAAACTTAATAAAAATAGAATAAAATAAAATAAAATAAAATTAAAAAAAAAATTTACAAAAAAAAACTTGTACAATAAATGGGGGGTTTCAAACATTACAAAACATTCTATGTGTTTCTCGAATGTTGCAGTGGAATCCGGCTGTAATGTTGTGTGCGTACGTGATCTCAACATGCGTTAGCGATACTTTTCTAGACGTCGCCGGCAGCGCGCACTGTGTCACTGTGCCACAATCAGTTACGCTCTAGTGTAGCGCTGATGCGTAGTATGGAATGTTCTGGTGTCTCAGCGGCGTATAAATACAAGACTTCAGCGACTCTTAGTTTAGTTATTGTCGGGCGATTTACACAGTGTGGTTCGAAGTATTGTGCCAAGGTGTTATGTGTTTTATAAATTGTGCGGGACAATTGTAATACAATCTTGTTGTGTATTAGTTGACATTTTTATTGCGTGTGAACAATTTTTATTTTATTTGTTGTAAAAGACTATCTTGTTGACCACAAACTGTGTAAATGTGATAAATAAAGCTGGTGATTAGTGACTTAATTGGTGTCCGGGGCAGAAAATCGACTTGAATCGACGGAGCCATTTTTTATCCCAAAATATTGAGGCCATTACTTTGCCTACAGAGGAAATTGTTCAAAATTTTTTGGGAGGCGGTGTGTCCACATGTTTTCACTACTTTGATGCACGTTTTGATTTGGGGGTGAAATGATGGACCCACGTTGCATCGCAGGTAAAAATTCGATCGAGAAAAAGCTGGTTTTCTTTGTCAAAACTTTGCTTTATTTCCTTGCAGATTTGCAATCTTCTTTGCCGGTCGAAAGCAGAAATCTGTCTTGGTACCCAACATGCACTAACCTGACTGAACTTCAGATGTTCGTGAATGATTTTGTTTACAGTTCCCGCAGACACATTTATTTCTTTTGCAATTTGCTGACAAGTTATCCGTCGATTATCAAGGACCAATTCTTCCACTCGCTGAATGGTCATGGGAATGACTATAGTAGGCTCCGAGCCACCTCGCCCGGGATCGTCATTCGATGATGTACGGTTTTTTTTAAAACATTTTCATAATTCAAATGTTTTACTGCGACTAAGAGTTTCATCACCGTACTGCGCAAGGAGTCGCGAATAAATCTCACCGGGTTTTCCGCCTTCATCCACGAGAAATTTCATTACAACGTGCTGTTCCACATGTGCATTAGACGCCATGTTCTTTATGACTGTCTGTTGTTATTGTTTAACGTGTAAACAATGCAGCGCTCCATGCTACATTACACGCATGTGTGAAATAGCTGACACTTGTATTTCATATGAACGACCAACAGAATGTGCAGGAATCTCCATTTACACTCTAGTCTAAAAAAGTCCCGGATTGACGTGAACGTCTCTCGTATTTGTAAAGAGAATAGCTAGACTTAGTTTTGATTTAAAAGTATTCATGATGTGTATACTATTTATAAAAATTGTTAACATTTATCACAAGAATTTCATTTCATTAGCAAAGAGTTCATCAGATTTAGTTGATTGTAAAAGTGTACATTTTATATTGAAAATTGTCATAACTGCCAAATGTTAGGTTAATTATTTATATTATTAATAACAATTAATAGTTAATACTATTATTGGTCGAATAGAGAGGGTTAGAAAATTTAAGTATCTAGTTTTAATAATTCAAGAGAATTGATTAATATATCTGCTTTAGAAGAAAGGATTCATAAAATAGAAAGGCCATATGGTATAACTAAAAATATTTACAATCAAAAGTGCATATCTAAAAGTGTAAAAGTAAGGCATTACAGAACATTAGTGAAGCCAGAATACCTATATGCAAGTGAACGTCTAGCATTGAACTATAATTTAGACAAACTAGAAATATTGGAAAGACAAATTATTAAGAAAATATTAGGCCCACGAAAAACTTTAGAAGATTGGAAATTAAAAAGTAATGATGAAATATATCAGAGTACAGAAAGTATAACGGAAACAATGTGAAAAAGAAGACCATTATTTTTTGGACATTTATACAGAATGGACGACAATAGGTTAACAAAGCAGATTTTCAAATATCTGTGGGGGAAGAAGTCAACATCAAATTGAATTAAAGATGTCCAAAAAAATTTATAAAAAGGAATATAAACGCAGAAAAAGCAATTAGAATAGAAATTTTTCGGTCAAAGGTGTTAAAAATAGAAGGAGTCCAGTGTAGGGGAGAGAAAAAAGCAGGTTCAAAGTGTACTGAAGACAAGAAGAAGACATACAGTAAAAAGATAAAGGAATATTGAAGAAAAAGAAAAGAACAAAGAATAAAGACTTGAAATTGGCATGTGGTCCTTAGATGGCCGATACAAAAAAAAGGTTAATATTATCTCATAGTTGTAATTATTGATGTGAATTATGGTTACAAAGAATTATTTCAATTGAGGTTAATTAGGAAATTTTAAGGATCTGTTTTCTATTATATGTTAACATTGTAGGCTGTATAGGTTTTTAGTGACTGCAAAATAAATATTTGAGAAAAATTGTTGGCAATAATAGCTAATCGGAGCTATGAGTGATTGCTTTTTAGTGAACTACATACGTGACAATCATCTTAACAAAGCTTAACTTGTCATTGCTCACAGTACGTAGGGACCAGGTAATTCCTAGTGCCGTGAATGTACTTTATAAACTTCGATAATGGGAATAAAGAGATTATTGTTATTATTACATCTAGTAGGCCGTCTCAACAGAGATGGATTTTAGAGACTTTCGGCATGAGTATCCAGACGTGGGAAACTTAGAAATGAAGTCATTAAGGGCAGAATGAATGTGAAAAGACCACTTCTTGATTTTATCCAAACAAACAAAATTACAATGGTATGGGCACATGAAAAGAATGATTTAGGAAGATTGCCGAGGAGAGTTACGGAGCGGACTCCACCAGGAAAAAGGAAAAGAGGAAGACCACCTATCACCTGGATAGAAGAAATTCAGTTTATTTTGACGGAACGAGGAATTGAAGAAAATCTTTGGATGGACAAGCAGCAGTGGGAGATGAGAATTCAATCACTTCTGTAATCTTTGGTTCCGGAAAATGTGTAAACATTGTACAGCTAATCACTGACGACTTCTAAAGAAACATTTACCTAATCTTTATCGTCACCTTGAGATGAATTCAACTCGCATTTTGTTGTTATTATGTCGGACTTTGTTCGTTTCTTAAATTCATTTAGTATTATATTTTTTGGTTTTATCTGCTTACTTACTGATAAACTATTTATGAGAGTAATACACTGTTCTGGCACAGGAAAGATTGCCAAGGAGTGTTATGAGATAGACCCCACCATGAAGAAGGAAAAGAGGAAGACCAAGTATCACCTGGATAGAAGAAATTCAGACTATATTGAGAGAACAAGAAATTGAAAAGGATCTTTGGATGGACAAGCAGCAGCAGAATATGAGAATTCAATCACTTCTGTATTCTTTGGTTCCGGTAAATGTGTAAACATTGTACAGCCGGAATAATAATACTAGAGGGCAGTCTCCAACGCGGACAGTAGACGCAAAGATTTGTGAAAGGAAAGAAATGACAATCATTCCTGTCTTCCGCATTGGAATTCTCTTGCCAAAGGCTGGACGAAGAAAACCTTGACACAAAATAGTCTGATCCTCTTTGTACAAGGCTAAGGCTACGGGCCAAGCACTTAATGTTGTCACAATAACTACTGTGTTATAAAGACCAGCATTAAGACTTGTTTTATAATATTTGTCTGAAGGAAAGCCGGAGAATTGTGATTCATACTTAGAAAATACCTGCGGTCGAGTTGTTGGGAAATTAACATTAAACATAGCCTATATAACGTCAATAAATTACTCGTTTACGTTGGGACACACAACAACAAAACTCTATAACAAAACATGAGATAAACATTTTACACCCACATACAAAGAGGATAAGTGCGTGAGATTGTGTAATATGATTTCAATTTTCTTGTAACTGGTCACAGAATTTTATCGCTGTGGGTGTTGAGAAGCAAACACGTCCGACCCAGAGTTGCCGGATCGTGATAACCATGTGTTTTGTTCCTACGGTATATATATCACACACCAACTGTACAACACACAGCTTAGTGATAATCCTGTTTTGCTGTTAGGCTGGCATTGGCGTCATACATGTTTCAAGGGATTACCGTACCAGCTGTAGAACTGAACGTGTATATTGTTTAGTTAGCGTTATCAAAGTGAAAGTATACTTTTATATTGTTAATGGAATAAATCCGCTTATAGTCCATGCCACGTATTTTATAATCAACTAAACGCTATGTAACTCACCGTCTATGGCTTAAGTAAATGTCTTTATACAATTGACATGTTTCGGGACACTTGTCCCATCCTCAGAATATTTAAAAAAGTCTCTTCATACCATCGTATACATCGTATCTCTTCGTGCCATCGTATGATGGTATGAAGAGACTTTTTTAAATATTCTGAGGATGGGACAAGTGTCCCGAAACATGTCAATTGTATAACGACATTTACTTAAGCCACAGACGGTGAGTTACATAGCGTTTAGTTGAGTCTACTTTTGTTCGACACTGCCTTTTAAATAACATTTTTACTTTAAAACTGGATCTTTGTTATCATAACCTGCACCGTATCTTTCTACCTACTGAAAGTTATTTACAACTGAGAGTTGCATAAAACACCTTATAATTTATTTGTGAAATTGTTTTAATGAACAATTTGGAATCTTGCAACTAAAATGTTCCTACATTCCAAACATTCCGCAACCATTATCCTAGAATCTGGCAACTATATTTATTAAACGTTTCTTCCTAACTCGTAGTTTATGTTACAAAAATGATAGTAAACTAATCAATTGGCTGAGCTTATAGTTTGTTAAACGCTATCTGAAGATAACGGGAAACCGGCTGTTCTTAAAGTATAAACGTAATCAGGCTCGAAAAGAATTGTTCACATTTATACTTGCTTTTAGTTGTAACTTGTTAATACTGCATCCCTGAACACACCACTAATACATCCTTTGACGTTTACTTCCCTCTCGCTCTCGCTCTTTTCCCTTCAACCCAGAATTTGATGGGCTTGTACTTTCTTCTTTTCCGTGGACAGCCTGAAGAGACTATCTTCTCACCATTCCATAAATCTTCATTCGGGTGTTCTTGCACTATAGACGTATGTATCAAATATAATTCGATTGGCATCGCGTGTTTTGGTTTTACGTGGCGTCACTTGAAGGATAACTGTGAGAACAATCTGATATAAAATATTTTGTTTGCCGGTTCAAGCCACAAATTTTTGGCTACTGTCTTGTCAGAAGGATGTCGCTCAATACTGTAGTTAGTTAAAGATACGATTCGACAATATCAGTGTATTTTGTCTCTACTTATGTTTTGCTTCAGTCAATATTAGTATTTTGCTCGTTTAATAAATTATAATAAAATATATGTAATAATTAAAAAATTTTATAATTTACAGTTATACTTTAAACATAATATTAGAAGTTGATGAACAATGCTGTACTCATTACTGATGTTCGTTTCTATAGACATTTACAAAGACATTTTTTAACTTATAATGATTTTGAACAGACTAATTTCAATCATATTTGTTTCAAAGTTGACAAATAATAATTACAACATGTGAACATATGAGCGTGTAAAAACAGCTTAAATATCAAAACCCTTACTAAACTTTGAAACAAATTACACGTACGGATTTGTCCTAGTACAGTTACAAAGGATTTTTAACGATGCTACTTTTGTTAGACAAAATCATAAAAAAGAAAAAAATCGTAATTCAGAAACACCGCGATGTTTTCTAAACACTATTCAGTCGTGGACTGTTGCCATATTTAATAGCCAAACTTTAATTATTAAATAATAGTGTGGTGTTATATGACATAATAAAATTTATCTTCTTCTTCTTCTTCTTCTTCTTCTTCTTCTTCTTCTTCTTCTTCTTCTTCTTCTTCTTCTTCTTCTTCTTCTTCTTCTTCTTCTTCTTCTTCTTCTTCTTCTTTTTCTTCTTCTTCTTCTTCTTCTTCTTCTTCTTCTTCTTCTTCTTCTTCTTCTTCTTCTTCTTCAGCACTACAGCCGAAGGTGAGCCTTGGCTTCCAAACTTCTGCAAAGGCTTCTATCCATTGCCGTCTCGGTGTAGCCCCTTACATCCACTCATCTGAGATCTTCTAGCACATCACCTAGCCATCTTGTCCTAGGTCGGTCCCTCTTTCTGTTGTCATAGACTTGCGCCCTCAAGATTTTATTTGCGTACGCTGATCATCCATCTGCTCTAGGTGACCTAGCCATTGTATTCAATGAGCCTTTATGGATGTTACAATGTCGTCATGATTCAATAGCTTATTTATTTTCTCGTTTTCTCTTATTCTCCATGAATTATCTTCTTTAACCGGGCCATAAACACGTCTTACGATCTTTCTTTCAAACCTTCTTAATGTTTCTTATTCCTTTTTTTCTAATGTCCATGTCTCACCTCCATAAGTACCAAATTATATTCTTCAGGACCTAATAAAATACATGTCAAAGGTACAATTTGCATCAGGTTTGCTGCACAGACAAAGAGAAAAACGTCTATAGGTTAGAAAAAATGTAGCCTATATTCATTTCTACAGTATGCCAAATACGTAATACAACCAGTATTCAAGGACGCCGTATTTTTGTATATACAAAGTGTGATTTCCAAAAAACAAATGATAAATTGTTTGAAATATTACCAATTGCTATTTTAAATATAAAATCGGTTTAGCAAATGTTGTGAAGGAAGGAGATTTTCCAGTCTTGGAGACTGTGAGGCAGTACAAACCCCTTGCCTCTCTCGAACTTTTGTCAATGTCAGAGAAATGCAGTCGATCGTTTTCCTGTGCATTACATACTGCAGTACATTGCACAACTGGGAACATTTTATCACAGAATCGACGGATCTTCACATCCGACTATAAATTTTATTTGGAA
This sequence comes from Magicicada septendecula, assembly GCA_034769895.1. NCBI lineage: Eukaryota > Metazoa > Arthropoda > Insecta > Hemiptera > Cicadidae > Magicicada > Magicicada septendecula. The sequence goes on along the minus strand of CM068375.1, from coordinate 375,793,782 downwards.
TAACAATGCAATTTCCCGACACAGTGACGTAGTGTATACTAAATTCTTGCAAATACTGTAAATCAAGGAAAAACAGGAAGACGAGCGACGTGTCAATAAAGCAACATGAATTAGGCTAACACAGCGGAGAGCGACGCGAGGTTTAGAGAAGTTAAGAAGTGGCACTCAACGCGTCACACATTTATCAATATCTGCATTACACGCTATTAAGTGACGTTTTTGAACATACCATTGACGGCGTAATTTTTATATTAGTCTTTTATTTATTCAAAGAGTTCTCTTCTAAACGGTAATTGGACAGACTATATTGATAATAATACTGTTGATATATTTTAATGTATGCAGACGATCTTGTGATTATCCAAGAGAATGAAAATGATCTCCAAAACTCGTTATTTTATCTTACTGACATATTGGCATATTATAACTAAACCATTTCCTTATCCAAAACAATAGTTATGGTTTTTCATATTAGAACAAAGATTGTCATACAAGACATGCCAATAGAAGAGGTGCCAGATTTCAAGTATCTAGGATGTAGCATCACATACCAAGATGACATTTAGGTTGAAAGAAAAACTATTCTCTTCTAGTCACTAGTGTGGGTAAACCTTTAAACATTTAAAGAAAAAAAAGCAAGGAAAGAGACGCATTTGAAATTTTATAATGAAATGGCCATACGTCAACTACTGTATGGTAGTGAGACTTGGATTAGAGGGTCATAGATATATCTACAATAAAAGGAAATGAGGTTCTTGAGACCTATAAAGGGTTGTACCAGGAGAGATCTTGTCAGAAATGATCATATTAGAATAGAGCTAGGCATAGCTGTAAACTTAAATGCGAAAATCTCCCCGTACAAAACGGGGTGGCGGTTATCCGTAGAGAGAATGAATCCACCTAGATTTTCAAGAAGAGCCCTTGACTATCATCCAAGGGACAAGAGAAGTGTAGGAAGACCCCATAAACGATGGTCGGATGACTTTCATTGAGACTGGAACAGGCCTAAGCCGTAAAGAATGACGATGACGACGCCTGTTCACATGTGATTTAACGTACTACACATCTAGTTTATACTGCAGAGGTGCATAAGTTATAATAAAATTATTGAAGCTTGACGTGAATCGTTCACATTTAGACTTGATTTTACTTGAATCTTGTTAATACCACGTCTCTAAACACACCCCTAATACATTCCTTGACTTCTCTCTCTCTCTCGCTCTCTCTCTCTCTCTCTCTCTCTCTCTCTCTCTCTCTCTCTCTCTCTCTCTCTCTCTCTCTCTATCTATCTTTCTTCTCTTCCTCAACCCAGAAGTTAATGGGCTTGTATTTTCTTCCTCTGAGTGGACAGCCTGAAGCGACTGTCTCACCATTCTGAAACAAGGGATATCCTAGTTGATGTATAATGAATCGGTTTCCCGTTGCCTTTTCCATCCTGTGCAGTAGACTTTACAAATGGTCTGTCTCCCCTTAGACAAGACGATGCCTTATCGTTTTACCCGTTCATCCCCCTCCTTGGAGGCCGCTGGCACTTGGTAAAAGGTGATTTCCTTATCTCGGGAGATTCTCGGTGTCTACATATTTTTAAGCCGCTTGCCTGTAATTTAGGGATTTCGTATGTATACTGTTTGTAAGCAGTTCTTTGCTGACGTGTCGCGCTTAAGTCTCACGGTCACAAAAGTCACCCACAGAGCAAGACTTTTGGCTACCGTTGGTTTAGAGTATGACTCCATTCTGGCTCTTAGTTTGCCACGTTCACTTTTCACTAGCAATTGTTTCATTGCTTGTGTTGCTGTAAAGTGGAACGATATTAACTGATGACTCGTCGGGCACTTGGTGAAACATATTAATACAAAGGTTTTAAAAAAATACAAACATTCGGTAAGTTTCACAGTTTATTATTTACCTCAGACAGCTGTTTCAGCTTATTAAGATGTTCTCAAAGAGATCATAGAAACAGCTAAACTAAAAAAGTGAGTGTGGTGAACAAGTGTTTAGGGTGTGTATCCGGACGTGTATGTGTGGGGTGTGTATGTTGGAGGGGTGGAGAAGCTAGTAAGTCAAGGTCAAGTGTCTGTAAAAACTAAGTAGCCTATAATCGGAAAGCAAAATATAAAAATTAAATAAACTAATTAACAACGTTTAATAAAGGGGATACACAGAATTCAGTTTGTTCCTTTGATAAATTTTTGTTACTTCTGATTGCTTTTCTAATTTCTAGAATTTCTAGAAAATCCATTTTCTTACCTATTTTTATGTTGTGCAGTAGTGTTACATTTTTTGTATCTATGAAGTGATTGTGTTGTAAGCAGTGATCTGTAAAACCTGTATTAGTTAAAATCGCTTTCTTATGTTCAGAAATGCGATGTTTCAGAGCACGGCTACATTGTCCGATATAATTAGCATCTCATTCTGCACAGTGTATTTCATAATCTCTATTTTTCTCTAGTACGTTTGATTTTTCTTTATTTTTACTAGTAATAAAAGAAGATTACGTTTATTTACTGATACCATGTTAAGACTATATTTTTAAATCTATTATTAATCGTATCTGTTATAAACGGAATGCAGTGTGCTAAATAGAATGTTTTGTTACCCTGATCTGGCTCTATGAAATAAAATCCTTTTAAAATAATTTTCTTCCTTTTTTAAAAAACTTGTAAGTAGAACGTCCCCGACTTGACTATATAGAATCGGTTGAATCTCTCAAGCTATCATTATACCTTCAAATCAAACGTGCATCACAAATGTAACATACTACAGGAAGTACTAGAATTAATCCATAAGAAATAAAAGTATACATAACAACTTTCTTGTAATTTTACTCCTTACCCAAACAATACGAATGTTAAACATATCATTAGTGATTATAATACTACCGGTTTCAATTAGGAAAAATAAATTTTTTTCATCTGAATCTCTGTACTTTTTTTATTATAGCGTGCATTTGTAATCTACAAAATTTGGTAGTACCGGATAACGAAGTTAGTATAGAATTAAGTAAAATTATTCCATAAAACTTTTTTATTTCTGTTGAATTAAGCTACTTTCAAAGACTTAGTGCACTGTGAATTTAAAAATTTCAATTTCTAAAGTGCAACGTCAGAATGAGGTTTTACATAATCATACCATAACGGAACCTAACCTTTTCATTTAATCTAAATTCTTCTTACAGTTCGTCCACGTTTTTCCTATTCAGAACGCTTTTAATAGCAAACCATTTAAGTAACCCCGCGTTGCAATTCTAGCGACTTTGTGTCTTCAATACCAAGCAGACAAATAAAAAATTTTAATCACAATTCATACAAAGTTTACATAGCTAAACGAATCAGAATTAAGTCGGTGTCAGAATGCGGTGGCGGTTATTACTACGCTACCGTTACCATCCAGATAGAAGTGCAAATTATAATCCCAATCGTGTTCCGTTGTAACATTCATACGTCGATCCAAGTCACATGGCACGTGAGGAATTAGGAGACCAGTAGAGGGAAAGTGAGCGTTAGAAAACACTTCCGGGTTCCAGTTGAAAACACTACCGGGTTCCAGTTCATGACGTCATAGAGGCACTGGCAGCTGGTGTCCGAGCTGTCCATGTGACGTCACTGTTTTGTGTGTGTGTGTGTGTATGTGTGTGTATGTGTGACTGAAACACTTCCGTGTTCCAGTTCATGACGTCATACAGAGGCTCAAGTCGCTGGCGTCCGCATGGCTAAAACCTGTTTCAAGACGTCACGGAGGCCGTGGTTTCTGCATGTTCAAAATTTGGTAGCCGAAAACAATGTGTAGCGGATGGGGGTACCCGGAATTCGGCGGTTGCCCGGACGCGCAGAGGCTATGTCATCGGGTACCGTTACTCGAAATTTTGGGGGCATCGGGTACCGTTATCCGAAATGTTTAAATCAACGGATGGGGGTACCCGAAATTTGTGGGTACGCCCTAACCGGGTTCCAGTTCATGACAGAGGCCCTGGCAGCTGGTGTCCGAATGTTAAAACACTTCCGCGTTCTGGTTTATTTTGATGTAACAAAATAATCGTTCTCTCTCGACATTTTTTTAATGTCAGAATTTTGGTACCCTAAATGATTAAAACAACGGATGGGGGTACCCGAAATTTGTGGGTACGCCCACATGACGCATGTATAAAACACTGGTTACGACGAAACAGGAGGCTGGGTGGATATGATAGCTGGTTCGACGACGACGTAGAGGGCGTGATGTCTGAAATGTTTAAATCAACGGATGGGGGTACCCGAAATTTTTGGTGTCTGAAATTTAGTACCCGAAATGTTTAAATCAACGGATGGGGTTACCCGAAATTTTTGGTGTCCGAAATTTTAACACCGGAATGTACGACCACATGACGCATGTGTTCAACTGTAACAATGGTATGTCATTGGATATTAATTTTTACATAAAAATAAATTACGGCCCCTCCGGGATTTGAACCCGGGACCTCCGGTACACCAAACCGGCGTGCATCCACTACACCAAGGGGCCGTTATCGCTTAACTGTAATTATTTCTGTACTTATACTTCTCATCTCTTACTTGTAACCATGAGGTGGACGAGTGATATCTACTGTCGTCCTATGTGTAAAATCATAAAAGCACAATATAAGTTTATTTATTATTAAATAAATAAACATTTCGTTATACTTTTATTTTTTTACCTCTCATCCTCTTCCTAGCAGCCTGAGGGAGGCGAATGAGAGCCTGCTACGCGTTTTTTAACGTGGTTTCCCCAACTTTACAGATTCGTAAAGCAGGCCTACTCCACGTTATCTATCGCTGTACTATTGACTAGTACAGTGGTAGATAATAATAAAGATACATTATGCAATGCTAAGCCAATGTGTAAAAGCAGTACATATTTTTTTATTTACTTTTTTATTTATTTTTTTTATTTTTTTAATCGGGTGAATATGTTGTTCATACATGATGCGTATTCACATTTGCTGTACCGTAATGAGTAATTTTCACACCCATACTGGTTCTTGACGAGTTTACAGGTATATCTACCGTGCCAGTGACCCGTCTCGAACTACCAGGACTACGTTTATGAGTATTTCTACCGCGACAGTGACGTAGTCAAGGTTAACATTCACGCACACACTACGGTACCTAATTCTACGTTTATGGACATTTCTGTCACGTAGCATTCACACTAACACCACGATGAAAACATGTTCACAACCGACTATATTTTATTTCGTTGCCGCAACCATTCTGCATAAAACAAAGCTTTGCGTAATGCACAGTGTAAGGGGGGAGTGGTAACGGGTTGACGATGAGGAACAGGACATTGTATGATGGGTACAAAGGATCTAGGAACTACAGGTGCTTGAATATCGTTTAAGTCAATCACCTCACCATGGTGATACAACTGTCGTAAGAAATTTGCCTTCTCAAACCCTTTTGTATAGACAACAGGATAATCTGAAAAAATGTCTGCAACGATGCGTACCATATTCTTGTACGGTACATTACCATCGTTCCATCGTATCCTGTGATAATGTGTTTCCAACCAGTCATTGATTTTTCGGAATTTCTGGTGCAGTCGTGCACTTTCGTATGGTGGAGCGAACAACACGATAACAAAACGTCCGGTTGTTATATCAACTGTAACGAACTCTTTGATTACATATTCATTTTTGTCACCGCGAAACGCTTCAAACTCGGCAATAACCGTCCTATTCAAGTTCATTTTTCCGAGTGACACATGTCCGCATCGAGTACGTTAATTTTTTCAAATTCCCCCTCTACTTTTCCTTCCAATACCAGTTCATCGTAAAGACGATCAAATGTTAGCTGTTGGTCGTGACGACTGCTTTCCAATCGAAAAAACGAGGGGAAAAAGAAGGATGGTGGTACATAACACCCCTTGGCTACTACCTGATTAATGTACGACTTGAAGTGATCTTGATCATAAAACAAGCGAACAAGATATTTCTTTAATACTGTTAATAAACAACCAAAACGGATCCACTCGGGTTCTGTGAAAACAAATTTTTCGGTCTTACTACCTTTAATCCGAACAAACGTTTTCCCAAAGTTACGACTGATCATCACACTCTTCTTCTTTTCACGGTTTTCACCTTCTTCGTACAATAACATACTGGATAGTAACTGTTCACGAAAGATCAACAAGTAATTCCACTCAGAAAAGTCAAGTAATATACGTTTCTTTTTTCCGTTTGTAAACAAAACACCCGGTTCATAGTTGAGTTCTTTATACAGTCCGACGGTAACGAACTTAGAGTACGAGTTGATTGGATATGCAAGAGACAAGTAAACGTTATACTCACAATGGCTGCTGCTGCTGCTGTCACAGTCACCTTCCATCGTTGAAAAGGACTGAGGTTGTTGTTATGTAGAGATCGCTAATACCTATCTTTATAAACTAGTAGAGGGGAGAACAAGTTTTTTTATGACAAACGATGAACAGTATTCGACAACGCTGTGTGCTGTACTATCCTATCGTGTATAATCAAAGCGTAAGCGGTGGTTTTATCTGGAAAATTGTTACTGGATTCAAATTCTAAACGCACATCAACGGCAGACGACTTGATTGGTTCTTCTTGTCTGGAACAATCGATGACAAACAACGGTGCTTTCGTTATAAATTCATTAGGTGTCAAAAGAGGCGCTCTGTTGCGACGGTCGTAGTATGATGTTTGGAAACGTGTATACATGTCGTAGAACAGGGCGTAACGTTTTTTATCGATATCCTGGTTCAGGGTATCGTACGGATAGTATTTATCGTTCAGAAAAAGCTTGACATTCATTAAATTGCAGTGATCAAATTCCGACGCGTTTTTCGCTATATTGTTCTTCCTATCCGTCTGAAATATTAATATTACATACCGAGGTTTTTCCAACTGTGACGATGTCTTCAAGGTCCACGAATGTCGATTTGTCGTCGGTAGAACGGGATACTCGTGCAATTCCCAACTGCGGAACGGCATCACTAGTTCATGATCCTCCTCGATGTGCTCCAATAGCGGTATTCGGTACTTGTTTGACACGCGCACATAGGGCATCTTCCAGTGTACTTTGTTTATTACGAGATTACCGTTTGCAGTTGCACCCGATTCTTTTAGCACCATTGCGTTCTGATCGGTAGAGGTACGCAACAGAATCAATTCTTGCTTAACGTTCAGCATGATGCGTGTATAGTCTTCGTTGAAACCGAGTAGCATTTTCAACGGAAGACAAAACGTAAAATCACCGGTACTCTCGTGTACTGTCAACGACTCGTCGGTTGTCGTCACCCATCCTGCATTGATTAGATGCTTTCTTTCATGCTCATTGCTCGATAGTAACAATTTCACAGTGCTCGTAATTCCAACGTTTTTTGTACGATCCACTTCCACACCGCACACTTCGTAACGGATCTCCTCAAACAAGAAAGCCATTGCATTGTTGATTAATTTCACGTTCAACGCTGTGTCGGTAGCGTTAACCTTGGTCAATGTTCCTTCGATGTACAGAAAACTCTCCGCCGGTAAAGTGAAAACATCCTGTTGTTGGATGGGTATACGTATTTCATCGTTGTTACCGTATCGGGTGGAAGCATACGGTGCGTGCGTACGATATTCGAACTCAACGATTCTGTTATCGAAAGCCGCTCCTCGTTCGATAGCTAGAATTTCACCCGACATTATTTTAATCGTATAATTTGAATCCAAGTAAAAGTAAGAAACGCTTGTTCCTTGATGTCAATCGCTTCAACGTTGAACACCGACTACCATGTTTCTTTCGTACACACTCCCTTTTTACAGGTGACGTTTGTCCGAAATACAATCCCATATTTTCAGATGCAGTCGTATCGTGATAACTTCACCGCGAAAATCGACTAAATCCCCGTCCTGATCAACGAGAGACAAAATTATGTTGTCTACACGTTGTACGTTTACCGGTAAGTATATTACGTTTGTCGGTGTTTCAACTATTTTGAAACCTGGTGCCACGGTCGGATAAAACGAATGCAACGTGTGCTGGTCCTGGCCGTCCTTGTACGCACCCTGTACGATATTACTCCGTACGTGAACGGTGTTAACTTTGATTATGTCAACGGGTACGTTCGACTCGTGTGTTATATACGCTTCCAGCTGCTGATTCTCCTTGAATCCTAACATACTTGCAATGGTATTCGGTGTATGCGAAAAGTCGATGACATGCTTACAGTAAATTTCACAATTTAATGTGTTGTTGTTTGGACGTAAACTGATTGTTCTCTCGCCTAACTGTTTCTGCAGATACGTTTCGATATCACTGATTTCGTAGGTGCCGGTAGGCAACTTGATGACGGACCACTGATCCTTGGAAATTTTTACTGGAAATGCATTATTTTTTCCTTCAGTAACGTTTGGTATTGAATTATACGATGTAAAATCCAATAGTCCAACGTACCATTCACCGTATAACTCGAGAGGTGGGAAAAAGTTACACACGAGATTCGCAGCGTCGGTACCCGTCACGGTGATCGTTAGCGACGACATGCTGAAGTTTACTGATCAGAAGACGATAAAAAGTCTAAACATAAATGACCGCAGATGACCGTGTTAGGAGGTTGCTTCCGTTCATAGTTGTAACGAACGTCGGCTGTATCACCAAAATATTGCATCAGCTCGAGAGGTGGACGTAAATTACCGAACCCGTCAAAATAGTGTACTCGATTTCCACGCTTCTTGTAACATACCCAGTGGGTTCCCGGTCCGCTCTCGTCGTCCAAATTTACGATGACGCTTTCGTTCTTCCACGGCGCTGTATCCGGTAATGCGTTACGCATGTAAACACCTCTAAAATACGGTATGTTTAGCTTTTTTGCGTATACACGTAATTCATCTTCGGACAACGGGCGGAGCGGTATGTGAATTAGTTTTTTCGGTACGGACGTAGATACAATCCGGACGCAGTTCTCTTCTTTTTCCTAGCGGTTCGGACAGTTCTCTTCCTCCTCTTCTTCATCCCACCACCAGCACCACGACCACGACTACTCACATTCTTTTTATTTTTACGACGTCGACCGCTTCCTATTGCTGATTTTGCTTTCATGGCCGCTGCAACTGCTGTCGCATAAGCTCGTTCGCTGATACCCGAATCCAAAGCCTTTACCCGTCCCCACGCTTTTTCCGCGAGTTTACGATCTGCAATACGTCTACTTTCGTTGTCTTTGTATTGAGCGTAAGCGATATCGTGTTCGCGACAGGCTTCGTCTAGTTGATTGATTCCACGATCACCACGCGCTAATCTTTCTTCGAGTTTCGTGCCCGGTCCACAGAATCTGTAACCCGGCAGATGTAATTCGACAGGTAGTGCGTCCACCGCTCGATTGATAACTGACGAAACAACGGACGGTACAACGTTTTTAAGCACGTTTCCGACGCCCCACCCCTTTTTCCTCTTAACGTTGTTGTACATCGTAAACCGATCTCCAGTCTTTCTCTTCTATGTTTTTATCGTATTCATCTATTAACCTTCTTATTTCCTTCGTGTCGAGTGTCCACTCGTCTTCTGAACTACGTGGCTTAGACAATTTCAATAAGTAGTAATCCAGTTGATACTGAAATGTTTTAACGACTTTATACATCTCGCTCTTTACGTATCGTCTCACGTCATTTAATTGTTGTAAGTTAACAGCATCGCTCTCCGCAAAACCATCCGCTACGTCTGTTATTCTCTTTTCCGCTGCTTTGAAAACACCATCTTCGCCCAAGCTAACGGTGTTCTGCAACATGTATTTTACGTTAACCGCGTCATCTCCAAAAATCGGTGAACTCACTCCCGACAACCAGCTCTGCCCAAACAAATAGCTGTTCGATACTTTTTTAATGACGTTCGAGTCTACATAGTTTTTGTTAACCGCATCGGTCGCTTGTTCCGGACTTCGAACGTTGATTACCCATCGATCTCGTGCATCGATGACCTCACCTCTCTCTTGACTCGAGTGTTGTATACAGTTGTCATCAACGTAATATTTGTTGACTACGTCTTTAACGTCTACAGGAGTATCAACATTTTTCAATCTACACCCTTTAACGTCCACGCTTTTACGTTCATCATCGAGTAGCAGACAATGTGTTTGCATATAAGTCAGAGATACAGCATCCTTTGCTGCATCCGGTTCGTTCAGATTGCGGATCTTTTTGTTTTCAACATCTATATGCCCATCATTCGTAATCTTAAATCCTACAGTATCGCGTAATTGTCTTTTTGTTTCTCGTCGCACGCTCACGGCGCTTTGATGTCTCCCGAACTTGTCCACAACCATTGTACGACTGCACGCTACAAATGATGTGCTAACCGTTTTAAGTAACGACACTGTGGTGACCATCGCGTGTGTAACACAATCGGATCGTCACCCTCTTTCCAACGAAAGATTTCTATACCCCAAAATGAACATCGAACCCTGTCAATTTCATTTGTGTAATGAAAGCCTGCGGCAACCATAGCGGTTGGACTGATGAAATGCACAGGCCATGATGTAAAGGTTTTCAGTCTTTCGTTTTCGACTTCAAAGTCAGGTGTCAAATCTAACCCGCACATGTTGACAGTGTTGACGTCAATGAGTTGTTACACCGACGTTCATAAAATTTATACGATAATGTTGGCTTCACGTAATTCCTCCACAACGGAGATGATTTCGTTGTCGTGTCCGGTGTGACCGGCGCGTTTTGAACTTACCAGCAGTCTCAACCGTTCAACCAGTTTGTTGGGATCGTTCCAGTGTACGTAATCGATACCACGTCCGCTGCGCGGTGGGAACAATCGGGCGATTATCTCTCTGTACTTTACACCTTTGTTTGTATTTATTTTAGCACCGGGTAAATGATAATGTTTATGTGCGTTAGTGTCCGACAGTATAGATTTGTACGCTGCTAAATCGTTTTCATCATAGACGCTCTTGTTGGGTTCTTTCATAAACATAAGTTCGTAGAGACCCGGTGTACCCCTGTATCGTTTTCCAGCTATGTAGAAGCTGTCGTCTTGATTGATCTCCAACACCGAATTTCCCACCATCCATTTGTCTGCAACGTTACGGATACCGTACGTATGATCCATCTTTTTGTCTCGATCATCAGATAAAGCGAGTAGTAAGTATTTCCTCGCGAGCGGACCTTCGACAGACTGTTCAACGTATTCTTGTGCTTCCTGTCGACCTTCGGGTGTTGCTAAAAACTCTTCAAGAGTCACGTTCGATGTTTCGACATCAGGAGTTTGTGCCAACACTTCCGTTCTAAGGAATCGAGGTTGTGATGGTGGTGGTGTCATCTCGACAGCTGTCTTCGTATCTTCATCTTCAACATTTATTTTTTTAATTTTATCACCGGAGACATTCAACTTTTCCGAAATCTGGGTTAACGGTTCCAAAAGAGGTTTGTACTTTCTCGTTAACGCTTCATCGCTCTCTCTGATGTCATGTTTCAACGCGCGATACTTTTGTCTTATGTTATCGCTAATTGCATCGATTTCATGTGTCAATTGCTTGTCATCCATCTTGACACTGATGACTTTCTCGCACAAACTATTCTATTTATGTATAAAACGATCGAAACCCACTCTGTATCTACCCGCGTTTATCGGTGAGTCCTTGTTGATGACTATGAATCCGTAACGATCCTTCCACGCTTCGGCGCACATCGCTTTGAACTCTTCGTATTTCATATCTGTGTTAACGTGATCGTTGTAAACGTGACGTAAATTGAGATCATCTTGCCTGAAAAAAACCAAGAAATTGGCATTATCACGCACCAGTTGCTTTGGCACCAGACTGTACGTCTGACAAAGGTACAAAGTGTCCACACCGCTATGCCGTCCCATAGCGAAATATTTTCGTATGTTATTCTGCCGTTCACATACCACATCATCGAACAACATGATTGAATTAGGTACAATTTCGTGCGGAGGTGGTACTTCATCGTTTTCACTGTATGTGAAGTACATCATTCCTTCGTCAGCGAGAGCATTAAAAACGTCTTCCAACATACGATATTTTGGTTGAAATAACGATTTGGAGAACACGTACAGGTTCTGAAATCGCAGTCCGTTTGAATCGAATAACATGTTAAAGGCAACGTTTGACTTCCCGCTACATGACCCGCCGCACACGATACATCGAACTGTGTTTGGAAACAGTGGACTGTGTTTATTATATGCAACTTCACCGTTGTACTTAGCAGAGTCTACGTTCTTAACATTTAACTTTAACGATTGTTGTTCAATCTTCATCTTAACTCGTTTACGTTCGGTTAAATACTGTGGTAATGTTATTATATCAGATCTTTTTTATGTATCCACGAATCGTGTTTACCGTCAAAGCCGAGCCAGCGCACTCGCACGCGATCACCTTTACGTTGTAATATTTTTTCAACGAGATACACATCACCAACGCTGGTTTTACTCAATTCTTGTTCATAAAACCCACCTTCCACAACGTCACCCGTGTGATCTTTCAACAAGTACGTAACCGGTACGGTTGGCTGAACTCTGTGCACTGTATATATCTCGTTCGTCCAGTTTGGTGTATAACCTTTAGCGAATGTGATTTTGTATTTACTGATACGCACTCGATCGCCTATTTTAAACTTATGTTTCTTGCTCACTTTCCGCGGTACGATATTTTTTCTTATTCGTTCCAACACGATTTGCTCGTTGCTCTTGTCGACTTGTCGCGGCTTCATCTCTATAGTTCTATGCACTCTGTCGTTGTATTCCATCACCAGTTTAGGCAAAAGCGACAACCACCGATAATGGCCTTGCTCGCTGAACGCGCGGTACATGTTCGTTTTCAACGTACGATTAAATCGCTCTACGATGGACGCTTTCTTCTCGCTATACGTTGAATAGTGTTTGACGTTGAATCTCTTTAGTAAAGCTTGTACGGTAGTGTTAAAGTACTCTTTCCCCTTATCCGTTTGCAGGTATTTCATTTTATTTTTTACAATTATTGGTTCGAGAGCATGTGCTACTTCAACACCCGATTTAGTTTTTAAGGGAATCGCATATGCATACTTGCTAAATGCGTTTATTACCGTCATTAGATATTTGTACCCCTTGCTCAACTTGGCATGCGGTATCATTTCCACCAAATCCGCTTGGTAGAGATCGTGTAACCCCTTCACCTCCACCGCACGTCTGGGAAAGTTCCTTCTCACCGGTCTGTGCAATTCCTTTGCAATAGTTTTGCGTACGTTTTCCATATCGCCACCCGGAACGCGAATCGCAAAATTTTGGTACGAGATATACCGTTACGTTTTCACTGAACCTCACCGACTTCATCGTCGTTACTGACAGTGTGTTGCTCCTGCAAGCGAGTCTTATATCAACGTATATCGAACGCATAATTTATAACGGATTTTCTCGCTTGCTGAATTATTTCGCGTCTGGGTTGACAGAGTTTATAATGACCGTACGCCAGTGTTGTTTCACCGTCATCCAAGACATATCGTTTGTCATCGTATGGTGACAGCGATAATTTTGTAAGCTTTCTTGTGTATATGTTATGTTTTTCGCTTTGGATAGTCTGCGCCGTAGTATAAGTTTGAGAAGTGGTCTTTACACATTGTTTATAAAGTTGATGTTTCAACTGTGTAGCTATCGCGGAACGTGGCACACCTTTCGCTACCTTTTTCTCTTTATCGTTTGCCGTAACGAATGAATAACATTTTGCGCGCAACCCGACAAATTCAAGTACCGGTATTCCATTTGTTTCGTCTTTAAAAGTACCCAACTTTTTCTTGTTTGTTTCACTATAGCACGGATGTGCCTTAGGGTACTCCGACGTGTCAAAGAGTTCGAGATGCTCCTCCATGTCTTTGTACACATCGTCGGTGCGAATGTCGTACAACAGAGAGTCAGTGTCCGTCATACATAGACGTGCACGTGACCCGTACGTATTCATCGTGAATCCGTAATGGAACCGATACATAATCAGCTTACTAATATCCAATACACTGAACCCAACGTACAAAGGTCGGTTCAGTGTAATGGATATTTTTTTCATCGTGAGACCTACCAGGTCCTCGTTATAGATGAAAAAATGTTGTAGCCTGGGGTTAGCGGTTAGTTTGTGAAGTTTCTTCTCGTTTGGAACTAACTTGAAATCGATTCGCTTCCGTTCGTTTTCCAACGATTTTCCGTACGGTGCGTTATTCATTAACTTAAAAAAGTCTTTTTCAAAGGTGTTTCTGGCTTCCTTTCGTCGCTCCCTATTAAAATCGATGAAAGGTTTCAACCATACGCACTGTGTGAATGCTAACACACGGTGAATCGCTTTCAACTCCATTCCTAGTTCGAGGTAGAGTTTCAATGTTCTGTAATGAACAATGTATTTTGTCTTGTCCTCGAGGGACGTTATCAGTTTCTCTACCTTACCGTTACTGCACACAAAGTCTTTTAACAGCTTCATGCGATAGCAGTACGGTGAAAGCATACTGTCCGTAATAGTACGCTTTTCAGGTGCTAAAGGGTAGTCACTGTGTAAGTCGTGTAGGTAATGTGGATACCCCAGATCGACTTCCAGGATATAACCGGTGTCACCATCGTCGCGTAACGTGTGCACGTTCAACGTATCGATCACTGTACGTTCCAACCATCGAAAACCGGACAGTGGTAAAGGCTGTGTCATAGCCGTTCCGTACAGGTTGGTACAATCGAGGTAAAGTAAATAGTTATGCGGCTTGCTTGCGTCATAATCGGGAATGTACGGGTTGTTGGCCTTGGCGTACCTACTAGAAATTGCTGCTAAGCCGCCACGGATACCTCTTTCGATGTACAGGTGTACGTCTATATCGCGGAGTAACTCTAACCTAACTCCTGTCATTTTCAGCATCGCGTTCCACGCTAAACCGGCGGTGGTAAAAACGTTACACGGATCGAGTTCATAGTACTGTAGGCTCATGTTTCGAAAGTTTTCAAATACATCAGCAAGCAGTAGTACATCCGTTTTTAAATAAAGGTCATGATAATCACCGAACGTTTGCATGTCGAAAGCCGACCAAACCGCTCGAGCGTGCGCGTAATCTTCTTCGTTTATATCCGACTCTGTCAACCCGTTGTAAAAATGTTCGCGGTCCGGTAACTGCCTCTCGTCAAATTTTGAATCGTCCGTAACGTATTCGTAAGGGTACACGCCTTTACGCAACAGTAAATTAACATTACGCGTGTAAAATTGATTAAGGATTTTAAATTTATCCGCGGATAAGTTGGAGACGAGTTTTTCAAGTGACGCGTTCATGAACCGCAGAGAATCGAGAAACCGGAGCTGACCGAGTGTAACGGAGATGTAACGTTCGGTTGTAGTAGCGATACACGTTATTTCATCTTCCTTGTACTTTCCGAAACCTTGCATCAAATGATGCGAGTCATAGCCACTTAAATTATGGAAAAAAACCGGAACGTGTGTTGGTATTTTGTAATTTATATTACACGCATTGTGAGCAGCGCCTAAATAGTTTCCCGTTATGTGGCAATGTTTTCGAACCGTGTCGTCCGTTAACGGCTGCTTGCACAGATGACAGTGCGTAGCGTTTCGGAATGACCGTTCATCGGCCGCTGTCATTAGGATCGGTTTATTAAACTTTCTATCGAGTCGTTGAACGTCGACTAAAAGCACACGAAGGAACGTGTCCACCACGTCTTTACCGCGGTATATTACAGGTTCCTTGACAGCGTTTCCCATCCAGTCAACTATCACATAGCAGAAACTGGCTGGTATATGATGTGCCACGTTTTTACCGGTGGTCGGAACAATAAACGATTCGAAGTCAGCGTATACCGTATAAGGTACGCGGTGACAAAGTGAAAAGTTTTTAAAATACATCCACTTTTCGTTCTCGTCAGGAAGTTTTACTTTCTGTACTGCATGCTGAGAACAGTTGCGTTCGTGTTCTTCAACTCGTTTTCGCGCCGCGTTAGTATCTTTATTGTCCGAAAATCGGTGTAGACAGTAGTTGCAGTAAAACGAAGCGCCGTTTCGTTTTGACAACGACGAAAGCATACGCGAAAGGTTCCGTATGAGGCAGTAGTGAGTAGTGTTCGCGTCGGACAGTAGCAGTAGGTTTACGTGGTACTTTCGACCGCGGTGTTCAGTAATACGTAAAGGATATACCTCGCCTT
The DNA here is from genome assembly GCA_034769895.1 of Magicicada septendecula. Taxonomy (NCBI): domain Eukaryota; kingdom Metazoa; phylum Arthropoda; class Insecta; order Hemiptera; family Cicadidae; genus Magicicada; species Magicicada septendecula. Next base: position 375,777,664 of record CM068375.1, on the reverse strand, counting down.
CGTAGCCAAAAACGTTAACGGATATGTTTTCGTTTAATTTTTCAAAACGTTTTATCTTATTGACTGCGACGGGATAAGGTATGTCCTTCATGTTTATTTCTTCTTCGTACGGAAGGTAATGGCTAACGCGATGCGGGTTACACGCGATCGGGTGTATACCGGCGAGCACAGACCACAAAAAACACTTTTCATCTTCTAAATTTTTCTCATTAATAATTCCTTTCTTACTGTGTGACAATTTCGATGGTGTAGGTAGAAAGCTCGACCCCACAAGAGGATTGTATTTTGTAATATTTATTTCCACCGACTCGACACCATTTTCGACCCACCCGCTTCCGTCACGCGTGAATTTGTCAACGGATTCCATTATTTTCTCGCTAGCTATCGAATACTGTTCATCGATATCGTCATACTGTGACTTAAGTTCTGTACGTGATCTAAATACCGCATTACAATAAATATTTTCGGTGTTTATTAATTTTTTAAAAGATACACGAACTGCTAAATACCACTTTATATAATTATTTAATGCAACGGCTTCGCTACAAATCTTATCAATAACCGTGTGTTTGTAATCTAATAATACTGTTTGTGTGTTTAGTGTATTGTCAAGTATCATAAATTTTATAGTAATTACATTACCATTAATAGCACGGTGTTCGCTGTTGCTGCCGCCGCTGCTGCTGCTGCTGTCGGTCATTGTGAAAGGAGTGAGGCCGGCTTCGCGTAGTCGGTTCCCTATATAGACAGTCCGGTGACCGGTAACGCTGTCGCCGCGCTCCGCTCGCGAGGAGCAGCTGCGCGGGGTGGGGTGCGGGGTTGTCGTGACCGATGCGGTGTGTGCTGGAGGTGCGGGGTGGGGGTGCGGGCTAGGATGTCATCGTCCGGTCGTGACCGATGACGCGCGTTGCGGATGGCTGGGTGGGGTGGGGAGTGCGGTGTAGGAAGCCGACGTCCGTGACCGATACGGTGCGGGGTAAAGGTGTGGGATGGTGGTGCGGGGTAGGAAGCTAGGTTGCAGCCGGTGTCCGTGACCGAGAGGTAGGCGAGGTGCGGAGTACAGGATGCCGGCGACCTTGACCGAAGCGCGCTCGTTGAGTCGCCTCCCACGGGATGTAGGGTGCGGGGTAGGGGGAGCTGGGTTGTACGACCGGTCGTGACCGAAAGCAGATGGTGGTGCGAGACGACGCGGGGTGGGGTGCGGGGTGACCGTGACCGACGGACTCGAGTGGGGTGCGGGGTGGGGGGTAAACACGGTCGTTGCGGAGCGACAGACAAAGTAATTGAACAAAATATGTAGGCGAGGTGCGGGGTGGTGGTGAGGCTTTGGGTGCGGTGTGGGGGTGCGGGGTAGGATGTCATCGTCCGGTCGTGACCGAAAGCAGATGGTGGCCCGTGACGACGCGGGGTGGGGTAGGAAGCAAAATTATAGCCGTTACCGTTGCGGTGGAGGTGCGGGGTAGGGTGTCGTGACCGAAGGAGATGACGCTTTAGAAGGAAGGAACGTGGTCGGGGGAAACAGAATAAATACGCCAGTGTTTCCCTGTGCAGTCATCAGTACTCGCCATGGAAGGAATCGTTGCGAACGCGAAGACAGTTGAAAATTTTTTACCAAAAAGAGACTTGTCAAGTCTTTCTTTAGGAGTAAAGTATCATATAATTCGCATGAAATTTGTGAAAACGAAATTCGGGGAGTCAGTTGTGGTAGATTTGGAAGATACCGGAGCCTGTCCTCAGCCGGAGGATAAACTTTTCTATGTATACCTACCTAAAAGATGGTGTGACGTATTTACAGAGGAGCAATTGAAAGCTGTGAAGCCTTGTGTCCTATCACTATGCGTAACCTCACACACTCCGCTGGCGAACGAGAAAGTGAGCGTGCAGTTGGATATTGATTATGTGAGTATGATATTTCAGTACCACTAATAATTACTTATACAGAAGTGGTTATGTATTAATTTTTTCTCTTTTTTCCAGACCAAATAAACGAGAACAGGATTGATTTATTATAATAATAATAGTAATAATAACATTAATAGTAAAATGTTTTTAAATGATGAAGTAGACTTCTCTATTTTTTTTGTCGTTTTTTAATGTTAACTATTCATTTTCAGAGAAAGAACAAGGTGTTGCTTGGATCTAATATTGTAGAAAAACTTTTAAACAGAGAAATAAATGGTAATAATAGATTATATTGTCAATGCAACATGATTAAATTCGATTATAATTTTAGAAATAATCGTAAGACACTGAGTAGATGGATATCAATACGAAACGAAAAGAATATTTACAAAATGAAAGTATTTATTCGTAATGAGTTTTTCAAACTCTTCAAAACATCAATTAGTTATTGTAACAACCATAATATTGAATATCTTCAAATAAAAGATTTGCTAATTGCTAAAACAAAGCTGGTTAATCAGATATACTATATGATGTATAATTTTACTGGTACAGCGTATACCTCGCTAGTAAAAAAATATGAGTGGTCAAGGCATGACTCTAGCGGATGTCCGCTTCGTAACCGTTGTCGCGTCTGTTGTTATCTAAGATATCAAAATGACTTTAATTCAGAATACATGTTTTTTTAATACCACACTAACTATCATTTGATGTGTCTACATTCTTTTGTATTTGATCAAGTATTATTAATTTTAGGAAATTATATTCTATTTTTAATTATTAAAAAACGTATGTGGTTTATAACATAAAAAGTTGAGATAAACAATCATTAAAGTGTTAGTTAAATTTTTATGTGTAATTAAATTTTTTAAAAGATTTCTCTCATAGTTACAGAAACCTTGTTTCGATGTTATGTGTTTGTGCGAATGCGAGGGAGATATATGTCGTTCACCACCATATGGTGACCACTGTAACATTCTGAGTGCTTGTGAGTGGAGAGAATTTACACTCTGAAGAACAATTGTTTTAAAAAATTATTTTGACGAAAAAATGTAATTGGTTAAGGCATAATTCCACTGGATGTGCGCTTTATAAGCGTTGTTACCACTGTTATTATCTAAAATACTAAAAAGAGTTGAATTCAAGGTTTTGGTGTACCATTTTACACATGTAGTTAACACCATATTAATTATCATTTGATGTGTGTCTACATTCAGTATGTTATTATTAATATATTACACATCAACATTGTAATATTGTATGTTATTAATTATTATTATTATTGTTAGACATATAAGGCTTGTTTTGGTTGTAGTAAATGTAATTATTATTTTGTTAATTATATGTGTGTGTGTGTATGTGTGTATATATACATATATATATAGAGAGAGAGAACCTTCAAGGCTGCAAAAGAGAGGGAAAGCGAGAGAGAAAAAAGATTATTTTGTATAATTATGTAAATATATATATATATATATAGATAAAGTGTCTATTTTGTTTAGTTATGTATATAGAGAGAGGGCGTATGTTTTGCTCAATTATAATTGTCTTGTGAATATAGAACATGTGTGTGTAGAGAGAGAAAAAACTTATAGCTTATGATTTGATTGTAAAAGCTTTTGATATTATTAAAAATTATATATACATATAAACCATAACCTATGTTATTTTTATTATTATACCCCTTATACAAAACAATTATTCCTATCATACTTGAATAATCGCAAAAGCAGTAGAGATGTAAGTCTCTCATATGGAATGTAACAGCAAAGAAACCGGTTTTTATAGTAGAGAAAGAGCGCTGCAAGTTACAACAGCTTGCCTGAGCCAACTCTACGTCAACCTCACACACACACACACACACACACACACACACACACAGCTTTATAAAACACGGACGCCAGCTATCAGTTCCTCTTTGAATACATTAACGGAACGTGGTAGTGTTTCACACACACACCGCTTGTACCAGCTTAGATGCTGTTTGACTGGTTTACAGGAGAATCGTCACAGGAGTAAATATATTTATTCAGTTAACAATTTTAGTAACGCATAATAAGAATATATGTTTTCTAAACAGTATTCAAATCGATGCATCTGTTTTATATTAACACAATATAAACATTATAATAATACAATATCCGGTTTTGAGTACCGGAGGAACCGCGTCGGGATGTCATTAATCACCAAATTTCGGAACCCGTCAGGTACCTATTGTCCCAAATTTTAACCGATCAGTTTCGCGTAACGGTTTCTCCTCCCCGTCCAGAGTTTAGACATACAGGACTTGTTTTAGGGTGTACCCCCCATCCGTTGATTTAAACATTTCGGGTGTCAAAATTCGGACACCAAAAATTTCGGGTAACCCCATCCGTTGATTTAAACATTTCGGGTACTAAATTTCAGACACCGAAAATTTCGGGTACCCCCATCCGTTGATTTAAACATTTCAGACATCACGCCCTCTACGTCGTCGTCATGTGGGCGTACCCACAAATTTCGGGTACCCCCATCCGTTGTTTTAATCATTTAGGGTACCAAAATTCTGACATTAAAAAAATGTCGAGAGAGAACGATTATTTTGTTACATCAAAATAAACCAGAACGCGGAAGTGTTTTAACATTCGGACACCAGCTGCCAGGGCCTCTGTCATGAACTGGAACCCGGTTAGGGCGTACCCACAAATTTCGGGTACCCCCATCCGTTGATTTAAACATTTCGGATAACGGTACCCGATGCCCCCAAAATTTCGAGTAACGGTACCCGATGACATAGCCTCTGCGCGTCCGGGCAACCGCCGAATTCCGGGTACCCCCATCCGCTACACATTGTTTTCGGCTACCAAATTTTGAACATGCAGAAACCACGGCCTCCGTGACGTCTTGAAACAGGTTTTAGCCATGCGGACGCCAGCGACTTGAGCCTCTGTATGACGTCATGAACTGGAACACGGAAGTGTTTCAGTCACACATACACACACATACACACACACACACACACACACAACAGTGACGTCACATGGACAGCTCGGACACCAGCTGCCAGTGCCTCTATGACGTCATGAACTGGAACCCGGTAGTGTTTTCAACTGGAACCCGGAAGTGTTTTCTAACGCTCACTTTCCCTCTACTGAGACCCTTACTAACACACACACACACACACACACACACACACACACACACACACACACACACACACACACACACACACACACAGAAACGCAGCTGACCCGCACGCCTGGGGTATGAATCATCTACTGGGGCGTCCGCTACGTAGCTACAAGTTTTATAATATGCATTTTTAACAAACGAGCTTAGCATATTTGTAAACTCCATAAAATTTTAAAGAAAATGACACCAAAAGACGTGGTTGTGATATATTTTAGATGTACGCCTAAGTTTAATTTAATATTCATTGTGGCTTTAGAAATTAGTATTTTGCAAATGTTATTTAAATTTCGTTGATAATTTTGTTGACGTAACATTTGTACTGTTTCATAATGTACATTTTAATCGTAAATTTATAGTTTTTAGTACTTTATAATTAACTTTCGATCAAATATTGTGCTTAAATTTTAATATGATATTTATATTGTAAATATAGTATGTAAATAGGTAAATGTATATAGTTGTATAAGTTATTATGTCAATCAATTTTTCTTTTTTATTGGTATACACTTTAAATAAAATAACATACGAGATAGCATTTGTTATTGTAAGAAAAGTACAAATTTCCTTATTACCGATGTAATTTTGCACCATGAATTTAAATTGTAAATACATTTTTCTTTATAATCATCAAGTTATCACTAACATACGTATTACTTTATAATAAAATCTGTATTAATGTCTCCAACTCTGCCTTTGCTTTAGAAATCACTAAAATACTAACATTTGTCGCAAATATGTGTTATTCGGACTCAAAAATTATGGTTTAGTTTGGATTATAAGCTAAATTAAGAAATTCATAGTTTTGAATTGGACCGTATACTTACACCTGAACCGCCCGAGTAGTGCCTGGCCGGGCCGGGCCGGGCCGGTTGTGAGTGCGCTTGAGATAGTAAGGGCCTTCCAATCCCTTAGGTGCCATCCGGTTTGCGGCATCCTATAGACCCATCTAATATGTGCGACGGCTATTGTCTTTTAGGTGAGGTTATGTCAGTCTGTTTAAAATATGCCTTTGATTTAAAACCCGTCTAAGGTGGAACTGGGAGCAGTTATTCAATTCCTTAATGCAAAACAAACAAAATAGTCTAACAGACATACACAGGAAAACTTGTAAAGTAGACGGTGTTATTACACTAATTATTATGTTTTGTCGTTTTTTAACAAAACCATTTCAGTAACATCATATCAAAAACTTAATGTAAATCCGCAGAGCAAACTGAATTCTTTTTCCGCGGGCCTATTACTTTCGAATTTTGCTTAGCTGTACCATTCAGTTTCACTTAGACTAATGAGAGTTATAACGTCTTTTTCTGGATGGTTACATGAGAGTTAAAACGAAGAATATTTGTACACAAGTTTGTACACATGTAACAGAATTTCAATTTCTGTCTTCTTAATTTATGATTTTAAAATATTTAGAACCATTATTAAATAGATGAATTTATTGTCTTGAAATAACAATTTGTTTATTAACATCTTCCTGCTTGCCTCTTTGTTATTATAAAATAATATTATTTACACCTTAGTTATTTTTATGCAAATGAATAATTAATTATACTCAACAGTTAGTTCTTGAATTAAGTTAAACGAAAACTTTGTTGAAGATAACGTCACTGAATTTTACAACATTTATACCCTCAACATGAAGGTCCTAGATTAAAGCCTGTGACACATTACGCTACTTCACAATTAGCGGCTACTAAATCACCTAGTGTAACATAGTAGCAGCTACTAGCGCTCGACGCGAGTTAAATATCAATAGCTAGAAAAATTTGACATGTTCAACTTTTGGTGATACTAAGTAGCCAGTAGCCGACGTTCAGGTCAGGTAACTCACTAGCCGCTATCAAGTAGCGCCCTAGTCGCCCAGTATGACAATGGAATAGCAGTAAAGTAGCGCCCTCTTGTCACCGCTTCCTTGTCTCGGCGTTCGTTATGGGTTTGTTGTTGTTGTATTGTCTCTTTTGACTCCATTTCTATATTTATTGATGGCTAAATGGATCTCGTCACATGCCATTTGAAGTTCCAATGGTTTGGAGAGAACCGAAGGATCACACCACGGACTGTTATTTTTGTATAACAAAAACATCTAGGATAACAGCTAAGACTAGACGTGATGTTAAATATCCCGATATTCCCTCTGCTATAAGGCCAGGGGCACACAGTCCATAGCTTCCAATTCCAGTACCACCAGAAACATGAAACTTAGACGAAGATGAAGTTGTTACTGATGTTGAACCTTGTGCAGACTTCTCAGGTGATGAAGAAAGAAGAGACCCAGATTTTTTGGAAAATACATATACTGAACCTCACTTAATTAATCAGTCAGAAATAAATGACCTCGTTCGTGATCTAAATTTATCAAAGAGTCAAGCAAAAATACTGGCATCAAGATTGAATGGATTTAATCTTTTACAGCAGAATACTAAAATAAGTGTTTTCCGTAACAGCAGTGTGAATTTGAACATTTATTCTCCCAGTACGAGCACTTAGTATACTGCAATGACGTGGATTCTTTACTAGAAGCTTTGGGACTTATGCACCATCCTGAAGAAAGCCGTCTACTTATAGACTCTTCAAAGCTTAGTTTAAAAGCAGTCCTACTTCACACTGGAAATAAATACCCATCAATCCCTTTAGCTTATGCTGCTCACATGAAGGAGTCATACACAAACATGAAACTTGTATTGAGCACGATTCAGTGTGAGAAATATTTATGGCATATTTGTGGAGATCTAAAAGGGATAGCACTTTTACTTGGATTGCAACTTGGCTAAACTAAATTCTGTTGCTTCTTGTGTGAATCGGACAGCAGGGATAGGAAGAATCATTACATAAAAAAGTAGTGGCCAGAGAGGCACTGACTGTAGGAGAGAAGAATGTTGTAAGTCAAGCACTAGTAAAACCTGAAAAAGTTTATCTTCCGCCACTACACATTAAGCTCGGTTTAATGAAAATTTTCGTTAAATCAATGGCTCGTAATAGTGCAGGACTTCAGTTTCTAAAAAACAAGTTCCCTAATACAAGAGATGCTAAGATTAAGGAAGGTAGATTTGTTGGATCACTAATAAGAAAACTAATGAATGATCCAGCATTTGAAGAAAGTTTGAATGAATTTGAGGTTGATGCATAGAAATCATTTTAAAATGTGGTTAACAACTTCCTGGGACACCATAAGGCGAATAACTACAGAGAACTTGTAACTCAGCTTCTTCAAAACTACAGAGAACTTGGATGTAATATGTCACTAAAAATTCATTTCTTAGATTCACATTTGGATTTTTTCCCTAACAATCTTAGCGCCGTGAGTGACGAACATGGTAAACGTTTTCACCAGGAAATATCCACCATAGAAACACGCTACCAGGGAAAATGGAACCCAATGCTACCTGACTGCAGCTGGAATCTAAGGAGGGATCTACCAATAGCAAATTACAGCAGAAAATCCAAAAGAAGTAGATTTTAGGTAAGTACAAAGTGCATGTAACATATTTTTATATTACTGTCACATAATTTTCTTTTTGCAAAAGAAAAATGTGAGTTACTACAAAAACTATGCCCGATAGGAAGAAACTGTTAACATATTTGAAATCAGCACCAAAAATACTATAAGAATCGGTTATTCACTTTCATTTGACAAACAAAAAATTAAATTTTGTTGACCAGTGTAATTTAAATAAAAAGAAATTAGGCCTATATAAAGAGTTAGAAATATTAAAGGTAAAAAAAGAACATTAATATACTTATTAACATACAATCAGAATTTAGTAATGAAGAAGTATTTGATCATTTTTGCAAGGGTGAGGTATGTGAATTCCGTCAGGTAAATGTTAGGTAAGTAGACAAAGCTGGGTGTAGCTTAATAACGTAATAGATGGAGAGACGAAAGCTTTGTAGTAGGTAGAATGGCGTGGCTTAACGGAGCTGAGCCAATAGGATAGTGACAGTTAGATTTGTTTACGAATTTACCAGCCGTGAAGGCGGATTCACGGGTATATGTAGGGGTTCAAGCGGGATATGCTTGTCGTGGTTTAGGACTTGAAAATGGTGGAAACACTGAAAGGACTCGTCCGGAACATGACAAGTAACAGTTCAGCAAGTAAACACGTCAAAGTTGGAATACAGTTTCTGATTACTTTCCGATAAAATTATTCTTCACACAGGCCAGTGTATTTGAACGTCTTATCTACTCGAAGAGGAGAAGAATGTTCTAATTGTTACGTGCGACATTTAATGTTATGGGAGACCTTTAAAATGTTCACATTTGATGACAACACATCAATCATGTCCATTAGAATACTTTTAGAAATATAACGCAAAACGTAAAAACAGTCTCAAAATTCTGTGTAATTGGCTCATACTATAAATACAAGGTCAATAATAACATATAAGCACACATATTTTTTACCATGAAACACTCTCTGTGCCCAAAAGTTACTACAAACTGCAAAGTGATTCGTTTAAAACCAGAAGTCATATATTTTTTGAAGTTCAAGTAGATCAAAAACTAACCTGGAAAACTTACATCAAAGGCAAAAAGCTCAACTAACTCAAAAAGCGAGAAATTTGCAGTAGTAATAGGGACCCCATTTAACTGGGGAAAATCTCAACTTGCAACAACATTTTTTTTTAAGACGATTCTAAAACCTGTTTGAACTTTCGGGGATAAAACGTAGGGATTCAGCATACTTTTAGATATCAAAATTCTTCAAACGTTGCTTCCTTTTTATTCGGGGCCAGAACGTTCTACGATGTTGTCCGATACCTAAACTCCATTGTTGTCTGTCGTTGCAGTTTTCATCGTTTAGTCCTCATTGACCTTTTTGTGCCCTCTATCAATGTTTTCTTGGGTCTTCACTTCTTTCTATGCTCTCTATGTATCCATCTCATCGTTTCCTTTGGTAGTCGGTATTGTAAAATTCTTTCTACGTGTCCGTACCAGATTAGTTGTTTTTCTTCAATGCAGTCGACGATTGTCTTTTGTCCGCCCATTTCTTCTTTGATCGTTTCATTTCGTATTCGCTCTAGCCTTGAAGTTCTACCAGCTCGTCTCAAATCATCCATTTCTGTAGCTTCTAACTTTATGTTTACTTGTTCTTTTATTCGTCATGTTTAGTATACGTACATCAACATGCTTTTAATCATTCTATCGTATATTTTTTCTTATTTTTTTCCAATTTCTGTGTTTTATAGAATCCCATTCAATGATCTAACTATTTGTCTTACTTTGTTTATTCTTGATTTTATTTCAATATCATTTGTTCTTTTTTTTATTAAAGTTTATCCCTAACTATTTGTAGCTGTTGCACTTTTTAATACAACATCCCCCCCCCCCGAAATGGAATCCTAGGTTCGTCCCTGCCCTCCAGACAGTTCAAGAACTTGTAATTACGCAAATTATGCCGGTACACCGCCAGGAGAATGAACAAATATTCTGCAACTTCTGTGGGGTATAAATATCAACGTCTACGGCCGGATTAGAAGATAGTTACACCTGGCAATATTGTAGAGTGTGAACCAGGTGATTGTTGCGGATTAACGTAAAGTGATTATTGTGTTAATTAGTGTAAAAAACTGTAATAAGGTGACATTAATTGTTGAACAAAATTAATTTGAATTATTGTAGCCTATAAGAGTGCCTTATCCATTGTTGTTGTGGTCAATTTAAAGATGGTAATTTCATTGGTGTCTGTTATTTTGTGTCCACTACGAAATACGACGATCCGTGTGACAGTCGTAACAATATGTGTTGAATAGCATGTACGTGTACATTTGAAAATAAATGAAAAAGTTTAAGTAGGTAATAAGGCCTATGAGCGCTTTGTACATATCAAATACTGTAATTCATAAGAATAGTATAGTAATTTCTTTAATATTTCTTTATAAATAACTTTATGGCTTACTTTGAAAACTAAACCATAACTAAGTCACTCAAAACCTACTTTTATAAGTTAGTTCTAGTTACAGTAGTATAACATCTACAAGAGAATTCTTGTTAATTGTATAAATAGTTAGCTGCAGCAACGTTAACATGTAGGCTACGTGCAATACGAACGAGGGCTGCAAGTAATTTAAAGCATCTGCAGCAGCACAGATGGTCTCTAGAGTAAATGTTATATTACACTCACTGTTCGCTGGATAAATATATATCAAACAATTGGATTACCACATAAAAAAGTTTGTAATAATATTTACTCTTAGTCGATCCCTAACCATGAAAATCAAACGGGATAACATTTTATTATCATCTTCTTCGAAACAATTTTAGGCTTTAGCGGCCTGTCCCTGTTCCACAGTCCACCTTTTTTTAGGTCTACCAACTTTTATTCTGCCTCTAGTGTTGTAATCTTCCGCCATCTTCGGTATTCTACTTTCTTCCAGTCTATTGACTTTTTGAATCTCTTTTATTCTGTATTCTTTAACATTTTTAATAACTGAAAATTTAACTAAATCACTTATTTTCTCTTCATTTCTTATTTGGTCTCGTCTGTTACACCTTGTAATTGATCTGGATAGCCTTTTGAACCAGAGCTTCTACCTATTCAATTAATCAGCAGGAAGCTTAATTAATGACCACAAATTCCCGTAAAAAGTGCAAACACGGTTAGTGAGTTGTTTCAGAATTTTTGTTAACTCGTTTACTTAACTCTGGGAGTTGGATTACCCAGGCAGGCGGGTTCCATTTTAGTATCTAATGAGTAGGCTATTTAGAACGGTTAACTTTTCTTCACTTGGAAAGGTGCTGACTCAAAGTCACAATGCCATACTCAGATACAAACCATATTAATTAATAGTTTTCATTATTTACTATCCTACATTAACCTACGTGCCAGCAATTATAATGTTTCCTACTTACCAATTTAAAAATACAGATACAGATATATATAGATGTTATCATACATATGAACGCGGGTGTGGATAAATACTAACAGATTATCACAGCCCATTTGAATAAACCAATCGTTCGGGAGAGTTGCTGTATTTCTCCTGTTTTATTTAAAATCTATGTAGATGATGCCATAAGGAAATGGAAATAGGACGCCCCCAAAGGAATATACTTGAGGAAAGGATCTTATTTATATATTTTAATGCATGCAAACTATTATATGGTCATCCAGAAAAATAGAAATTACCTCCATAGGCCGTTGTTTTATCTCACTAACATTTTAACTCATTACAATCATACCATTTCCTTATCCAAAACAAATGTATGTCTTTTCTGGGACAAATCATGTTCCAACACAAATTTTCATACAAGACTCACCAATAGAACAGGTAGCAGATTTCAAGTATCTAGGGTGCAGCGATCACATACCAAGATAATTGGGAGGTTGAAAGCAAAATTAGTCTCTTCCAGTCGCTTTGTGGCTGTATCGTTAAACACTTAAAGAAGAAAACAAGGAAAGAGACGCAATTGAAACATTATAATGTAATTGCCATAACTCAACTACTGTATGGTAGTGAGACTTGGATTAGAAAGGCAAAAAATATGCCTAGAACAGAAGGGGCAGAAATGAGGTTTTTGAGGGTTGTAAAGGGTTGTACCAGGAGAAGGGTTTTATCAGAAATTATTATACTCGAATACAGCTAGGCATAGCTGAAAGCTCAAATGAGAAAATCTCCCAGTACAAAACGGAGTGGCGGTTTCACGTAGTGAGAATGAATCCAACTAGATTTTCAAGAAGAGCCCTTGACTATCATCCAGGGGGAAGAGAAGTGTGGTAAGATCCCGTAAGCGATGGTTGGATGACTTCCATTGAGCCTGGAACAGGCTATTAGCCTAAGCCGTAAAGGATGACGACGACGACGATCATACTGTTACGACTGTCCACTGATCACCGTATGGTACAGTAGAAAACAAAATACAAGTCACCAATCAGTAAGTCACTAATCACCAGGTTTAATTATATCAATTAAACGGTTCGTAATTAACGAGATAGTCTCTTACAACGAATCAATGAAAATTGTTCACACGCAATAAAAATGTCTACTAGTAGAGTACCGCAGTATTATAAAACACATAATACTTCGTCACATTACTTCGATCCGCACTGTGTAAATCGGCACTTAAACGCACTGTGTAATCGCCCGACAGTAACTTTTCGCCACAATTACTACGAACCGCATTCGGATAAATTTCAACTCAAACTGAACTGAACGTCGCTGAGTACTTGTAATTGTATCCCGCCGAAAATCCATAAACATCCATACTACGCAATAACAACGCTACTAGAAAACACCAGAACGTAATTGGTTGCTGCCTTGCACACAGTTCGCGCGGCCGCGCAACTTCTTACACAGTGTAGCTAACGCGTTGAGAATCACGTACGCGCACACATTACAGCCGGATTCCACTGGAACATTCGAGAAATCCGTAGATTGATCTGCAATGTCGTAACAATATTTATAGAGGAAAAAACAATTTCCAACTTTTAAAGATATGCCAAAGGTTTAATATATTCGAGTGGAAATAACAAAATACATGCTTTACCTGTGTAACACGTAGACCTATTCTCAACAAGCAAGATAAACCCGTCTACTAGAAATGACTTTAACACTCAAACGCCTTATAAAATACACACACATGAATGTGTGCGCTACAATATTCAAACAAAGTACACATAAGGCACCTCATAATACTTAATAAAGAGTAGTCTACCAGGACCAGGAATTGCGCATTTTGGCGCTCCTCTCATTATTTTACCCCTCAAACAATAAACATTACAATTACATACTTCTGTATTGATAATATACATTTTGAAGTTTGAAATCTTACTGCTGATTTTATTCGAAGACAACATATTTGTATTTTTAATTTTTTACTAGATATATGATTAGAAGGACTGTAAAAAAATGTATGCCTGTTATCATTTTTGTTTATTAATTTGCGTTATTTCCTCATAAACTATATACTCAAATAACGAATTAAAATTAGTTTTCTTTAATTTGTATTTAAATTGTAGTAACAGATAAGTAAAGTGGATCGCTGGACGACTACTGAGAATCACATGGGCATCGCATACTGGAGGCCTACATGTCACACTGTACACATTTAACTAAATGTACATGAGCGTTAAATACGTGCAGCTATCAAAAGAAGAAAATTTTTAGTCTTCGGACACATACTATACTGAGACGACTCGGATATGCACTACTAACACTCATTTTGGTGAATGGAAAAATAGAAACTAAAGACTGACAGGTCGGAAAATGGCTCCGTAACCTCGGACAGTCGTCACGATAACTGCTACAGAACTCTTGAACTCTGCACACGGCCGATAGACATATAAAAATATAATTGAAAAGGGAGTCGTCAACGTCTGATTAGACAGGACACTAAAAGAGTATATTTCCGTTTGATTCGTTTTGTCACTTACAAAAATAAACCGTGCCGCTTGCATATCCCCCGCCTTTCTCTTTAATCAGTTTCTATCGATAAATTTTAAGCTTTAGGGTGGTCATCATTACGTCTAATCGCTCGATGTTAAAAGGGCATATTTAACATTTTTTTCAATTTTCATGTTTTGGCAGAAATGAATAATACATAGGTAGATGCATCGTTCTGTGTTAAAACGGCATTAATGAATTCAATATGTACGACTGTATGAAGTTTCAAAATTCTTGATTCACGTTCAAAGGGCATCTGAGTGTTTATTATGCCCTTTTAACATGAAACTATCAGTTGTAGTACTAATCAGCTGATCATGTAACTCTAACCTAAAACGTGTCAGTTCGTTCTCGTTGTTGAAAATTTATTAACATCGTTATTCAACTTATATTAAAAGTGTATGGAAAAACAATAATGTCAGACGAAACTGGAACAAGGTCGATAAAGAGAAGAGGAAATTCAGAGAATTACGAAAGAAATAAAAAAAAGAATTCTAGACTTATGGGGTCGCAATACATAAGTCATTCAGGAAAAAGTGTTGATTGTAAAACTCTCGGACAACCTTGCAAGTAAGTTAAATTTATTATTTATATTACTGTATTAATAATAATCATGTACTTTGATAAATTTAACGACTTTATCTTATTTAATTACTATTGTAACCGAATAACCTAACAAACCAAATGCATGAAATGTAGCCTAACCTAACAAGACTTTCATTCTTACTTTGCATGCAACAATGCATTTTTATTTTTGTATTCATATTGTTTTTGCTTATTGTTTTGTTTGTTGTTATTGTTTTAATTAAGTATTGTTGGTATTTCTTATTGTTTCAGATGTAAGAACAAATGTTTTGAAAAATATGAACAGCAGTTTTTCCAAGCAGCATTTCATCATTTTTATAACGACTTTAAAACAAAAGACGAACAAGATATATTTTTGGAAGGCTTAATTGACATTGAAAAAGTTAAAAGGAGACAGTCGAAGTCAAATGGTAATAAGAACAATGGAAAGAAAAAATTTTTCTTGAACTGGCTTGAACAATTTTTCGTATAACATCTTATGCAAATCAGAACGGATTAAGGTATGTCTTGAAGCTTTTTTATCTAATTTTTCTATTTCAATGAAAAGAGCTAGAAGAATCAGGGACCTTAAAACAGCAGGTAAACAAATACAAGACAAAAGAGGAAGGCATTTGAGTTTCTCTCTTGATCCAGACATAAAAGCTAAGATCCATGCACTTGTACATTCTTTCCCAGTTAAAACAAGTCATTATTCTGGAAAGGAAATTAAATTTTTACCAGCAAATTTAAATGCTAAAATGATGCATTCTCTATTCACTAAAAAGCATCTGGATATAAAAGTTTCTTATACAAGTTACTGGAATCATTTCAAGGACCACTTTGATTTACGTTTCGGCCAGCCACAAGTCGACTGTTGTTGTCAATGTGAAGAACTTAAAATTAAAATTAAATCTCCCCATTTAGGTGAAGCTGCTAAGCGTGCAGCTGTTGCAGAATTGGCAATTCACATTAGACGGTCAAAAAAATTTTACACTGCCTTGAAACAAGAAGAATTAGATGCTAAGGAAAACAAGAATACTAATATTTTGGCGATATCAATGGATTTTATGATGAATCTTAGTTTACCTAAAGTACCGGTGCAGGAATTATTTTATCTGAGACAATTAACGATTAACATTTTCTGTATTCACAACATTAAACGTAACACTGCTACTATTTACATTTATCACGAAGGCCAAGCCAAAAAAGGCCCAGATGAAACTTGTTCATTTCTTAAAGATTATTTTTCATCAGTTCCTCCTGATGATTTCTGATGATGATCAGTTCATATGTGTCGATGAGGTACACATATTTTCTGATAACTGCTCTGGGCAGAATAAAAATCATGCCCTATCAAAATTCTTGTTGTCTTTAACTGATACAGAACGTTTCAAGAAAGTAGAGCAATTCTTTCCTGTGCGGGGACACAGCTTCTTACCATGTGATCGTCATTTTGCGATCATCAAACGATCTTTAAAAAGGCATGATAGAATATATTCAATTCATGAATTAAGTGAAATTATTATTAACAGCAGCACAAGCAATAAGTTTACTGTTGTAGAAGTAGACAGCAGTGAATTAATATACGATTTCAAAAACTGCTGGCCTCGATTTTATAGAAACAGTCCTGTTTCCATTGAAACCTCCCAAAAACCAAGGGATCAAAGGAAGTTTTTTGGAATAAGTTCTTTATTTCATCTCAGATACAATAGTGAAAACTCAGGAGTATGCTTAGCGAGTGAATTTATAAACAGTATAGTGATGCATACTGTTATACTGAGGCAAACTACAAGAGATGCTGTAACAACCAAGACACTCTGCAAGGCTTACTCTTCAGGAAAGGTGGCTATAAAAAAATTAAAAATTCAAGATATTCAAAACACAAAAACTTTTATAATGAAATTTTGATGTGGTCTACACAAAACATTACCGGTAACGATGAAGGGGAACATGAAAATGTTTAGATTTTTGCTAAAATTACAAAAAAAAAATAATACTTTTTTCAGTAAATAGTTTTGTATTACTTTTTTCTATTAATTTGTATTCCTTTTTAAATAAATAGTTTCTTATTATTAAAACTGTATTTATTTTTTGTGTATATTTCAATTCCAAAAGTCCACAGTCACCTGCAAGTTAAGGATTTTTGTTAAAAGGGCATGTTTACATGACATTTGAAGGTCTATAAAATACTTGAATTCACATTTTTTAAGGATATTTTTACACAGTAATAATGAAGTTAGCTAGTTATACCTGAAAGTATAGTGTTAATATAATCATGTAATATAATGTTATACTGTTTTATCCACTTTACCAAAAATGTGGCGCAATGCAAATATGCCCTTTTAACATCAAGCGATTCTTTTGTTTTAGATTCAATTTTGGATACCTATAGATTAAAACTATTTCAGTTCCCATTTAATCAAGGAAAAGCGATTATCACGAGAGGAAGAGAGGGATAGTTTGAGAGAGTGAGGAAGAGTGGAGGAGTCAATTGTAACAGCTTCTTGAACGACCGAATTTTCCCTTTTGTTCGCTGATAAATTCTCTCGCTTGCAATATTTCGCCGTACGCTTCCATTCTCGCAGCGCAACCATTTGTTTTCATTCACGAAGGCTGTAAAACACGGCTGCTCTTTTCTTAAAAGGAATTTTGAACCTTTTCCTGTAATTTTTCCACTGGGAACAAGAGAACTTATTTTTCCTCAGAAATTTACCTTCATTTGACTAGACGTTTTTCACTGCCCCAACACACGCGCGCGCGCGCGCGCACGCATGTACTTGGGAAACACGTTTTTGAGATTGTATAACTTCTTGTGCTGAATATAATACACTCTTCCTTATTAAACGTGAAATCCTATTTAACATTTAAAAAATACACTTACTTACACTCTTTAAACGTATTTTGCTGCGGTTCATGTTTCTTGTAACTCATAAGGCACGTGTGGTGACTCGTACCCGTATTATAAAACGTTACATATAAATAAATTGCTCGGTCGTATCTTAACATCGTTCACTAATGTACGTTCGTATTTCTCTAAGCAGACGAATAATATTCACCCTATGTATTGTAATTACTACGGATTATTGTAATATACCATTTTAATAGTCTCTCTCACTAAATTAGTTCATTATTTAAGTTATCTCATTTTACTATGTTACATTTTTTCGTATTTGTTTTTATTGTGATTTTTGAATGTTTCCAGTATTTATTAATATTACATTTTTGACTTTCGTTACGGTATTTCGTGGATCTGCTATTTGTTATTTTCGGAAATTCATTGTACTGTATAAGATTTCTGTGTGTGATACTTGAATTACGTTATCAAACATTGATACTTTAATTAACTTGTATATTATTGATTCATTAATTACAAATGGTAGGACTATAATATCTTAATAATAGAAACTAGTAGCTACACAATAAAATCTATAATATCTCATTGGTCAACTTAATACTATGAATTTGGTTTCGTGGAATCGACACAACAATGTGTGCTCAACTGTACAAATCTGTTTCACCTACGAGACTTTATCTTCTTCTGAAGTTTACGTAAAATCATACGACTGACAACATTTGGAGGATCGTAACGCCAAATTTATTCAGTAACGTTTATAATACTCGTCGATACATGAACTTGGTTTCGTGGAATCGACACAACACAGCGTGTGCTCAACAGTACACACCTTGCTCTACTGGCCTTGTGTCAGATTGTCAGCTGTCAGAAAATGCTGTTGGATGTTGCGCAGAAACTTTTAAGTGGTGTCGCAACACTTTCTTGTAGAAGACGAGGTAAGTATGTATCTAACGTTAGGTCTTGAATTGAAACAAAATATATACAGTTTAAGGAAACTCGATTGCCTTCTTCGTCTGTTAACTTACTACAAGGAGACGTCTATAGTACTAACTGAAAGTTAACATTATTTTGCATTTAGTGTAACATATTAACGCAACAAGAGGCTAAAACACGCGTCAGAATCAGGTCTCTTATTTACGTTAAATACGGGAATCATAAAGATTCTGAAACTAACATTTGGGGTTTGGACGAGAGACCGCACGCAGACGAAAACGGAGTTTTCTTAGTTAACTAAGACAAATCCAAAGAGTTAAATCCAAACTGCAAACAAATTGTATTACTAAAATAAAAGCAAAAATGTTACAGTTTTAGGAATAACATAACAATGTATGTATTAAAGGTTTCTACCTTGAAGTGTATATTTCTTCATTAGAGTAATATTTTTTGTGTTTATTCATGGCGCTTGGAAAAAAAAGATTAGAAATTTTGGTACATTTGTTTAAAAATTACATTCGTTTCAGACATGTTTTCTGGTCATTGATATTGATTAATAAAGTTAACAATGTTATCATTCATATCCTCAATATTTGTAGTACTACTTACTTTATCAATGTCTACAAAACTACCAGTAGGCAAAATAGCAGACAACTAAATAAAACGAGGCCCAGAAGAACGAACAAGTGGGTGTCAAGAAATTAATTAATTAATGTTATTTTAATTAAATAAGTAAATTTTAATTAATCTTATTAAAATAAATGTACACCAAATTTTGGAAAAACTTATTTTGGAAGCAGAGTCTACTTTTAATCTCTGTCTACTAACACAAGCGAGAAACAAGAGCTTCTTTACAACTCTTCTTGTTTACAATTAAGTTAAAACAGTTTGAAATTAATATATTGGAGCGAACAACCTTAATCAAAGTTGTTGTCCCAATACAAGTTTTATATTATTTACAGTCTCTTTGGAACGGGGTGTAAAATTTTCAGGCTACTACAAACATAATTTTCTTCCAAAGATTTTGCACTCACTGCTAAACTTTCGTGTGGTTCTCATGCGACGAAGCTGTATGGCAGATGGCAAAGTACGTTGTGCTGTATAAGATGTATCTACAATTACATGTTACCGTAACAGACCCCAACAATAAGAAACCTAAACTGTGGTAAGTAATGTTAGAAAATTACGTACCTGAGGAACTTGAATTAACTGGCTTGATTTTCCATATGAATGAAAAATATATTCGATATACAGTAGGACGTCGATTATACAAACTGATCTTTGCAAATGGGTTGTCTTATATTACCAATGTTGTAGCCGTTAACAATTTACGTTTAATTTATTCTTTTTTGTTGTCTAATAAACTGCCAAATATTTCTTCATTTTCAAATGTGGTTTTTATATTCATTAGTCGTTTTTCATCTTTATTTCTTATTTTTAATATTTCCACTTCTTCCTTTAATTTCCTTTCTCTTTCTTTACTCATCGCTTTAATTATCTTTTAATTTACGACCGGGTCTATCAAATTATGTCTTTCTTCTATAAAATGCCTAGTGTATAACGAATTCGTCGGTAACTCTCCTTCACCCCTCCTATGTTCTTTAAATCTCTGGCAAAATTGACGACCCGTTTCGCCCAGATATACTTTTTCCCATTCCCCGCAAGTGATACTCCACTTTTCTTCAATATGTCTTCTTCTTCAAAATTCGTAGTTTTTATTATATCAAACACGGTTTTCGACTTTTTAACCGCTACTTTTATATTATATTTTCTAAAACATTTATTTGTATCTTTCTTGTGTTATAACCTACATAAGATATGGATCCCTTATACTCCTTCTTTTCTTTACTATTCTTTAATTTTTTTCTTCTCTTCGTTTTATATTATTAAATATTTTATCTACTACATTCGTATTATACTTGTTGTTCTTTACAATTATTTTTATTCTTTCTATTTCTATCTTTCTGTTTTCCTCATCTTCTATACAACTGTTCTATTTCTATTCTATGACAGAAATTATTTATCGCTGCGATTTTATACTGTATTGGATGGTATGAATCGTTTGGTATTATAACATCTGTATATGTGCTCTTCCTATAAATGTCAAATTTTATTTTATTTTATTTTGTTATTCTTATATTTAAATCTAGGAAATTTATTTCCTTGTTTCCTGCTACCATTTTAAATTTTATACTCTCTTCTAATTTGTTAACCTCTTCAAAAAATACCTTGAATGCTTCATCATCGCCCTCCCATATTAACAAGATATCGTCTACATACCTCATCCATCTCTTAATTTTGTCTTTATTTTTTACTGTTGACATTATTTTATTTTCAAAGTAATTCATGTAAATTTCTGCCATTATCGGTGACATTGATGGAAGTCCCTTCTTCTGAATATAAAATTTATTATTAAACCTAAAGTAATTTTGCTTCAAACACTCTTGTATTACTTTTATTAATTCTTCTTTCTTTTCGTATCCTTTCAATTTGTTATTTTCAATTATTTTTAACGTTTTTTCAACCGGGATGTTTGTAAACATATCTACTACATCAAGCGATATTAACCTTGAACTTTCTTTTACTTGTACTTCTTCTTTCAGTGTTTCTATCACTTTGTGTTTTTTCTATACTACGTTTTTTCTCGAAGTCATAATATGCTTTTAGTATTTTACTACATTCTTTTGATAACTTATATGCTGGTGCTCCAATAAACGATATTATTGGCCTAACTGGGTGGTTTTCTTTGTGCAATTTTATCTGACTTGTAAATTTAGGCGCTTCCGGACTTGATTCTGTTAGTTTTATTTTATTCTTAAACATGGTGGAATTTTTTATTAATTTCTTCACCTTACTTTGAAATTTATTAGTATAATCATATTTAATCTCTTCGTAATTATTACTTTTTATAAATTCATTCTCTTTCTTTATATACCGGTACTCTTCTTTATCTATTAACACTACGGAGTTGCCTTTGTTCGCTTTTGTTACCACCATATTATTTTGTTTTATTTTACTTTTTAACTGTTTTATGTTTCTCTTAACAGCGATACTATCCCCTCCTTGTTTAATGTTCTTTTCTTCTAATGTTCCCACAATGTTACTAATTTCAACAATTGTTTTTCTATTTTCACCTCTTTTCTTTATTATACTTTCACATTCTATTAATAAACCTTCTTTATTCAAATTCTTTGGCGGTGCACATTTTAGGCTTTTTTCTAATAATTTCTTTTCTTCATTATTGAATACCACCTCTGTTAAATTAACTATTCTCTCGGATAACTTCAAATCTGCTTGATCGGTTTTTTTCATTCTCATATCATTCATTTCTTTTAAACATTCTAAGTTAGTTTTCAACTTCTTATTTCTTTCTTCCAATATACCGCTCACCAAAATCATAAAAAATTTCTTCTATTTCTATGTAATTATACTTTTGATGTAGTTCAAAGTGCATTTTTAGTAATTTTTTATTATACGTATTCAGTTGCTGATACAAATATTTTATTTCCTGTTTTACCCATAACTGTTCACTTAACTTCTTGACTTTTTCCGTATTTCACTACTTCCTTTATTTCGATTTTTGCATACTTTGGTATTATATTATGAAGTAAACACTGCTTATTAAACCAAATGTTAGACAAAGTTATCTTTAACTTAATTTTTGTTTTCAAATATTTATAGAAACCTTCTACTTTATTTCTCTGCTCAATTATTCTTCTACTCCTTAGATTTGTCAAGCTATTAATTTATTGTTTTATTGGAGTGTTAGTGGTCTCAAATATTTCTACTAGTAATTTTATACAAACCACTATGTTGTCTTTGGTATTGACGAGAGCTTTTGGCGCTTCAGGTCATTTACCAACAGAGAAATATGAAACCTTTCACTTCTTATATACCGTTTTACCGGACCTATCTAGTCCCGCCCCATGACGAAGTAACGTCTTACTTAGCTCCACCCATAGTGGGTTGTCTTTCATTACCAATTTTGTAGCCGTTAAAATTTACGTTTAACTTACTCTTTTTTGTTGTCTAATAAGCTGCTAAATATTTCTTTATTTTCAAATGTGGTTTTTATATTCATAAGTCGTTTTTCATCTTTATTTCTTATTTTTAAAATTTCCACTTCTTCCTTTAATTTCCTTTCTCTTTCTTTACTCATCACTTTTATTATCTTATAATTTACGACTGGGTCTATGAATTTATGTCCTTCTTCTACAAAATGCCTAGCGTATAATGAATTCGTCGTTAACTCTCCTTCACCCCTCCTATGTTCTTTAAATATCTGGCTACCCGGTCTGACGACCCGTTTCGCCCAGATACAATTTTCACATTCCCCACAACTGAGCATATATAATCCACTTTTCTTTAATATGTCTTCTTCTTCAAAATTCGTTGTTTTTATTATATCAAACACTGTTTTCGATTTTTTTAACCGCTACTTCTATATTATATTTTCTAAAACATTTTTGTATCTTTCTTGTGTTAAAAACTAACTTATATAAACTTACGGATTGTATATCATTTTTTAATGTTTAAGAGGTACAATAGTCTACTAAAATACAGAAATTCAAAAATACGTTTCTATAATTAATATAAAAGTAAATATTTTTTGGAATTCCAACAAAGATAAAAATAATGTACAGTAATTGTGCGACTTTACAGTTAATAAAGAAAATAAGATTATTATCACGAGAAGTATTAAAGTTTAAAGATTTCTGACAAAGCGAGGGATATTGATTTGTTATGTTATGTTACAGTGGAATACAATATCAATGAAGCCAATGATGTCACTAATAACCAGCTTTAATTAGTGACAAGTAACAACTTGTAATCAACTCAAACAATAATTCCAGTTAGATTGTTATAAAGAATACCTCACTAATTATAACACAACACTTGGCTACAATACTTCTACAAACACTCGATCCGCGCTAAGGAAATCGCTCACTGTCAACTGATCCACAAAGCCAGCCTCTGTCTCTTATATACGTAGCGCATACGTGTTCTAGAATCTTTCCATCCTTAACTGCACGCCACGTAACTGTTCTCCAGCGGACTCTGCAACGTACTTGAGCGCGACCTTGACTGAGACTATAACTGTTTGACTTAGGGGGGGGACGTTCTAGTCTGTTCGATAATGATCTCGTTCACTGCCCGCTCCTTAAGCCTGTTTGTCCCGAACTTGCAAACCGTCTCTGAAGTAATATTTGCCCAGGCGATCTACGTAGTTGGTCAATTTGCGAAGGATAATTCTCCGGCTCTCGTGTGATGCAAACATCAAGTTCTCAGGAACACAAGTCCTCCGATAGGGTATAACCCCGCTTAACTATAGGGTTCTCGTTACAATATTATTAATATTAAACAAGCAACGCGTGTCAAACTGTATGAAGTCTTCACACAGCGTCTCAGAAGGGAACACTTTTCGAGATTGTTTAGGAGGAGTTTGAAAGAAATTAATAGTGCGTACGTCGTATGAAAAAAAGGCAGTAGACCATTAAAGATTTGATATTGACCCAAGTTTTCAAGATTTTGTATTAATACGATTTGTTGTTGCAGAACGACATAGACGTGCAACACAAAAATGTTTAAAATTACCTGCTTGTAGTTTAAACGAAATCTCTAGTGACATCGAGTAGGAGGCAATAGACGAGGTCTCAGTAAATTCATGGAGATACACTTTGGACACCATTAACTAGTAGTGTCCTATATAAAAACTCAAACGACGTTAGCAATTTGTGATATTAAAATCAAAATATGTTTTTAGCAAAAGGTGTTTAAAAATATTGCTGGTAAAATCCAAACTGGCTTATAAAATAAATCAATGTATAAAAGCCTAATGGGTGTAGTCAGTTGCAAAATTAAATAACTAAAAGCAAAAGCATCACTATTCCAGCCCTATGTAATGTGACGGACTACGCTAATGTAATTAAAATATATTTCTGCAGAGTTGATATTAAAATAAATGAGTAGAGTGCTTTTCAAAACAACCCCACGTGTATGGATGCGCGTGTGAAATTATAGCCTACATTTAGCCCTCTACTGGTGTGGAGAATGCTAAACGGAAGTGTAAGAGATATTTATTTACACATACTATTAAAGTTTCTTATTGGCAATGGAAATTTAACTTCAAATTTGCACACGGGAAATAAGTGCTACTTTTCTTTGCTACCTGTCCCAAAGTGCAGAAACATTCTAGAACCTCCAAGGTCTAGATTTACAAAATCGTAATGCGACCATAGTATTATATGCTTCAGAATCCTGGACCATGACCTCAGCCCAAGAAGATATGATCATAAGATGGGAAAGAAAGATTCTGAGGAGGAAATATGGAGGTGTATTAGATACTGGAATGTGGCGTAAGAGAACAAACGGCGAATTGTAGGCATATACAAGGAACCGGACATCGTCACAGCGATGAAACAAAGCAGAATTAGGTGGGCAGGTCATGTAAAAAAATTGCCATAGGAAATAGCAGTGAAAAAGTATTTATTAAAAGATCAGGAGGAATAAGAGCAAGAGGGAGGCCAAGAAGAAGATGGGTGGATGAAGATATGAGAAGCCTGGGGGTCAGAAAGTGGCAAGGTGACGCACAGAATAGAGAGGAGTGGAGGGACGTCGTAGTAGTAGTACTAGTAGTAGTAGTAGTAGTAGTAGTAGTAGTAGTAGTAGTAGTAGTAGCAATAGAAGAAGTAGTAGTAGTAGTAGTAGTAGTAGTAGTAGAAGTAGTAGTAGTAGTAGTTGTAGTAGTAGTAGTAGTAGTAGTAGTAGTAGTAGTAGTAGTAAAGTTCATTACAGGAAACCAGTCTCGTATATCTCTAAAACAAAATATTTCCTATTAACAGTTTGATATTTGTACATTTTTATCAACTAATATTTTCACGAACTATGGATTGAATAATAATCAGGATTATAACAGTTAATGTAGGCATTAATGTTTAATTAACTAGTTAAAGTTTGTGTTTTCCTATCGCAACACTTCAAAGTTTGTAGTAGATATGATATCGAATAGAAGAATCAGTTTGCGGAGCGACATCTATCGGTTAACGGTAAAACTAACATTTCTCGTCTGTTGTAAAATTTATATTTCTTGTATACACCTGTTGATTTCCAAATCTATATCTTAATGTATTAATTGTTTACCAGCTACGAGTTTCAAGTTTACGTGCCACAAGTGCTTTGAAGAACAAAATCAAGAATGTTGTTATAAAATGTCTAGCGCCAATGAAAAATCACAGTGAAATTGCAAAGGTGTTAGGAGATTGTGCACTAGCTGGTTATATTCCTGCCTTTTCTCTATTACTTGGTACAACACAAACAGTGTATCCACAGTTTACCTACCTTTTCTAAAATCCATCTTGTCTTCGAGAAGTCAGGGATCCGTAATAATTCTTCATATTCGATTCGGAATTCATCTATACATTATGTCTGTTGAGTTGAGTTAGTTTTCCTTTGTAATTATTTGTGCCGATTTGTCCTCTTTGTTTATACAACGAAATCAACTGTGAACGTTTGTATGCTGTTGTTTTATTTTCCGTATATATGTTACTTAAAAATGTGGAATTCGTAAATTTAATAATAAGCCATTTGTAAATTTTATTAACTCAGAATTTATTAAGTTAAGTCCTGGTGTTTTTCTACTTTTTATTGTACTCATTGCTTGCTTGAGTTCTTCTGTTCTTAACCTACCTCAACCTTTCCCATTCGGTTTAATTACATACTCTTTATCACTTTCGATTGCGCTGTCAAAATATAACTTCTTAAAATGGTCTGTCCATTATTTTTCAGTCATATTAAAATAAACATTATCTCTTTTAGAGATATCTTATATTTTTATCACTTTGTGTGCCATATTCTGTCTACCAGACAAACTGTGCTCTATGATGAAGCGTTCCACAATTCTTGATGAGCTTGTTTAACTATTTTGTTTGTAATATTTCTTATTCTGTGGTACGCTTTTCTTGATTATTCTGTGAGATTTTATATACACCTTCTAAAGCTATCATTTTTATTCTTTATCGCACTATATAATTCTGCTTCTTAGACCCTTACTTCGCCTATATCTCTTTTAGCAGCCTACTGCTTCCTTAGTTACTTGTATTATTATTTTCTTGGTATTACCCTATTCCAGCTCTGTGCCTTCACTAGTAGGTATTATAGTAATACACTGATTTGCTCTGTTCTGGTAAAAAAATCTAGTACTTATGTCCTCCAATCCACAAATTTTAAACACATAATTTGTTATTGTTGTTGTTGAACAAAGTTATTTTGTTTTTCCATCGCCTTTGTAATTTTATATCTTCTTCTTCAAGGATTAGGTTATATACACCTGTTCTGGCAACATCTTATCCTCGGATGACCCAAGTCTCTTTTACCAATGGCTTTATACAAAACTCATAATTCAGTGCCGCTTTCGGCAATCGATCCCCTGTACGGATCCCACCATTGTCTTCTGTAAGCTGAAATGATTTCATTTATGTCCTTTACTTCGAGTTTTTCTCTAATATTCTCATTCCTTATTCTATCTTGCAATGTATAGTTTATACGAGGGCTACCTTCAAGTCAGTGAACAAATGGTAGTCACTTGGTGCCAAGTCTGGGCTATAAGGTAGGTGATCAAGGACTTCCCAACCATATTCATAAAGCAGGTTTTGTGTGAGTGCAGCTGAGTGAGGTCGTGCAAGATGACAACGCGTGACGAAAACAGCCTCGTCTTTTGTTCTTGATTGATGTCCTCAGTCGTTTTAAAGTTTCACAGTATGTAGCTGTTGTGATGGAAGTTCCCGGATCCAAAAACTCGACTAGCAAAATTCCCTTACAAACCCAAAAGACAGTAGCCATTAACTTTCTGTTTGGTCAAAGTCTGTCTAAACTTTTTTGGTTCCCAGGCGAGTGTGTGTGCAGCCACTGTTTGATTATTCCTTTGTTTCCGGATTAACAAAACGAATCCATGTCTCATCTCCTGTCACTATATTGTCTAAAAACTTTGACCCTCTTTGACATAACACTCCAAAAACGATAATGATGCACCCATTCTTCGAGTCATTTGGGCATCTGTGAGTTGTTTGGGAACCCACCGAACACGGAGTTTCCTATACAGAAGCTTCTGAGTAAGAATATCATAAAGAGCAGACCTAGAAATTTCAAGAAAATCAGCAGAAAGTTCAGTAATTGTGAAACGACGGCGCTCTCGAACCATCCTGTCTACCCTTTCAACAGCATCATTAGTAGCCACGGACTTTCTTCCTTGCCCTCCTTCATCATGAACATCAATTCACCCTTCTTTAAATTTTCGTCACCATTTCCGAACTGAACTATCACTCATCACATTTTCTCCATACACATTACACAACCTTCGATGAATTTCTACAGCACTATGACCTTCAGCTTGAAGAAATTTAATAACACACCTAATCTCACACTTGGAGGCAATTTCAATTGTAGTTGCCATAATTAAACTCTCGTCACCGCAGTCGTAGACAAAATAACTACAAAACCAGTGGTTATACGTTAGAAAAAAGCCTCAAAACATTAACCAACAATCAGATTGTTGTTATGAAAACAGAACCAAGTTTGCCAATTTACTGGATGTTGAAAAAAAATAGCCCTCATATTTAATTTCTATAGATTATAATTTATATTTTATACTTGATGTCAAAAGAAAATGATCAGAAAAATGTTATAAGCCCTCTAGGCTCTTGTAAGTTTAACTTGAGATGTGTTTAGTTTCTTATTAACTGTTATGTAGTTTATTAATGATTTCGAGACTCTCGCCAATCAGGGATATTTATGAATAATCATTTTCCTAAAAAACTCATTTGTTACTCTTAAATAATTTTGAATCACAAATTCCCTTAATCTTCCACAATTTCTATTCAACATTGGCTCCCTATATATACCTATAAAATTTGGAATGGGATTACTACCGACTGTAGAATTTAAATTGCCAACAAGTATTACACTAGAGTTTTTATTATACTTATCAATTATGTTCTGTACTATTCGATAAAAAAATGATTGTTTTCTCTTCCATAAACTCATATCATAATAACTTACCTTCTTCCATACTTAAACTGATTGTTATCATTTACTCACAAAATTATAGTCTTTAACCGTTTTTCCCTATTCTGTTCCCATATATAGCACTGTTCACTCACATTTCCTGAAACTAGCACTCAGACCACTATAAAACACTGCATAAATCTTAGCATATGCAGATCTTCTTAAGTTCTTTTTTGTTTCAGTTAATTTTCCTAAATTAACATTTTAGCTTCACACATTTTTGCTGTTTCTAATTCTTTGCCACTGATACCTCTAGCATACCTTCTAGTTATCTTTAATTTTTCCGCTATCTGTTTATTCAAATCCTTATAATTTGTCAGGATTGCACTGCATCAGTTTCCGATCCTTATTAAGAGGCTGCTTTGGGTATTGCAAGTATCTAACAGTTTTACATAAACAGGTTAATGGCCTGTTGTAGTAACCCCTATCAGAGGGACCATAGACACTTCTGTTAGGGTTGTTTTGGGGTGTAGGAGACACGCCTTAACCCTTATCTTTCTGTGGTACGATTTGGTGGCTCTTTGTGTCTTATTTTGATACTGAAAGTTTCTTAATACTTGTAGCGCTCACGTGTCAGCATTTTGATCATCCTAAGATTCTAAGCCGCCGAAAATTAAGAATCAGAATGAAAAATAAAAGACTCCTTAACTCTTGAGCACTCTAATAGGATGGGTATTAATCAAGAGAGATTAACAGGAAATATCAAACAGGAAAGATTAAAGAAAGAGATCTCGACGAAAACAAGCTGAAGCAATGTGAGATTGTAGCCAGAGCACATCGGCTTTGCCAAACCCGTATCTACAAGATGTGAACCTCCGAAGCAATGTGAGATTGAAGCTAGAGCACATCGGCTTTGCTAAACCCGTATCTACAAGATTTAGATTCTGAAGCAATGTGAGATTGTAGCTAGAGCACATTGGCTTTGCCAAACCCGTATCTAGAAGATTTGGACTTCTGAAGCAATGTCAGATTGTAGCTAGAGCACATCGGCTTTGCCAAACCCGTGTCTACAAGATTTGGACTTCTGAAGCAATGTGAGATTGTAGCTAGAGCACATCGGGTCTGATTTCTACCTTCCCCTATATTTTGAGTTGTTTATAATGTATTAACAAACGGTCACTACTAAACTAAGAATAACTTCTACCAGAAACCAACTCATTTTCAAGTCTGTATAATAAAACTAATAGAGTTGCCTTGACTGCGTTTGCATCAACGTCGGTAAAAGAAGGGAATAAACATCCCATGAAGAAATGGAGAGACGTTTTAAAGAAAATTACACCAACATACGCGCAAATGTCGCAAGAAACGTTTTAACTGTTACAAGCTATAATAGACTATAGTTGGAAAAATTATTAGTCCAGCTGTTAGTCCGTAGTCTAGAGTCTATACTGACTGACGTTTCGGCTGACCATCATCGGTGCCGTTAACAATTAGCTCGGTATCCGCCAACTCACGCTAGTCTCTACCTCATCAGTGGGGGTAAAACGTCTGTCAGTACACACTCTAGACCAAAGCCAAACAGCCCGCCCAACAAAGTTTCCAACACTGTGTAGACGCAGGCTGTGATAGCCTTAGGAAACATCTGTCAGTACACACGCTAGACCAAAGTCAAACAGCCAGGCCAATAATGTTTCCAACACTGTGTAGACGCAGGCCGTGATAGCCTTAGGAACCGTCTGTCAGTACACTCTCTAGACCAAAGCCAAACAGCCCGGTCAATAATATTTCCAATACTGTGTAGATTCAGGCCGTGATAGCCTTAGGAAACGTCTGTCATTACACACTCTAGACCAAAGCCAAACAGCCCGCCCAACAATATTTCCAACACTGTGTAGACGCAGGCCGTGATAGCCTTAGGAATCGTCTGTCAGTACACACTCTAGACCAAAGTCAAACAGCCCGGCCAACAATGTTTCCAACACTGTGTAGACGCAGGCCGTGATAGCCTTAGGAACCGTCTGTCATTACACACTCTAGACCAAAGCCAAACAGCCCGCCCAACAATATTTCCAACACTGTGTAGACGCAGGCCGTGATAGCCTTAGGAACCGTCTGTCAGTACACACTCTAGACCAAAGCCAAACAGCCCGGTCAATAATATTTCCAATACTGTGTAGATTCAGGCCGTGATAGCCTTAGGAAACGTCTGTCATTACACACTCTAGACCAAAGCCAAACAGCCCGCCCAACAATATTTCCAACACTGTGTAGACGCAGGCCGTGATAGCCTTAGGAACCGTCTGTCAGTACACACTCTAGACCAAAGTCAAACAGCCCGGCCAACAATGTTTCCAACACTGTGTAGACGCAGGCCGTGATAGCCTTAGGAAACGTCTGTCAGTACACACTCTAGACCAAAGCCAAACAGCCCGGCCAA
This sequence comes from Magicicada septendecula, assembly GCA_034769895.1. NCBI lineage: Eukaryota > Metazoa > Arthropoda > Insecta > Hemiptera > Cicadidae > Magicicada > Magicicada septendecula. Next base: position 375,746,420 of record CM068375.1, on the reverse strand, counting down.
TAATGTTTCCAACACTGTGTAGACGCAGGCCGTGATAGGCTTAGGAACCGTCTGTCAGTACACACTCTAGACCAAAGCCAAACAGCCCGCCCAACAATGTTTCCAACACTGTGTAGACGCAGGCCGTGATAGCCTTAGGAACCGTCTCTCAGTACACACTCTAGACCAAAGCCAAACAGCCCGGTCAATAATATTTCCAATACTGTGTAGATTCAGGCCGTGATAGCCTTAGGAAACGTCTGTCATTACACACTCTAGACCAAAGCCAAACAGCCCGCCCAACAATATTTCCAACACTGTGTAGACGCAGGCCGTGATAGCCTTAGGAACCGTCTGTCAGTACACACTCTAGACCAAAGCCAAACAGCCCGCCCAACAATTTTTCCAACACTGTGTAGACGCAGGCCATGATAGCCTTAGGAACCGTCTGTCAGTACACACTCTAGACCAAAGCCAAACAGCCCGGCCAATAATGTTTCCAACACTGTGTAGACGCAGGCTGTGATAGCCTTAGGAATCGTCTGTCAGTACACACTCTAGACCAAATCCAAACAGCCAGGACAATAATGTTTCCAACACTGTGTAGACGCAGGCCGTGATAGCCTTAGGAAACGTCTGTCAGTACACACTCTAGACCAAAGCCAAACAGCCCGGCCAATAATGTTTCCAACACTGTGTAGACGCAGGCCGTGATAGGCTTAGGAACCGTCTGTCAGTGCACACTCTAGACCAAAGCCAAACAGCCCGGTCAATAATATTTCCAATACTGTGTATATTCAGGCCATGATAGCCTTAGGAACCGTCTGTCAGTACACACTCTAGACCAAAGCCAAACAGCCCGCCCAACAATATTTCCAACACTGTGTAGACGCAGGCCGTGATAGCCTTAGGAACCGTCTGTCAGTACACACTCTAGACCAAAGCCAAACAGCCCGCTCAACAATGTTTCCAACACTGTGTAGACGCAGGCCATGATAGCCTTAGGAACCGTCTGTCAGTACACACTCTAGACCAAAGCCAAACAGCCCGGCCAATAATATTTCCAACACTGTGTAGACGCAGGCTGTGATAGCCTTAGGAACCGTCTGTCAGTACACGCTCTAGACCAAATCCAAACAGCCCGGCCAATAATTTTTCCAACACTGTGTAGACGCAGGCCGTGATAGCCTTAGGAACCGTCTGTCAGTACACACTCTAGACCAAAGCCAAAAAGCCCGGTCAATAATATTTCCAATACTGTGTAGATTCAGGCCGTGATAGCCTTAGGAAACGTCTGTCAGTACACACTCTAGACCAAAGCCAAACAGCCCGCCCAACAATATTTCCAGCACTGTGTAGACGCAGGCCGTGGTAGACTTAGGAAACGTCTGTCAGTACACACTCTAGACCAAAGCCAAACAGCCCGCCCAACAATGTTTCCTTAGGAACTTTATAATACACTAAGTTTTTTGTCTCATTGAAACAAATTTTGTCATTTGGGATATTAACAGATTTCTCCATACTGACGATCTATTAAATAATAGAGACATAAACTTATTATGTACTTAATAGTATAAGGAAAACAATTGAAACAGGAAATGGAACAGGAAAATAATTAATTTTACCAATTTCAAGTAAAGAGCTATTAGAGTTTCATAACATTTTGGAAGATAATGGCGTAACAGAAGACTGAGCAAAATAGTATTTATTTACATTAATAAATATATTGTAAAGATACTAAATTTACGAAATTAGGGAAATAATTGTTCCGATTTTAACACTACTTGATTATTTTTACTTCAGTATGAAAAAACAGACGTTACCAATATATAATTATATTTTTTAAAACTCAACGTTCCAACTACGGTAAAAATTGATAGCCATTTTGAGATTGACAATTATTGTAAAACATAAAAATTACAATACTGAACCCAAATTAACCTAAACTTACGTAACTTAAACACTGGCAATAAAGAGCTAAGTGTGAACGATAGCTTGTAAAGAAAATTATTGGAGAATGAAATTACCAAATGTATGAGAGAAATACTCTTAGCAAAAGTAAGAGGCACAACACAGCACACAATGCTGAATTAGGCAAACCACTTATGTTACTTAGTAAATCTTCAAGGTAAAACCTTAACAAGAATTACTTATCTAGTACAGAATAGTTGTTATTCACGCTTCGCTCTCTGTCATTGGGATAATAGATTACCGTTTATATTTTTGTTTTCTAAAAAATATAAAAAATGTATTTTATATATATATATATTTAGCTTAGTACAAGCAGCTGATTTAGCTTAGTACAGGCGTCAAAATTTAATTTAAAAAAATTAAATGAGTGATTACTAACATTCGTTGTATTAAATGTAAACAGAAATAATTTTTTATCACGTTGTGACGATTTTAAATGTATCAAAAAATCGCACAGATTAAAATTTTTAATTTTAATAAGTAAGAGTATCATACACCCTTACCTATACCCAGATTCCTGAATCAACTTGAAACCTTCCAGTACCAACACGCCAAGAAAAGTATTAAGTAGTAAATAATAATAATAATTACTTAAATAATTAAAAATGCGACTAGAGAAATAAAGAAATCCCTAAGTAATAATAAAATAAACATAAAGTATTTATCTTCTAATTAATGAATAAATAATAATAGAAAAAGTACGAACTATTTTCTTAGTGCGTAAATACGCACTAGCTGACTGAGCCCTCTCCCCTAAACCGTACGCGCATTCGGCCGTAGAACGTCGCAATGAGTAGACGTGAGTTTTGGTGTTGTACACATATACGTATGTGTAAGTTCTCTAGAAGCATATCCAGCGTGAAATCTTGTTATTGTGAATAATGTAGTGTCTAGAGGTTGTGAGAAAATATATAAATAAAATAGAAAAAGGTAGCCAACACATCTCTTAAAAACAAAATCAAATGTAAGTGTAACATAGTTAACTACTAGACTGTAGTACTGCAAAGTGAGAACTATAACTGTAATTAAAATAAAGAAAATGTGAACTACAAGAATCTTCACTAAGAAAAGTGAAATTACAACATGTGGAACTTCAAGTAAACAACCTATCTTCGAGAGCTTCAAGTAAACAAAAAATCAACCCGATGTAGATGCACCAAGAACAACGTACTCAACCCGTAGAAGACAACTGAAGATGTCCCAAGAATACAACAACAACCTCAGGTGATATCAAACCACAACTTTTGTAAATTTCCCCTTAATAAGAAGTAACAAAGAACTTTGAAGAACTTTCGCAATGTAATGAGCAAATTATCAGATTTGTATATTTTGTAATTTTGTAAGAAGTAATAGTAACCGTAATGTATATATTGATAAATTAATAATTTTGAGAAAATTGAGACCCGGATCCGTGGTATTAAAACTAACAGTTATATGAATAAATTTTTGATATAACAAGAATAATATAATTAAGATCTTTGAAGCAGTAAAAGCACTATTTACAAAAATAACCTTCTTTAAAATCAGTAATAATGTTTGATTAATATTTCAATAGCAATAAAGAGATGTTTTAGCTAATACCTAGTGAGTGAATATGTTTATGCATACCTTGTCAGTTTCCTATATCATACTTGTTTTGTAATTTGTTAGTAAGCGTTTTACTAACAACGGCAGCTGGTTTAGTTTACTGGTAAAGAATTAAACTAGTTCCCGATTTTTGTGTTGTCTTGCCAAGGGGCGGCACAAAATTGCGCCACTCTGCTGAATTTAAAATTGTGTAATTTACTTGGTAAAAAAAAAATATTGTTTACAGAGTGTCACGTACAGAAAATTGCAACATAATTATGTAATTGTTGTTGTGTAAGTTTATAAGTCGTTAACGATAAAAAAGGACAAACATAAATTTATTCACTCAGAAATAAAAAAAAAAATAAATTAGTAAAATTTTAATTATATAATAATAATATTAGTATCGCGAGTTTGCCGTGTTAAGCAAGAAATAGCTGGTAGGGAATCCATTCCAAACAAGTCAATTCCAAGCCAGTTGGTTCATGTTAAATATGTGTTGAGGAATGTAAACTCTCCCCTTTGTAAGAACCCATCTCATTCATAACCCCTCCTCCCTAAAGCAAACAAAGCCACGTTAGACAAGCTCTTTCCTTTTTTTGTATTGTTCTGAATTATCACCCTATGCAACTAGACGACACCCCAAAACAGCTGATTCTTTGTGCTGTTTGTTAAATCAATGAGATTTCCGTATATGAAATTTCTCTCTACTAAAATAGTATTATCGTTTGTTTTGATTAATTATATATGTCAATACTGAGAATTTAATTGTTGTGAAATAAGTTATGTTGATTAATTAAGATAAGATTACATCCCAAAGCTTAATATGAAAGAAGATATATGTGTATGTGTTTAAATGAATTAATGTTATCTATTTTTAAACATTGAGAAAATGAAGTAAAATGAGTAATGAGAAAATAATAATAAAAGTATATTTGAGTCGTGGCCTGCTTCAAAATAATTCCCCCAGCTTGACAGTAATAGAGACAAACTTGTTCGTGCAGGAAACATTGTAATAAGCCACCCCAATTGTCTTGAAGTGATACCGAAGTAAACAATGGTAAATCACCCTAGCGTATAATACAATGCGTTCAGTGTTTGACCCCTCTTAGATTGTAACTGCTCATTGTTTAAATGTAAATAAAGATTCCCGCTTTGTGAAATTCCGCGTATCTCAGTAGAATAAGAAATTAGTGTTAAGATAGGATCTAAGGTCAAGTATGGGATTGGCTTTAGATTACCTTGGTAGTATTAAGAGATATAGGGATAAATACGTAACACAGTCACAATGGCGCCGCACTTAAAGAAAGTTCTTTACAAGGGATAAAGAAAGTGCAGAAAGCTAACCAATATAGTTAGAGTATGCAAGGAAATCAGTCGGGCCACTATATTGTGAAGTTACGGGAAACAAGAGTAACAAATAGATTAACAAATAAGTAATGTCTATTTATATGTAAATAATATTAAGGTAAATGTTAAGAAACGAGAGAAAGGGAATTTCACGAAAGATAAAAATATAATTGTTTATTAGATTTTCTATTATTCCACACCCCCCCGTTTTTCATAGTTAAGTGCAGGAGGATGTGACGATTTTAAATGTATAAAAAAATCGCACAGATTAAAATTTTTAATTTTAATAAGTAAGAGTATCATACACCCTTACCTATACCCAGATTCCTGAATCAACTTGAAACCTTCCAGTACCAACACGCCAAGAAAAGTATTAAGTAGTAAATAATAATAATAATTACTTAAATAATTAAAAATGCGACTAGAGAAATAAAGAAATCCCTAAGTAATAATAAAATAAACATAAAGTATTTATCTTCTAATTAATGAATAAATAATAATAGAAAAAGTACGAACTATTTTCTTAGTGCGTAAATACGCACTAGCTGACTGAGCCCTCTCCCCTAAACCGTACGCGCATTCGGCCGTAGAACGTCGCAATGAGTAGACGTGAGTTTTGGTGTTGTACACATATACGTATGTGTAAGTTCTCTAGAAGCATATCCAGCGTGAAATCTTGTTATTGTGAATAATGTAGTGTCTAGAGGTTGTGAGAAAATATATAAATAAAATAGAAAAAGGTAGCCAACACATCTCTTAAAAACAAAATCAAATGTAAGTGTAACATAGTTAACTACTAGACTGTAGTACTGCAAAGTGAGAACTATAACTGTAATTAAAATAAAGAAAATGTGAACTACAAGAATCTTCACTAAGAAAAGTGAAATTACAACATGTGGAACTTCAAGTAAACAACCTATCTTCGAGAGCTTCAAGTAAACAAAAAATCAACCCGATGTAGATGCACCAAGAACAACGTACTCAACCCGTAGAAGACAACTGAAGATGTCCCAAGAATACAACAACAACCTCAGGTGATATCAAACCACAACTTTTGTAAATTTCCCCTTAATAAGAAGTAACAAAGAACTTTGAAGAACTTTCGCAATGTAATGAGCAAATTATCAGATTTGTATATTTTGTAATTTTGTAAGAAGTAATAGTAACCGTAATGTATATATTGATAAATTAATAATTTTGAGAAAATTGAGACCCGGATCCGTGGTATTAAAACTAACAGTTATATGAATAAATTTTTGATATAACAAGAATAATATAATTAAGATCTTTGAAGCAGTAAAAGCACTATTTACAAAAATAACCTTCTTTAAAATCAGTAATAATGTTTGATTAATATTTCAATAGCAATAAAGAGATGTTTTAGCTAATACCTAGTGAGTGAATATGTTTATGCATACCTTGTCAGTTTCCTATATCATACTTGTTTTGTAATTTGTTAGTAAGCGTTTTACTAACAACGGCAGCTGGTTTAGTTTACTGGTAAAGAATTAAACTAGTTCCCGATTTTTGTGTTGTCTTGCCAAGGGGCGGCACAAAATTGCGCCACTCTGCTGAATTTAAAATTGTGTAATTTACTTGGTAAAAAAAAAATATTGTTTACAGAGTGTCACGTACAGAAAATTGCAACATAATTATGTAATTGTTGTTGTGTAAGTTTATAAGTCGTTAACGATAAAAAAGGACAAACATAAATTTATTCACTCAGAAATAAAAAAAAAAATAAATTAGTAAAATTTTAATTATATAATAATAATATTAGTATCGCGAGTTTGCCGTGTTAAGCAAGAAATAGCTGGTAGGGAATCCATTCCAAACAAGTCAATTCCAAGCCAGTTGGTTCATGTTAAATATGTGTTGAGGAATGTAAACTCTCCCCTTTGTAAGAACCCATCTCATTCATAACCCCTCCTCCCTAAAGCAAACAAAGCCACGTTAGACAAGCTCTTTCCTTTTTTTGTATTGTTCTGAATTATCACCCTATGCAACTAGACGACACCCCAAAACAGCTGATTCTTTGTGCTGTTTGTTAAATCAATGAGATTTCCGTATATGAAATTTCTCTCTACTAAAATAGTATTATCGTTTGTTTCGATTAATTATATATGTCAATACTGAGAATTTAATTGTTGTGAAATAAGTTATGTTGATTAATTAAGATAAGATTACATCCCAAAGCTTAATATGAAAGAAGATATATGTGTATGTGTTTAAATGAATTAATGTTATCTATTTTTAAACATTGAGAAAATGAAGTAAAATGAGTAATGAGAAAATAATAATAAAAGTATATTTGAGTCGTGGCCTGCTTCAAAATAATTCCCCCAGCTTGACAGTAATAGAGACAAACTTGTTCGTGCAGGAAACATTGTAATAAGCCACCCCAATTGTCTTGAAGTGATACCGAAGTAAACAATGGTAAATCACCCTAGCGTATAATACAATGCGTTCAGTGTTTGACCCCTCTTAGATTGTAACTGCTCATTGTTTAAATGTAAATAAAGATTCCCGCTTTGTGAAATTCCGCGTATCTCAGTAGAATAAGAAATTAGTGTTAAGATAGGATCTAAGGTCAAGTATGGGATTGGCTTTAGATTACCTTGGTAGTATTAAGAGATATAGGGATAAATACGTAACACAGTCACAATGGCGCCGCACTTAAAGAAAGTTCTTTACAAGGGATAAAGAAAGTGCAGAAAGCTAACCAATATAGTTAGAGTATGCAAGGAAATCAGTCGGGCCACTATATTGTGAAGTTACGGGAAACAAGAGTAACAAATAGATTAACAAATAAGTAATGTCTATTTATATGTAAATAATATTAAGGTAAATGTTAAGAAACGAGAGAAAGGGAATTTCACGAAAGATAAAAATATAATTGTTTATTAGATTTTCTATTATTCCACCCCCCCCCCGTTTTTCATAGTTAAGTGCAGGAGGATGTGACGATTTTAAATGTATCAAAAAATCGCACAGATTAAAATTTTTAATTTTAATAAGTAAGAGTATCATACACCCTTACCTATACCCAGATTCCTGAATCAACTTGAAACCTTCCAGTACCAACACGCCAAGAAAAGTATTAAGTAGTAAATAATAATAATAATTACTTAAATAATTAAAAATGCGACTAGAGAAATAAAGAAATCCCTAAGTAATAATAAAATAAACATAAAGTATTTATCTTCTAATTAATGAATAAATAATAATAGAAAAAGTACGAACTATTTTCTTAGTGCGTAAATACGCACTAGCTGACTGAGCCCTCTCCCCTAAACCGTACGCGCATTCGGCCGTAGAACGTCGCAATGAGTAGACGTGAGTTTTGGTGTTGTACACATATACGTATGTGTAAGTTCTCTAGAAGCATATCCAGCGTGAAATCTTGTTATTGTGAATAATGTAGTGTCTAGAGGTTGTGAGAAAATATATAAATAAAATAGAAAAAGGTAGCCAACACATCTCTTAAAAACAAAATCAAATGTAAGTGTAACATAGTTAACTACTAGACTGTAGTACTGCAAAGTGAGAACTATAACTGTAATTAAAATAAAGAAAATGTGAACTACAAGAATCTTCACTAAGAAAAGTGAAATTACAACATGTGGAACTTCAAGTAAACAACCTATCTTCGAGAGCTTCAAGTAAACAAAAAATCAACCCGATGTAGATGCACCAAGAACAACGTACTCAACCCGTAGAAGACAACTGAAGATGTCCCAAGAATACAACAACAACCTCAGGTGATATCAAACCACAACTTTTGTAAATTTCCCCTTAATAAGAAGTAACAAAGAACTTTGAAGAACTTTCGCAATGTAATGAGCAAATTATCAGATTTGTATATTTTGTAATTTTGTAAGAAGTAATAGTAACCGTAATGTATATATTGATAAATTAATAATTTTGAAAAAATTGAGACCCGGATCCGTGGTATTAAAACTAACAGTTATATGAATAAATTTTTGATATAACAAGAATAATATAATTAAGATCTTTGAAGCAGTAAAAGCACTATTTACAAAAATAACCTTCTTTAAAATCAGTAATAATGTTTGATTAATATTTCAATAGCAATAAAGAGATGTTTTAGCTAATACCTAGTGAGTGAATAAGTTTATGCATACCTTGTCAGTTTCCTATATCATACTTGTTTTGTAATTTGTTAGTAAGCGTTTTACTAACAACGGCAGCTGGTTTAGTTTACTGGTAAAGAATTAAACTAGTTCCCGATTTTTGTGTTGTCTTGCCAAGGGGCGGCACAACGTCGTCAAAATAATTGTTTTTGTAAGAACAATTAATTTCGTGTTAGGTACTACATATATCAAAGTACAAACCACTTGTGTCAAATATTATAATTTGTTGTTGTTTCTGAAATGATTGATTGTCGGGTACAGTTTGCATGTGTCCAACCCTTGCATTAGTCAGCACGCTAACAGCGACCGTGTCTGTGTTTGTAGCGACAATTTTCGGAATATTTTGAATTTTAAATTACTCTGTGTGTGTATGTGAGTGTGTAAGTACTTAGGTGCTGGTTTCACTGCTTAGTCCCAAAAAATGAAAGTTTTAATAATTTTTGTATGGCGTCGATTGTGTAACTGTATTAAGAAAAATTATATTGAAATGAATTAAAATCCTTCTTTAATGTATCAATCGTAATTTGCATAATATAAAATTCTTATTACGACTATCATACATTTCTTATACACTAAACAAACTACCAACCATTGAGAATAACATATTACTTCTTACCTAAGCTATGATACTAATTACTGTACGAGTTTTCAATACAACACATTTCTCTTAGCCTCTGATTTGTGTAGCTCTGATCTATGGTAGAAAAAATTATTTGTAAAATTAATTAGAATTTCTGTTTTCAACATTCTTCTTCTTTAGCAATACTGCCCAACGTGAGCACTGACTTCCAATAGTAATCTTCTCCCAGGCCTCCTATCCGTTGCTGTCTCAGCGTAACTCCTCACAACCTTTCTTCAGAGATCTTCCAGCACATCGTTCAACCATCTTAACCCAGAACAACTCCTCTTTGTGCGTTTATTCACCTGTGCGCTCAAGATATTCTTTGGCACTCGCTGATCATCCATCCGTTCTAGTTGAACTAGCTATTGTATGCGTCGAATCTTACAGTATACTCATGCTTCAATAGCTTGTATATTGAGGACTTAGTTGTAAAACTGCCAAAGTCCAAGTTTTAATGATGTTTAAAAAACGACATGTTTTATGCATTCCTCTTTCCCTTATTATTTTTTTCGCAGCTATATAATCAATTGAAAAGTCTATTAATAATAAAAATTAACCTTAAAAGTCAATTTTATGATTTATAATTGCACTTTAAAATATTTTATTTCTGTTTTCTGGAAATTTACGTGAGAGGACTAAAGTCGATTTACCAATTTACCAGTAGATTTGCCAAATTTTCGTTATTTTTTATTCTCCTTAACCTGGCCATAAAGACATCATACAATATTTGTTTCAAACCTTCTCAGTGTTTCTTGTTCCTTTTATGTTATTGTCACATTCAACATTACAACGTAAAACGCTTACACTAGTATATGTCGTAAGACATCAAGATTCAGGTTATTAGAGTATTTCGTGGTACCGTGTTGTTTTGCCGTGTTCTACAATCTTGCCATAGTGTACGACATTTTTTCCAGGAAGTAACTCTCTTGCGCCAAGAACCGAACGCCTTTTACTGGGGGGAAGTTTCTATACGTACGTAGGTTGGCACCAGACCACATACGTTTTGTACCAAAGTACCCCGTATTAAGTTACTGTGTACTCAGCTGTGTAGTATTCTCTTACAAATCCCATGTTACCACAACTACCCAAGTTGTCGAAGTTACAATATTACCTAAGTTATCCAATTGAGAATGTCAGTCCAGATGCAGTTTACACATACTTCAGATTAATATCATCGGACCAAAAACTGTCAATAATTACTAATACTTGTTTCTAACGGTTTGTTAATAGCCCACACTTAGTCACTGAATGGTTTCAGTCTGAGTTCAACTTGCAAATTGAACTTTCCAAATGAAAGCTGAAACCATAGCTGCAAAGTTAAACTGTGAATCTCTAAAGTAAACTTTAGAACTCCAAGCTTAGGGCCTGGCCAGAAATTCGAAGCACAGTATGTATCTTCGAGAATGTGAAAAAAGAATTCACATATTATGAGTAGGCTCCATTTAAAATCTAACACTGGACTAAGCGTACATAACTCGTTACGCAATGTACAATGAAAATACTACTACTAATCTCCAGCACTACAGCCCATGGTGAGCCCTGGCTTCCGCTACGACCCGTCTCCACTCATCTCTGTCCATTGCCCTCAGCCTCCAGTTCCTAATGCCCATCTTTCTCAAATCTTCTTCCACATCCTACTGCCATCTTCTTCGAGGCCTGCCCCTTCTTCTTTTGCCCAATATCGTTCCACTTAATATAGTTTTGGGCATCCTCGTAACATTCATACGGGATACGTGTCCCAGCCATCTAATTCTAGCTGATTTTATGTGTCTCACCAGGTCTTGTTCACCAATCAACTCATTTATCTCACTGTTATTTCGGATCCTATACATATTCCCTTCCTTCACCGGTCCAAATATCTGTAATGTACAATGAAAATAAATACCCAAATGTTGACATAGATAATCTTTACATCTTGATATTTGACTGTTCGTCTCACAGGCAAAACATCAACATCATCATCAAGGAATAGGCTTTAGACCTGTTCCAGAACCAATCCGCTGCTCGGTCTACCGACATCTCTCTACCAATTTTGTGATAAACTAAGGCACCTTCAGGTAGATGGATATCAGGTATGCCGTTCAAGTGTTCACACCATCTTCTTCTGTGGTTTTCAATCTTATGGTCCAATGGTATAATGTTTAAATCGCGTCTAATGTCCTCGTTCCTTTTCCGATCCAAGAGAGAACAACCTTGGTCCCTCCGAGAAATTTCATTTCGGCTGCCTGAATCATCTGCAAGTCTTTTTTACCAAGAATCCATGTCTAATTAACATACAGGAATGTGGGGACAGCCACAGTTTTATCAAACTTCATTCAGATATCGTTCCTTGTTTTATTTTTCATTTATCTATGAATCGTTCCATAGATGCGTCTAAATTTTGTTAGCTTACTACCCCTTTCAATACTGGCAAAACAAGTTTTCAATAAAATTTATGATGTAATTTCCTTGTACCGCATGCGTGGATTATGTGAGGGGTGAACGTTGAAGAAAACCGCAAGTGCAACAAACGTAAACAAAACAAAATGCTGAATATCGGGACGTCCGTTAAATTCTAAAACTAACTCATCGATGACATCCCTACTAACGCAACACATGATAAAATCTCTTTCAAATTATATTGGTTTTTTGTTGTTGTATTTTTGCCTGAACCAACTTAGTTTTTGCGTTTTTTAATCTCACAATTTTATTGTGAAACTGATAAGATTTACTACGGAACTAAATATTGTTTACGACGGGCTAACTAATCGTCGTATGGTACAGTGGAAAAAAATACAAGACACCAATTAAATCATTAATAACCAGTTTTAATTATCACAATTAATAATATGTAATAAAGAAGATACTTTCTTACAACAATTCAAGTAAACATTCTTCACACGCAATAATAATGTCAACTATAAAGAATTCCACACTAATTATAACACAACACTTCCCTACAAACACTCGATCCGTGCTAAAAAAAATCGGTCAACGCCACTGAACTGACAAGGCGGCTACTATGGCTTTTTATAGGTAGCGCAAGCATTCTATAAATCTTCCATCGTCAATGTACACACCACTTCATGCGTATTCAAGTGTTCTGTAGAGTGCTCTGGAACGTACTTTAATGCGGCCTTGACTGAGGCAAGAGCTGCCACTCTAGGAGAGGTACGGGTGGAGGACGCTCTCGGCTATTCTAGGTGGTTCCATTCATTTCAATATTGAGAAACATACATGCAAAGTTATAGACATTACAAACGTCTTGATGTGCTTAAAATATCCAGGCTTTATACAGCACTACAAACTACAGCATAAAATGTGTATGATTTATATATCTATGGATACATATTTTGGCGAGAGACAACAGACGTTTCGAGCTGTGTAGTATTCACTTATAAATCCAAGCTTCCACAACTTCTTAAGTTGTTCAAGTTGCAACATTACGTCAGTTATCCAATTGTGAAAATCAGTTCAAATTGCGACTTAATCACTATTAATCTTAGACTTACGACATAAATTGTAGGCTACGTTGCTTCAAAAGTAGGACTAGATACATTAACACAAACATATATTTTTAAGTTTGCGTCTGCTTCCACGCCTGCGCGTGCACTTGTCTGCTTTGAAGTTTGAAAAATAGGAAAATACAGACGGTGAGAAAGAAAGTGAAATTTCCAACTTAGTTAGTCCAAGTTAGTTCCAAATGCCTGCACAGGATCAGTAGATGTGTAATACGGGTACAAGCAGAGAGTTGGACGTTAATAGTGAATTGTCTGCAATGCAGTAAACTTAGGGTGCGCATGTTAAGGCGAGTTGACAAGTTGATAAACGTTGAATGTAACCACCAAGCTAATTTGGTTAATCTGCTGTTGTAGATAATGAACACGTAACTCGTCAATAGCTTTGTGTGATTTCAACCTTATAAAGTTTCCCCACAAACATATTATGCATGTCCTCCACATGGGCTATAAAAGGAACAAGTCTACACACAATTGTTTAGAATACGGATGGTCGGAACACAACGTTTGTTAAAAACTCGCACACCATGGGCAAGTAATCAGTACAAGATGCTGATAAGCGTTAGTTAAACTTTCTTCAGTGTAATTTTATTGGGAAGTTCCGATTACAAAATGATTTCAACTAACATTTGTGACCGTAGAAAAATTATTGACCGAAATTTTTACCAGATCATCATCATCTTCTTCTTAACGGTTTTAGGCCTGTTTCTATTCCACAGTCCACCTTTCCTTAGGTATACCACCTTCTGTCCTGGTTTCCGAGGCTACTGTTGGAATTGTGAGGTGTTGATTAAGACCACCGTATAGGGCAACCAACTATTTTTTGTCGACATCTCTGGACTAGATCCGTCGTGTTGTGTTACAGGACCACCTCGAAAATGGTGTGGCTTTTCTAAACACTCGACGGTCTTGAGTAGGTAGAGGCTCTGGTCCAAACGGCTCTATAATCCGCATATTCTACTCCTGGATGTGAAAACATCCTAAGGTCCCATTTTTTCAAGATGTTAGTAATAATAGTTTGAAAAAGTGAGCTGCAGAGCTTTATGCGAATGCAAAGCTCACTGAACGAGCGAAGTGATTTTACGTGAACTCATTAGCGGTTGGAATTTGACTGTCACACGAATCCGTTTGTAGGACAGCTCACCATAACTTTTGAATGCATCAACCGACTTTCGAAAGATTCAGTACAATGTGCATGCCCAAACGTTTAACGTAAAGAGAACTATTTTTTTGCCATTTATATTAAATCCTTTAAAAATAGTAGTCGGGAAGCAAGAATAAGAGGAGTCGAACTATCTAAAAAAATCTGAGTCTAGAACAAATTTTAACAAGATTTAAAATGTAGTGTTCAATTTTAGAAATTTGAAAATTCTGTTACAGAATGACCTTAACGTGAATGACACCGGGTACCGAATTGAAAACAATATTAACCAAAATCCTACTATAGTGTTTATTTTTGAAACTTAAATAATGTAAGACTTTTGAACTAAGGAATTGAACAAAATTTAAAGAATATGTCAGATCAAATGATATTGTAGTCCAGCAGTCGGCAACCCTGCGGCCGTCGGTAACGTTTACGCGCCCGCGAATCAATTTGTAATTTTCTTTCCTTTTTAACGAACGATCGCAGCCGCATTGTACCTGCTTTGAAGTATTGTATTACAAAATAATACCAGCCATTTACCAAACCGCGCTACGCTTTCCCCCAATACGATTGTCGAGCTTGTCGCAGAGAGACTGTAAACACCTTTCTCCCCAAAAGAGAAACTTGATTTTTTCCATCGTGTGTCTGCATGATGATAAATTGTTAATGACCTACTCCTAATGTGAAAAATTTTTACAAATTTATATGAGAAATACTGCAAAGCCATGTCGGTGTTCCATGTCGCTAAATATAACCGCAATGGGTATTTTAAAGCGACAGTTAATGTTTGTAACGTTCGACTATTGAACTCCGCAACCTTCTATTTTCCATTGATGGGGTAGGGAGGGATGCGCCCATCAAACTGGTCCTCAGATATATATGCGCCCCCAAAAAGTCAAAGGTTGCTTATGACTGTTGTAGCCCAAATTCGAAAGTAGTGTTTACTTTGAAAATATTTGAACTTTGGGCTGACCACAAAAAAAAAATTGTTAAATTCTAATGAATTTTATTTGAAATACCAAGTCAGTAGCTTTAGTAGTTTTACTAAATTCAAATCTGTTAAGATCCGTTAGAAATTATAAATTATATTCATAACGTTTGTAAACTACGTTGACGAAACCTTCAATATTATTATCAGTTATCGGTTAAGAAGACAAACATAAAATATAAGAAAAAATTGAAGAAATTATTTCCAGCTAAAAAAAGTAAAATTTAACAATCTGCTCGTTGTAGAATGTTAAATGTATTTCGTTTAAAACTGTGATAAAACTCTGCAGATCAGGGAGTTTACTTGTTATATTAGCAAATCCGGCAACTGAACGTAAAAAAAACGTTAAATACTATGTGTTTACGTTGAGTTTCTTAAAACGTTACTTGGAAGAAGAAATCAGTTTTAGGAAGCATATAGTATTCTGTGCATTTTATTTTGTTTAATTAACTGACTTGCAAAATTTATGAAACACTGTTGACCTTAAGTTAAAGATATACCTATATTGAGGAGGGAGATATAATGTCATGTTCTAATCTGTTCTACGTGGTAAAAGTTGAACACATATCAGAAGGAACTGGACAATTAATCACAGCATCTACATATTTTGTGTAAGCCTATAATAATTTCCACAGCACAAAATATACAAAAAATGTATATGCTGAACAATAGAATAGTAAAAATTATTTGCTGATTAGTGTAAAGTATTACGGAATAATCTCCTCAGATATTAACAAGCTTTAATGAATGTTGCTTGAATCCAGTTTCTAGTATACGCTGATAACTGTATATGGTTAATATCTTTGTGGCAAAGTTTTTAATCATTTCAACATCAAAAACTTAGAACAACATACTCGATTGGAAGATGAAATTTCAACTAGTGCTGTAGGCTAATTATTTCAATTCTGTAATGCGCTTTGGTTTTGTAATATACCTTTGTTTTTGACAAGTTTCAAATGAAGCTTTCTCTTAATTTGTCTCCATATTTACCGTTCGCACAAATATCGTTCGTTTTCGTATTTGAATCCTACAGTAATAATTAGTAATGTTTATACAAGAGTTCTACTATTTTTTCTTGATGTGAGTTGTTGCTTTAAAATAATTGTAATTATTATATTTAACAAAGGAATTTTAAATGCATCTAAATTTGATTGAAAAGGATAAATTGATTGAGCATTACAGGGAACTATCGTATGACCCGAACGTTCCCCAGCATGCTGTAGAAGACACAAGTAAAGACACAGGTGTAGATTCAATAATATTTGAAGAACTAAAAGCAGCAATTTTACTCATGAAGAATCAGAAAGCAGTTGGTTTGAACTAGATAAACTTAGAACTCCTGAAATACTCTAGTAGGCTACATTATTGAAGTTTAGTCTGCTAAATTTGCTGAACATTGTATTGGAAGGCTAGCAAGATACCGGATAAATACAGAATAGCCAAGGTTATTTGTGTATTTGTGTTTTTAAGAAAGGCGATAGAACTAAACTGTACTATCAAATTATAGAAGTATAAGGCTGATAAATACTACTTACAATTTACATCGAAAAATTATAAACAAAAGACTTTTTTTTATCTCGTTTATTTCACTTCTGGACAAACAGGTAGGCTTTCGTAAGGCGCAAACTTGCATTTATGACGTATTCTATTTAAAAATATTGATTGAGAAAAGAACAGAATTTAATTTGGAGACACGCTTTGCTTTAATTGACTACGAGAAAGCATTTGATATAGTTAACAAATCCAATCCGTGGGACATTATGTGTAAGACAGGTTGCCATAAACATCTTGAAGACATTACAAAGAGTTTATATTCTTGTAAAAGGACAGTACTGTCTATAGGAGAGGGTTTGACTCTCACTGTTTAACAGAAGAAGATCAACACTGTTTAATGTCTGTATTGATGACATAGATAGGAGTGAAAATTACGAGTAAGTACGAGAATAAAATAAATAACAGAATATACATGAATACAATGGTGTTTGCGGATAATCAAGTAATCATCCAAAACAATGACAACTCCAGAGATCAATGTTCCAGCTACAGCAAGTCTGTTTAAATTAAAACACGAAAATTTCTGTGCAGAATACAAAAACTATGTCTTTTATGGGCAAATGCCCCTTGCGAAGTAAGATTGTATTCGATAATAAGAGCATGGAGATAGTGTCATATTTCCGCTATCTTGGCTATGATATCACTTATGATGTGGATTTTGATACTGGTCACAAGTTAGCTATATTTCAGTACATATAGGGTGATTTAAAATTGCACGGCAATCTCTCGGAAGCTGATTCTATAGCTAAAAATAACAAAAAAGTACATATAAACATAGGTCCGAAAACGGTTCGTTAGCGAGTTACGGCTCGCGAACCAGTTCGCTCTGATTTCTGCTCCCACAGTAAAATGACGCCATACTGAAATTCTTGGGGTATAATGTGAAGGGTAAGTTTGGTGGTTTCTTATGGTTTCTGATCTGAACAATTGAGTGAAAGAGGTCCCAGATCTCTATATCAATTAGTTTCTAAGAAAACTGTCTAAAACCCAAAACATTGGAGTCGAAAAACACACATTTTTAGATTTGGGATACAATAACTTTGTTAATTTGCTAACAAAAAAATACCAATTTCTAACTAACCTTGTAGAGAACTTAATTATGAAGAAATTGATGGGCATAATGTCTATTAAAAATAAGTATAAAGTTGAGAAATTTGACTTTTAATTAAAAACAGTAGACCAAAATGCGCCAGAAAAGTGGTACAACAAAACAAATATTTTCGTAAACGTGTTCACACCAAATGTAATTGAAAACAAATTAAAATCTTACATTATTGATTTTTTCAAAAAATTAATTAATATCAATATTAATTATCAATATTTATATTATATTAATTATAATATATTTAATTATATATATTTATTATAATATATTATTATATTATATTTATTTATATTGTATTTATTATCTTATTATTTATTATCAATATTTTTAAATTGATAATAAATCTGCAAACGTTCATTCAAAGCAGTTGTTCACTGTGGCAGCAATTTTGTTGAATGCAGAATTCAGCTCCGTGAATCCAGGCAAACCGTGCACTTCTTATAGAATCAAAATTATTGTTAATAGTAGCTCAAGCTTCTATTATGCGAAGTCTCAATTCTTCTTGTGTGCCAATACGAGCGGAATAAACTAACGACTTCATCCAACCCCAAAAGGAAAAGTCGGCAGGCGTGAGATCGGGAGATGGAGGTGGCCATTTTACTGGTCCGTTGTGACCAATCCATCGCTTAACGAAAGTATTGTTTAAATGGTTCCTCACATCACGACAGTAGTGAGCAGATGCTCCGTCATTCAAAAAACTCATCTGCACTCTATCTGCAAGTGGAATATTTTCCAAGAGTTCCATCAGTTTCGTTTGCAAAAAATGTAAGTATTAACTTCCATTAAGCCTTGGTGGTAAGAAAAAAGGGCCTAAGAGATTATCACCAAGAAGACCGCACCACACATTAAATAAAAAGTATGTCTTGCAGCAGTCTCATGTAGGTTTCGCTGATCAAGTGTGGGTGTTTCGAAAGTTTACAATCCCATTTCTTGTAAATTGTAACACTTTTCTGGCGCATTTTGGTGTGTTTTGTTTTTAACTAAAGTCAATTTCTCAAATTTGTACTTATTTTTAATAGACATTATACACATCAATTTCTTCATAATTAAGATCTCTACAAGGCTAGTTAGAAATTTTTATTTGTTTATTGGAAATTAACGAAGTTATTGTATTCCAAATCTAGAAATGTGTGTTTTTCGACTCCAATGTTTTGTGTTTACACAGCTTTTCTTAGAAACTAATTAAGATAGAGCTCTGGGACCTCTTTTATTCAGTTGATCATATCAAAAACCATAAGAAACCAGTAAATGTTCTCTTCACTTTGTACGCCAAGAATTTCAGTATGGCGTCCTTTTACTGTGGGAGCAGAAACAGGGCGAACTGGTTCGCGAGCCGCAACTCTCTAACGAACCGTTTTCGGACCTATGTTTATATGAACTTTTTTTGTTATTTTTAGGTATAGAATAAGCTTCCGAGAGATTGTCGTGCAATTTTGAATCATCCTGTATATAAGACACAGTCTGAAACGTGGGTTCCGGCAAAAAAAGACATTTGAGTACCATAAAGACATCAAAGATGAGATTCTTGCGGTCTATTAAAGGCTGCACACGAAGAGATAGTCTCTGCAATTAAGACGTATGCATAGAGGTGAACATTTTTAATATCCAAGATTGTATTGCAGAAAAAAACAGTTAAGTTGCTCATCTGAATAGGATGTCAGATAACAAGTTGCCTAAGGCCGTTTGTCAATACACGTTTATTGGACAACGAAGTGTAGGAAGCCCTAACGGGAATAACGGTATATTCCTTTGGGACAGGAAGAAGTGGTTCGCCTACTCTATGATAGAAGAAGAAGAAGAAGAAGAAGAAGAAGAAGAAGAAGAAGAAGAAGAAGATGAAGAAGAAGAAGAAAGTTTTAAATACAATGCTGTCCCTGACCATACAACATTCACACACACAAATACACATTTATATTACTCAATACCTTTTTTTGACATTGTAATAGTTAATTTTATATATAAGTACTACCAAGTGGGTATATACGTTTTTAAAGAATATCCAACATCCTGATCGTCAGTTATACTGTTTAGATGTCTGGTAGCGTATATTTATGTCTGGTTTTGGTTAAAATTTATGTTGATTGCTGCTGAATCGATCGAGCATTCTTTTCTTGTTGCTAGCGATCACAACACTGCAACAGGCAAAGCAGGATTCGGAATTGCTAAGAAACTATGAACACATGAGCAAGCAATTTCACCAACTGGCAACTCACTACTACACAATAAATGAGTAATGCAGATAAAAGTGTGCCATATGTTGCCGTAGAACATCAGAAATAATACTAAGAATAAACATTACAGTTACATGGAATTAATGCAGCTGGTTTATTGTAAATGTATCTACACCTGATATCCTACTTCGCTTGACTTGAGTTGTTTGATTAAAAGATCTCCTATGATTAAAATAGCAGCTGAATTATTACACTACAGAATACGTTAATAAATATATGCAATATGTAAACAATAAATAATAAATGAACACTTTAATCACGAATTCAGCACAATAATGGGAAACATTCTTTGTTTTTATTTCTTAAAATAAGTTTTAGCTTCCTTCGCAGTAACCGGAGAGATTAAACAACTGTCTCTTATGTATGACTCTGCCTTGAAGAAATCTGGCTGAGAAATGAATAACCTGCAAATTATTAACAACTCAGGAGAATGGGACACATAATTTATGGATTATTCAGTATTAACTACATAATAAATGACGTGTACTTTTCGCTTTGTCTGTGGTGCTTTTTTTAATTTTATTTTCAGCATGCTCCATTACAATTGTGTAATACTACATGCTAAGAGTTTCCTTATTTGAATAACAGTATTTTTATATACTTATATCAAGTAATAACAAATGAGTATTACATAACATACTTTCGATGCTTTTACTTGAATATTCGATTATTTACAATAAAATAACTTATTAGATTTTCATTGCACTAATAAATGTTTGAATTCTTTCATATACTTTTTTTATAATATCCCCTTTGTAGTTGACCAAGTTTCTGATTTGTTTACACTGTTGAGTAAATTTTGTCTCTGATTTTTTAACATCTCACACTCATATATGATGTGATCCGCTGTTCGTTCTCTTTCATTGCACTGACACATTGGGTCGTTTGTTATCTTGAAGCGGTGGAGGTAAGATCTCGTTTTTCCGTGTCCGTCACTATTGCCGTGAAGTTGGGAGACATTTTGAGTTCTGTTTGTAATCTACCTTTGATATTCGGGAAGAACATTTTAGATACTGTAACTTTCGTTGCTTCCTTGCATTCGTTTTCCCACTTAGGTGTAGTTTCTTCGGTTAATTCTTGAATCACTGCACTTTTGGGTATTTTCTCAAAAGACATTGCCAGTTCGTTATTCCGTGCTGCTGGTTTTGCTAGTCGGTCTGCCAGTTCGTTATCATAAACTCCTACATGAGCCTTGATCCATTTAAAGTTTATTCTCCAGTTATTGCTTTTTAGCATCGCTGTGGCTTTCCTTATTCCTTCTATAAGGTAGTTATGGTTACTGAGACTATTAATTGAATCTAGTGTTATTCTGCTGTCCGTATATATTATTGCTTTCTTTGGGTTTACTTCTCTTATATGCCTTTATAATTCTGCGGTGGTGTATGTGATATCCACACTGCATACAGGGAAAGCATTAATTCTAGAAGTGTTTTATTGCGAATTCGACACGGATTAGACCTGGAGAGTAGACGATAAGCCTTGATTTAATGGAGTTTATGGAGATACCTGAACTTTCAAACCTACGGTTATGAAACTGCTCAGATAATTAGCCTCAACACATTTATTTTAGAGAGGAAATCTATTACGGACACTAGTATACCACAATTATTACAGCAAACCCTATATTCTTTACCATTGGGGTACTTAGGAACCGTTTAACATATATCTTCAAACAGACCGTTCTTTTTTCCCAGTAATTACCTCCTAAAGCATCACACTCTCCCCTACTACCTCCGAACAGTTTGTTTCCCAGTTTTAGTCCCCCCCCCACATCTCTTAAGTAAGTATTGTGTAATGCGCTTCATCATCAACGTGTACCATCGTTCAAACTGCTTCTTGTCGACACCGTACGCTCTATCGTTCCGCCAGGATCTGACTCGCCTTTCAGCCTGACAGCTTCAAATTTTCTTATTCCTCTCCACTTATTGCATCAAAACACTCTGGGATCCAAACTATTACTCCTCTGGAATAGATATGTGTCATTCTCCACTTTTTCGGCCCTTCTAAAATAAGACGCACACCTTACAGACCTATGACCAGTTATAGTTTGATTTCAACAGGAATGGGTTTGGAGTTCACGGTCATTGTTGCCAGTCTCCTTCAATTGTCTTGTAGTTTTACTAATAATATATATCTAATGCACATAAAGTGTACACGGCTTTAAATAGAACAGTTCAGCGAATACTGGAGAATAAATATCAGGCTAACTGAAATAAATTTAATATTTTTTTCTCGTATTTAACAGGAAATTGTTTTATTAGTTGCAAAAAAATAATTTTAGGACCACTTATTTACAAGTGAGAGTGGTTTTTCTGACCATTTACTTCCTCCAGACGTCATGACAACACGCCATAAAGAATCAATGCTACTATGGTACCAAAGTAATTATAAATCTAACGCTACATTATTTGATTATTTCCCCGTTATTAAAGATAAATTAATTAATCAATTTCTTGTTAAACAAAAAAATTATTTATCTTTCTTTACGTTTACAGATATTGCTAAATTCAGTATTTTTGTCTACACGGCTTTATTATAAATGACGCATTTCCAATAAGTAGTTTTTAAAAAGACTACTTGAAGTTAACTACTGAAAAACCACTAACTAAAACCACCAGTAAATGACACATAAAAATCACACAAGAACTTGACCTGTTCCAGGCGATGGTGAATATAACTGGCAATGCGCGCCTGTCTCCACGAAGCTGATTGGACGAATCTAAGCCGAGTGTCCCGCGCTGTCACGCAAAAGGCCATTATAGTTTAAAACAAACTGTAGTACTCGGTTCAAATAATAAACCAGGAGCTAACTTTTATTGTCCAGCCACCTGTGCCGGAGATTACATGTCTATACCGTTGCCACATTGTACCATTTTTCTTCTTATATAATTTTCCACTGTACCAAACTGTTTTTCTCGCTTTTTTACATACCTACTTGCTAACAAATTGGTGAAACACATATAGTTATTTCTTGTAATTTTAAATATAATTCCGTTTTTATAAATAAAAATATAATTTGAATATTGTTTATTTAAGTGACTAGGAAAGACGTTTCAAAAAACACACAAATCTAACACGACAAGAACGTAATTAACAAGGGTAACATGAATGAGGAACTGTAGGGACAGGCGTAAATTGTGAATCCAAGTTCAGCGCACTCTGCCAAACTTACGAAGGGAATAATAACGCTGTTCACTGGACTGGGCTTAGGGACAAGTTGGATCCGTTGACATGTCAGTGACACTACATTTACGACGGCAAACGCAGCTCAAACACTGTAAGGCGACAAATAACGACTCTAGAGGGAAAGAAAGTTGTACAACTGACACCGTGCCAGAACGAACCGAACGCGCCAATCAATAACCATTTCTTTATAATGCCGTCGATTGTTTACCAAAGTTTTAATTTTTTTAACATAAATAATATTTTCGCCGAGACCACGATTTTACTGGCAGCAATAAATTATGGTTTGTTAAAAGTAAAATTACACACAATATGTGGTCCGATAGTAAAAATGATTACGTCTGTACATATTTTGAGAACCCCTAATATTCAAATATTATAATTTTAAAATAAGACGTCCAAAAATTTTGTTAAATAAAAGTGTCTTTACTGCGAGAAAAACTGAATTACTGTCACGTTTATTAACTATTTATGCCGTAACTCCTTGTGTAGGTGTAGCTGCTGGTTCCGAATCATGAGATTTTGTAAAATATTGTTACGACAGACTCATCGGTCGTATGGTACAGTAGAAAACAAAATTAGACACCAATCAAGTTACTAATCACGAGCTTTAATTAATCACAAATACAGTTTATAATCAATTTGTACAATAATACGAGTATAAATTTGTCCACACGCAATAATAATGTCAACCAATAGAGTGCCGCAAAATTTTAACACTTCGCCACAATATTCGAAACTCGCTTGAATGAATCGCCAATTAAACTGACTTCTAAGCGGCAGCTGTCGTTGTTTAAATAGATAGCACAAGTGTTCCAGAATAATCCATAATACTCGTCAACGCTACTCGAAAACACTAGAGAGTAATTTATTGCGGCCTTGAACACAGTGCGTGACCAGTTAAGTCTGGAACAGTATCGATTATTATTGACGCACGTTAAGTGTCACGTAATTGTCTTTCTTCTCAAAGGAGCAATGCGTACTCACACAAACATTTCATTGGGGTCGGCTGGGATAGCAGAGAAACATGTAGAACGTTCTGTAAAGGCGTAAGAGTATTATTTAACTAGCAAAGCGAGTTGTCCGTCGTTAACTCGTCCGATTGGCATTTCTCTGTCCACCAATTTGGGAATGTCAGGTGATAACTTTTGAATGCTTCAACAAATTTTTGCAAACCCTGTGGTACCTTTATTGCAGAGACAAAATTGTGATGTGTAACTAGCAGGCCAGTAACGTTTTCGAGATTCGAACTCCCAAATGAGGTGACAGGAGGTAAACATGTGAGGGGTCTAGAATTTTGAAACAAATCTCGCACACTCAAGTAGCGTGTCAAATTTTCTTCTTCTTTTTCTTTTTCTGCACCTCGCACTTCGCATGTTCCGTTTAACAGAGCAGCTCTCTATTTCACTCTTGGTCTTCCTAAATCTCTTGTACCAAAGGGTCTGCATAGAATCGCAACCTTAGGTACTCGTCCATCCTCCATTCTGCACAGGCGATGTAACCATTCCCTGTGATATGTCTGGATATTATCATTTATGGAGAACACCTGTAGCTCTTCTCTAATATCCTCATTGTGTAAACGACCCAGTCTCGTGGAACCCTTTGTTCTTCTCAGGCACTTTATTCCGAAATTTGAATCTGGTTTTCAATCTGTAGTAACCCGTGTTTCACTTCCATATAAAAAAACAAGCACTGCCGTTGGTTTATAAAACTTAAGCCTTGTCTCTTTCTTTGTCCTTTTCCTCGACGTTCTATGTGTGATGCCACACATCATGTGAAACGTCGATATTTTAGCAGCGATATCTCGGCCTGTGTTATTCCCAATAGTGATAGTTAAACCCGGGTAGTTGAAGTCAGAGACTTGTTCCAAAACCGTTCCCTCAAGAACAGTTTTTAATCCGACTGGAAACTTCCCCCCAAAAGCCATGATTTTTGTTTTTCTCCTTAGATATTTGAAAGTCATATTGTTTACAAATATGATTTAAAACATGTAAAGAATACTGCAACTCATCCACAGTTTTCTGTATTGAGACCACATCGTCAGCATTCAAAAAAATATCAAAACTCGTGTTCTGGTTATGTCGAATGCCTGAGACAATATATTGTCTCCATGATTGGGTGATATCGTCAATATACAGGGTCATTCACGAAGAAACGGAAATACGGAAAAAAACACGTTTTTTTAGGTTAGAAGTACAATAACTTTGTTAAATAACTAATAAATGCATAAAAGTTAAAAACAAAACTTGTAAAGAATTTAATTCTGAGAAAAATTGTGTAAATAAAGTCAATAAAAATCAACAAAAAATTCCAATTGTTTCCAATTTTCCAAAATTGGTTTTTAGGCAAAGATTTTTCTGTTTTTCGTCGGATATCATGAAACATATGAAAGATACAGTTCTGCGACCTATTTTATTCGATTTTTCAGGTCAAAAACCATAAGAAACAACAGAATTCGCCCCTTCCCAGAATTTCAGAAAGTCTTCATTTACCCGGGGGAACCGAAACCCGGGCGAAATGTTTCGCTAGCTGTAACTCGCTAACGAAGCATTTCCGGACCTATGTTTATATGAACTTTTTTTTCTTATTTTTCGATGTAGATTCATCTCCCGAAGTATTTACGTTTCTTCGTGAATCACCCTGTATATACACTGTTACACCATTACAGAACGTTCTACATGTTTCTCTGCTATCCCAGCAGAACCCAGCTGTAATGTTTGTGTGCGTGCATACGTGACACTTAACGTGCGTCAATGGTCGGTGTTGTTCCGGACTTCACCGCTCACGCACTGTGTTCAAGACTGCAATCAATTACGCTCTAGTGTTTTCGAGTAGTGTTAACGCGTATTACGGGTTATTCTGGAACATTTGTCCTATCTATTTAAACAACGACAACTGTCGCTTAGAGCGCTTAGAGTCAGATTAAGTGGTAATTTATTCAAGTGAAGTTCGAAGTATTGTAGCGAAGTGTTATTGTGATATAATTGAGCGGGACTCTATTAGTTGACATTATTTCATGTGGACAATTTTTACGTAAATTGTTGTAAGAGACTATCTTGTCAATTGTTCTTCTGATAGTTCCTATCAGTTTCGGATGTTGGATATCATACAGACTATTTGAACTTTCTGTACTGTTGCACGGAATAAGTCAGTTGTATTCATGCCAAACCAGGTCCTTAAATTTCCCAACCATGAGATTCTCGGTCGCTCAACTCCTCTCTTTCCAACTACTTTTCCCTGTAGGATGGACTGCAATAAGTAAAATATCTGTTCATTTCTCATGAGATGTCCCAGATACTGAAACTTTCTTATCTTCACTGTGTTAATAAATCTTGTTGATTACAAACTGTTAATTGTGATAATTAAAGCTGGTGATTAGTGACTCCATTGGTGTCTTGTATTTTGTTTTTCACTGTACCATACGACAATCAGTGAGACCATCGTAACAATACTAAAAAGCATCGGCAAAATAATACACACCTGTCTTACTTCTTTATACACTAAATATGTCATAAAAAAGTAATCAAAATATATAAGAGTTTAAACAAAATTTAAAGATAGTATTCAGCTTTGTAATTTGTAAAACTTTTATTGGAACATGGGCCCGAATAGTGAAGTCAATTAACATTTATAAACATTAGTAAAGATCCACAATAATATAAACAATTTTATTCAAAGGCAAATTTAGTGTTTACTTATAACGTTTTATAACTTTGGGGGCACAATGGTCTAAAAAAGGAGTCAAACATTTAAGTGAAATTATTAAAGTTTGTGTGGTGCATGAAATCGTAAAGATTTATATTCAAAATCCCATTTCACTCTATTTAGTAGTTTGACAAAATTAATATCTGTCAACAAACCTTGCACCCTTGAAAATGTTGGACCATATTCAAGAATATTGTAAAATATGTTTGCAGAAATACTTTACATAATGTTGTCAGTTATGTATATTTGTAAGAAGTATTGTGTATTTAGGCCTATAGATGTCTGTGAAAACATACATAAACGTAATACTGAGGAGTAAAATATTTCCAAATTATCAGTGGCATATCTAGAATTTTTCTCTGTGGGGGGGGTCTGGGGTCGGATCGGCTTTATACAAAAGAAAAAACAAGTTAAAACTAATTAACATTATTATCTTTAAAGTGGATGAAATTTGCGTGATAACATCGTGAAATAAATCCTATTAAGGTTACCGGCAATAACACAATAAAAACATGCGTTATTGAAACATTGTTAAAAGATACATATTGTAGCGTGACAGATAAACACATAAAAAGGAATGGCATTGATCAATAAAGTAATATAATATAATAAAATTAAATCCGAAGAAAGCATTATAATATAAAGAATTAATTCAGAGCAACCGTGTAGAACAATCATTGTTATTAAAAGTTTAAGTTCGTATAAAAGCAATGTTACTAGTGATGAATCATCAAAACCCAATGTAATAACCCAAGGTGAAAAAAGATATAACCCAGGAAGGTAAGGAGTATATGAGGAAGCAACCCAGAGTATTACTAAACCCACAACGAAGATAAGGGATGAATAAATAAAAAAAGGAACCCAGAACAAGGCAAGATCCACCATAAAAGGTGATACATTTAAAGAAACCAGAAGAGTAGATGAAGAAGTAACCCCAAGAAACCCGATGACATCCAGAAGAAGATAAAGAACATACAATTCAAAGATGCCAGAAGAAAAGAAGACATCATTGAAGAAATAAGAAGAAGACAGCATCCAGAAGAAGAAGGAATGCTCTTATAAAAAACACCCATATCCCCATATCCCAAAATAAATAAAAACCATAATAATAAAAGTATAATGAAGTATTCATGAACAGAAACCATATATACAATAAAATTAAGAATAAAAGTGTATAGAGTAAGAGTTGCCAGTGGACCAAGATGAAACAATAATATAATACCCAAAGAACAAATCTTCATTGTAACCCACAAACAGATCTCTTGATGTTAATAAGACTAAACAACCATTTAGAAATAGCACAAGGAGTGTAAAATGAACCAGTGCTAGTTTGTGTATTATAAAAAATAAACCTTATGTTTCAACCTTGGCTTTCACAAACTGTGTAAGTAATGAAAAATACAACTTTGAGTGACTTATGATTTATACAGAGTGAATATGATACATGTAATAATATAGAGCTATCAATCTGTTTGAAATGACATTTCTTTAAAAATGATGAGTGAAAACAGAAGCAGACACAAAGTGGCAGGGTACAATTACCCTAAACCATATTAAAAACAGTTTAAAAACTTATAATTAAACTTAATATAAGAACTAGTGAATAAGAATATAGAAATAAGGTTTTGTTTATATAGATTAGGATATTTTAAAAATGTATTAGTAATAAGGACATTTAATAAGATTAGAACCACTAACATCCTAATTGTAAAAATATTTATTACTTGTCTTAATGGTAATAATTGAATAGAAAAACATTCTTTATAAATAATATTTCTGTTTTAGTATTAAGTTTTGATTATAAAAAAATGCCTAATTTGTTGAAGACAACCATTATTTAAAATTATTTTTTATCTGTTTATAGTATTGAAACAGATACTAATTGTTATTATGTTTAATAAAAAAAATGTTTAATTTATATTACAATGTTAAAAAGTCAGAGAGGGTATAACTAAATATGTATTGTTTATATAAAAATTTGTATGAAAAATTTGTTAGGAATCTAGGCAAAATGATGAAAACTAAACCTCATCAAAACTGAGAAACTAAGTACTTAAATACATAAACCGAAGGGATTTAGATAACATAAACCAGAAACAAAGCCATATAATTAGAAATACAACTTAGAAAGATTTTATAAAATTACAGACAGAATTATTAATAAAAATGGAAATGACAGAACTCAAAAATTTGGAGAGGGAAGACATATATTCCAACATAATATTTTAAAACTTAACCAATTCATATAATTGCAAGGAATTAAGAGAATATGAACCTTTTATTACAATATGAGATTTAATAATCATAAATATAACTTGAAAATGTCAGAATTTGCATAATGACAGGAAGCTGATTTTGAAAATTTACAAGATACAAAATGAAGGTAAAATTACCAATTTTAGATAAAAAACTTAATAAAACGGCATTATTCGATATCAAAATACGCCGAATGAACTGAAGGTTAAAATTAAGTAACAACTAGCTAATAAATTTGAATAATAACCAAAGTTTAAGCAGTTATATAATGTAACTTTAATACATGCACAGGATGCAAAATAAAATTCGAACAGTGTAAAGAATAATATTGCTTTATTGCTGGCTAAGGTTTAAGTCGAAAGTGAAGGAAGTAGAGAGTTAATTATTGAACGTTGTACGATACACTTGATGAGCATTTAAAAACGTATTAACCTAGTTTCGAGTACCGTAATGGCGAGCAATTGTATGATACGAATTTGAAAATCGCGAGTGACTACAAAAAACATTTCACAACTTCGACACAGTGACCTAAACACTTACAAAAGACTAACTAACATTGTATAGCACCAAAACGACAGTGAAATAACATTTAAAACACCATAAAACAGTATATAACATAACCACCAAAAGTTCCGGATCGACAAAAAGTGAATTGACTTATAAATACACCACTTTTCAAAATACAACACCGAAACCTAACCAGAGACACTACACCAACATCAGAAGGAAGATTTGCAGACACCAGGACGTGAATTCGGCAAGAAAATATCTTTATTGGAACGCCAAAACTACGAAGGGACGATTGACCACTTCGACGGCAGCCATTACAGATTCGTCACCGCTCAACTGAACAGTGCCACCTAGTTTGTCAGCGACACGGTTCGCAACATATTATTTTATTTTACTCTTTCTAATTGAATATATTATAACTACACTACTATGCGTTATTGTAATGTAATGTTGTGTGTGAGTACCCACCTGCTGTCTGATCTTGCAGATTCTTCCGACTAGGGCGTGTGGATTTTGGATTTGAAGTTCGCAAGCTAGTAATCTCAAATTATTACAACAACACAGAAAATGTGTTACTTTAAAGGGGGAGAGTTTTGTGAGACTGGTAGGCTTTATCGTACAACAATAAAACACTGTTATATGGGGTAATAAAACGTTGTTTATTACACCAACAACACACAAGAATAGAATGGTTATAATCTTATGAATTCTCTTATAGTCTATACAATGAATCGATGTTTTTCGATTGATTAATAGTTGAAAGAAACTGAACTCGTTCTTTGCGAGTTAATTGCAATTTAAATTTGACTTTATTAATTGATTTGAATTTAATTAAATTTATTTAATTAATTTGAATCTAAGTGTTCATGAAACAAAATATAAAACTCTAAAATTAATTTGAATAATTAGTTAAAATAAATTAGACGTGACAGTCTAGTTCACGTTATTTCATTTCTAGTGATTCTATTTCTGATCTACTGCAGTATGATCTAAGATTAGAATGTCAGTTAAGATTTGTATAGCGCTTTTATACTACTTCTATTTCTTAACTATAACTTACTAAAGCCTTAAACTGCTATACAGATTATCACAACGAATTTACTTTTTAATTACTAGAGTCTTTGCTTTTTGTTTGTTTGGCACCTGAATTATTTGAATTACAATGTTTTAATTGAAAAATAGAAAATTTGATCTGAAAAATAAATAAGTAGATTTTGCTTTCCTGTTACTGAAGAGGATGTCGTCCCGATTTGTCCCTCGTCGATTCGAGTCCTTGGTTAGAGAAAGTAATCTGCTTAGAACTGCTGGATTCGGTCGTGGAGTTCAAAATTCGGCAACACTCTGCTTCCCTGCTGTTTGTGAATATTTTAACGTCTGCTGTTGTCTGCTGGAACTGCTTCCTGTTCTCCGTCCATTTGCACGTTGCACGTCAGCGTGTGTGTGTGTGTGCTTCGTTCGGGCGGTCGCTCTGCTCGTCAGCTGTTAACCAATGATTTAGACGGCCTCTCTGCTGTATTCCTGAAGTCTGGTCTTGAAGTCGGGTGGATCTCTTGCGTGCTTATGACTAACTGGTAGTACACAATAAGCTTGGTTGATGTCTTGAAGAGTATCTCGCCTTTACGCAACAATTACGAGCTATACAGATGATCTGTACTTGGTGTGTTCGTAATTGCGTGTGTGTTGACCACGTAGAGTCTTCTTGTTGATCTTCACCACTTTGGCTACTAGACGATCGAAAGACTACGTCTTAACTTCGTGAGTACTGACAGAAGAGTGATTTTTCCACCAGAAAACATCGCACTGGCCGGGGCTGCATGAAATGATTTCATTGGTCGAAACACTCTCCCTACCACATAAAATTTAGAACTCCCTTAGTCCGTGAGAATGAAGTCTGGTTCCCACAGACGGAGAATAGAATTATTATCTAATATTTAATTATCCGCCGGAACCACTTTGTCGCTAAGGATATCCTGTACTTATTTAATTTTGCAATAACTTGGTTGCAAATCAAGTTGTGTGAAATCTAAAATATACAATTTGTCAGAAATTATTATCTTTATGACATACTAAAATCTCTTTCCTGTAACTCTATTTTAACAGAAGTTATTTAATATTTTAAATTAACTCTTACATTTGTTAATTATATTGCATCAAATTTGCACACGTCATTATTAATATCTCGGCAAACATTTTGGCTATGTTAGATTTCGCCTTTATTTATTAGTTTCCGAGATATTAATAATTAACAGTTTGGGTGTGGTCGCTTCCTTGTACAGCGAACTGATTACATAACGACCACGTGTGCGTTGCTTTACACAGCATTATTTTCAATGCGCTACATTCAAATGGAGTTTTAACTGTTAATTTTTATTTAAATATGGTTTCAGTATGCGGTAAACATATAACCCCAAATAGTTAATATTTGGTTCCGTTATATATTCCCACACCCGCTTTAAAAAAAAAATGAATGTAATAATTATAGTTATTTTTTTTTTTCTTAATCATTACACACATATTCTGTAATAATTATTCTTACTAGCTATACATCGTATTACTTATTCTGAAGACACGTACACAAGTGTTAATGTTATTGCATTATATACAATTTAACTCTAAATACATGTATTAAACTATCATATTTGCAACTTATTGCGTATAATGTTTTTAAAACGAGTAATAGCCTTTGTTTATAAACAATGGCACGCGTAGAAAGGAATTTTCCTGACAGTATTTAGAACCGTTATCGCCCGTCGCGCGGCTAATTGCTTGACCTAGTTTCAAATGTGGGTCAGGTAGTTGTTATCGCGTGACGTAACTGTTTCCTGCCGCGAGCTCGTTCACTCTATACGCTTACTATTTACCGCGCTAGGAAAACATTATTATTAATACACAAGTTATCTATAATTATTATTAATTCGAGTATAAAACACAAATTATTTATTTTAAATTTAATTATTATAATACAATTACATTATCTCTAAAGTGCATCCAGTATATCATATGCATTTTTATGGGTGGCTCGACAATATTCCGCTACGTACTCGTCGAATTCGTACGCGTCCCCGGATATGATTTCTACGTCTTCCCACGCTGACTGTGTGGGAACGTCGTCGTCACTTTCCTGCTCTGCCGGATGTACTTTTGTCGGTCCCCATTGTTGCATTGTGTTAACGGGCAACCACGTTTCCTTACCTTCCGGTTGAAATACTTTGTCAACTGGCGTACAAATTTCTGTATAAAAATCACTTTTCTTAAATCTAGCATTTTTCCTATTTTTACCTACTTTATTGCGATAGGTTTTGGCATAATTTATGGCGCTTCCCCCCTGGAGGCGCCCGTTTCCAAGTTTTTTGGAAACTTACGATTCTTTCTCCTCTCGTTGGGATCTTTATTACTCGGAGTATCGCTGTCTTGCTCTATTGTATCGGTTCTAGCTATCTCAACCGTTTGCATAGCTCTAATCGGGGCCCCGTCGTTACCCTTATATTGCCCTTTCGATCTAGCAACATTTTGTTTGCCTTTGTATTCAAAGGTCTTATCTGGGGGTTTTGACGATGTTTGGGGTGGAGTAGAACTAGTACTCGGTCTCTGGTCAGGTTGCTGGTATTGTTCTCGCGTACTCTGCCCTTCATTATTTCGGCGAAAATCGGGATTATAACGCCACCCACCAAAATCAAAAACCGTCTCACTTTGGGACACTAGAATGAGGAGTTCGTCTACCGTGCGAATACCCTGGGTAAATACAGCTACTCTAATGTTATGGTTAAAATGGTAGGCAAGCTTGGTGACTATGTCAATCTCCGCAAATGCTGGGGTTAAATGCTTCGCGCGTTCGACCTGCTGGATTATATAATTTTCGGCGGTAATATTCATTTTCTTGTCAAAACGGCCATATTCCAGTTCATTGCGCAGAAGTCGTTGGGTATGCGAGTTCCAGTACCGGCTTTCAAATTTTTGTTTGAACTCCGCGTATGTGGACACTCTATCGCGTACAATGTTATACCACTTACGCGCCGAATCACGCATCGCGTTAACCACCCACTGTATTTTGTCTTGATCTTCTAGTCGGGAACCTACTCTAGCCATTTCACTCTCACACGCTAATAAAAATTCAATGGGGTTTTCGTTATTTTCCCCCGTAAAATACACGCGATTTTTCTCGTCGACAGGACCTTGTACCAAAATATTTGGAGCAGACCTCCTTCGTACCTCCTGTCGTACTTTCAAAATCTCGTCGCTTAACGTTTGTAAAACACTCTCTTTATTAGAGTCAATGTTAGATCGCGTCTCTACAATTGAAGCGTCTAATTTATCTACTCGTCGTTGTGTTTCGGTCACGTCCGCGTGAATTTTTACCTCTAGGGATTCCACCTTTTTGGAAACCTCTAGTGTTTGTTTCTCGCAGCGGGTTATGTGGTCTTTGAACCGGCCCTCCATACGTGTTACTTGTTCAATAAACGATTTTTGCATTGTGGTCTCAAAAACCTTAAACCTTTCATTGATTTTAGTATCGACCGTATTTACTTTTTCGGCGATTTCCGCGACTTTCACCGTTAACTCGGTTACGCTTTCGTCTATTTTCGCAGTTAATTCTTTACTACTTTCTTTATTACTTTGTTTAATCTCGGCGTTTATGTCAGCGTTACTTTGTTCTAATGCTTCGGTTAGACTAACTTTTTGTGCCTCGATTTTAGAAGTTAATTCTGCGATATTTATGTCAGCTTTGGCTGCACTCTGTTCAAATTTCGCGTCTATTTTCTCAAATCTCGGTTCATGTTAGCGGTCAAATCCGCATTCGCTTGTTCCGCTTTAGCCGCGTTTTGTTTAATTTCTTGTAATAACTGTTTAAGCATTTTATCAGTTTCCATTTTAAATACACAGCAATGTCAAATATACAAAATTTAACATACACAGAACAGTTTCAAAAACACACAATAACTTTACTGTTGTACAAACACCAGTCACAAAACTCTTTGGGGATTGTTTAGTTGGACGCCAGCTGTTTTACGAGTTAAAACAGCAAAGTTTGTTTTAAAGTGAAAATTAAATTTAAATTGAATGTAATTAATTTTCTCGAGCCCCACGAGATTGGAGCGCCATTTATAACTCTATTACAAATGTGGCGTTTCAATCTCGTTGTGATTTAATTAGTTTAATTCAATCGCGCCCCACGTTGGCCGACATTTGTAACTCTTGTTCGGAACGTGAATTCAATTTGGTGTACGTTTGTCGGGCCCCACGTTGGGCGCCATTTATAACTACACTACTATGCGTTATTTTAATGTAATGTTGTGTGTGAGTACCCACCTGCTGTCTGATCTTGCAGATTCTTCCGACTAGGGCGTGTGGATTTTGGATTTGAAGTTCGCAAGCTAGTAATCTCAAATTATTACAACAACACAGAAAATGTGTTGCTTTAAAGAGGGAGAGTTTTGTGAGACTGGTAGGCTTTATCGTACAACAATAAAACACTGTTATATGGGGTAATAAAACGTTGTTTATTACACCAACAACACACAAGAATAGAATGGTTATAATCTTATGAATTCTCTTATAGTCTATACAATGAATCGATGTTTTTCGATTGATTAATAGTTGAAAGAAACTGAACTCGTTCTTTGCGAGTTAATTGCAATTTAAATTTGACTTTATTAATTGATTTGAATTTAATTAAATTTATTTAATTAATTTGAATCTAAGTGTTCATGAAACAAAATATAAAACTCTAAAATTAATTTGAATAATTAGTTAAAATAAATTAGACGTGACAGTCTAGTTCACGTTATTTCATTTCTAGTGATTCTATTTCTGATCTACTGCAGTATGATCTAAGATTAGAATGTCAGTTAAGATTTGTATAGCGCTTTTATACTACTTCTATTTCTTAACTATAACTTACTAAAGCCTTAAACTGCTATACAGATTATCACAACGAATTTACTTTTTAATTACTAGAGTCTTTGCTTTTTGTTTGTTTGGCACCTGAATTATTTGAATTACAATGTTTTAATTGAAAAATAGAAAATTTGATCTGAAAAATAAATAAGTAGATTTTGCTTTCCTGTTACTGAAGAGGATGTCGTCCCGATTTGTCCCTCGTCGATTCGAGTCCTTGGTTAGAGAAAGTAATCTGCTTAGAACTGCTGGATTCGGTCGTGGAGTTCAAAATTCGGCAACACTCTGCTTCCCTGCTGTTTGTGAATATTTTAACGTCTGCTGTTGTCTGCTGGAACTGCTTCCTGTTCTCCGTCGATTTGCACGTTGCACGTCAGCGTGTGTGTGTGTGTGCTTCGTTCGGGCGGTCGCTCTGCTCGTCAGCTGTTAACCAATGATTTAGACGGCCTCTCTGCTGTATTCTTGAAGTCTGGTCTTGAAGTCGGGTGGATCTCTTGCGTGCTTATGACTAACTGGTAGTACACAATAAGCTTGGTTGATGTCTTGAAGAGTATCTCGCCTTTACGCAACAATTACGAGCTATACAGATGATCTGTACTTGGTGTGTTCGTAATTGCGTGTGTGTTGACCACGTAGAGTCTTCTTGTTGATCTTCACCACTTTGGCTACTAGACGATCGAAAGACTACGTCTTAACTTCGTGAGTACTGACAGAAGAGTGATTTTTCCACCAGAAAACATCGCACTGGCCGGGGCTGCATGAAATGATTTCATTGGTCGAAACACTCTCCCTACCACATAAAATTTAGAACTCCCTTAGTCCGTGAGAATGAAGTCTGGTTCCCACAGACGGAGAATAGAATTATTATCTAATATTTAATTATCCGCCGGAACCACTTTGTCGCTAAGGATATCCTGTACTTATTTAATTTTGCAATAACTTGGTTGCAAATCAAGTTGTGTGAAATCTAAAATATACAATTTGTCAGAAATTATTATCTTTATGACATACTAAAATCTCTTTCCTGTAACTCTATTTTAACAGAAGTTATTTAATATTTTAAATTAACTCTTACATTTGTTAATTATATTGCATCAAATTTGCACACGTCATTATTAATATCTCGGCAAACATTTTGGCTATGTTAGATTTCGCCTTTATTTATTAGTTTCCGAGATATTAATAATTAACAGTTTGGGTGTGGTCGCTTCCTTGTACAGCGAACTGATTACATAACGACCACGTGTGCGTTGCTTTACACAGCATTATTTTCAATGCGCTACATTCAAATGGAGTTTTAACTGTTAATTTTTATTTAAATATGGTTTCAGTATGCGGTAAACATATAACCCCAAATAGTTAATATTTGGTTCCGTTATATATTCCCACACCCGCTTTAAAAAAAAAATGAATGTAATAATTATAGTTATTTTTTTTTTTCTTAATCATTACACACATATTCTGTAATAATTATTCTTACTAGCTATACATCGTATTACTTATTCTGAAGACACGTACACAAGTGTTAATGTTATTGCATTATATACAATTTAACTCTAAATACATGTATTAAACTATCATATTTGCAACTTATTGCGTATAATGTTTTTAAAACGAGTAATAGCCTTTGTTTATAAACAATGGCACGCGTAGAAAGGAATTTTCCTGACAGTATTTAGAACCGTTATCGCCCGTCGCGCGGCTAATTGCTTGACCTAGTTTCAAATGTGGGTCAGGTAGTTGTTATCGCGTGACGTAACTGTTTCCTGCCGCGAGCTCGTTCACTCTATACGCTTACTATTTACCGCGCTAGGAAAACATTATTATTAATACACAAGTTATCTATAATTATTATTAATTCGAGTATAAAACACAAATTATTTATTTTAAATTTAATTATTATAATACAATTACATTATCTCTAAAGTGCATCCAGTATATCATATGCATTTTTATGGGTGGCTCGACAATATTCCGCTACGTACTCGTCGAATTCGTACGCGTCCCCGGATATGATTTCTACGTCTTCCCACGCTGACTGTGTGGGAACGTCGTCGTCACTTTCCTGCTCTGCCGGATGTACTTTTGTCGGTCCCCATTGTTGCATTGTGTTAACGGGCAACCACGTTTCCTTACCTTCCGGTTGAAATACTTTGTCAACTGGCGTACAAATTTCTGTATAAAAATCACTTTTCTTAAATCTAGCATTTTTCCTATTTTTACCTACTTTATTGCGATAGGTTTTGGCATAATTTATGGCGCTTCCCCCCTGGAGGCGCCCGTTTCCAAGTTTTTTGGAAACTTACGATTCTTTCTCCTCTCGTTGGGATCTTTATTACTCGGAGTATCGCTGTCTTGCTCTATTGTATCGGTTCTAGCTATCTCAACCGTTTGCATAGCTCTAATCGGGGCCCCGTCGTTACCCTTATATTGCCCTTTCGATCTAGCAACATTTTGTTTGCCTTTGTATTCAAAGGTCTTATCTGGGGGTTTTGACGATGTTTGGGGTGGAGTAGAACTAGTACTCGGTCTCTGGTCAGGTTGCTGGTATTGTTCTCGCGTACTCTGCCCTTCATTATTTCGGCGAAAATCGGGATTATAACGCCACCCACCAAAATCAAAAACCGTCTCACTTTGGGACACTAGAATGAGGAGTTCGTCTACCGTGCGAATACCCTGGGTAAATACAGCTACTCTAATGTTATGGTTAAAATGGTAGGCAAGCTTGGTGACTATGTCAATCTCCGCAAATGCTGGGTTAAATGCTTCGCGCGTTCGACCTGCTGGATTATATAATTTTCGGCGGTAATATTCATTTTCTTGTCAAAACGGCCATATTCCAGTTCATTGCGCAGAAGTCGTTGGGTATGCGAGTTCCAGTACCGGCTTTCAAATTTTTGTTTGAACTCCGCGTATGTGGACACTCTATCGCGTACAATGTTATACCACTTACGCGCCGAATCACGCATCGCGTTAACCACCCACTGTATTTTGTCTTGATCTTCTAGTCGGGAACCTACTCTAGCCATTTCACTCTCACACGCTAATAAAAATTCAATGGGGTTTTCGTTATTTTCCCCCGTAAAATACACGCGATTTTTCTCGTCGACAGGACCTTGTACCAAAATATTTGGAGCAGACCTCCTTCGTACCTCCTGTCGTACTTTCAAAATCTCGTCGCTTAACGTTTGTAAAACACTCTCTTTATTAGAGTCAATGTTAGATCGCGTCTCTACAATTGAAGCGTCTAATTTATCTACTCGTCGTTGTGTTTCGGTCACGTCCGCGTGAATTTTTACCTCTAGGGATTCCACCTTTTTGGAAACCTCTAGTGTTTGTTTCTCGCAGCGGGTTATGTGGTCTTTGAACCGGCCCTCCATACGTGTTACTTGTTCAATAAACGATTTTTGCATTGTGGTCTCAAAAACCTTAAACCTTTCATTGATTTTAGTATCGACCGTATTTACTTTTTCGGCGATTTCCGCGACTTTCACCGTTAACTCGGTTACGCTTTCGTCTATTTTCGCAGTTAATTCTTTACTACTTTCTTTATTACTTTGTTTAATCTCGGCGTTTATGTCAGCGTTACTTTGTTCTAATGCTTCGGTTAGACTAACTTTTTGTGCCTCGATTTTAGAAGTTAATTCTGCGATATTTATGTCAGCTTTGGCTGCACTCTGTTCAAATTTCGCGTCTATTTTCTCAAATCTCGGTTCATGTTAGCGGTCAAATCCGCATTCGCTTGTTCCGCTTTAGCCGCGTTTTGTTTAATTTCTTGTAATAACTGTTTAAGCATTTTATCAGTTTCCATTTTAAATACACAGCAATGTCAAATATACAAAATTTAACATACACAGAACAGTTTCAAATACACACAATAACTTTACTGTTGTACAAACACCAGTCACAAAACTCTTTGGGATTGTTTAGTTGGACGCCAGCTGTTTTACGAGTTAAAACAGCAAAGTTTGTTTTAAAGTGAAAATTAAATTTAAATTGAATGTAATTAATTTTCTCGAGCCCCACGAGATTGGAGCGCCATTTATAACTCTATTACAAATGTGGCGTTTCAATCTCGTTGTGATTTAATTAGTTTAATTCAATCGCGCCCCACGTTGGCCGACATTTGTAACTCTTGTTCGGAACGTGAATTCAATTTGGTGTACGTTTGTCGGGCCCCACGTTGGGCGCCATTTATAACTACACTACTATGCGTTATTGTAATGTAATGTTGTGTGTGAGTACCCACCTGCTGTCTGATCTTGCAGATTCTTCCGACTAGGGCGTGTGGATTTTGGATTTGAAGTTCGCAAGCTAGTAATCTCAAATTATTACAACAGCACAGAAAATGTGTTGCTTTAAAGAGGGAGAGTTTTGTGAGACTGGTAGGCTTTATCGTACAACAATAAAACACTGTTATATGGGGTAATAAAACGTTGTTTATTACACCAACAACACACAAGAATAGAATGGTTATAATCTTATGAATTCTCTTATAGTCTATACAATGAATCGATGTTTTTCGATTGATTAATAGTTGAAAGAAACTGAACTCGTTCTTTGCGAGTTAATTGCAATTTAAATTTGACTTTATTAATTGATTTGAATTTAATTAAATTTATTTAATTAATTTGAATCTAAGTGTTCATGAAACAAAATATAAAACTCTAAAATTAATTTGAATAATTAGTTAAAATAAATTAGACGTGACAGTCTAGTTCACGTTATTTCATTTCTAGTGATTCTATTTCTGATCTACTGCAGTATGATCTAAGATTAGAATGTCAGTTAAGATTTGTATAGCGCTTTTATACTACTTCTATTTCTTAACTATAACTTACTAAAGCCTTAAACTGCTATACAGATTATCACAACGAATTTACTTTTTAATTACTAGAGTCTTTGCTTTTTGTTTGTTTGGCACCTGAATTATTTGAATTACAATGTTTTAATTGAAAAATAGAAAATTTGATCTGAAAAATAAATAAGTAGATTTTGCTTTCCTGTTACTGAAGAGGATGTCGTCCCGATTTGTCCCTCGTCGATTCGAGTCCTTGGTTAGAGAAAGTAATCTGCTTAGAACTGCTGGATTCGGTCGTGGAGTTCAAAATTCGGCAACACTCTGCTTCCCTGCTGTTTGTGAATATTTTAACGTCTGCTGTTGTCTGCTGGAACTGCTTCCTGTTCTCCGTCGATTTGCACGTTGCACGTCAGCGTGTGTGTGTGTGTGTGCTTCGTTCGGGCGGTCGCTCTGCTCGTCAGCTGTTAACCAATGATTTAGACGGCCTCTCTGCTGTATTCTTGAAGTCTGGTCTTGAAGTCGGGTGGATCTCTTGCGTGCTTATGACTAACTGGTAGTACACAATAAGCTTGGTTGATGTCTTGAAGAGTATCTCGCCTTTACGCAACAATTACGAGCTATACAGATGATCTGTACTTGGTGTGTTCGTAATTGCGTGTGTGTTGACCACGTAGAGTCTTCTTGTTGATCTTCACCACTTTGGCTACTAGACGATCGAAAGACTACGTCTTAACTTCGTGAGTACTGACAGAAGAGTGATTTTTCCACCAGAAAACATCGCACTGGCCGGGGCTGCATGAAATGATTTCATTGGTCGAAACACTCTCCCTACCACATAAAATTTAGAATTCCCTTAGTCCGTGAGAATGAAGTCTGGTTCCCACAGACGGAGAATAGAATTATTATCTAATATTTAATTATCCTCCGGAACCACTTTGTCGCTAAGGATATCCTGTACTTATTTTTTAATTTTGCAATAACTTGGTTGCAAATCAAGTTGTGTGAAATCTAAAATATACAATTTGTCAGAAATTATTATCTTTATGCCATACTAAAATCTCTTTACTGTAACTCTATTTTAACAGAAGTTATTTAATAATTTAAATTAACTCTTACATTTGTTAATTATATTGCATCAAATTTGCACACGTCATTATTAATATCTCGGCAAACATTTTGGCTATGTTAGATTTCGCCTTTATTTATTAGTTTCCGAGATATTAATAATTAACAGTTTGGGTGTGGTCGCTTCCTTGTACAGCGAACTGATTACATAACGACCACGTGTGCGTTGCTTTACACAGCATTATTTTCAATGCGCTACATTCAAATGGAGTTTTAACTGTTAATTTTTATTTAAATATGGTTTCAGTATGCGGTAAACATATAACCCCAAATAGTTAATATTTGGTTCCGTTATATATTCCCACACCCGCTTTAAAAAAAAAATGAATGTAATAATTATAGTTATTTTTTTTTTCTTAATCATTACACACATATTCTGTAATAATTATTCTTACTAGCTATACATCGTATTACTTATTCTGAAGACACGTACACAAGTGTTATTGTTATTGCATTATATACAATTTAACTCTAAATACATGTATTAAACTATCATATTTGCAACTTATTGCGTATAATGTTTTTAAAACGAGTAATAGCCTTTGTTTATAAACAATGGCACGCGTAGAAAGGAATTTTCCTGACAGTATTTAGAACCGTTATCGCCCGTCGCGCGGCTAATTGCTTGACCTAGTTTCAAATGTGGGTCAGGTAGTTGTTATCGCGTGACGTAACTGTTTCCTGCCGCGAGCTCGTTCACTCTATACGCTTACTATTTACCGCGCTAGGAAAACATTATTATTAATACACAAGTTATCTATAATTATTATTAATTCGAGTATAAAACACAAATTATTTATTTTAAATTTAATTATTATAATACAATTACATTATCTCTAAAGTGCATCCAGTATATCATATGCATTTTTATGGGTGGCTCGACAATATTCCGCTACGTACTCGTCGAATTCGTACGCGTCCCCGGATATGATTTCTACGTCTTCCCACGCTGACTGTGTGGGAACGTCGTCGTCACTTTCCTGCTCTGCCGGATGTACTTTTGTCGGTCCCCATTGTTGCATTGTGTTAACGGGCAACCACGTTTCCTTACCTTCCGGTTGAAATACTTTGTCAACTGGCGTACAAATTTCTGTATAAAAATCACTTTTCTTAAATCTAGCATTTTTCCTATTTTTACCTACTTTATTGCGATAGGTTTTGGCATAATTTATGGCGCTTCCCCCCTGGAGGCGCCCGTTTCCAAGTTTTTTGGAAACTTACGATTCTTTCTCCTCTCGTTGGGATCTTTATTACTCGGAGTATCGCTGTCTTGCTCTATTGTATCGGTTCTAGCTATCTCAACCGTTTGCATAGCTCTAATCGGGCCCCCGTCGTTACCCTTATATTGCCCTTTCGATCTAGCAATATTTTGTTTGCCTTTGTATTCAAAGGTCTTATCTGGGGGTTTTGACGATGTTTGGGGTGGAGTAGAACTAGTACTCGGTCTCTGGTCAGGTTGCTGGTATTGTTCTCGCGTACTCTGCCCTTCATTATTTCGGCGAAAATCGGGATTATAACGCCACACCACCAAAATCAAAAACCGTCTCACTTTGGGACACTAGAATGAGGAGTTCGTCTACCGTGCGAATACCCTGGGTAAATACAGCTACTCTAATGTTATGGTTAAAATGGTAGGCAAGCTTGGTGACTATGTCAATCTCCGCAAATGCTGGGGTTAAATGCTTCGCGCGTTCGACCTGCTGGATTATATAATTTTCGGCGGTAATATTCATTTTCTTGTCAAAACGGCCATATTCCAGTTCATTGCGCAGAAGTCGTTGGGTAT
This sequence comes from Magicicada septendecula, assembly GCA_034769895.1. Taxonomy (NCBI): domain Eukaryota; kingdom Metazoa; phylum Arthropoda; class Insecta; order Hemiptera; family Cicadidae; genus Magicicada; species Magicicada septendecula. The sequence goes on along the minus strand of CM068375.1, from coordinate 375,702,998 downwards.
GCGAGTTCCAGTACCGGCTTTCAAATTTTTGTTTGAACTCCGCGTATGTGGACACTCTATCGCGTACAATGTTATACCACTTACGCGCCGAATCACGCATCGCGTTAACCACCCACTGTATTTTGTCTTGATCTTCTAGTCGGGAACCTACTCTAGCCATTTCACTCTCACACGCTAATAAAAATTCAATGGGGTTTTCGTTATTTTCCCCCGTAAAATACACGCGATTTTTCTCGTCGACAGGACCTTGTACCAAAATATTTGGAGCAGACCTCCTTCGTACCTCCTGTCGTACTTTCAAAATCTCGTCGCTTAACGTTTGTAAAACACTCTCTTTATTAGAGTCAATGTTAGATCGCGTCTCTACAATTGAAGCGTCTAATTTATCTACTCGTCGTTGTGTTTCGGTCACGTCCGCGTGAATTTTTACCTCTAGGGATTCCACCTTTTTGGAAACCTCTAGTGTTTGTTTCTCGCAGCGGGTTATGTGGTTTTGAACCGGCCCTCCATACGTGTTACTTGTTCAATAAACGATTTTTGCATTGTGGTCTCAAAAACCTTAAACCTTTCATTGATTTTAGTATCGACCGTATTTACATTTTCGGCGATTTCCGCGACTTTCACCGTTAACTCGGTTACGCTTTCGTCTATTTTCGCAGTTAATTCTTTACTACTTTCTTTATTACTTTGTTTAATCTCGGCGTTTATGTCAGCGTTACTTTGTTCTAATGCTTCGGTTAGACTAACTTTTTGTGCCTCGATTTTAGAAGTTAATTCTGCGATATTTATGTCAGCTTTGGCTGCACTCTGTTCAAATTTCGCGTCTATTTTCTCAAATCTCGGTTCATGTTAGCGGTCAAATCCGCATTCGCTTGTTCCGCTTTAGCCGCGTTTTGTTTAATTTCTTGTAATAACTGTTTAAGCATTTTATCAGTTTCCATTTTAAATACACAGCAATGTCAAATATACAAAATTTAACATACACAGAACAGTTTCAAATACACACAATAACTTTACTGTTGTACAAACACCAGTCACAAAACTCTTTGGGGATTGTTTAGTTGGACGCCAGCTGTTTTACGAGTTAAAACAGCAAAGTTTGTTTTAAAGTGAAAATTAAATTTAAATTGAATGTAATTAATTTTCTCGAGCCCCACGAGATTGGAGCGCCATTTATAACTCTATTACAAATGTGGCGTTTCAATCTCGTTGTGATTTAATTAGTTTAATTCAATCGCGCCCCACGTTGGCCGACATTTGTAACTCTTGTTCGGAACGTGAATTCAATTTGGTGTACGTTTGTCGGGCCCCACGTTGGGCGCCATTTATAACTACACTACTATGCGTTATTGTAATGTAATGTTGTGTGTGAGTACCCACCTGCTGTCTGATCTTGCAGATTCTTCCGACTAGGGCGTGTGGATTTTGGATTTGAAGTTCGCAAGCTAGTAATCTCAAATTATTACAACAGCACAGAAAATGTGTTGCTTTAAAGAGGGAGAGTTTTGTGAGACTGGTAGGCTTTATCGTACAACAATAAAACACTGTTATATGGGGTAATAAAACGTTGTTTATTACACCAACAACACACAAGAATAGAATGGTTATAATCTTATGAATTCTCTTATAGTCTATACAATGAATCGATGTTTTTCGATTGATTAATAGTTGAAAGAAACTGAACTCGTTCTTTGCGAGTTAATTGCAATTTAAATTTGACTTTATTAATTGATTTGAATTTAATTAAATTTATTTAATTAATTTGAATCTAAGTGTTCATGAAACAAAATATAAAACTCTAAAATTAATTTGAATAATTAGTTAAAATAAATTAGACGTGACAGTCTAGTTCACGTTATTTCATTTCTAGTGATTCTATTTCTGATCTACTGCAGTATGATCTAAGATTAGAATGTCAGTTAAGATTTGTATAGCGCTTTTATACTACTTCTATTTCTTAACTATAACTTACTAAAGCCTTAAACTGCTATACAGATTATCACAACGAATTTACTTTTTAATTACTAGAGTCTTTGCTTTTTGTTTGTTTGGCACCTGAATTATTTGAATTACAATGTTTTAATTGAAAAATAGAAAATTTGATCTGAAAAATAAATAAGTAGATTTTGCTTTCCTGTTACTGAAGAGGATGTCGTCCCGATTTGTCCCTCGTCGATTCGAGTCCTTGGTTAGAGAAAGTAATCTGCTTAGAACTGCTGGATTCGGTCGTGGAGTTCAAAATTCGGCAACACTCTGCTTCCCTGCTGTTTGTGAATATTTTAACGTCTGCTGTTGTCTGCTGGAACTGCTTCCTGTTCTCCGTCGATTTGCACGTTGCACGTCAGCGTGTGTGTGTGTGTGTGCTTCGTTCGGGCGGTCGCTCTGCTCGTCAGCTGTTAACCAATGATTTAGACGGCCTCTCTGCTGTATTCTTGAAGTCTGGTCTTGAAGTCGGGTGGATCTCTTGCGTGCTTATGACTAACTGGTAGTACACAATAAGCTTGGTTGATGTCTTGAAGAGTATCTCGCCTTTACGCAACAATTACGAGCTATACAGATGATCTGTACTTGGTGTGTTCGTAATTGCGTGTGTGTTGACCACGTAGAGTCTTCTTGTTGATCTTCACCACTTTGGCTACTAGACGATCGAAAGACTACGTCTTAACTTCGTGAGTACTGACAGAAGAGTGATTTTTCCACCAGAAAACATCGCACTGGCCGGGGCTGCATGAAATGATTTCATTGGTCGAAACACTCTCCCTACCACATAAAATTTAGAATTCCCTTAGTCCGTGAGAATGAAGTCTGGTTCCCACAGACGGAGAATAGAATTATTATCTAATATTTAATTATCCGCCGGAACCACTTTGTCGCTAAGGATATCCTGTACTTATTTAATTTTGCAATAACTTGGTTGCAAATCAAGTTGTGTGAAATCTAAAATATACAATTTGTCAGAAATTATTATCTTTATGACATACTAAAATCTCTTTCCTGTAACTCTATTTTAACAGAAGTTATTTAATATTTTAAATTAACTCTTACATTTGTTAATTATATTGCATCAAATTTGCACACGTCATTATTAATATCTCGGCAAACATTTTGGCTATGTTAGATTTCGCCTTTATTTATTAGTTTCCGAGATATTAATAATTAACAGTTTGGGTGTGGTCGCTTCCTTGTACAGCGAACTGATTACATAACGACCACGTGTGCGTTGCTTTACACAGCATTATTTTCAATGCGCTACATTCAAATGGAGTTTTAACTGTTAATTTTTATTTAAATATGGTTTCAGTATGCGGTAAACATATAACCCCAAATAGTTAATATTTGGTTCCGTTATATATTCCCACACCCGCTTTAAAAAAAAAATGAATGTAATAATTATAGTTATTTTTTTTTTCTTAATCATTACACACATATTCTGTAATAATTATTCTTACTAGCTATACATCGTATTACTTATTCTGAAGACACGTACACAAGTGTTAATGTTATTGCATTATATACAATTTAACTCTAAATACATGTATTAAACTATCATATTTGCAACTTATTGCGTATAATGTTTTTAAAACGAGTAATAGCCTTTGTTTATAAACAATGGCACGCGTAGAAAGGAATTTTCCTGACAGTATTTAGAACCGTTATCGCCCGTCGCGCGGCTAATTGCTTGACCTAGTTTCAAATGTGGGTCAGGTAGTTGTTATCGCGTGACGTAACTGTTTCCTGCCGCGAGCTCGTTCACTCTATACGCTTACTATTTACCGCGCTAGGAAAACATTATTATTAATACACAAGTTATCTATAATTATTATTAATTCGAGTATAAAACACAAATTATTTATTTTAAATTTAATTATTATAATACAATTACATTATCTCTAAAGTGCATCCAGTATATCATATGCATTTTTATGGGTGGCTCGACAATATTCCGCTACGTACTCGTCGAATTCGTACGCGTCCCCGGATATGATTTCTACGTCTTCCCACGCTGACTGTGTGGGAACGTCGTCGTCACTTTCCTGCTCTGCCGGATGTACTTTTGTCGGTCCCCATTGTTGCATTGTGTTAACGGGCAACCACGTTTCCTTACCTTCCGGTTGAAATACTTTGTCAACTGGCGTACAAATTTCTGTATAAAAATCACTTTTCTTAAATCTAGCATTTTTCCTATTTTTACCTACTTTATTGCGATAGGTTTTGGCATAATTTATGGCGCTTCCCCCCTGGAGGCGCCCGTTTCCAAGTTTTTTGGAAACTTACGATTCTTTCTCCTCTCGTTGGGATCTTTATTACTCGGAGTATCGCTGTCTTGCTCTATTGTATCGGTTCTAGCTATCTCAACCGTTTGCATAGCTCTAATCGGGGCCCCGTCGTTACCCTTATATTGCCCTTTCGATCTAGCAATATTTTGTTTGCCTTTGTATTCAAAGGTCTTATCTGGGGGTTTTGACGATGTTTGGGGTGGAGTAGAACTAGTACTCGGTCTCTGGTCAGGTTGCTGGTATTGTTCTCGCGTACTCTGCCCTTCATTATTTCGGCGAAAATCGGGATTATAACGCCACCCACCAAAATCAAAAACCGTCTCACTTTGGGACACTAGAATGAGGAGTTCGTCTACCGTGCGAATACCCTGGGTAAATACAGCTACTCTAATGTTATGGTTAAAATGGTAGGCAAGCTTGGTGACTATGTCAATCTCCGCAAATGCTGGGGTTAAATGCTTCGCGCGTTCGACCTGCTGGATTATATAATTTTCGGCGGTAATATTCATTTTCTTGTCAAAACGGCCATATTCCAGTTCATTGCGCAGAAGTCGTTGGGTATGCGAGTTCCAGTACCGGCTTTCAAATTTTTGTTTGAACTCCGCGTATGTGGACACTCTATCGCGTACAATGTTATACCACTTACGCGCCGAATCACGCATCGCGTTAACCACCCACTGTATTTTGTCTTGATCTTCTAGTCGGGAACCTACTCTAGCCATTTCACTCTCACACGCTAATAAAAATTCAATGGGGTTTTCGTTATTTTCCCCCGTAAAATACACGCGATTTTTCTCGTCGACAGGACCTTGTACCAAAATATTTGGAGCAGACCTCCTTCGTACCTCCTGTCGTACTTTCAAAATCTCGTCGCTTAACGTTTGTAAAACACTCTCTTTATTAGAGTCAATGTTAGATCGCGTCTCTACAATTGAAGAGTCTAATTTATCTACTAGTCGTTGTGTTTCGGTCACGTCCGCGGGAATTTTTACCTCTAGGGATTCCACCTTTTTGGAAACCTCTAGTGTTTGTTTCTCGCAGCGGGTTATGTGGTCTTTGAACCGGCCCTCCATACGTGTTACTTGTTCAATAAACGATTTTTGCATTGTGGTCTCAAAAACCTTAAACCTTTCATTGATTTTAGTATCGACCGTATTTACATTTTCGGCGATTTCCGCGACTTTCACCGTTAACTCGGTTACGCTTTCGTCTATTTTCGCAGTTAATTCTTTACTACTTTCTTTATTACTTTGTTTAATCTCGGCGTTTATGTCAGCGTTACTTTGTTCTAATGCTTCGGTTAGACTAACTTTTTGTGCCTCGATTTTAGAAGTTAATTCTGCGATATTTATGTCAGCTTTGGCTGCACTCTGTTCAAATTTCGCGTCTATTTTCTCAAATCTCGGTTCATGTTAGCGGTCAAATCCGCATTCGCTTGTTCCGCTTTAGCCGCGTTTTGTTTAATTTCTTGTAATAACTGTTTAAGCATTTTATCAGTTTCCATTTTAAATACACAGCAATGTCAAATATACAAAATTTAACATACACAGAACAGTTTCAAATACACACAATAACTTTACTGTTGTACAAACACCAGTCACAAAACTCTTTGGGGATTGTTTAGTTGGACGCCAGCTGTTTTACGAGTTAAAACAGCAAAGTTTGTTTTAAAGTGAAAATTAAATTTAAATTGAATGTAATTAATTTTCTCGAGCCCCACGAGATTGGAGCGCCATTTATAACTCTATTACAAATGTGGCGTTTCAATCTCGTTGTGATTTAATTAGTTTAATTCAATCGCGCCCCACGTTGGCCGACATTTGTAACTCTTGTTCGGAACGTGAATTCAATTTGGTGTACGTTTGTCGGGCCCCACGTTGGGCGCCATTTATAACTACACTACTATGCGTTATTGTAATGTAATGTTGTGTGTGAGTACCCACCTGCTGTCTGATCTTGCAGATTCTTCCGACTAGGGCGTGTGGATTTTGGATTTGAAGTTCGCAAGCTAGTAATCTCAAATTATTACAACAGCACAGAAAATGTGTTGCTTTAAAGAGGGAGAGTTTTGTGAGACTGGTAGGCTTTATCGTACAACAATAAAACACTGTTATATGGGGTAATAAAACGTTGTTTATTACACCAACAACACACAAGAATAGAATGGTTATAATCTTATGAATTCTCTTATAGTCTATACAATGAATCGATGTTTTTCGATTGATTAATAGTTGAAAGAAACTGAACTCGTTCTTTGCGAGTTAATTGCAATTTAAATTTGACTTTATTAATTGATTTGAATTTAATTAAATTTATTTAATTAATTTGAATCTAAGTGTTCATGAAACAAAATATAAAACTCTAAAATTAATTTGAATAATTAGTTAAAATAAATTAGACGTGACAGTCTAGTTCACGTTATTTCATTTCTAGTGATTCTATTTCTGATCTACTGCAGTATGATCTAAGATTAGAATGTCAGTTAAGATTTGTATAGCGCTTTTATACTACTTCTATTTCTTAACTATAACTTACTAAAGCCTTAAACTGCTATACAGATTATCACAACGAATTTACTTTTTAATTACTAGAGTCTTTGCTTTTTGTTTGTTTGGCACCTGAATTATTTGAATTACAATGTTTTAATTGAAAAATAGAAAATTTGATCTGAAAAATAAATAAGTAGATTTTGCTTTCCTGTTACTGAAGAGGATGTCGTCCCGATTTGTCCCTCGTCGATTCGAGTCCTTGGTTAGAGAAAGTAATCTGCTTAGAACTGCTGGATTCGGTCGTGGAGTTCAAAATTCGGCAACACTCTGCTTCCCTGCTGTTTGTGAATATTTTAACGTCTGCTGTTGTCTGCTGGAACTGCTTCCTGTTCTCCGTCGATTTGCACGTTGCACGTCAGCGTGTGTGTGTGTGTGTGCTTCGTTCGGGCGGTCGCTCTGCTCGTCAGCTGTTAACCAATGATTTAGACGGCCTCTCTGCTGTATTCTTGAAGTCTGGTCTTGAAGTCGGGTGGATCTCTTGCGTGCTTATGACTAACTGGTAGTACACAATAAGCTTGGTTGATGTCTTGAAGAGTATCTCGCCTTTACGCAACAATTACGAGCTATACAGATGATCTGTACTTGGTGTGTTCGTAATTGCGTGTGTGTTGACCACGTAGAGTCTTCTTGTTGATCTTCACCACTTTGGCTACTAGACGATCGAAAGACTACGTCTTAACTTCGTGAGTACTGACAGAAGAGTGATTTTTCCACCAGAAAACATCGCACTGGCCGGGGCTGCATGAAATGATTTCATTGGTCGAAACACTCTCCCTACCACATAAAATTTAGAATTCCCTTAGTCCGTGAGAATGAAGTCTGGTTCCCACAGACGGAGAATAGAATTATTATCTAATATTTAATTATCCGCCGGAACCACTTTGTCGCTAAGGATATCCTGTACTTATTTTTTAATTTTGCAATAACTTGGTTGCAAATCAAGTTGTGTGAAATCTAAAATATACAATTTGTCAGAAATTATTATCTTTATGACATACTAAAATCTCTTTACTGTAACTCTATTTTAACAGAAGTTATTTAATAATTTAAATTAACTCTTACATTTGTTAATTATATTGCATCAAATTTGCACACGTCATTATTAATATCTCGGCAAACATTTTGGCTATGTTAGATTTCGCCTTTATTTATTAGTTTCCGAGATATTAATAATTAACAGTTTGGGTGTGGTCGCTTCCTTGTACAGCGAACTGATTACATAACGACCACGTGTGCGTTGCTTTACACAGCATTATTTTCAATGCGCTACATTCAAATGGAGTTTTAACTGTTAATTTTTATTGAAATATGGTTTCAGTATGCGGTAAACATATAACCCCAAATAGTTAATATTTGGTTCCGTTATATATTCCCACACCCGCTTAAAAAAAAAAATGAATGTAATAATTATAGTTATTTTTTTTTTCTTAATCATTACACACATATTCTGTAATAATTATTCTTACTAGCTATACATCGTATTACTTATTCTGAAGACACGTACACAAGTGTTAATGTTATTGCATTATATACAATTTAACTCTAAATACATGTATTAAACTATCATATTTGCAACTTATTGCGTATAATGTTTTTAAAACGAGTAATAGCCTTTGTTTATAAACAATGGCACGCGTAGAAAGGAATTTTCCTGACAGTATTTAGAACCGTTATCGCCCGTCGCGCGGCTAATTGCTTGACCTAGTTTCAAATGTGGGTCAGGTAGTTGTTATCGCGTGACGTAACTGTTTCCTGCCGCGAGCTCGTTCACTCTATACGCTTACTATTTACCGCGCTAGGAAAACATTATTATTAATACACAAGTTATCTATAATTATTATTAATTCGAGTATAAAACACAAATTATTTATTTTAAATTTAATTATTATAATACAATTACATTATCTCTAAAGTGCATCCAGTATATCATATGCATTTTTATGGGTGGCTCGACAATATTCCGCTACGTACTCGTCGAATTCGTACGCGTCCCCGGATATGATTTCTACGTCTTCCCACGCTGACTGTGTGGGAACGTCGTCGTCACTTTCCTGCTCTGCCGGATGTACTTTTGTCGGTCCCCATTGTTGCATTGTGTTAACGGGCAACCACGTTTCCTTACCTTCCGGTTGAAATACTTTGTCAACTGGCGTACAAATTTCTGTATAAAAATCACTTTTCTTAAATCTAGCATTTTTCCTATTCTTACCTACTTTATTGCGATAGGTTTTGGCATAATTTATGGCGCTTCCCCCCTGGAGGCGCCCGTTTCCAAGTTTTTTGGAAACTTACGATTCTTTCTCCTCTCGTTGGGATCTTTATTACTCGGAGTATCGCTGTCTTGCTCTATTGTATCGGTTCTAGCTATCTCAACCGTTTGCATAGCTCTAATCGGGGCCCCGTCGTTACCCTTATATTGCCCTTTCGATCTAGCAATATTTTGTTTGCCTTTGTATTCAAAGGTCTTATCTGGGGGTTTTGACGATGTTTGGGGTGGAGTAGAACTAGTACTCGGTCTCTGGTCAGGTTGCTGGTATTGTTCTCGCGTACTCTGCCCTTCATTATTTCGGCGAAAATCGGGATTATAACGCCACCCACCAAAATCAAAAACCGTCTCACTTTGGGACACTAGAATGAGGAGTTCGTCTACCGTGCGAATACCCTGGGTAAATACAGCTACTCTAATGTTATGGTTAAAATGGTAGGCAAGCTTGGTGACTATGTCAATCTCAGCAAATGCTGGGGTTAAATGCTTCGCGCGTTCGACCTGCTGGATTATATAATTTTCGGCGGTAATATTCATTTTCTTGTCAAAACGGCCATATTCCAGTTCATTGCGCAGAAGTCGTTGGGTATGCGAGTTCCAGTACCGGCTTTCAAATTTTTGTTTGAACTCCGCGTATGTGGACACTCTATCGCGTACAATGTTATACCACTTACGCGCCGAATCACGCATCGCGTTAACCACCCACTGTATTTTGTCTTGATCTTCTAGTCGGGAACCTACTCTAGCCATTTCACTCTCACACGCTAATAAAAATTCAATGGGGTTTTCGTTATTTTCCCCCGTAAAATACACGCGATTTTTCTCGTCGACAGGACCTTGTACCAAAATATTTGGAGCAGACCTCCTTCGTACCTCCTGTCGTACTTTCAAAATCTCGTCGCTTAACGTTTGTAAAACACTCTCTTTATTAGAGTCAATGTTAGATCGCGTCTCTACAATTGAAGAGTCTAATTTATCTACTAGTCGTTGTGTTTCGGTCACGTCCGCGGGAATTTTTACCTCTAGGGATTCCACCTTTTTGGAAACCTCTAGTGTTTGTTTCTCGCAGCGGGTTATGTGGTCTTTGAACCGGCCCTCCATACGTGTTACTTGTTCAATAAACGATTTTTGCATTGTGGTCTCAAAAACCTTAAACCTTTCATTGATTTTAGTATCGACCGTATTTACATTTTCGGCGATTTCCGCGACTTTCACCGTTAACTCGGTTACGCTTTCGTCTATTTTCGCAGTTAATTCTTTACTACTTTCTTTATTACTTTGTTTAATCTCGGCGTTTATGTCAGCGTTACTTTGTTCTAATGCTTCGGTTAGACTAACTTTTTGTGCCTCGATTTTAGAAGTTAATTCTGCGATATTTATGTCAGCTTTGGCTGCACTCTGTTCAAATTTCGCGTCTATTTTCTCAAATCTCGGTTCATGTTAGCGGTCAAATCCGCATTCGCTTGTTCCGCTTTAGCCGCGTTTTGTTTAATTTCTTGTAATAACTGTTTAAGCATTTTATCAGTTTCCATTTTAAATACACAGCAATGTCAAATATACAAAATTTAACATACACAGAACAGTTTCAAATACACACAATAACTTTACTGTTGTACAAACACCAGTCACAAAACTCTTTGGGGATTGTTTAGTTGGACGCCAGCTGTTTTACGAGTTAAAACAGCAAAGTTTGTTTTAAAGTGAAAATTAAATTTAAATTGAATGTAATTAATTTTCTCGAGCCCCACGAGATTGGAGCGCCATTTATAACTCTATTACAAATGTGGCGTTTCAATCTCGTTGTGATTTAATTAGTTTAATTCAATCGCGCCCCACGTTGGCCGACATTTGTAACTCTTGTTCGGAACGTGAATTCAATTTGGTGTACGTTTGTCGGGCCCCACGTTGGGCGCCATTTATAACTACACTACTATGCGTTATTGTAATGTAATGTTGTGTGTGAGTACCCACCTGCTGTCTGATCTTGCAGATTCTTCCGACTAGGGCGTGTGGATTTTGGATTTGAAGTTCGCAAGCTAGTAATCTCAAATTATTACAACAGCACAGAAAATGTGTTGCTTTAAAGAGGGAGAGTTTTGTGAGACTGGTAGGCTTTATCGTACAACAATAAAACACTGTTATATGGGGTAATAAAACGTTGTTTATTACACCAACAACACACAAGAATAGAATGGTTATAATCTTATGAATTCTCTTATAGTCTATACAATGAATCGATGTTTTTCGATTGATTAATAGTTGAAAGAAACTGAACTCGTTCTTTGCGAGTTAATTGCAATTTAAATTTGACTTTATTAATTGATTTGAATTTAATTAAATTTATTTAATTAATTTGAATCTAAGTGTTCATGAAACAAAATATAAAACTCTAAAATTAATTTGAATAATTAGTTAAAATAAATTAGACGTGACAGTCTAGTTCACGTTATTTCATTTCTAGTGATTCTATTTCTGATCTACTGCAGTATGATCTAAGATTAGAATGTCAGTTAAGATTTGTATAGCGCTTTTATACTACTTCTATTTCTTAACTATAACTTACTAAAGCCTTAAACTGCTATACAGATTATCACAACGAATTTACTTTTTAATTACTAGAGTCTTTGCTTTTTGTTTGTTTGGCACCTGAATTATTTGAATTACAATGTTTTAATTGAAAAATAGAAAATTTGATCTGAAAAATAAATAAGTAGATTTTGCTTTCCTGTTACTGAAGAGGATGTCGTCCCGATTTGTCCCTCGTCGATTCGAGTCCTTGGTTAGAGAAAGTAATCTGCTTAGAACTGCTGGATTCGGTCGTGGAGTTCAAAATTCGGCAACACTCTGCTTCCCTGCTGTTTGTGAATATTTTAACGTCTGCTGTTGTCTGCTGGAACTGCTTCCTGTTCTCCGTCGATTTGCACGTTGCACGTCAGCGTGTGTGTGTGTGTGTGCTTCGTTCGGGCGGTCGCTCTGCTCGTCAGCTGTTAACCAATGATTTAGACGGCCTCTCTGCTGTATTCTTGAAGTCTGGTCTTGAAGTCGGGTGGATCTCTTGCGTGCTTATGACTAACTGGTAGTACACAATAAGCTTGGTTGATGTCTTGAAGAGTATCTCGCCTTTACGCAACAATTACGAGCTATACAGATGATCTGTACTTGGTGTGTTCGTAATTGCGTGTGTGTTGACCACGTAGAGTCTTCTTGTTGATCTTCACCACTTTGGCTACTAGACGATCGAAAGACTACGTCTTAACTTCGTGAGTACTGACAGAAGAGTGATTTTTCCACCAGAAAACATCGCACTGGCCGGGGCTGCATGAAATGATTTCATTGGTCGAAACACTCTCCCTACCACATAAAATTTAGAATTCCCTTAGTCCGTGAGAATGAAGTCTGGTTCCCACAGACGGAGAATAGAATTATTATCTAATATTTAATTATCCGCCGGAACCACTTTGTCGCTAAGGATATCCTGTACTTATTTTTTAATTTTGCAATAACTTGGTTGCAAATCAAGTTGTGTGAAATCTAAAATATACAATTTGTCAGAAATTATTATCTTTATGACATACTAAAATCTCTTTACTGTAACTCTATTTTAACAGAAGTTATTTAATAATTTAAATTAACTCTTACATTTGTTAATTATATTGCATCAAATTTGCACACGTCATTATTAATATCTCGGCAAACATTTTGGCTATGTTAGATTTCGCCTTTATTTATTAGTTTCCGAGATATTAATAATTAACAGTTTGGGTGTGGTCGCTTCCTTGTACAGCGAACTGATTACATAACGACCACGTGTGCGTTGCTTTACACAGCATTATTTTCAATGCGCTACATTCAAATGGAGTTTTAACTGTTAATTTTTATTTAAATATGGTTTCAGTATGCGGTAAACATATAACCCCAAATAGTTAATATTTGGTTCCGTTATATATTCCCACACCCGCTTTAAAAAAAAAATGAATGTAATAATTATAGTTATTTTTTTTTTCTTAATCATTACACACATATTCTGTAATAATTATTCTTACTAGCTATACATCGTATTACTTATTCTGAAGACACGTACACAAGTGTTAATGTTATTGCATTATATACAATTTAACTCTAAATACATGTATTAAACTATCATATTTGCAACTTATTGCGTATAATGTTTTTAAAACGAGTAATAGCCTTTGTTTATAAACAATGGCACGCGTAGAAAGGAATTTTCCTGACAGTATTTAGAACCGTTATCGCCCGTCGCGCGGCTAATTGCTTGACCTAGTTTCAAATGTGGGTCAGGTAGTTGTTATCGCGTGACGTAACTGTTTCCTGCCGCGAGCTCGTTCACTCTATACGCTTACTATTTACCGCGCTAGGAAAACATTATTATTAATACACAAGTTATCTATAATTATTATTAATTCGAGTATAAAACACAAATTATTTATTTTAAATTTAATTATTATAATACAATTACATTATCTCTAAAGTGCATCCAGTATATCATATGCATTTTTATGGGTGGCTCGACAATATTCCGCTACGTACTCGTCGAATTCGTACGCGTCCCCGGATATGATTTCTACGTCTTCCCACGCTGACTGTGTGGGAACGTCGTCGTCACTTTCCTGCTCTGCCGGATGTACTTTTGTCGGTCCCCATTGTTGCATTGTGTTAACGGGCAACCACGTTTCCTTACCTTCCGGTTGAAATACTTTGTCAACTGGCGTACAAATTTCTGTATAAAAATCACTTTTCTTAAATCTAGCATTTTTCCTATTCTTACCTACTTTATTGCGATAGGTTTTGGCATAATTTATGGCGCTTCCCCCCTGGAGGCGCCCGTTTCCAAGTTTTTTGGAAACTTACGATTCTTTCTCCTCTCGTTGGGATCTTTATTACTCGGAGTATCGCTGTCTTGCTCTATTGTATCGGTTCTAGCTATCTCAACCGTTTGCATAGCTCTAATCGGGGCCCCGTCGTTACCCTTATATTGCCCTTTCGATCTAGCAATATTTTGTTTGCCTTTGTATTCAAAGGTCTTATCTGGGGGTTTTGACGATGTTTGGGGTGGAGTAGAACTAGTACTCGGTCTCTGGTCAGGTTGCTGGTATTGTTCTCGCGTACTCTGCCCTTCATTATTTCGGCGAAAATCGGGATTATAACGCCACCCACCAAAATCAAAAACCGTCTCACTTTGGGACACTAGAATGAGGAGTTCGTCTACCGTGCGAATACCCTGGGTAAATACAGCTACTCTAATGTTATGGTTAAAATGGTAGGCAAGCTTGGTGACTATGTCAATCTCAGCAAATGCTGGGGTTAAATGCTTCGCGCGTTCGACCTGCTGGATTATATAATTTTCGGCGGTAATATTCATTTTCTTGTCAAAACGGCCATATTCCAGTTCATTGCGCAGAAGTCGTTGGGTATGCGAGTTCCAGTACCGGCTTTCAAATTTTTGTTTGAACTCCGCGTATGTGGACACTCTATCGCGTACAATGTTATACCACTTACGCGCCGAATCACGCATCGCGTTAACCACCCACTGTATTTTGTCTTGATCTTCTAGTCGGGAACCTACTCTAGCCATTTCACTCTCACACGCTAATAAAAATTCAATGGGGTTTTCGTTATTTTCCCCCGTAAAATACACGCGATTTTTCTCGTCGACAGGACCTTGTACCAAAATATTTGGAGCAGACCTCCTTCGTACCTCCTGTCGTACTTTCAAAATCTCGTCGCTTAACGTTTGTAAAACACTCTCTTTATTAGAGTCAATGTTAGATCGCGTCTCTACAATTGAAGCGTCTAATTTATCTACTCGTCGTTGTGTTTCGGTCACGTCCGCGTGAATTTTTACCTCTAGGGATTCCACCTTTTTGGAAACCTCTAGTGTTTGTTTCTCGCAGCGGGTTATGTGGTCTTTGAACCGGCCCTCCATACGTGTTACTTGTTCAATAAACGATTTTTGCATTGTGGTCTCAAAAACCTTAAACCTTTCATTGATTTTAGTATCGACCGTATTTACTTTTTCGGCGATTTCCGCGACTTTCACCGTTAACTCGGTTACGCTTTCGTCTATTTTCGCAGTTAATTCTTTACTACTTTCTTTATTACTTTGTTTAATCTCGGCGTTTATGTCAGCGTTACTTTGTTCTAATGCTTCGGTTAGACTAACTTTTTGTGCCTCGATTTTAGAAGTTAATTCTGCGATATTTATGTCAGCTTTGGCTGCACTCTGTTCAAATTTCGCGTCTATTTTCTCAAATCTCGGTTCATGTTAGCGGTCAAATCCGCATTCGCTTGTTCCGCTTTAGCCGCGTTTTGTTTAATTTCTTGTAATAACTGTTTAAGCATTTTATCAGTTTCCATTTTAAATACACAGCAATGTCAAATATACAAAATTTAACATACACAGAACAGTTTCAAATACACACAATAACTTTACTGTTGTACAAACACCAGTCACAAAACTCTTTGGGGATTGTTTAGTTGGACGCCAGCTGTTTTACGAGTTAAAACAGCAAAGTTTGTTTTAAAGTGAAAATTAAATTTAAATTGAATGTAATTAATTTTCTCGAGCCCCACGAGATTGGAGCGCCATTTATAACTCTATTACAAATGTGGCGTTTCAATCTCGTTGTGATTTAATTAGTTTAATTCAATCGCGCCCCACGTTGGCCGACATTTGTAACTCTTGTTCGGAACGTGAATTCAATTTGGTGTACGTTTGTCGGGCCCCACGTTGGGCGCCATTTATAACTACACTACTATGCGTTATTGTAATGTAATGTTGTGTGTGAGTACCCACCTGCTGTCTGATCTTGCAGATTCTTCCGACTAGGGCGTGTGGATTTTGGATTTGAAGTTCGCAAGCTAGTAATCTCAAATTATTACAACAGCACAGAAAATGTGTTGCTTTAAAGAGGGAGAGTTTTGTGAGACTGGTAGGCTTTATCGTACAACAATAAAACACTGTTATATGGGGTAATAAAACGTTGTTTATTACACCAACAACACACAAGAATAGAATGGTTATAATCTTATGAATTCTCTTATAGTCTATACAATGAATCGATGTTTTTCGATTGATTAATAGTTGAAAGAAACTGAACTCGTTCTTTGCGAGTTAATTGCAATTTAAATTTGACTTTATTAATTGATTTGAATTTAATTAAATTTATTTAATTAATTTGAATCTAAGTGTTCATGAAACAAAATATAAAACTCTAAAATTAATTTGAATAATTAGTTAAAATAAATTAGACGTGACAGTCTAGTTCACGTTATTTCATTTCTAGTGATTCTATTTCTGATCTACTGCAGTATGATCTAAGATTAGAATGTCAGTTAAGATTTGTATAGCGCTTTTATACTACTTCTATTTCTTAACTATAACTTACTAAAGCCTTAAACTGCTATACAGATTATCACAACGAATTTACTTTTTAATTACTAGAGTCTTTGCTTTTTGTTTGTTTGGCACCTGAATTATTTGAATTACAATGTTTTAATTGAAAAATAGAAAATTTGATCTGAAAAATAAATAAGTAGATTTTGCTTTCCTGTTACTGAAGAGGATGTCGTCCCGATTTGTCCCTCGTCGATTCGAGTCCTTGGTTAGAGAAAGTAATCTGCTTAGAACTGCTGGATTCGGTCGTGGAGTTCAAAATTCGGCAACACTCTGCTTCCCTGCTGTTTGTGAATATTTTAACGTCTGCTGTTGTCTGCTGGAACTGCTTCCTGTTCTCCGTCGATTTGCACGTTGCACGTCAGCGTGTGTGTGTGTGTGTGCTTCGTTCGGGCGGTCGCTCTGCTCGTCAGCTGTTAACCAATGATTTAGACGGCCTCTCTGCTGTATTCTTGAAGTCTGGTCTTGAAGTCGGGTGGATCTCTTGCGTGCTTATGACTAACTGGTAGTACACAATAAGCTTGGTTGATGTCTTGAAGAGTATCTCGCCTTTACGCAACAATTACGAGCTATACAGATGATCTGTACTTGGTGTGTTCGTAATTGCGTGTGTGTTGACCACGTAGAGTCTTCTTGTTGATCTTCACCACTTTGGCTACTAGACGATCGAAAGACTACGTCTTAACTTCGTGAGTACTGACAGAAGAGTGATTTTTCCACCAGAAAACATCGCACTGGCCGGGGCTGCATGAAATGATTTCATTGGTCGAAACACTCTCCCTACCACATAAAATTTAGAATTCCCTTAGTCCGTGAGAATGAAGTCTGGTTCCCACAGACGGAGAATAGAATTATTATCTAATATTTAATTATCCGCCGGAACCACTTTGTCGCTAAGGATATCCTGTACTTATTTTTTAATTTTGCAATAACTTGGTTGCAAATCAAGTTGTGTGAAATCTAAAATATACAATTTGTCAGAAATTATTATCTTTATGACATACTAAAATCTCTTTACTGTAACTCTATTTTAACAGAAGTTATTTAATAATTTAAATTAACTCTTACATTTGTTAATTATATTGCATCAAATTTGCACACGTCATTATTAATATCTCGGCAAACATTTTGGCTATGTTAGATTTCGCCTTTATTTATTAGTTTCCGAGATATTAATAATTAACAGTTTGGGTGTGGTCGCTTCCTTGTACAGCGAACTGATTACATAACGACCACGTGTGCGTTGCTTTACACAGCATTATTTTCAATGCGCTACATTCAAATGGAGTTTTAACTGTTAATTTTTATTTAAATATGGTTTCAGTATGCGGTAAACATATAACCCCAAATAGTTAATATTTGGTTCCGTTATATATTCCCACACCCGCTTTAAAAAAAAAATGAATGTAATAATTATAGTTATTTTTTTTTTTCTTAATCATTACACACATATTCTGTAATAATTATTCTTACTAGCTATACATCGTATTACTTATTCTGAAGACACGTACACAAGTGTTAATGTTATTGCATTATATACAATTTAACTCTAAATACATGTATTAAACTATCATATTTGCAACTTATTGCGTATAATGTTTTTAAAACGAGTAATAGCCTTTGTTTATAAACAATGGCACGCGTAGAAAGGAATTTTCCTGACAGTATTTAGAACCGTTATCGCCCGTCGCGCGGCTAATTGCTTGACCTAGTTTCAAATGTGGGTCAGGTAGTTGTTATCGCGTGACGTAACTGTTTCCTGCCGCGAGCTCGTTCACTCTATACGCTTACTATTTACCGCGCTAGGAAAACATTATTATTAATACACAAGTTATCTATAATTATTATTAATTCGAGTATAAAACACAAATTATTTATTTTAAATTTAATTATTATAATACAATTACATTATCTCTAAAGTGCATCCAGTATATCATATGCATTTTTATGGGTGGCTCGACAATATTCCGCTACGTACTCGTCGAATTCGTACGCGTCCCCGGATATGATTTCTACGTCTTCCCACGCTGACTGTGTGGGAACGTCGTCGTCACTTTCCTGCTCTGCCGGATGTACTTTTGTCGGTCCCCATTGTTGCATTGTGTTAACGGGCAACCACGTTTCCTTACCTTCCGGTTGAAATACTTTGTCAACTGGCGTACAAATTTCTGTATAAAAATCACTTTTCTTAAATCTAGCATTTTTCCTATTTTTACCTACTTTATTGCGATAGGTTTTGGCATAATTTATGGCGCTTCCCCCCTGGAGGCGCCCGTTTCCAAGTTTTTTGGAAACTTACGATTCTTTCTCCTCTCGTTGGGATCTTTATTACTCGGAGTATCGCTGTCTTGCTCTATTGTATCGGTTCTAGCTATCTCAACCGTTTGCATAGCTCTAATCGGGGCCCCGTCGTTACCCTTATATTGCCCTTTCGATCTAGCAATATTTTGTTTGCCTTTGTATTCAAAGGTCTTATCTGGGGGTTTTGACGATGTTTGGGGTGGAGTAGAACTAGTACTCGGTCTCTGGTCAGGTTGCTGGTATTGTTCTCGCGTACTCTGCCCTTCATTATTTCGGCGACAATCGGGATTATAACGCCACCCACCAAAATCAAAAACCGTCTCACTTTGGGACACTAGAATGAGGAGTTCGTCTACCGTGCGAATACCCTGGGTAAATACAGCTACTCTAATGTTATGGTTAAAATGGTAGGCAAGCTTGGTGACTATGTCAATCTCCGCAAATGCTGGGGTTAAATGCTTCGCGCGTTCGACCTGCTGGATTATATAATTTTCGGCGGTAATATTCATTTTCTTGTCAAAACGGCCATATTCCAGTTCATTGCGCAGAAGTCGTTGGGTATGCGAGTTCCAGTACCGGCTTTCAAATTTTTGTTTGAACTCCGCGTATGTGGACACTCTATCGCGTACAATGTTATACCACTTACGCGCCGAATCACGCATCGCGTTAACCACCCACTGTATTTTGTCTTGATCTTCTAGTCGGGAACCTACTCTAGCCATTTCACTCTCACACGCTAATAAAAATTCAATGGGGTTTTCGTTATTTTCCCCCGTAAAATACACGCGATTTTTCTCGTCGACAGGACCTTGTACCAAAATATTTGGAGCAGACCTCCTTCGTACCTCCTGTCGTACTTTCAAAATCTCGTCGCTTAACGTTTGTAAAACACTCTCTTTATTAGAGTCAATGTTAGATCGCGTCTCTACAATTGAAGCGTCTAATTTATCTACTAGTCGTTGTGTTTCGGTCACGTCCGCGTGAATTTTTACCTCTAGGGATTCCACCTTTTTGGAAACCTCTAGTGTTTGTTTCTCGCAGCGGGTTATGTGGTCTTTGAACCGGCCCTCCATACGTGTTACTTGTTCAATAAACGATTTTTGCATTGTGGTCTCAAAAACCTTAAACCTTTCATTGATTTTAGTATCGACCGTATTTACATTTTCGGCGATTTCCGCGACTTTCACCGTTAACTCGGTTACGCTTTCGTCTATTTTCGCAGTTAATTCTTTACTACTTTCTTTATTACTTTGTTTAATCTCGGCGTTTATGTCAGCGTTACTTTGTTCTAATGCTTCGGTTAGACTAACTTTTTGTGCCTCGATTTTAGAAGTTAATTCTGCGATATTTATGTCAGCTTTGGCTGCACTCTGTTCAAATTTCGCGTCTATTTTCTCAAATCTCGGTTCATGTTAGCGGTCAAATCCGCATTCGCTTGTTCCGCTTTAGCCGCGTTTTGTTTAATTTCTTGTAATAACTGTTTAAGCATTTTATCAGTTTCCATTTTAAATACACAGCAATGTCAAATATACAAAATTTAACATACACAGAACAGTTTCAAATACACACAATAACTTTACTGTTGTACAAACACCAGTCACAAAACTCTTTGGGGATTGTTTAGTTGGACGCCAGCTGTTTTACGAGTTAAAACAGCAAAGTTTGTTTTAAAGTGAAAATTAAATTTAAATTGAATGTAATTAATTTTCTCGAGCCCCACGAGATTGGAGCGCCATTTATAACTCTATTACAAATGTGGCGTTTCAATCTCGTTGTGATTTAATTAGTTTAATTCAATCGCGCCCCACGTTGGCCGACATTTGTAACTCTTGTTCGGAACGTGAATTCAATTTGGTGTACGTTTGTCGGGCCCCACGTTGGGCGCCATTTATAACTACACTACTATGCGTTATTGTAATGTAATGTTGTGTGTGAGTACCCACCTGCTGTCTGATCTTGCAGATTCTTCCGACTAGGGCGTGTGGATTTTGGATTTGAAGTTCGCAAGCTAGTAATCTCAAATTATTACAACAGCACAGAAAATGTGTTGCTTTAAAGAGGGAGAGTTTTGTGAGACTGGTAGGCTTTATCGTACAACAATAAAACACTGTTATATGGGGTAATAAAACGTTGTTTATTACACCAACAACACACAAGAATAGAATGGTTATAATCTTATGAATTCTCTTATAGTCTATACAATGAATCGATGTTTTTCGATTGATTAATAGTTGAAAGAAACTGAACTCGTTCTTTGCGAGTTAATTGCAATTTAAATTTGACTTTATTAATTGATTTGAATTTAATTAAATTTATTTAATTAATTTGAATCTAAGTGTTCATGAAACAAAATATAAAACTCTAAAATTAATTTGAATAATTAGTTAAAATAAATTAGACGTGACAGTCTAGTTCACGTTATTTCATTTCTAGTGATTCTATTTCTGATCTACTGCAGTATGATCTAAGATTAGAATGTCAGTTAAGATTTGTATAGCGCTTTTATACTACTTCTATTTCTTAACTATAACTTACTAAAGCCTTAAACTGCTATACAGATTATCACAACGAATTTACTTTTTAATTACTAGAGTCTTTGCTTTTTGTTTGTTTGGCACCTGAATTATTTGAATTACAATGTTTTAATTGAAAAATAGAAAATTTGATCTGAAAAATAAATAAGTAGATTTTGCTTTCCTGTTACTGAAGAGGATGTCGTCCCGATTTGTCCCTCGTCGATTCGAGTCCTTGGTTAGAGAAAGTAATCTGCTTAGAACTGCTGGATTCGGTCGTGGAGTTCAAAATTCGGCAACACTCTGCTTCCCTGCTGTTTGTGAATATTTTAACGTCTGCTGTTGTCTGCTGGAACTGCTTCCTGTTCTCCGTCGATTTGCACGTTGCACGTCAGCGTGTGTGTGTGTGTGTGCTTCGTTCGGGCGGTCGCTCTGCTCGTCAGCTGTTAACCATTGATTTAGACGGCCTCTCTGCTGTATTCTTGAAGTCTGGTCTTGAAGTCGGGTGGATCTCTTGCGTGCTTATGACTAACTGGTAGTACACAATAAGCTTGGTTGATGTCTTGAAGAGTATCTCGCCTTTACGCAACAATTACGAGCTATACAGATGATCTGTACTTGGTGTGTTCGTAATTGCGTGTGTGTTGACCACGTAGAGTCTTCTTGTTGATCTTCACCACTTTGGCTACTAGACGATCGAAAGACTACGTCTTAACTTCGTGAGTACTGACAGAAGAGTGATTTTTCCACCAGAAAACATCGCACTGGCCGGGGCTGCATGAAATGATTTCATTGGTCGAAACACTCTCCCTACCACATAAAATTTAGAATTCCCTTAGTCCGTGAGAATGAAGTCTGGTTCCCACAGACGGAGAATAGAATTATTATCTAATATTTAATTATCCGCCGGAACCACTTTGTCGCTAAGGATATCCTGTACTTATTTAATTTTGCAATAACTTGGTTGCAAATCAAGTTGTGTGAAATCTAAAATATACAATTTGTCAGAAATTATTATCTTTATGACATACTAAAATCTCTTTACTGTAACTCTATTTTAACAGAAGTTATTTAATAATTTAAATTAACTCTTACATTTGTTAATTATATTGCATCAAATTTGCACACGTCATTATTAATATCTCGGCAAACATTTTGGCTATGTTAGATTTCGCCTTTATTTATTAGTTTCCGAGATATTAATAATTAACAGTTTGGGTGTGGTCGCTTCCTTGTACAGCGAACTGATTACATAACGACCACGTGTGCGTTGCTTTACACAGCATTATTTTCAATGCGCTACATTCAAATGGAGTTTTAACTGTTAATTTTTATTTAAATATGGTTTCAGTATGCGGTAAACATATAACCCCAAATAGTTAATATTTGGTTCCGTTATATATTCCCACACCCGCTTTAAAAAAAAAATGAATGTAATAATTATAGTTATTTTTTTTTTTCTTAATCATTACACACATATTCTGTAATAATTATTCTTACTAGCTATACATCGTATTACTTATTCTGAAGACACGTACACAAGTGTTAATGTTATTGCATTATATACAATTTAACTCTAAATACATGTATTAAACTATCATATTTGCAACTTATTGCGTATAATGTTTTTAAAACGAGTAATAGCCTTTGTTTATAAACAATGGCACGCGTAGAAAGGAATTTTCCTGACAGTATTTAGAACCGTTATCGCCCGTCGCGCGGCTAATTGCTTGACCTAGTTTCAAA
This sequence comes from Magicicada septendecula, assembly GCA_034769895.1. Classification (NCBI taxonomy): domain Eukaryota; kingdom Metazoa; phylum Arthropoda; class Insecta; order Hemiptera; family Cicadidae; genus Magicicada; species Magicicada septendecula. The sequence continues at coordinate 375,679,932 of CM068375.1, read as the reverse complement.
TGTGGGTCAGGTAGTTGTTATCGCGTGACGTAACTGTTTCCTGCCGCGAGCTCGTTCACTCTATACGCTTACTATTTACCGCGCTAGGAAAACATTATTATTAATACACAAGTTATCTATAATTATTATTAATTCGAGTATAAAACACAAATTATTTATTTTAAATTTAATTATTATAATACAATTACATTATCTCTAAAGTGCATCCAGTATATCATATGCATTTTTATGGGTGGCTCGACAATATTCCGCTACGTACTCGTCGAATTCGTACGCGTCCCCGGATATGATTTCTACGTCTTCCCACGCTGACTGTGTGGGAACGTCGTCGTCACTTTCCTGCTCTGCCGGATGTACTTTTGTCGGTCCCCATTGTTGCATTGTGTTAACGGGCAACCACGTTTCCTTACCTTCCGGTTGAAATACTTTGTCAACTGGCGTACAAATTTCTGTATAAAAATCACTTTTCTTAAATCTAGCATTTTTCCTATTTTTACCTACTTTATTGCGATAGGTTTTGGCATAATTTATGGCGCTTCCCCCCTGGAGGCGCCCGTTTCCAAGTTTTTTGGAAACTTACGATTCTTTCTCCTCTCGTTGGGATCTTTATTACTCGGAGTATCGCTGTCTTGCTCTATTGTATCGGTTCTAGCTATCTCAACCGTTTGCATAGCTCTAATCGGGGCCCCGTCGTTACCCTTATATTGCCCTTTCGATCTAGCAACATTTTGTTTGCCTTTGTATTCAAAGGTCTTATCTGGGGGTTTTGACGATGTTTGGGGTGGAGTAGAACTAGTACTCGGTCTCTGGTCAGGTTGCTGGTATTGTTCTCGCGTACTCTGCCCTTCATTATTTCGGCGAAAATCGGGATTATAACGCCACCCACCAAAATCAAAAACCGTCTCACTTTGGGACACTAGAATGAGGAGTTCGTCTACCGTGCGAATACCCTGGGTAAATACAGCTACTCTAATGTTATGGTTAAAATGGTAGGCAAGCTTGGTGACTATGTCAATCTCCGCAAATGCTGGGGTTAAATGCTTCGCGCGTTCGACCTGCTGGATTATATAATTTTCGGCGGTAATATTCATTTTCTTGTCAAAACGGCCATATTCCAGTTCATTGCGCAGAAGTCGTTGGGTATGCGAGTTCCAGTACCGGCTTTCAAATTTTTGTTTGAACTCCGCGTATGTGGACACTCTATCGCGTACAATGTTATACCACTTACGCGCCGAATCACGCATCGCGTTAACCACCCACTGTATTTTGTCTTGATCTTCTAGTCGGGAACCTACTCTAGCCATTTCACTCTCACACGCTAATAAAAATTCAATGGGGTTTTCGTTATTTTCCCCCGTAAAATACACGCGATTTTTCTCGTCGACAGGACCTTGTACCAAAATATTTGGAGCAGACCTCCTTCGTACCTCCTGTCGTACTTTCAAAATCTCGTCGCTTAACGTTTGTAAAACACTCTCTTTATTAGAGTCAATGTTAGATCGCGTCTCTACAATTGAAGCGTCTAATTTATCTACTCGTCGTTGTGTTTCGGTCACGTCCGCGTGTTTTTTTACCTCTAGGGATTCCACCTTTTTGGAAACCTCTAGTGTTTGTTTCTCGCAGCGGGTTATGTGGTCTTTGAACCGGCCCTCCATACGTGTTACTTGTTCAATAAACGATTTTTGCATTGTGGTCTCAAAAACCTTAAACCTTTCATTGATTTTAGTATCGACCGTATTTACATTTTCGGCGATTTCCGCGACTTTCACCGTTAACTCGGTTACGCTTTCGTCTATTTTCGCAGTTAATTCTTTACTACTTTCTTTATTACTTTGTTTAATCTCGGCGTTTATGTCAGCGTTACTTTGTTCTAATGCTTCGGTTAGACTAACTTTTTGTGCCTCGATTTTAGAAGTTAATTCTGCGATATTTATGTCAGCTTTGGCTGCACTCTGTTCAAATTTCGCGTCTATTTTCTCAAATCTCGGTTCATGTTAGCGGTCAAATCCGCATTCGCTTGTTCCGCTTTAGCCGCGTTTTGTTTAATTTCTTGTAATAACTGTTTAAGCATTTTATCAGTTTCCATTTTAAATACACAGCAATGTCAAATATACAAAATTTAACATACACAGAACAGTTTCAAATACACACAATAACTTTACTGTTGTACAAACACCAGTCACAAAACTCTTTGGGGATTGTTTAGTTGGACGCCAGCTGTTTTACGAGTTAAAACAGCAAAGTTTGTTTTAAAGTGAAAATTAAATTTAAATTGAATGTAATTAATTTTCTCGAGCCCCACGAGATTGGAGCGCCATTTATAACTCTATTACAAATGTGGCGTTTCAATCTCGTTGTGATTTAATTAGTTTAATTCAATCGCGCCCCACGTTGGCCGACATTTGTAACTCTTGTTCGGAACGTGAATTCAATTTGGTGTACGTTTGTCGGGCCCCACGTTGGGCGCCATTTATAACTACACTACTATGCGTTATTGTAATGTAATGTTGTGTGTGAGTACCCACCTGCTGTCTGATCTTGCAGATTCTTCCGACTAGGGCGTGTGGATTTTGGATTTGAAGTTCGCAAGCTAGTAATCTCAAATTATTACAACAGCACAGAAAATGTGTTGCTTTAAAGAGGGAGAGTTTTGTGAGACTGGTAGGCTTTATCGTACAACAATAAAACACTGTTATATGGGGTAATAAAACGTTGTTTATTACACCAACAACACACAAGAATAGAATGGTTATAATCTTATGAATTCTCTTATAGTCTATACAATGAATCGATGTTTTTCGATTGATTAATAGTTGAAAGAAACTGAACTCGTTCTTTGCGAGTTAATTGGAATTTAAATTTGACTTTATTAATTGATTTGAATTTAATTAAATTTATTTAATTAACTTGAATCTAAGTGTTCATGAAACAAAATATAAAACTCTAAAATTAATTTGAATAATTAGTTAAAATAAATTAGACGTGACAGTCTAGTTCACGTTATTTCATTTCTAGTGATTCTATTTCTGATCTACTGCAGTATGATCTAAGATTAGAATGTCAGTTAAGATTTGTATAGCGCTTTTATACTACTTCTATTTCTTAACTATAACTTACTAAAGCCTTAAACTGCTATACAGATTATCACAACGAATTTACTTTTTAATTACTAGAGTCTTTGCTTTTTGTTTGTTTGGCACCTGAATTATTTGAATTACAATGTTTTAATTGAAAAATAGAAAATTTGATCTGAAAAATAAATAAGTAGATTTTGCTTTCCTGTTACTGAAGAGGATGTCGTCCCGATTTGTCCCTCGTCGATTCGAGTCCTTGGTTAGAGAAAGTAATCTGCTTAGAACTGCTGGATTCGGTCGTGGAGTTCAAAATTCGGCAACACTCTGCTTCCCTGCTGTTTGTGAATATTTTAACGTCTGCTGTTGTCTGCTGGAACTGCTTCCTGTTCTCCGTCGATTTGCACGTTGCACGTCAGCGTGTGTGTGTGTGTGTGCTTCGTTCGGGCGGTCGCTCTGCTCGTCAGCTGTTAACCAATGATTTAGACGGCCTCTCTGCTGTATTCTTGAAGTCTGGTCTTGAAGTCGGGTGGATCTCTTGCGTGCTTATGACTAACTGGTAGTACACAATAAGCTTGGTTGATGTCTTGAAGAGTATCTCGCCTTTACGCAACAATTACGAGCTATACAGATGATCTGTACTTGGTGTGTTCGTAATTGCGTGTGTGTTGACCACGTAGAGTCTTCTTGTTGATCTTCACCACTTTGGCTACTAGACGATCGAAAGACTACGTCTTAACTTCGTGAGTACTGACAGAAGAGTGATTTTTCCACCAGAAAACATCGCACTGGCCGGGGCTGCATGAAATGATTTCATTGGTCGAAACACTCTCCCTACCACATAAAATTTAGAATTCCCTTAGTCCGTGAGAATGAAGTCTGGTTCCCACAGACGGAGAATAGAATTATTATCTAATATTTAATTATCCGCCGGAACCACTTTGTCGCTAAGGATATCCTGTACTTATTTAATTTTGCAATAACTTGGTTGCAAATCAAGTTGTGTGAAATCTAAAATATACAATTTGTCAGAAATTATTATCTTTATGACATACTAAAATCTCTTTACTGTAACTCTATTTTAACAGAAGTTATTTAATAATTTAAATTAACTCTTACATTTGTTAATTATATTGCATCAAATTTGCACACGTCATTATTAATATCTCGGCAAACATTTTGGCTATGTTAGATTTCGCCTTTATTTATTAGTTTCCGAGATATTAATAATTAACAGTTTGGGTGTGGTCGCTTCCTTGTACAGCGAACTGATTACATAACGACCACGTGTGCGTTGCTTTACACAGCATTATTTTCAATGCGCTACATTCAAATGGAGTTTTAACTGTTAATTTTTATTTAAATATGGTTTCAGTATGCGGTAAACATATAACCCCAAATAGTTAATATTTGGTTCCGTTATATATTCCCACACCCGCTTTAAAAAAAAAATGAATGTAATAATTATAGTTATTTTTTTTTTTCTTAATCATTACACACATATTCTGTAATAATTATTCTTACTAGCTATACATCGTATTACTTATTCTGAAGACACGTACACAAGTGTTAATGTTATTGCATTATATACAATTTAACTCTAAATACATGTATTAAACTATCATATTTGCAACTTATTGCGTATAATGTTTTTAAAACGAGTAATAGCCTTTGTTTATAAACAATGGCACGCGTAGAAAGGAATTTTCCTTACAGTATTTAGAACCGTTATCGCCCGTCGCGCGGCTAATTGCTTGACCTAGTTTCAAATGTGGGTCAGGTAGTTGTTATCGCGTGACGTAACTGTTTCCTGCCGCGAGCTCGTTCACTCTATACGCTTACTATTTACCGCGCTAGGAAAACATTATTATTAATACACAAGTTATCTATAATTATTATTAATTCGAGTATAAAACACAAATTATTTATTTTAAATTTAATTATTATAATACAATTACATTATCTCTAAAGTGCATCCAGTATATCATATGCATTTTTATGGGTGGCTCGACAATATTCCGCTACGTACTCGTCGAATTCGTACGCGTCCCCGGATATGATTTCTACGTCTTCCCACGCTGACTGTGTGGGAACGTCGTCGTCACTTTCCTGCTCTGCCGGATGTACTTTTGTCGGTCCCCATTGTTGCATTGTGTTAACGGGCAACCACGTTTCCTTACCTTCCGGTTGAAATACTTTGTCAACTGGCGTACAAATTTCTGTATAAAAATCACTTTTCTTAAATCTAGCATTTTTCCTATTTTTACCTACTTTATTGCGATAGGTTTTGGCATAATTTATGGCGCTTCCCCCCTGGAGGCGCCCGTTTCCAAGTTTTTTGGAAACTTACGATTCTTTCTCCTCTCGTTGGGATCTTTATTACTCGGAGTATCGCTGTCTTGCTCTATTGTATCGGTTCTAGCTATCTCAACCGTTTGCATAGCTCTAATCGGGGCCCCGTCGTTACCCTTATATTGCCCTTTCGATCTAGCAACATTTTGTTTGCCTTTGTATTCAAAGGTCTTATCTGGGGGTTTTGACGATGTTTGGGGTGGAGTAGAACTAGTACTCGGTCTCTGGTCAGGTTGCTGGTATTGTTCTCGCGTACTCTGCCCTTCATTATTTCGGCGAAAATCGGGATTATAACGCCACCCACCAAAATCAAAAACCGTCTCACTTTGGGACACTAGAATGAGGAGTTCGTCTACCGTGCGAATACCCTGGGTAAATACAGCTACTCTAATGTTATGGTTAAAATGGTAGGCAAGCTTGGTGACTATGTCAATCTCCGCAAATGCTGGGGTTAAATGCTTCGCGCGTTCGACCTGCTGGATTATATAATTTTCGGCGGTAATATTCATTTTCTTGTCAAAACGGCCATATTCCAGTTCATTGCGCAGAAGTCGTTGGGTATGCGAGTTCCAGTACCGGCTTTCAAATTTTTGTTTGAACTCCGCGTATGTGGACACTCTATCGCGTACAATGTTATACCACTTACGCGCCGAATCACGCATCGCGTTAACCACCCACTGTATTTTGTCTTGATCTTCTAGTCGGGAACCTACTCTAGCCATTTCACTCTCACACGCTAATAAAAATTCAATGGGGTTTTCGTTATTTTCCCCCGTAAAATACACGCGATTTTTCTCGTCGACAGGACCTTGTACCAAAATATTTGGAGCAGACCTCCTTCGTACCTCCTGTCGTACTTTCAAAATCTCGTCGCTTAACGTTTGTAAAACACTCTCTTTATTAGAGTCAATGTTAGATCGCGTCTCTACAATTGAAGCGTCTAATTTATCTACTAGTCGTTGTGTTTCGGTCACGTCCGCGTGAATTTTTACCTCTAGGGATTCCACCTTTTTGGAAACCTCTAGTGTTTGTTTCTCGCAGCGGGTTATGTGGTCTTTGAACCGGCCCTCCATACGTGTTACTTGTTCAATAAACGATTTTTGCATTGTGGTCTCAAAAACCTTAAACCTTTCATTGATTTTAGTATCGACCGTATTTACATTTTCGGCGATTTCCGCGACTTTCACCGTTAACTCGGTTACGCTTTCGTCTATTTTCGCAGTTAATTCTTTACTACTTTCTTTATTACTTTGTTTAATCTCGGCGTTTATGTCAGCGTTACTTTGTTCTAATGCTTCGGTTAGACTAACTTTTTGTGCCTCGATTTTAGAAGTTAATTCTGCGATATTTATGTCAGCTTTGGCTGCACTCTGTTCAAATTTCGCGTCTATTTTCTCAAATCTCGGTTCATGTTAGCGGTCAAATCCGCATTCGCTTGTTCCGCTTTAGCCGCGTTTTGTTTAATTTCTTGTAATAACTGTTTAAGCATTTTATCAGTTTCCATTTTAAATACACAGCAATGTCAAATATACAAAATTTAACATACACAGAACAGTTTCAAATACACACAATAACTTTACTGTTGTACAAACACCAGTCACAAAACTCTTTGGGGATTGTTTAGTTGGACGCCAGCTGTTTTACGAGTTAAAACAGCAAAGTTTGTTTTAAAGTGAAAATTAAATTTAAATTGAATGTAATTAATTTTCTCGAGCCCCACGAGATTGGAGCGCCATTTATAACTCTATTACAAATGTGGCGTTTCAATCTCGTTGTGATTTAATTAGTTTAATTCAATCGCGCCCCACGTTGGCCGACATTTGTAACTCTTGTTCGGAACGTGAATTCAATTTGGTGTACGTTTGTCGGGCCCCACGTTGGGCGCCATTTATAACTACACTACTATGCGTTATTGTAATGTAATGTTGTGTGTGAGTACCCACCTGCTGTCTGATCTTGCAGATTCTTCCGACTAGGGCGTGTGGATTTTGGATTTGAAGTTCGCAAGCTAGTAATCTCAAATTATTACAACAGCACAGAAAATGTGTTGCTTTAAAGAGGGAGAGTTTTGTGAGACTGGTAGGCTTTATCGTACAACAATAAAACACTGTTATATGGGGTAACAAAACGTTGTTTATTACACCAACAACACACAAGAATAGAATGGTTATAATCTTATGAATTCTCTTATAGTCTATACAATGAATCGATGTTTTTCGATTGATTAATAGTTGAAAGAAACTGAACTCGTTCTTTGCGAGTTAATTGCAATTTAAATTTGACTTTATTAATTGATTTGAATTTAATTAAATTTATTTAATTAATTTGAATCTAAGTGTTCATGAAACAAAATATAAAACTCTAAAATTAATTTGAATAATTAGTTAAAATAAATTAGACGTGACAGTCTAGTTCACGTTATTTCATTTCTAGTGATTCTATTTCTGATCTACTGCAGTATGATCTAAGATTAGAATGTCAGTTAAGATTTGTATAGCGCTTTTATACTACTTCTATTTCTTAACTATAACTTACTAAAGCCTTAAACTGCTATACAGATTATCACAACGAATTTACTTTTTAATTACTAGAGTCTTTGCTTTTTGTTTGTTTGGCACCTGAATTATTTGAATTACAATGTTTTAATTGAAAAATAGAAAATTTGATCTGAAAAATAAATAAGTAGATTTTGCTTTCCTGTTACTGAAGAGGATGTCGTCCCGATTTGTCCCTCGTCGATTCGAGTCCTTGGTTAGAGAAAGTAATCTGCTTAGAACTGCTGGATTCGGTCGTGGAGTTCAAAATTCGGCAACACTCTGCTTCCCTGCTGTTTGTGAATATTTTAACGTCTGCTGTTGTCTGCTGGAACTGCTTCCTGTTCTCCGTCGATTTGCACGTTGCACGTCAGCGTGTGTGTGTGTGTGTGCTTCGTTCGGGCGGTCGCTCTGCTCGTCAGCTGTTAACCAATGATTTAGACGGCCTCTCTGCTGTATTCTTGAAGTCTGGTCTTGAAGTCGGGTGGATCTCTTGCGTGCTTATGACTAACTGGTAGTACACAATAAGCTTGGTTGATGTCTTGAAGAGTATCTCGCCTTTACGCAACAATTACGAGCTATACAGATGATCTGTACTTGGTGTGTTCGTAATTGCGTGTGTGTTGACCACGTAGAGTCTTCTTGTTGATCTTCACCACTTTGGCTACTAGACGATCGAAAGACTACGTCTTAACTTCGTGAGTACTGACAGAAGAGTGATTTTTCCACCAGAAAACATCGCACTGGCCGGGGCTGCATGAAATGATTTCATTGGTCGAAACACTCTCCCTACCACATAAAATTTAGAATTCCCTTAGTCCGTGAGAATGAAGTCTGGTTCCCACAGACGGAGAATAGAATTATTATCTAATATTTAATTATCCGCCGGAACCACTTTGTCGCTAAGGATATCCTGTACTTATTTAATTTTGCAATAACTTGGTTGCAAATCAAGTTGTGTGAAATCTAAAATATACAATTTGTCAGAAATTATTATCTTTATGACATACTAAAATCTCTTTACTGTAACTCTATTTTAACAGAAGTTATTTAATAATTTAAATTAACTCTTACATTTGTTAATTATATTGCATCAAATTTGCACACGTCATTATTAATATCTCGGCAAACATTTTGGCTATGTTAGATTTCGCCTTTATTTATTAGTTTCCGAGATATTAATAATTAACAGTTTGGGTGTGGTCGCTTCCTTGTACAGCGAACTGATTACATAACGACCACGTGTGCGTTGCTTTACACAGCATTATTTTCAATGCGCTACATTCAAATGGAGTTTTAACTGTTAATTTTTATTTAAATATGGTTTCAGTATGCGGTAAACATATAACCCCAAATAGTTAATATTTGGTTCCGTTATATATTCCCACACCCGCTTTAAAAAAAAAATGAATGTAATAATTATAGTTATTTTTTTTTTTCTTAATCATTACACACATATTCTGTAATAATTATTCTTACTAGCTATACATCGTATTACTTATTCTGAAGACACGTACACAAGTGTTAATGTTATTGCATTATATACAATTTAACTCTAAATACATGTATTAAACTATCATATTTGCAACTTATTGCGTATAATGTTTTTAAAACGAGTAATAGCCTTTGTTTATAAACAATGGCACGCGTAGAAAGGAATTTTCCTGACAGTATTTAGAACCGTTATCGCCCGTCGCGCGGCTAATTGCTTGACCTAGTTTCAAATGTGGGTCAGGTAGTTGTTATCGCGTGACGTAACTGTTTCCTGCCGCGAGCTCGTTCACTCTATACGCTTACTATTTACCGCGCTAGGAAAACATTATTATTAATACACAAGTTATCTATAATTATTATTAATTCGAGTATAAAACACAAATTATTTATTTTAAATTTAATTATTATAATACAATTACATTATCTCTAAAGTGCATCCAGTATATCATATGCATTTTTATGGGTGGCTCGACAATATTCCGCTACGTACTCGTCGAATTCGTACGCGTCCCCGGATATGATTTCTACGTCTTCCCACGCTGACTGTGTGGGAACGTCGTCGTCACTTTCCTGCTCTGCCGGATGTACTTTTGTCGGTCCCCATTGTTGCATTGTGTTAACGGGCAACCACGTTTCCTTACCTTCCGGTTGAAATACTTTGTCAACTGGCGTACAAATTTCTGTATAAAAATCACTTTTCTTAAATCTAGCATTTTTCCTATTTTTACCTACTTTATTGCGATAGGTTTTGGCATAATTTATGGCGCTTCCCCCCTGGAGGCGCCCGTTTCCAAGTTTTTTGGAAACTTACGATTCTTTCTCCTCTCGTTGGGATCTTTATTACTCGGAGTATCGCTGTCTTGCTCTATTGTATCGGTTCTAGCTATCTCAACCGTTTGCATAGCTCTAATCGGGGCCCCGTCGTTACCCTTATATTGCCCTTTCGATCTAGCAACATTTTGTTTGCCTTTGTATTCAAAGGTCTTATCTGGGGGTTTTGACGATGTTTGGGGTGGAGTAGAACTAGTACTCGGTCTCTGGTCAGGTTGCTGGTATTGTTCTCGCGTACTCTGCCCTTCATTATTTCGGCGAAAATCGGGATTATAACGCCACCCACCAAAATCAAAAACCGTCTCACTTTGGGACACTAGAATGAGGAGTTCGTCTACCGTGCGAATACCCTGGGTAAATACAGCTACTCTAATGTTATGGTTAAAATGGTAGGCAAGCTTGGTGACTATGTCAATCTCCGCAAATGCTGGGGTTAAATGCTTCGCGCGTTCGACCTGCTGGATTATATAATTTTCGGCGGTAATATTCATTTTCTTGTCAAAACGGCCATATTCCAGTTCATTGCGCAGAAGTCGTTGGGTATGCGAGTTCCAGTACCGGCTTTCAAATTTTTGTTTGAACTCCGCGTATGTGGACACTCTATCGCGTACAATGTTATACCACTTACGCGCCGAATCACGCATCGCGTTAACCACCCACTGTATTTTGTCTTGATCTTCTAGTCGGGAACCTACTCTAGCCATTTCACTCTCACACGCTAATAAAAATTCAATGGGGTTTTCGTTATTTTCCCCCGTAAAATACACGCGATTTTTCTCGTCGACAGGACCTTGTACCAAAATATTTGGAGCAGACCTCCTTCGTACCTCCTGTCGTACTTTCAAAATCTCGTCGCTTAACGTTTGTAAAACACTCTCTTTATTAGAGTCAATGTTAGATCGCGTCTCTACAATTGAAGCGTCTAATTTATCTACTAGTCGTTGTGTTTCGGTCACGTCCGCGTGAATTTTTACCTCTAGGGATTCCACCTTTTTGGAAACCTCTAGTGTTTGTTTCTCGCAGCGGGTTATGTGGTCTTTGAACCGGCCCTCCATACGTGTTACTTGTTCAATAAACGATTTTTGCATTGTGGTCTCAAAAACCTTAAACCTTTCATTGATTTTAGTATCGACCGTATTTACATTTTCGGCGATTTCCGCGACTTTCACCGTTAACTCGGTTACGCTTTCGTCTATTTTCGCAGTTAATTCTTTACTACTTTCTTTATTACTTTGTTTAATCTCGGCGTTTATGTCAGCGTTACTTTGTTCTAATGCTTCGGTTAGACTAACTTTTTGTGCCTCGATTTTAGAAGTTAATTCTGCGATATTTATGTCAGCTTTGGCTGCACTCTGTTCAAATTTCGCGTCTATTTTCTCAAATCTCGGTTCATGTTAGCGGTCAAATCCGCATTCGCTTGTTCCGCTTTAGCCGCGTTTTGTTTAATTTCTTGTAATAACTGTTTAAGCATTTTATCAGTTTCCATTTTAAATACACAGCAATGTCAAATATACAAAATTTAACATACACAGAACAGTTTCAAATACACACAATAACTTTACTGTTGTACAAACACCAGTCACAAAACTCTTTGGGGATTGTTTAGTTGGACGCCAGCTGTTTTACGAGTTAAAACAGCAAAGTTTGTTTTAAAGTGAAAATTAAATTTAAATTGAATGTAATTAATTTTCTCGAGCCCCACGAGATTGGAGCGCCATTTATAACTCTATTACAAATGTGGCGTTTCAATCTCGTTGTGATTTAATTAGTTTAATTCAATCGCGCCCCACGTTGGCCGACATTTGTAACTCTTGTTCGGAACGTGAATTCAATTTGGTGTACGTTTGTCGGGCCCCACGTTGGGCGCCATTTATAACTACACTACTATGCGTTATTGTAATGTAATGTTGTGTGTGAGTACCCACCTGCTGTCTGATCTTGCAGATTCTTCCGACTAGGGCGTGTGGATTTTGGATTTGAAGTTCGCAAGCTAGTAATCTCAAATTATTACAACAGCACAGAAAATGTGTTGCTTTAAAGAGGGAGAGTTTTGTGAGACTGGTAGGCTTTATCGTACAACAATAAAACACTGTTATATGGGGTAACAAAACGTTGTTTATTACACCAACAACACACAAGAATAGAATGGTTATAATCTTATGAATTCTCTTATAGTCTATACAATGAATCGATGTTTTTCGATTGATTAATAGTTGAAAGAAACTGAACTCGTTCTTTGCGAGTTAATTGCAATTTAAATTTGACTTTATTAATTGATTTGAATTTAATTAAATTTATTTAATTAATTTGAATCTAAGTGTTCATGAAACAAAATATAAAACTCTAAAATTAATTTGAATAATTAGTTAAAATAAATTAGACGTGACAGTCTAGTTCACGTTATTTCATTTCTAGTGATTCTATTTCTGATCTACTGCAGTATGATCTAAGATTAGAATGTCAGTTAAGATTTGTATAGCGCTTTTATACTACTTCTATTTCTTAACTATAACTTACTAAAGCCTTAAACTGCTATACAGATTATCACAACGAATTTACTTTTTAATTACTAGAGTCTTTGCTTTTTGTTTGTTTGGCACCTGAATTATTTGAATTACAATGTTTTAATTGAAAAATAGAAAATTTGATCTGAAAAATAAATAAGTAGATTTTGCTTTCCTGTTACTGAAGAGGATGTCGTCCCGATTTGTCCCTCGTCGATTCGAGTCCTTGGTTAGAGAAAGTAATCTGCTTAGAACTGCTGGATTCGGTCGTGGAGTTCAAAATTCGGCAACACTCTGCTTCCCTGCTGTTTGTGAATATTTTAACGTCTGCTGTTGTCTGCTGGAACTGCTTCCTGTTCTCCGTCGATTTGCACGTTGCACGTCAGCGTGTGTGTGTGTGTGTGCTTCGTTCGGGCGGTCGCTCTGCTCGTCAGCTGTTAACCAATGATTTAGACGGCCTCTCTGCTGTATTCTTGAAGTCTGGTCTTGAAGTCGGGTGGATCTCTTGCGTGCTTATGACTAACTGGTAGTACACAATAAGCTTGGTTGATGTCTTGAAGAGTATCTCGCCTTTACGCAACAATTACGAGCTATACAGATGATCTGTACTTGGTGTGTTCGTAATTGCGTGTGTGTTGACCACGTAGAGTCTTCTTGTTGATCTTCACCACTTTGGCTACTAGACGATCGAAAGACTACGTCTTAACTTCGTGAGTACTGACAGAAGAGTGATTTTTCCACCAGAAAACATCGCACTGGCCGGGGCTGCATGAAATGATTTCATTGGTCGAAACACTCTCCCTACCACATAAAATTTAGAATTCCCTTAGTCCGTGAGAATGAAGTCTGGTTCCCACAGACGGAGAATAGAATTATTATCTAATATTTAATTATCCGCCGGAACCACTTTGTCGCTAAGGATATCCTGTACTTATTTTTTAATTTTGCAATAACTTGGTTGCAAATCAAGTTGTGTGAAATCTAAAATATACAATTTGTCAGAAATTATTATCTTTATGACATACTAAAATCTCTTTACTGTAACTCTATTTTAACAGAAGTTATTTAATAATTTAAATTAACTCTTACATTTGTTAATTATATTGCATCAAATTTGCACACGTCATTATTAATATCTCGGCAAACATTTTGGCTATGTTAGATTTCGCCTTTATTTATTAGTTTCCGAGATATTAATAATTAACAGTTTGGGTGTGGTCGCTTCCTTGTACAGCGAACTGATTACATAACGACCACGTGTGCGTTGCTTTACACAGCATTATTTTCAATGCGCTACATTCAAATGGAGTTTTAACTGTTAATTTTTATTTAAATATGGTTTCAGTATGCGGTAAACATATAACCCCAAATAGTTAATATTTGGTTCCGTTATATATTCCCACACCCGCTTTAAAAAAAAAATGAATGTAATAATTATAGTTATTTTTTTTTTCTTAATCATTACACACATATTCTGTAATAATTATTCTTACTAGCTATACATCGTATTACTTATTCTGAAGACACGTACACAAGTGTTAATGTTATTGCATTATATACAATTTAACTCTAAATACATGTATTAAACTATCATATTTGCAACTTATTGCGTATAATGTTTTTAAAACGAGTAATAGCCTTTGTTTATAAACAATGGCACGCGTAGAAAGGAATTTTCCTGACAGTATTTAGAACCGTTATCGCCCGTCGCGCGGCTAATTGCTTGACCTAGTTTCAAATGTGGGTCAGGTAGTTGTTATCGCGTGACGTAACTGTTTCCTGCCGCGAGCTCGTTCACTCTATACGCTTACTATTTACCGCGCTAGGAAAACATTATTATTAATACACAAGTTATCTATAATTATTATTAATTCGAGTATAAAACACAAATTATTTATTTTAAATTTAATTATTATAATACAATTACATTATCTCTAAAGTGCATCCAGTATATCATATGCATTTTTATGGGTGGCTCGACAATATTCCGCTACGTACTCGTCGAATTCGTACGCGTCCCCGGATATGATTTCTACGTCTTCCCACGCTGACTGTGTGGGAACGTCGTCGTCACTTTCCTGCTCTGCCGGATGTACTTTTGTCGGTCCCCATTGTTGCATTGTGTTAACGGGCAACCACGTTTCCTTACCTTCCGGTTGAAATACTTTGTCAACTGGCGTACAAATTTCTGTATAAAAATCACTTTTCTTAAATCTAGCATTTTTCCTATTTTTACCTACTTTATTGCGATAGGTTTTGGCATAATTTATGGCGCTTCCCCCCTGGAGGCGCCCGTTTCCAAGTTTTTTGGAAACTTACGATTCTTTCTCCTCTCGTTGGGATCTTTATTACTCGGAGTATCGCTGTCTTGCTCTATTGTATCGGTTCTAGCTATCTCAACCGTTTGCATAGCTCTAATCGGGGCCCCGTCGTTACCCTTATATTGCCCTTTCGATCTAGCAATATTTTGTTTGCCTTTGTATTCAAAGGTCTTATCTGGGGGTTTTGACGATGTTTGGGGTGGAGTAGAACTAGTACTCGGTCTCTGGTCAGGTTGCTGGTATTGTTCTCGCGTACTCTGCCCTTCATTATTTCGGCGAAAATCGGGATTATAACGCCACCCACCAAAATCAAAAACCGTCTCACTTTGGGACACTAGAATGAGGAGTTCGTCTACCGTGCGAATACCCTGGGTAAATACAGCTACTCTAATGTTATGGTTAAAATGGTAGGCAAGCTTGGTGACTATGTCAATCTCCGCAAATGCTGGGGTTAAATGCTTCGCGCGTTCGACCTGCTGGATTATATAATTTTCGGCGGTAATATTCATTTTCTTGTCAAAACGGCCATATTCCAGTTCATTGCGCAGAAGTCGTTGGGTATGCGAGTTCCAGTACCGGCTTTCAAATTTTTGTTTGAACTCCGCGTATGTGGACACTCTATCGCGTACAATGTTATACCACTTACGCGCCGAATCACGCATCGCGTTAACCACCCACTGTATTTTGTCTTGATCTTCTAGTCGGGAACCTACTCTAGCCATTTCACTCTCACACGCTAATAAAAATTCAATGGGGTTTTCGTTATTTTCCCCCGTAAAATACACGCGATTTTTCTCGTCGACAGGACCTTGTACCAAAATATTTGGAGCAGACCTCCTTCGTACCTCCTGTCGTACTTTCAAAATCTCGTCGCTTAACGTTTGTAAAACACTCTCTTTATTAGAGTCAATGTTAGATCGCGTCTCTACAATTGAAGCGTCTAATTTATCTACTAGTCGTTGTGTTTCGGTCACGTCCGCGTGAATTTTTACCTCTAGGGATTCCACCTTTTTGGAAACCTCTAGTGTTTGTTTCTCGCAGCGGGTTATGTGGTCTTTGAACCGGCCCTCCATACGTGTTACTTGTTCAATAAACGATTTTTGCATTGTGGTCTCAAAAACCTTAAACCTTTCATTGATTTTAGTATCGACCGTATTTACATTTTCGGCGATTTCCGCGACTTTCACCGTTAACTCGGTTACGCTTTCGTCTATTTTCGCAGTTAATTCTTTACTACTTTCTTTATTACTTTGTTTAATCTCGGCGTTTATGTCAGCGTTACTTTGTTCTAATGCTTCGGTTAGACTAACTTTTTGTGCCTCGATTTTAGAAGTTAATTCTGCGATATTTATGTCAGCTTTGGCTGCACTCTGTTCAAATTTCGCGTCTATTTTCTCAAATCTCGGTTCATGTTAGCGGTCAAATCCGCATTCGCTTGTTCCGCTTTAGCCGCGTTTTGTTTAATTTCTTGTAATAACTGTTTAAGCATTTTATCAGTTTCCATTTTAAATACACAGCAATGTCAAATATACAAAATTTAACATACACAGAACAGTTTCAAATACACACAATAACTTTACTGTTGTACAAACACCAGTCACAAAACTCTTTGGGGATTGTTTAGTTGGACGCCAGCTGTTTTACGAGTTAAAACAGCAAAGTTTGTTTTAAAGTGAAAATTAAATTTAAATTGAATGTAATTAATTTTCTCGAGCCCCACGAGATTGGAGCGCCATTTATAACTCTATTACAAATGTGGCGTTTCAATCTCGTTGTGATTTAATTAGTTTAATTCAATCGCGCCCCACGTTGGCCGACATTTGTAACTCTTGTTCGGAACGTGAATTCAATTTGGTGTACGTTTGTCGGGCCCCACGTTGGGCGCCATTTATAACTACACTACTATGCGTTATTGTAATGTAATGTTGTGTGTGAGTACCCACCTGCTGTCTGATCTTGCAGATTCTTCCGACTAGGGCGTGTGGATTTTGGATTTGAAGTTCGCAAGCTAGTAATCTCAAATTATTACAACAGCACAGAAAATGTGTTGCTTTAAAGAGGGAGAGTTTTGTGAGACTGGTAGGCTTTATCGTACAACAATAAAACACTGTTATATGGGGTAATAAAACGTTGTTTATTACACCAACAACACACAAGAATAGAATGGTTATAATCTTATGAATTCTCTTATAGTCTATACAATGAATCGATGTTTTTCGATTGATTAATAGTTGAAAGAAACTGAACTCGTTCTTTGCGAGTTAATTGCAATTTAAATTTTACTTTATTAATTGATTTGAATTTAATTAAATTTATTTAATTAATTTGAATCTAAGTGTTCATGAAACAAAATATAAAACTCTAAAATTAATTTGAATAATTAGTTAAAATAAATTAGACGTGACAGTCTAGTTCACGTTATTTCATTTCTAGTGATTCTATTTCTGATCTACTGCAGTATGATCTAAGATTAGAATGTCAGTTAAGATTTGTATAGCGCTTTTATACTACTTCTATTTCTTAACTATAACTTACTAAAGCCTTAAACTGCTATACAGATTATCACAACGAATTTACTTTTTAATTACTAGAGTCTTTGCTTTTTGTTTGTTTGGCACCTGAATTATTTGAATTACAATGTTTTAATTGAAAAATAGAAAATTTGATCTGAAAAATAAATAAGTAGATTTTGCTTTCCTGTTACTGAAGAGGATGTCGTCCCGATTTGTCCCTCGTCGATTCGAGTCCTTGGTTAGAGAAAGTAATCTGCTTAGAACTGCTGGATTCGGTCGTGGAGTTCAAAATTCGGCAACACTCTGCTTCCCTGCTGTTTGTGAATATTTTAACGTCTGCTGTTGTCTGCTGGAACTGCTTCCTGTTCTCCGTCGATTTGCACGTTGCACGTCAGCGTGTGTGTGTGTGTGTGCTTCGTTCGGGCGGTCGCTCTGCTCGTCAGCTGTTAACCAATGATTTAGACGGCCTCTCTGCTGTATTCTTGAAGTCTGGTCTTGAAGTCGGGTGGATCTCTTGCGTGCTTATGACTAACTGGTAGTACACAATAAGCTTGGTTGATGTCTTGAAGAGTATCTCGCCTTTACGCAACAATTACGAGCTATACAGATGATCTGTACTTGGTGTGTTCGTAATTGCGTGTGTGTTGACCACGTAGAGTCTTCTTGTTGATCTTCACCACTTTGGCTACTAGACGATCGAAAGACTACGTCTTAACTTCGTGAGTACTGACAGAAGAGTGATTTTTCCACCAGAAAACATCGCACTGGCCGGGGCTGCATGAAATGATTTCATTGGTCGAAACACTCTCCCTACCACATAAAATTTAGAATTCCCTTAGTCCGTGAGAATGAAGTCTGGTTCCCACAGACGGAGAATAGAATTATTATCTAATATTTAATTATCCGCCGGAACCACTTTGTCGCTAAGGATATCCTGTACTTATTTTTTAATTTTGCAATAACTTGGTTGCAAATCAAGTTGTGTGAAATCTAAAATATACAATTTGTCAGAAATTATTATCTTTATGACATACTAAAATCTCTTTACTGTAACTCTATTTTAACAGAAGTTATTTAATAATTTAAATTAACTCTTACATTTGTTAATTATATTGCATCAAATTTGCACACGTCATTATTAATATCTCGGCAAACATTTTGGCTATGTTAGATTTCGCCTTTATTTATTAGTTTCCGAGATATTAATAATTAACAGTTTGGGTGTGGTCGCTTCCTTGTACAGCGAACTGATTACATAACGACCACGTGTGCGTTGCTTTACACAGCATTATTTTCAATGCGCTACATTCAAATGGAGTTTTAACTGTTAATTTTTATTTAAATATGGTTTCAGTATGCGGTAAACATATAACCCCAAATAGTTAATATTTGGTTCCGTTATATATTCCCACACCCGCTTTAAAAAAAAAATGAATGTAATAATTATAGTTATTTTTTTTTTTCTTAATCATTACACACATATTCTGTAATAATTATTCTTACTAGCTATACATCGTATTACTTATTCTGAAGACACGTACACAAGTGTTAATGTTATTGCATTATATACAATTTAACTCTAAATACATGTATTAAACTATCATATTTGCAACTTATTGCGTATAATGTTTTTAAAACGAGTAATAGCCTTTGTTTATAAACAATGGCACGCGTAGAAAGGAATTTTCCTGACAGTATTTAGAACCGTTATCGCCCGTCGCGCGGCTAATTGCTTGACCTAGTTTCAAATGTGGGTCAGGTAGTTGTTATCGCGTGACGTAACTGTTTCCTGCCGCGAGCTCGTTCACTCTATACGCTTACTATTTACCGCGCTAGGAAAACATTATTATTAATACACAAGTTATCTATAATTATTATTAATTCGAGTATAAAACACAAATTATTTATTTTAAATTTAATTATTATAATACAATTACATTATCTCTAAAGTGCATCCAGTATATCATATGCATTTTTATGGGTGGCTCGACAATATTCCGCTACGTACTCGTCGAATTCGTACGCGTCCCCGGATATGATTTCTACGTCTTCCCACGCTGACTGTGTGGGAACGTCGTCGTCACTTTCCTGCTCTGCCGGATGTACTTTTGTCGGTCCCCATTGTTGCATTGTGTTAACGGGCAACCACGTTTCCTTACCTTCCGGTTGAAATACTTTGTCAACTGGCGTACAAATTTCTGTATAAAAATCACTTTTCTTAAATCTAGCATTTTTCCTATTTTTACCTACTTTATTGCGATAGGTTTTGGCATAATTTATGGCGCTTCCCCCCTGGAGGCGCCCGTTTCCAAGTTTTTTGGAAACTTACGATTCTTTCTCCTCTCGTTGGGATCTTTATTACTCGGAGTATCGCTGTCTTGCTCTATTGTATCGGTTCTAGCTATCTCAACCGTTTGCATAGCTCTAATCGGGGCCCCGTCGTTACCCTTATATTGCCCTTTCGATCTAGCAATATTTTGTTTGCCTTTGTATTCAAAGGTCTTATCTGGGGGTTTTGACGATGTTTGGGGTGGAGTAGAACTAGTACTCGGTCTCTGGTCAGGTTGCTGGTATTGTTCTCGCGTACTCTGCCCTTCATTATTTCGGCGAAAATCGGGATTATAACGCCACCCACCAAAATCAAAAACCGTCTCACTTTGGGACACTAGAATGAGGAGTTCGTCTACCGTGCGAATACCCTGGGTAAATACAGCTACTCTAATGTTATGGTTAAAATGGTAGTCTCAATATCATTATATAGGTCTCCGGATTATATAATTTTCGGCGGTAATATTCATTTTCTTGTCAAAACGGCCATATTCCAGTTCATTGCGCAGAAGTCGTTGGGTATGCGAGTTCCAGTACCGGCTTTCAAATTTTTGTTTGAACTCCGCGTATGTGGACACTCTATCGCGTACAATGTTATACCACTTACGCGCCGAATCACGCATCGCGTTAACCACCCACTGTATTTTGTCTTGATCTTCTAGTCGGGAACCTACTCTAGCCATTTCACTCTCACACGCTAATAAAAATTCAATGGGGTTTTCGTTATTTTCCCCCGTAAAATACACGCGATTTTTCTCGTCGACAGGACCTTGTACCAAAATATTTGGAGCAGACCTCCTTCGTACCTCCTGTCGTACTTTCAAAATCTCGTCGCTTAACGTTTGTAAAACACTCTCTTTATTAGAGTCAATGTTAGATCGCGTCTCTACAATTGAAGCGTCTAATTTATCTACTCGTCGTTGTGTTTCGGTCACGTCCGCGTGAATTTTTACCTCTAGGGATTCCACCTTTTTGGAAACCTCTAGTGTTTGTTTCTCGCAGCGGGTTATGTGGTCTTTGAACCGGCCCTCCATACGTGTCACTTGTTCAATAAACGATTTTTGCATTGTGGTCTCAAAAACCTTAAACCTTTCATTGATTTTAGTATCGACCGTATTTACATTTTCGGCGATTTCCGCGACTTTCACCGTTAACTCGGTTACGCTTTCGTCTATTTTCGCAGTTAATTCTTTACTACTTTCTTTATTACTTTGTTTAATCTCGGCGTTTATGTCAGCGTTACTTTGTTCTAATGCTTCGGTTAGACTAACTTTTTGTGCCTCGATTTTAGAAGTTAATTCTGCGATATTTATGTCAGCTTTGGCTGCACTCTGTTCAAATTTCGCGTCTATTTTCTCAAATCTCGGTTCATGTTAGCGGTCAAATCCGCATTCGCTTGTTCCGCTTTAGCCGCGTTTTGTTTAATTTCTTGTAATAACTGTTTAAGCATTTTATCAGTTTCCATTTTAAATACACAGCAATGTCAAATATACAAAATCTAACATACACAGAACAGTTTCAAATACACACAATAACTTTACTGTTGTACAAACACCAGTCACAAAACTCTTTGGGGATTGTTTAGTTGGACGCCAGCTGTTTTACGAGTTAAAACAGCAAAGTTTGTTTTAAAGTGAAAATTAAATTTAAATTGAATGTAATTAATTTTCTCGAGCCCCACGAGATTGGAGCGCCATTTATAACTCTATTACAAATGTGGCGTTTCAATCTCGTTGTGATTTAATTAGTTTAATTCAATCGCGCCCCACGTTGGCCGACATTTGTAACTCTTGTTCGGAACGTGAATTCAATTTGGTGTACGTTTGTCGGGCCCCACGTTGGGCGCCATTTATAACTACACTACTATGCGTTATTGTAATGTAATGTTGTGTGTGAGTACCCACCTGCTGTCTGATCTTGCAGATTCTTCCGACTAGGGCGTGTGGATTTTGGATTTGAAGTTCGCAAGCTAGTAATCTCAAATTATTACAACAGCACAGAAAATGTGTTGCTTTAAAGAGGGAGAGTTTTGTGAGACTGGTAGGCTTTATCGTACAACAATAAAACACTGTTATATGGGGTAATAAAACGTTGTTTATTACACCAACAACACACAAGAATAGAATGGTTATAATCTTATGAATTCTCTTATAGTCTATACAATGAATCGATGTTTTTCGATTGATTAATAGTTGAAAGAAACTGAACTCGTTCTTTGCGAGTTAATTGCAATTTAAATTTTACTTTATTAATTGATTTGAATTTAATTAAATTTATTTAATTAATTTGAATCTAAGTGTTCATGAAACAAAATATAAAACTCTAAAATTAATTTGAATAATTAGTTAAAATAAATTAGACGTGACAGTCTAGTTCACGTTATTTCATTTCTAGTGATTCTATTTCTGATCTACTGCAGTATGATCTAAGATTAGAATGTCAGTTAAGATTTGTATAGCGCTTTTATACTACTTCTATTTCTTAACTATAACTTACTAAAGCCTTAAACTGCTATACAGATTATCACAACGAATTTACTTTTTAATTACTAGAGTCTTTGCTTTTTGTTTGTTTGGCACCTGAATTATTTGAATTACAATGTTTTAATTGAAAAATAGAAAATTTGATCTGAAAAATAAATAAGTAGATTTTGCTTTCCTGTTACTGAAGAGGATGTCGTCCCGATTTGTCCCTCGTCGATTCGAGTCCTTGGTTAGAGAAAGTAATCTGCTTAGAACTGCTGGATTCGGTCGTGGAGTTCAAAATTCGGCAACACTCTGCTTCCCTGCTGTTTGTGAATATTTTAACGTCTGCTGTTGTCTGCTGGAACTGCTTCCTGTTCTCCGTCGATTTGCACGTTGCACGTCAGCGTGTGTGTGTGTGTGTGCTTCGTTCGGGCGGTCGCTCTGCTCGTCAGCTGTTAACCAATGATTTAGACGGCCTCTCTGCTGTATTCTTGAAGTCTGGTCTTGAAGTCGGGTGGATCTCTTGCGTGCTTATGACTAACTGGTAGTACACAATAAGCTTGGTTGATGTCTTGAAGAGTATCTCGCCTTTACGCAACAATTACGAGCTATACAGATGATCTGTACTTGGTGTGTTCGTAATTGCGTGTGTGTTGACCACGTAGAGTCTTCTTGTTGATCTTCACCACTTTGGCTACTAGACGATCGAAAGACTACGTCTTAACTTCGTGAGTACTGACAGAAGAGTGATTTTTCCACCAGAAAACATCGCACTGGCCGGGGCTGCATGAAATGATTTCATTGGTCGAAACACTCTCCCTACCACATAAAATTTAGAATTCCCTTAGTCCGTGAGAATGAAGTCTGGTTCCCACAGACGGAGAATAGAATTATTATCTAATATTTAATTATCCGCCGGAACCACTTTGTCGCTAAGGATATCCTGTACTTATTTTTTAATTTTGCAATAACTTGGTTGCAAATCAAGTTGTGTGAAATCTAAAATATACAATTTGTCAGAAATTATTATCTTTATGACATACTAAAATCTCTTTACTGTAACTCTATTTTAACAGAAGTTATTTAATAATTTAAATTAACTCTTACATTTGTTAATTATATTGCATCAAATTTGCACACGTCATTATTAATATCTCGGCAAACATTTTGGCTATGTTAGATTTCGCCTTTATTTATTAGTTTCCGAGATATTAATAATTAACAGTTTGGGTGTGGTCGCTTCCTTGTACAGCGAACTGATTACATAACGACCACGTGTGCGTTGCTTTACACAGCATTATTTTCAATGCGCTACATTCAAATGGAGTTTTAACTGTTAATTTTTATTTAAATATGGTTTCAGTATGCGGTAAACATATAACCCCAAATAGTTAATATTTGGTTCCGTTATAATATGTACTTTTAGTATTAAGAATTATCTTATAACGTTATACTTTTTTAACCTTTGCCCGATTTCTCTGACTTTTCCAATAAATAGCTGTTAAAAGAATCTTTTGTAATTTATATAATAATTTGTAATAACATTCGATACCCTGAGAATCGATTTAAAAATCGACAAGAGTCATTATAAACAATTGTCAAATAAATAATTTATACTTTTCATCTTAAAACAGTTCTTTCTTTTCTAAACATAGCAATTTAAACATACTATAATTAAAACAACATCTACTACAAGAATTTCACCACCAGAAGGAAGATAACCTCCAAAACTGAAAGTAAACAAGGATCGATTGTAATTGGAGACAATCCTATAAGTGATTGGAGTTTCTTCAAAAATACAGAAAAGCTAATAAAATTTTTTAAACAAGTGAGAAACGTTTCGGAACTTCACGAAACTCAATTAATTAATTGTTTCTAATTAATTAATAAAAAAAAATTAATTAGAAAAAATTTTTAAACAAACAATTTTTATTTCTTTCCAGAACACATATTCATATATATTTTTTAACACAACATTAACACTACGACACAGGTTAAGTTACACTATTGATTGAATTGATGCTCCTTTATTTCATATTTCAACCGTGTAGCCTAATGCTTTGTAATAAACCAGTTTGTATATTTTAAAAAGAGTTACTGGTATATTAGCCTACATATCTACACTAAAAACAAGAAAATAAAACAGCCAAAATTTTAAGATCTTATCAAATTTCGTAAAGTTTTTCAACCCTCTACGGGGGTTCGGTCCCGTTCTTCCCCTTCTTCGTAAGTACGCCCCTGCAAGTTAGGCGTTTTGGTTATCAATTTGAGAAAGAAATTTATGTAACCAATATATTGAGGGAGTTCTGCGACTCAGCAAGTTTATTTGTAATCCTACAAGAAACTGTATGTCATGTAGATTTGGTATTCTCAAACTGCATGTTCCACTTAATTAAACGCTTATAAACTTAATGGCAAATTGTTATCGCATATCAATTGAGTATCACTGTTACTTTATATTCGCAACTTCAATTTGTCACGAATTGTTGAAGACGAGAAAGTCTTAGATTAGAACAAACTTAGTTGCCAGTTTTTGCCGACTTTTCAGTTACAATTTAGTCTTTAATATACTCGTAATCATGACGTCTTTCGTCTGTGTTAAAATCTTATCACGTTAAGCAAACAGTTAGAACGTCAACTTAACACTAACGAATCGTCATAGTTAACGTTAACACCGTGTGTGACTGTCATACAGTGTCATATCTGAAGAAATTGTAACGGACTATTCCAGACACGTATAACGCAACGACGTAAGTAAGTGGAACATCACTCAAACTCGGCAGCGCACGAGTTTACATAAACATAAACACGGACTCGCGCACAAGGGCGCCGTATTATAGGACAACGAGGGTTTATGAGTAGAAAATTTTACTAAATGACGCACGCAACGATATATTTAAAATAACTGTTTTCATTATCAGCAGAAAATTGTGTACGATATATTACATATAATATAGTAAATGTAGATCATCATCATCTTCACGGATTAAACCAAGGATGGTTTGTTCCGGTCTCAAATAGGCAAAGATTATAGCTGGTCACTCCAGCGCTTTCTCGGACGTCCCACACCTGTCCGTCCTCTCGGCTTAGAGTTCCAGAGTTGTTTGGGGATGCGGCAGTCATCCATTCGCCAAAGATGTTCCCACTAATTCAGCCGATACCGGGCGATCCTGTCGAGTATACTCATAATATTCAGTTCCTGGCGTATATCTGTGTTTCTTCTATGAACATGGAGAGTAGGCTATACCCTGTCACGTGCCTTAGAAATCTCATTTCAGCCGGTTGGATGCGACTGGCCTGGCCTTTCGTTAAAGTCCAGTTATCAGACCTATAAAGACGTGTGGGAAGGGCCACCACCTTGTAGAATTTTAGGCGTGTTCCTTTATTTTCTGACTTAAGGGTTCGCCTAATGGTCCCGCACGTAAGGTAGAACGTGTGCAACGTACTCACAGCGTCGTTGCTTGCATTATAAGACACACTGTAGCCGAGGTATTCAAAATTGCTAATTTGTTCCAGGAATTAAATGTACATAAAGCTGTAAAAGAACGTCAATTGTTTCCAGTCATCATCATGTTCCAGTAATACTCCGACGTGCTGAAGTATATCTTGCAAACCGTTTCTCTTCATTGCAGCCATCTTCCATATTGATAGTTCAGCTTTTCCAGCATTTTGCTACACCTGTCTTGTCATTTTTGTCTTGATCTTCCTACGTTTCTTTTACCGTCTGGGTTTCAAGAGAAGGCGCTTTATAGGGCTCCATCCATTACCAGAACAATCTAATCTATCTCATCTTTATATTTTATAAATTAATAAATTACCTAAGTTACATTATTATGATCCGTCGTGTGACTTTGCTTTATATTTAGTATTACGCGTTTCGGAACATGTGTTCCATCATTAGATTACTTCACTCGGTTGAGATCGTCAAATGTTAAAATCACATACTCAATTGTTAAAAACACACGTCAATATGGGTGCGCACCCAATGAAGGCTGACCGCATATATAGCACAGAAAGAAAGGAAGACCCAAGAAAACATGGATAGAAAGCGTAAGAAGCGTTCAACGATAGAGGACTAAACGACAAAAACTGCAACGACAGACAATAATGAAGGTTGGCATCGGACAAAGTCGTGGAACTTTTTGCCCCCAAATTAATATATTATAACGTTAACGCCGTTTATTAGCAACATTACTTACGCTATAAAATTATGACGGGCGTAATCGTAATAATAATTACACAACATGAAATTGTTTAGAACTATTTAAAAATTTATTAATTAAAAATTTTTAATTCTTTTGCTATTTAAACTATCATTATTATTCGCATGTGTGTAGCCGTAGTACACATCTAGTTATTAACATATAAGTAGTACATCTTATTACACATAGAACATAATATACACTACAATAAACATTTGTTATTATATAATATTGCTCTCGACTTGCTTATTTCTTTGATAAGTATTAAATTATCTGATCTCTTTTTAATAATCTATTTTCTTTTTATTATTGCATATGCATTTATCTGTTTAAAAAAATTTACTATTTACTTTCAGATTAACTTAAATATCATTGATTAAATTATTTATTCAAAATTATACATTCATACGGTTAAACGTTACTCTAGACTACTATACAAATAAACATTTACATTTTCAAAAATTATTAATTCCATTTTTGAATTATATTGTCTTTCTTTTTACATGGTTAATTGTCTTTACTTGAGTCTTTTTGTTTTTTACACATTCACGGTTTTGTTTCACCTTAGTTGTAGCGGTAATACTCAGCGTATCCTCTTCAATCCTAGGTCCTAGATCCTGGATGCTCCTCTGTAGTCGTGCAGTCCTGGAGTCCTTGATCCTCGTCCTTCAGATCCTCTCCGTAGTCCGTTGCCTCGTTCCATACGCTGGACTCTATTCCATGTATTTGGCTTCTCCCTCGACTTTTGTCGTAGCCTCTGGCTGCAGCACTCTCACGAAAGTGATGTGTAGTCGGGTAGAGCCTCCGGCTGCCGCTGTGGTTGATCGAGAAAGAGATGTTGTCGCTAGGCAGAGCCACCGGCTGCCACGGTAGTTGAACGAGAAAGAGAAATATGTTGGTGTGTCTCGAGTATTTATACCCTAGGGCGCAAAAATCATTTTTCAACAATCCTCTGAAGGTATCAGTCTGTCGTTGGCGTCCCTTTCTAAACACGATTATTTTCACATTTATTTCGCTGTCTTAGCAACATGCGAAGACTTTTGCAAATTACCCGATATTCATCTTCTCGGTAATTTTTATGCGTTCACTGTGTATAAACCGTTTTTCCGTATCTTAATTAATATAAGTTTTATTTATATTTATTTTCACTATATTCGCCTTTTTATTATTTTCGCACTATTTTTTGTACACACGTGCGTCTTTATATTATACACATTGCGGCGTATTTGGTTTTGTGATTTTATGCACACACTCTTTACAATTTAAATAATTCATATAATTAATAGCGTTCATTTAGGGGTGACGCTTTACAGGAATCAACTGGTCACACACACACATGTAAGATACATGTGTACACACAGACACAGCTGAGTGGCATGATCAACAACCTGTCCAAGCATGAAATTTGGTTATTCCCTCTACAGTTCAGATTGAAAGCTGAATTATTATTACTAACAATATGGATTATTTATTTAATTATGTTAACTAATTATGCAATGCACGGTACCCTATACATTTGTATTGTTGCAATATATAATTTATATCTGAATAAAACCGTGAGGCATTTATGGGATTTTATTGAAGAATCGTTGTTTAACGAGAGCACGAGAACACTGTCGCCTACAAGACCTATTTGCCAAGACACACATACTATACCAAGCCTATAGTAAACATTTCCGTCAGCAGAGTTGGTCGACGACGTCTTCTATCATGGGACACAACCGTAGACGGATGAGTAACTTCTGTCGGGCCGAGAAGCAGCTTTGGGACGTCCATAGCTGTACGGAGGGATGGGTACGCTCGTCATGCCAGACTCTACGAAAGCCAATAACTGCGTTCCTGCCAGCAGTGCTGTGTAATCATTTTGGTTCTGAACACTCGCCACACAAGTGAGAACTTTTCGATATTTTAAGTGCACTCGTAACCGGCAAATCTACCAAAAACTTATTTTTTTTGTCTTAAAAGACTCTTCAATATTTTCTAAGTAATTTGATACAAGATTTATATAAATACGCCTAATAGTATTTTTTTTTATGATTTTTAAAACGATTGAGATTGTAGTAAACGTTCTGTTGAAACTGTCAACAATGTTACCATTTTTACAAATCTGTAACTCCCTTGTAGTAGAGAAATGCGGTTTTAACCATTTTAAAAAGCATTTCAATAAACATTCACTGTCAATGTCTGTCATAAAACCTATAGTTGCTTATCTGAGCCCTCCTAAATTATTAAAAATTGTCTTCATGGTAGTACACAGAATGCAAACCAGTTGATTTGGAATAAGTTGCCAAAAAATATATTTGTTAGACTGGAAAATTTAGTTTTGGATGTGCATGATGCTTGTTAACCTTCAATGAAGGAAATATAAGTAAGCGTCAAGTCTTACAAAAATTAGGGATCAAACTCGGATCAGATGTAGTTAAGGTAATGAAAAAAAAATTGACTTGCAACGAAACCTTGGAACAGAGACCGCAGTAGATGAATTGGTACAAAAGTTTAGGCAATCAACTTTTGCCTAGAAATGTGAAGAAGAAACTAGAGGACCAAATGGATATACTTGAAGACCCCAAGTTGAACTATTTTAAATCAGGTAAAACAATACAAATCTGTATTCAACCTTATATATTCGTTTTTTTTCAGAATCTACCTTTTTTTAAGTAAATGACCTATCATCAAGTAACCTATTAAGATGAATTTCTTTATGGCTATTGTGTTAATAGAGATATAACTACAACACTAGAACTATACAACTTCACTGAAAAATAGAAACGTAAACAAATATTAAGTATGCTTTTGTATGGCAATTTTAAAAACAAAATATACTAAATGATTAAACATCGGAAAGTTGTGATATCTTTATAATTATAGCAGGGTTTGCAGTATATAAGGTGCTTACTAGCGTGCTACAATTCAGACTTGTATATTTTATAGGTTCTGAGATAGTGGGTCTCGACTTTGATGAAATTAACATGGTAAGCCTAACCGGTTACGAGTGCCTTTAAAGGGTGTGATCATGAGGATAGATTGATAAAGACTAAAACTGCGCAGACGAGTCGAATAACTGAATTGGTTTGCAAGTGACAGGTTGCCTTGTAACAACCAATAGATCTGGATCTGTGGTAAATTATCTGAACCGGTGTCCAACTGTATTTACTGCTTGATCCAACAATTGTGCAAGTGATGTGATGATTCCTTGAAAAGTGACCTATAACGAGCAGTGGAATAAAAATAAAGGATTCAGTAAAATAACAACTAAAATCTGCACGTTGAAAATATCGGAGCCCACACAGGAATTCCAAAAGGCGATAGAGTGGTGCAAATATGAAAATGGAAAAATTTTAGAAAACATTGTTAAAATATGCGCGGTTGTAAAATACAGTGCAGTAGATAATAAAATATCTGTAAATAAAACAAGAATATGAAGAATACAGAATAAATATATGATGCTAAAGAGTAAAGCTATAAACGGCAAAAAGTGCGTGAGTAAATATATAATAAAACAACAACGAGACTGAACATTTTGAATTTCGAATTGGGTAAAAATTAATACTTACATATATTTTAAAAAGTAATTAAAGCTTATAAAGTAAACTAGAATATAACGTTGAAACAGTCAAATTAAAAACCTTTCATGGAAGAGACAAATTTTTAACGGGTGGCAGAAATAGTTTAATTAATTTATCCTTACGTATAACAAAGAAAACTAGCTTGAAGGAATAAATACTATAATTATACTACAGTGAAGAAGAAAATGTTTGAAAAGGATATCATATGTGTGAAAGGACTAAATGACGCAAGTAAGAGAAATGGAATCGTAGAAGCACCACGGAGACACAAAGTAAGAGTAGAATTAATAATATATATGGGAGAAACGAGAAAGGAATTAATGCTGAAGAACTTAAATCATGAAAAATAAAGAAATGTTACAGGAATGGCATACTATGATAGTTTGCTCTATGAAGAATATAATAGTTAAAGGTAATTCAAACCACAAGAAGGTATCTTGTTTCTATGGTATTAAATACCTTAAATTTTAAAGTATACGACTGGATTCTTCGGTTCATGTTGAGACGATTAACAGATTAATTGTATACCTAAAATCTACAGTATAGACACAAAATTGTTTGAGATCATTAGAGAAATAAAATACTGGAGAGGGAACATAAAGTTAGTAGAATATGTGTAAATCTAGAATATGTTTTACAAATATACCAGTACAAAATGTATAAATTAACACAAAAATTACAATGAAATGATAAGTTTGAAACCCCCCTTTTATTTTATAAATTGTTTTATGAATTTTTTTTTAGTTTTTTTTATTTTATTATTTTTTTTTTTTAAGGGGAGAGATAATATTTAAAACTAGGTAATGAACCTAGAGGAAGCATAAAGTGTGCAAAGACCCAAGCTACAATTTCAGACATGTCCACTGGATGGATGACAGGACTTGCAAATGAAAAAACACTATTAACAATAACAAGTGCAAAATTTATTTGGTGTCCAGTCTCATACATAATATAATAAAGGTATAATTAAATAATTGCCACTGAGTAATATTGAAATACATATACATATCCTGGATCAAGCATTTAAGTAGCATGTGAATGTATGTAACAATATCAATCACTGAAATATATTAGCTTACATATGATAGTCATCACCAGTCTGAGTTATGTGTGTATATATATATATATATATATATATACATATCTATGTTATACATCACTGTGTTGTGTGATAGCATATACATATCTAATCATTATGCATTACTGCATTACAGACTGATAAATGATTGACAATTATCAAAGACCAAGTGCTATCCATAATCCACTTAATTCAAAAAATAGTTGACTGGAATACATCATTATATATATATATATATATATATATATATATTTATTATACACCACCATAATTTTATGAGTGACTGCTTAATTCAGTGGCTTGTAAAAAAGAATGAATGCAACTCAAAGAATGATAGTGATATCTGATATCTGATATTTGATGTTGCTATTTAATATTTGATATTTGATGTTTAATGTTAAATTTGCTAGCTCTGTCGACAATTATTTCAGCACGTGTGCTAAAACATCATTAATATTATCATATTCCCCCTTTTGAAAATTACACATAAACACGTACTTAATACATATAACACACACCCAATTCCTGCACCAACCCTCTCGCAATAACCCTTCACAAAAAAAAATATATATATATATATATATATATTACAAACAATACCAAGCTTAGAAATTCACACAGTTATTGTCATATCTGAGGTGAAAATTCATATAACCATAAGAAACTGATTTCCCCCCAACAGAACAAGATAACTTGAAATTTATAAGTTAATACATCATTCAACAATTCTGAATCAATAACTCAGAGAATTAAGCCATAATTATTGTTAAAGCCTCAATAATGAACGAAAGTCAGACACCTCCAGTCCTGAATTATGCCCACATGGCAGGACGTGATTATGCAGGACATAACCAACGCTCAGATACATAGAACACATAAAAAAAAAATGGGAAAACTCAGAGCTGTTCATCTAGGTACATGTGTATGTGCAAATTCCCTTACATAGTATAAGAATGTTGTGAAATATTACATAAGGTGCTTAGTTGTATACAGTGTCAGAACATGCAGGCACAAAACTTAACATGTGTGTTTGCAGATCTTGTGCAAGTTAAATGTGGGTTTTATAAGTCTGTTTCCGAGAGCGTCTGCCAATAAACCGTATTGTGGTAGATGATATTGGTAAATTAAACATAGAAAGATCACACCTGGATAGTCCAATGTAACTAGGTGGCCATGTGACTAGAATGTAGCTGGAACTGATAACTTCTGGGGGCAGAATTTCTCTAAGTGTGTGTGTCTGTGTCCCAACAGACGGCGTCTCACGGCTCATGTAGCTTCTCTGCACAAGGGGTTGGCAGATCTTCGGCCAACCCCGACACCCATCTCGCCATTGGTAGAGCACCTAAGACAGGCAATTTTCTGTATAGGGTGTCATAAAGAACATAACATAATCACAGCTCGCACGCACGCCACAATTATAATATTATGGAGAAAATACACTTTAATATTTAGCAGGGCACCAGAACCTTTTCACAAACTTATTCTTATTAACAATTTGCTCTGACCACAAGATGTGCCTTATTTCGTTTTATAAATCTGGTTTATATAATTCCTTTTTATAACTTTTTATAACTATGAAGTTCTTTTCTACCTGTTCTCATTAACAAACACTGAAAGGGTAGCTGAGTGTAAGATATTTTCAAATTGCTTTAATCGAGTCAATAAGTTACAGTTAATTCAATTGTAATTTAATTCAATTGTACACTAATTCATGCCTAACAGCTCACACACACACACACAGGTTACCTTTTATTAAGAAAACATGTAACACAAAATGCTTTGAGGTTAATAGTTGAGTTATTATAAAGACTAAATGCATACCTGGAGCTTGCTTTAATTTATCTTGCCATAGTAGAGGTTTCAACCAGGCAGAATATATTGGATGCCGTCAATCGAGACCAGAGAAATTTCCTCGGTGAGGGTTAGAACAGAAATGAGACAGATCACATCGCAATCTTCAGCCACGAAACTTCGCTTCTATGCAGGTTACTGCGTACAACAGCTGGGCAGGTCAGCCAAATATTCGTCACCGCTTCTAATAAACGAGTCACCTACACACAGCGACGACGCGCGATACATTAGCATTGAACGACGGCGAGAACGCGGGAGTTTTAAAAGAAATGGTACACGCCCATGCCACCGAGCTTAGCGTGTTAACCTTGCGCCGAACGAAGTACGGCACAAGTTTAAGTAAACAAAAACTAAAATAAACTAAAATTGACTTTACGAAGTTGATTGTATTCAACGATTATCAAAAAATATTAAGGAAAGTGACAATTAATATCAGGGGATGAGCAGACTATGAATACAAGAAGAGACTGTATCAGACAAGTAGAATATGCATTCGTTGTGGATTTCAAATAAATTTTCTCTTGTACAAAAAAATAATCAGAATATAAAGCTGTCTACTATGGCCTTCGAAGGACTACGGTTTGAAGGTGTATTCAGTGAGGACTAAGATAGTTATAAACAACAGCACTTCAGAACAAGTGAGCCGTTTAAAATATCTTGGCTGTGCAGTAAGTATAAATTTGAATATGATATAAAGGAGAAAATAAATAAGTTTAGGAATATTTGTGGTACGATTCATAGAAATCTTAGAAATAAAACAAGAACCAGCACAAGGATTAAATTCTATAAGACAATTGTAATACCCACGTTGTTTATGCAAGTGAGGTGTGGTTCATGACAAAAAAGAAAAGCGGCAAGATTCAGAGTGCTGAAATGCATTGTTTTCGAAATACTTTAAATTATACATTTCAAGATAGAATAAGGAATGAAGATATCAGAGCCGAACTCGAAGTAAAGGGCATAAATGAATTTATTTCAGTTTACAGAAGACAATGGTGGGATCATCTGCAAAGGATGACAGAAGATCGATTGCCGAAAGCGGCTCTGAACTATGATGCCATTGGTAGAAGAGACGTGGGTCGTCCGAGGATGAGATGGGTGCCGGGACAGGTTTATATAACCTAATCTTTGAAGAGGAGAAAAAGAAGAATATAAAGCTGCTTATGTAAGCGACATACTTATCAGTGTCGCAGCATGGAGAAACAATTGGATCCTGACAGGAAGGAAGCAAGGGAGTGTTTCAATCAGCGCAAATAAAATCCCAGAAGACAGTGAACACAGAGCGTGAAAGGAGTAGAAAGAAAATAAACAAGCAAAAGACAAGAAATAGAAGTAACCACAGCGGCTGGCTGAATACTTAAACAACGAGACATTCCTGTTTTTAATTGGAAAGAAAATAAGACAAAACCACCTCACTTTAAAAGTGGAACAGAACACTTAATGGTTTTTTACCTAGGGAAGAGGTAAGTGAAGAAGTCGCAAGAACAAATAAGAAATGGTGACGTTTTGTAGAAACAAGACCTAAAAGTAAATAGAAAATACTCGGCAACCTAACGTAATGGTGACTAGATTATTTATATATCTAGTACTTCAATATATTGTAGAATATTTGCACAATCAGATGTTTAAATAGATACGAAAGAATAACCGGTTGGTATTCCGATTTAAGTATTTTGATTGCTGTAATGTTTCTTTACCAAATCACTTGTTTCCTGCAGGTTTTAAAATCTTTACATTTTATTTTTTATTAAATTTAATACATTTATATGACTTATGTTGTGTTGTTTTTATTTTAATTTGTTTTTTAGTTTTATAATTATTATTATTGTGCTTGTGTTCTGTAGATATTGTGATTTTTGTATATATTGATCTCGTGATTATTTCGCACGTTTTTATGAGTTTACTGTTCCCTATATTGAAACATTTAGCCACATGTGTCTAAATGGTACACAGCAAAATCAAGATATTCAAAATTTTAACTAATTAAGGAATATGTCAATAGTTACAAAAAAGAATATATGGGAAAAACTGCATTGATTGTACAAACACAATAATAATAATAATTCGTTAATGGACAAACAAATTAAAATAAAATCAAAACAAGATTATTTAATATTTGGATTTATTAAAGAAATTAAAAACTAAAAATTAAATATTTTTAAAATAACCACAGAAAGGAAGTTGTCTTCTTAACAGATCTTCTTTAAGTATCTTTTTAGAACAGATGACTAGGAAATGAAGTGGTACAAACATTCAAACTATTTTTAAAATATACAAAGTAATTATTATTCGTTAATATTCGTTTGTAAGTAACTCGTTGAGATTCCTGCAGGTCTCCCATATCATATCTTCAAATAAATACAGTGTAAGTAGATTTATTGTTACCTGGTGCACGTTTCACAGAAATTATTCTGTACCTTCAGAGTTTTGTTTGAATTACAATCGAATGTTTCGCCTACAATACAATTTAACGAATAATCGATTTCACCTCGATTCCACTTTCGATCGTTGCAATGTTTATATATATTAATGTTCCACCTAATTTTTCTAATAAATGTATGATTTTAAATAATTCGTTACGTTTTGTTTTTATTTGAATTTGTTCTGTAATTAGTAGATTATTATTATTGTGTTAGTAAATATTAAGATTTTCCCAGATATTAATTTTGTTACCCTTTTGTACGTTTTTAATTAATTTGGCATTTTGAATGGCTGGAAATTTATATTTATTGTTCAAACACTGTGTGCATAAATTAGATTTGTAAATATTAGGTTTTATAAAGGCATTGCGATGTTGAATGAATCTCTCGGACAGTTTTTTCGTCTGGCATACGTAAAAGTTACTGCAATTTGGACATTCTATTTTGTAAACTTTATTTGTATTATAAACGTTGAATTTAGTTTCAGGTTTTATCTTATTAAAACAATATTATCTGTGTTATAAGATATTTTTAAGTTTGTATCTTTAAATAGTTTGCTAGCTTTACGAGTTATATTTTCGTGATTTATGTAAAGTTGATATATTTTATATTATCATAAGTTTTTTACATGAAGGTTTGTATGGTGTTCGTTCAGTGAGTTTATGTTTTATTTTATTTTCTAATGTATTGAGAGTTTTTGTTTTTTACCCATTGTGTATTGCTATTTGCATGATAATATTTCTTTCTTGTTTATTTAATGGGATTCTATACATATGGTATATTAATGAAATGAATGCTGCCATTTCATTTATTTATAATTCGTTATATATATTTATAATAAATTAATATTTATAATTTAATAATACATATTTAAACGAATTATAAATCAATTATTCGTTAACGTGAATCTAAATTTCTGACTTAAGCTTATCTCTGCGAATAGCACTTAAACGCCCTACAACAATGTCGAATTCACTCGCTGTAGAAGTTTATTAATTCATTAATTCTGTATATAAAATTCAACTACTGTAAGAAACTTTAAGACTTTAAGTCTTACTATTTAGAAGAAGATATAGTCAAAATGTAGCGACTTTATTCGGTTATGTCTGTTGCGGATGGAATAATGGTAAATTAGTAAGGTTATAGCAATCTGCTTATACAGAAGGTAGTGAAAAGATAATCTTATATAATGTGGTTTGAGTATTACTTCATAACGATAATAGAGACTCGTGCTGTGAAAGGCAGTAACAGCTAACCCCTTTGCAGTCACAGTTACTGGGACATGATGCAAGCAGCCCACATTCTTTACCTAAATCCAGACTTTCTGTAGAAGCAGAGTAATCGACTTATCCGAGTCGCGTCATCACATTAACGGATATATATATATATATATAACCTATATATACTGTATAACCTCTCAACTTATTTCAATGGCTGCGCTTTAATAATATCTGAAGTAACTGTACGGCGCGACTGTTTCGTACTATCTGCAGTTGCTCGTTACGGTAATGTTTAGTGTTTTGTTGTATACATATTGCATTCTAAGAGACTGATTTCAGTTGATAACGATCGTTGTAATACGGAGATTTGAATTTATTTGTTTCATTAGTAGCGAAAGTTTAAAGAATTTAAGTATTATTGAAGTTGATTACAACGTTTTTATGAGGTTCCTTCATTATTAAAGACGCTTAAATTACCTGAACAAAATAAGACAAAAGTCGTGAAGTTTTTTACAGCAGTTAAATTTTATGTAGAATTAGGAAGATAATTCAAGTCAATTAGGACGTAGAACTTTGAAGTCAATTCTTCTTCTTTTTCTTCTTCTCGTCTTCAAAGATTGGGTTTTATAAACCTGTTCCAGCAGCCATCTCATCCTTGGACGACCCACGTCTCTTCTACCAAAGGCTTTATAGTTCAGTGCCACTTTCGGCAATCGATCCTGTGTCATCCTTTGCACGTGGTCCCACCATTGTCTTCCGTAAATTGAAATAATTTCATTTATGTTTTTTACTTTGAGTTCTGCTTTGATATCTTCATTCCTTATTCTATCTTGCAATGCATAATTTAAAGTCGAAGAAACTGCATTTCAGCACTCTGAATCTTGCCGCTTAACTTTTTTGTAATGACCCACGCCTCAGTTGCATAAATCAACGTGGGTATTCCAATTGTTGTATAAATTTAATCCTTGTGGTGTACCTTGTTTTATTTGTAAGATTTCTATGAATCGTACCAGAAATATTCCTAAATTCATTTATCGTCTCTCTTATATCATATTCAGATTTATAGCTTACTGCACATTCGAGATATTTAAAACGGGTCACTTGTTCTAAAGTGCTGTTGTTTATAACTATCTTAGTTGTCACTGAATAATTACCTTTAAAGGCCATGGGTTTGGTCTTTCTTACTGAAATTGCAGTACTCTTTTGCCACTTCTTTTAATGGAAACACAGCTCTTTGTAAATCATCCTCATTTTCTTGAATAAGAACTATGTCATCCGCATATAGCAGGGAACCCATTCAAATTGATTTATTAAGCTGTATTCCTGAAGTCACTCTGGATTCCCATGCTCTCAACATGTCGTGAATATATACATTAAACAAGTTTGGGGAAACACAGCATCCCTGCCTAACTCCGTTGTATCTGGGAATGTCACCTGAGAGCTTACCATTCAGATTCAGGGCTACAGATGTACTTTTATAAAGGATCTTAACTGAATTTATTAAATGTTCTGGATAGCATTTTCTATCCATAATATTCCATAAATTTTGACGGTCTACATTATCAAATGTTTCTTCCAGATCAACAAAAGCAATATGCGTTTCCTGGTTATACTCCCGCCTTTTCTCTATTATCTGTCGTAATACAAACAATGCATCCACAGTCGACCGACCCTTTCTAAAACCCACTTGCTCTTTAAGAAGTAATGCATCTATAAAGACTCTTAATCTCTGATTGAGAATTCTTGTATATATTTTGTACGTTGAGTCCAGCTATTCCCCTTTGAAATTATTTGCACTCTTATGTCTCCTTTTTTATCTAACGAAATTACTTGTTCCCGCCTACATTCTTTTAGAATTTTGTTTTCCATCCAAATCTTATTTAGAAAATGTAGAATTCGTAAATGCAATAATGTAGCCCCGTACTTTATTAACTCAGAATTTATTTCGTTAACTCCTGGCGCCTTTATACTTTTTATTCCATTCATTGCTTATTTGAGTTATTTTACAGTTAACTTATCTAGACCTTTCCATTCAGCTTACTTATATATTCCCCATCATTTTCTATTACACTGTCAAAATATAACTTTCTATAATGGTTTGTCTATTCATTTTCCTCCATCAAATTAATACGGATACTTCTATTTCAGAGCTATTAAATTTTTTCATCATTTCATATGCCATAGACTCTCTACCATGTAAATCGTGTTCCATAGTGGCTATGAAGCGTTCCCGTGAGTCTTGATGAGCTCGTTTAATAATTCTTTTTGTTTCACTTCTTATTATCTGGTATGCTTCTCTTTACTCTTCTGTTCGATGTGATATATATCTTCTAAAACTATCATTTTTCCTCTTTACCGCAGTATCTACTTCTTCTTTCTAAAGATCCGTCCTTCGTCTATACTTCTTTCTGCAGCTTACTGCTTCCTTAGCTGCTTCTATTATTATTTTCTTTATATTATTTCATTTCACCACTATGTCTTTACTAGTAGGTACTACCGCAATGCACTGATTTATTTTGTTCTGACAACGATTTCTGGTACTTTCATCCTCCAATCAATAAAATTTAAAGACTAGTTAATTATTTTGTTGTTGTTGACCAAAATTATTTTGTTTTTTCCATCGCTTATGTAACTGTACTTTTGACGTCAAAAGACAATGATGTGAAAAAATGTCACACCCTCTCCAAGCTCTTGTATCTTCAACTTGCGATCTAGCTTCTTGTCACAAGTTATTATAATCTATACTTGATTTAGTACCTCTCGCCGGCCAGGTACATTTATGTATGTCCTTTTTCCTAAAAATCCATTAGTTATCTTTAGATCAGTGTATGTCATAAATTCCCACACACAAACACATTCAATCACTTAATTCATATTTTTATGTATTCCAATTATTTCTCTATTGTCCATATACAGGTCTCAATGATGACAAATAAATTATGTCCAAACATTCACAAAAATTCTGTAAAAATTGTGTGTATACGTTTGACCGATCCTCCCCAAAATTACATCGTTAAACATTTATTGACGTTTAACATTAACATTATTAACATTTAAACACTATTAGTTTAACGATTCAGATAATAACGTCTTAGTAGTTTGTACCGTGAAAGTCTTACGTACAATGAATTTTAACTATGGATGACCAACTTTCTAGATCTTGGTTTTTAACAAAATGTTAGTTTACACAACACTCGGTGCTCGCAGAGGACGAATAAATCACTTTTTCCGTTTTATGTGACATTTTCTGAAATACAGTCGTCTAAAATTGATTTAGATATATTGATATCTTCTGTTTAATCACATCAAATACGGCCTTCCTTTACGTTCCTTTAAAGCCTCTCTTTACTAAGTAACGGTCACTTGTGTGTTCCAATTCTTACTTGGTTGCCTCTTTTACTTCTGTGTAGTGGACTCTATTCGATAATTCTACACTCTCTGTACATGACCATTCTACCTCAATCCTTTCCACTAAATGGTTTTAAGAATAACTTCTTATTTATGAATTCTTTATTCTGTCAATTATCAACAACTGGTAGCACCTAGGCTAGTAGCTCACTTCCATAGATTGTACCTTAGTTGCACCTTTTCTATTATTCTTCGTATTGTTTAAATACACCAACAGTTTATTTTTAAAATAACATAGAAAAAACAATAAAATTTCAAGAAGAAATTGGAGGATTAGAAATTAATTTCCTGGATATCAATATAAAAATTGAAGATAACAAACTCAAATTCGATATATATAGGAAAGAAACATACTCTGATTTAATAATTCCACAAGAATCATATCATCCAGTCAATTATAAAATGGCAGCATTAAATTCATTTTGCTATAGAGCTATAAATTATCTAGAAAATGAAGAACTCAAACAAAAAGAATTAAAGAAAACACAACAAATAGCAAAAGATAATAATTACAACCCTAAAATAATTAATAGAATAGTTAAGAAAATAGAGGAAAGTAAAGAAATAGAAAATAACAAAAAAGAAAAACAAATGAAGAAAAGAAATATAAAGGAGCAATAACATACATAGGATATCAAACAAAAATGTTACAAAAATGTTTCGAAAAATATGAAATACAGATAGGAATAAAGAAAACGAAAAATATATTCGAATATATAAAAAATGATAAAACAGAAGAAATTCCATTAACAGAAAAAGCGGCGTATACAAATTAAAATGTGGGGAATGTAGTAAGATATATCTGGGCGAAACTGGAAGAAAATTTAAAATTAGAATGAATGAACACGCAAAAGGAGAAGGGGTTAGAGTAACGAACTCACTATATGCAAGACATTTCAACGAATCAGGCCATAAATTCATAAATCCCAATGAAAATATGGAAATAAGCAAAATAGGAAACAATCCGCAAAAAAGAAAATTAATAGAAGAACTAGAAATATTTAAAGTTAAAAAAGAAGATAAAAATAAATTAATGAATATAAAAGTGGATTTTACAAATGAAGAAATGTTTTATTATATATTAAACAATAAACAAAAATAAATTAAAATAATAAGAATAACACACTAAAAAATGACGAATGTAAAAGGTTACAAAAAAATTATAAGTCAAGAATGAAGAAATTAACGGGAGATTCTTAAAACAATTTGATGGACGTTAGAAAAAGCCTAACGGAAAAAGGTAGATAAAGTTCCCGTGAAGAGCGGTAGCAGCTAGAACCAATAGGAGGGGCGATGACATAAGGGGAGGGGCCTAAAGTATAAAAGCCTACAACGTACAGTTGATAGACTTGTTTAAGACCTGAAGATGTCAGTAATGACGAAAAGCTTAGTCGAACAACAACAAAAATTATAGCAGTTAGCAAATTCATAAAAGAAATAGTTTTCTATTATTATTTGGTGTTCTGCCCTAAGACAGGTTTTCAAATGATAAGAGCTATCCAAGCTGTCGTATCGCATGCCAGACTTTTCGTTTCTTCGTAACACACTCTGATGTTAATGATATGCATTAACTTCATTCTTCTACGCTCTTTTTACTTTTTTCTCCTTCTATGACACAATCCATGGCAGTTGTAAGCAAGCTGTCTCTTCTTAAACAATGACCTAACCAATTGCGTTTTCTATTTTCTTTTGCTTTCAAGATTCTTCTCTCTTCCCCTATTCTTCTTAAAACTTTATCATTCTTTATATTATCCTTTTTCCTTTTCTATTTAGTACCAATAATTCAGCATCGTATTTTTCAATTCTTTTTAAAATGGTTCTGTAGAAACTTACTTTGTTGTTCCGAGAGATATTGTTAATGCAATCAAAGTTCCTTAAACTTTCACGGCCGGCGTCATGATTCTAAAACTTATTTCCGGCTTGTAAGGCGGTGGGGGAGACCACAACCTTACAGCCGGACCGTAGTTTCTACAATTGTTATTGCAGATTATCCCATTTAATTGATGGCTTCCTTGATTGGCTCTACTAGCGGTTTCCTTCGTACTGCGACTGCGACCAACATTTGTTATCTATACAGCAAAATGTTTAAACAGTCTTTATATTTTTTAGTCTCAATTTCTAGAAGCGTTACGATTTCCCTGAGTTTCCTGCTACTAAGAATTTTGTCTTAGATTCATTTATTACGGATCAAAGGCTGCACAAGAAGAAATTTAGGAAGAAATGAAGACGTGCGAAATGAACTAAATGTATATGCAAAAAATGAAAAAAATAACTGAATATAAAGAAAGATGGAAACACCACGTACACAGAATGGGAAATGGGAGAATACCCAAAAAAATACTTAACTACAACCCAAGAGGGAAAAGAGGTATAGGAAGACCACGAAAACGGTGGTCGTAAGTTTGTGAGGACGGAACAGGCAAATGCCTAATCCGTGTAGTGCAGAAGAAGAAGAAGAAGAAGAAAATGCATTTATTGTCAGAGAAGAGTTCTTACATTATTCGTAGAATGCAGTGTACAGTATATAACTTACTTTCATATGTATTCTCCAAATTCTATGCTCCAAGAGTAACAGAATTTTTACTCACCAAATTTTATCTCAGTAACTATACCGTTACAATAAAATGTGTTACATTATTTTTATTTTGAATTTTATTATTTTGAAAACTGTCTTGCAAACTCTATTTGGTATTGAGTTCTTTGCTGTGATAAAATTATGTATATGTATTTAAAAAACGTAATAAATACAAAAATACATAATTGTCTAAAAATATCTGGTTCTATTAATAATACATAAATCTTGAATGTTTACTGATAAATTAAATAATGTCTAGAAGTTCACTACAGAAATTTATTTAATTCTTGGTATTCTGAAAAAATATGATTGCATTTAAATCCTTAAATTTGTAGTAACAGTCAATGAATTTTTCCAGTGAAGGGTTTGTGAGGATCGGTCATAAAATATAACTCAAATTTTAACTTATTTGTGTTGACGTTTCGACAATGTTTCTTGTCGTCATCAGTACAACTTTTGCTGACGCCAAACACACAACTGTGAACACACTACATTTGTGTGTTTGGCGTCAGCAACAATTGTACTGATGGTGACAATAAACACTGTCGAAACATCGACACAAATCATTTAAAATTTGTGTAATATTTTTTGACCGATCCTCACAAACCCTGCACCGGAAAACTTATTGCATTTAGCTTCAATAAACTATTTATGTTTCAAATTTTTTTCCAATTATATTATAGCATGTGTCCTGGTTGCTACCTAGGCCTAATATCATTACAACATTCACTTATTTTAAAGAGAACCACTGTGACAATTATATCATAGTATCATTACGCTAGACGTCGGGGTAGCTCGTCGGAACGAAACTCCCTTTGCAAAACGTTTCATGCCACATATCGTGCTGTGTGTGTGTGTGTGTGTGTGTGTGATTTTCGAATTCCTCTCTCCCAATATTGGGGCGATAACTGTGCTTTAGTACGGGCAGAGGACCCAACAGGTCATGTGTATATTGTGGTTAGCAGATCAGAAAATCACGGATCGTGATTTAGTAACAGTTGAATAAATAATCGTGCTTCATTGGATCATCAATAAAAACTTTGATTACTTTAATTAATTAGTTTAATTATCACTAATAAACTAAGAAACCCGTATACAACAATTTCCTCAAATCATACAATTATCCAGTATAAATTATGGCAACACGTATTGAAAGTCAAATATTACGCACATCACACGTCCGTACACAAATAGTTAACAATTAAGACTTTACTCAAAATATCGCTATAAAATAAACGCGATATGAATCGCGGATTCTCAATAGGCTGGCCGATATCAAAACTTTTCTGTTTTATCATCACCATCACCACCATCATCATCATCATCATCATCATCATCATCATCCTCACAACACGGCATAGGCAAGGTGCTGCCTGTTCCGCCTTCAAAGATCCTCCAGCCATCTCTTCCTGAAGCTACTTACACACCTGTGTGTTATAGCTTTGTGTTTCCAGACTTGCTTCTCCGGTCTGGAATCTGACATTCTTTCTACGTGTTCTTTGCACCGTGATTTTTAATCTTTTAGTTTTTAATTCAAGTTAAAACTTGTAATTCTTCTCTTCTGGTCTCATTTTTTATACGGTCAAGTATAAAACACCTCCTAACTCCTTTTCAGAACGCCATTTTTGAGAGCTGTGTTTTACTGACTTGTTTTTAGTGTTGTCGAACCTTCACACCCACAGGACAGTACAGACACTGGCATAAAATTGTAAAACTTTAATTTTGTATCTCGACGTACCTTGTTTACATTGCTGTTTATAAATACT
Source organism: Magicicada septendecula (assembly GCA_034769895.1). Taxonomy (NCBI): domain Eukaryota; kingdom Metazoa; phylum Arthropoda; class Insecta; order Hemiptera; family Cicadidae; genus Magicicada; species Magicicada septendecula. Next base: position 375,635,433 of record CM068375.1, on the reverse strand, counting down.
CAGCCAAAGTAATCTGAATTACATAAGACCTCACGAGATGGTTAAAGTAGTTTACAGGTGACTATAAACTAGTCCCGTAGTTGAAGCGCCGGGAGAAACCGGTAGAACGATGCAAACTGCGATCCCTGGCGTTGGTATGAGGTATCTACATGAATACTACGCAAGTTTCCTATTCCGTAAGAATACTTGTTGACTGGTTGATATTTAATTAAAGACACTTTCGTGAAACTGCATATTGTTATAACCTCTAGTCTGTGCGGTGGCGGAGTTTGTAAACTCTGTTTCGTGAGCGCGCTTCACATTCGTGTTGTGCAAGTCAACATTTTCATTATAGTTGTTAACATGAAAATTCGCATTTGCATATTTAGTTAATGGGTTCGTGCCAGGTATTATTTTTCATTTATTTCTATTTCAACTACATCTACACTTGTTTCCATTTTATACTGTATAGTATTTAATAATAATAATAAATACACAACAATCTTCAATAACCAGAAAGAAAGGACAATACACGCACTTTCCACGTAGGATTAAGTAAGTGTAGTATAAACTCCCCGCATTAAGTGGGTAGAATCCAGCGCATGCGCAGTTCAAAATGTCGCAAGCTGTTTTGTTGCGAGACATAAATCAGAGGAGCTTCGTCTTTAGTCGAAAGGGGCCTCGCGTCGCCTCCAGACAATGCCACACCCAGTGTGTGGCGCATCGTATCGCAAAGCATCGCGAACGAATCTACTGTCTTTAGGATCTATAAAGCGCCCCAGTAGTCAACAATTAATACGTTACACAAAATATCGCTATGAAATAAACGCGCACTGAATCACAGACTCACAACAGCACGGCCGCTTTCAAAACATTGCTGATTATACTCAGCTAAAGTCATCTGAATGACGTGAGACGCCACAAGATGGTTAAAGTAGTTTCCAGGTGAGTGTAAATTAGTCACGTAGTTCAAGCGCTGCCGGAAACCTTTAGAAGGTACCAAACCTACGTGACTACTACGCCAATTTCCTATTCCGTAAGAATACTTGTTGACTGGTTGATATATAATTAATTAACTAAACAAACAAGAAACAGACAAAGAAAGAAATTTAATATACCAAATTGCTTATGAAAATGGATACAATAAATATACTGTAAACAAAATAGAAAATAAAATAAAATATAATATAAAAACTGAACAATTAAGAATTAATCAAAGTGAACAACAAATAAATAATGACAACAATAAAAAAATGGGCCACATTCACATACATAAATAATCACATACAAATAGTATACAAAACTAACAAAAATAATTTACAAAAACTAACTAACCCACACAACAAACATAATACAACAACCAATGGTATATACAAAATTGAATGCGAAGATTGCAATAAATGTTACATAGGACAAACAAAAAACAACTGAAAAACGCTATTTTGAACATCTAAGCGCATACAAAAAACCAGAAATATGTATATCTATTTTGGCCACACGTGCAATAAACACTGGACATGAAGTCCCAGACATAACCAACGTGACAATAATAAAACACATACCACACAAAGTCACCATAATGAACATTTGAGAACATTTACAAATATACAAACATAAAACAAAAAACAAACTAATACCTGAACAAATGCAAATCAATACAAGACATGACACAATTTTCAAAGCACTCAACATCGAAAATACACAAAATACACAACAGTCGCACACAATAATACCAATTTAAAGTGCCAAAGGCCAACAGGAAACCACAACAATAACCAACCATCACACAACTACTTAACAAGATTCAAAATTAGGAAGGCTGAGGATGGGAACAAAAAGCGTCACGAAACATGTTCCAAATAAGGAAAAAATACATCTTGAGGTAGACATTATAAATATTAAATAAATGAATTAAAGGCACTTTCGTGGAACTGCATATTTTTATTCGCTTTAGTCTGTGCGGTGGCGGTGTTTGTAAACTCTGTTTCGTGAGCGCTGCACTTTCGTGGTGTGTAAGTCAACATTTTCAACACAGTTGTTAGCATTAAAACTTGCATTCACAGCAGACGGCTTAATTTTCTCTTACAATGTTTTATTTCAAAGTTACATTCTCTTTCTTTTGGTGTGTTCAAAAGCCTCTTGACAGCGCCAAACTTTTCCGTCTACAGACACGTAGTTTGTGAAAACGTAGTTGCTGATCGCGACTAATTTGTTATTAAATTTCATTCTCCACTTCATCAACTACGTGCGTTATTTCATCAGGGTGATTCAGTTTTAGGGCCATGGCGCACACAGCCGTTTTGACCGAGGCGTTTAACGAGTCGGTTCTTTAAGAGTGATGTCACACACAGCTGTAGACCGAGGCGTTTATCGAGTCGGTTTAGCAGACACATCTCATTTCGTTCGCGTCGTGCCTCGTGGAAGGAAGTGAAAAAAATGAGTGATGCTGAATAAATAGCTCTGTTAGCATTATTATATTATCGTTGGATAAGAAAGAGGAAACAACGACGAATGTGGGTGCATCCAATTGTGGACAGTAGACCAGAGAAAGGTCATTTTTATAATTTGTTCTCTGAACTAAGGGAAGATGAAGAGAAATTTTTTAACTTCACTCGGATGTCAACAGCTACTTTTGACGCATTGCTCATGAGTATAAGAGAAAAAATAACTAAAAAAGACACTCGTATGAGAAAATGCATACCACCAGAAGAGAACCTCGTCATAACTCTCAGGTACGTACTGTATATAATTATATATTTCATATAGTTTTAATTTTTTTTAAGTATTTCTATTTTTTTAATTTTTTTTCATATAGATTTAATTTTTTTGAAGTGGTTACAAAAATATTCAGAAAGGAAAAAATGGGAAGAAAATATTATTCAACACAGAAAAATATTACGGTGCATTATTAGAATTACAGTTTGTTTTACAGTTATTATAATTAGAATAAGAAATTTAATTGAATTTAGTAATTAGATTCTTCTGAATTATAATTTGATATTATTGATGCAATTGTGTGTGCTGGTGAAGTTGCGGCGTATTGTCGTTCTTGTTGAGGAGAGTTGTTATACTCCTCCATCTGTTGCGATTGTTGGACACGCTATTGCTGCAATTGTGGTTGTTTACTGACCGTATACTGTTGTGGCTGATATGAACGATGCGGCCTTTCGTATTGATGTTGATGTGGTAAGTAAGCAGGTCCGTGTTGTATTGGCAATAAGAATGTTGAGTGTTGATTTTCCTGAAGAGCGTAACCTTCGTACTTACTGAGGACTTGCATTACCTCAAGTCTACAATTTGAATTCATTCTCTTAGGCAGTGACGCAAGAGTCGGTAGCAGTGATAGCAGAAAGTGCCGGTTGTCATCATCTGGTTGCGTGTTAGCTCTTTTATCAATTCTGTCTAACGAATGTATAATTCTTTTTTCTACAGGATGTAATCGTTTTTTACCAATTCCAGTTTGAACAGGGCTTGAAATGGTGGACGTTGAAGGCCCATCATCATTCAATTGTTCCTCATCCGGTGGTTGTAGTGAATTGGTCGTTTGTTTCGGTTCCACAGTATCTCTCAGAAACTCCAGCTGTTGTGCGTTTATGTAAGGCGCTTTCCTAGAAGCTCTGTCCCCAGACTTCCCTTTTCTTAGTTGTATGTCCCTTGTAAAATTATCTCTGATATGTTTCCACTTTTTATGCAGTACAACTCCTGTAAATAAAAAATATTTCAAATTGCAAATATTTTTTAAAAAAAAATTTATAGTCAAGTTGAATTAAAGAAGAAGCCATTAACAGTCGAAATTAAACGTCAAACATTTTTTGTAAAATCGTAGGGGTCTTAGCCCTTCTTGTACTAAAAAAGTGGGTTGCAGTTTGTAAGTCGTACTTTCTTTATTTCAGGTACCTGGCAACCGGGTGTTCTTTGACTGATTTACGTTACAACTTTCGCATAGGAAGAACTACTGCTGGTGTTATTGTAAAAGATGTATGTAATGCAATATGGCTCTGTCTAGTTGATGCTACTATGCCTCAATTTTCCACAGACAGATGGGTTGAGATTGCAAAAGGATTTGAAAAATATGCACACTTCCCAAATTGTATTGGCGCCATAGATGGCAAGCACATAAGAACTAAACAGCTGCCTAATAGCGGTTCAACGTTTTACAATTTTAAGAACTATTTCTCAACGGTATTATTTGTAATGTGCGATGCCAATTACTGTTTCACTTACATCGAAGTTGGATCATATGGAAAATCAAGTGATTCTGGAATATTCAAAAAGTCAAAACTTTTCGAAAAGATGTGTGACGGTTCTTTACAAATTCCTGTACCACGCTCGTTTGAAAATTTAACTGGAAACTTTCCATATGTAATGGTAGGTGATGAAGCCTTTCCATTGTCAGAAAACTTGCTTACGCCTTACGGAGGAAAGATCTTGTCCCCTGTTAAAGAAAAGTTTAATAAGCGTTTATCGACTGCACGAAGATATATTGAGAGTTCTTTTGGAATTTTAACAAACAAATGGCGCATATTTCACCGACCCATAGATGCTGATATAAGTATGATTGAAAGTATTATCAGAGCCACCTGTGTTTTACATAACTACGTAAGGACAAGAGATGGAATAAGATATCATAATGATGACACAGAACAACATAATTTGCAAAGTGTATTAGCAGACACGAGACATAGAGGAAATTCAAAAGCACTATCTGCAAGAGATACATTTGCTCTGTACTTTAACAACAATTCAATAAATAACTAATCTACTTCTATTATTGTTCATTATTCGATTAAAAATAAATGTCCTTCACTTACCTAACTCCTTTCTCTCCTTTTCTGTCATATCCTCTTTGGCATAAACATCTGTTATCTCCTCCCAGCACAATTTTCTTTTTACTCTGTCACTGTAGTCAGATAATTTCATGTCCCACAGAGCCGGTCGCATGTGTACTTCATTAATTAATTGTTCTACATTAATTTTATCCATTCTTTAGTTTTCAATATTTTTAAATAATATATGTTAATATGTTTAAATATCAATATGTTTGATTAATAATAATGTTAAAATAAATTTTATTTAATATTTATATCACTTATATAATATTACATATAATTATATGCAACTTCGGTAATTATTGTCGATCCGGACTATGCTCAAATTGCGGTGAAATATTTCTTTTCCTATTCTTTTATACTATATAAGCACGAAAAAAATTATTTTAAACGGTGCTCGAACCTATTTACGGAGAAAAAAAATTAAATAATTACTCGCATAAGAACGCATGCAATAGCCGGTGAACGCCATTTTCAGACTGTGAATGTGTACACCGGTACAGGACGACGCGTGACGTCACCGTTTGTACATCAGCTGTCGCTGCAAATTGGCCTTTGGGATGAATATAATTCTTGCAAAAATGAAGGCGAACCATTTTCCAAACATTTACAAGCGAGTTGGATGAAAAGCGAGTTGAGCCGATGCCTGCCGGTTAGGTTCGGATAGGCGGCCCGAAGGGCCGCGGGATATAGTTCATTGTTCCAGATAATTCTTGCAAAAATTAAGGCGTACCATTTTCCAAACATTTACAAGCGAGTTGGATGAAAAGCGAGTTGAGCCGATGCCTGCCGGTTAGGTTCGGATAGGCGGCCCGAAGGGCCGCGGGATATAGTTCATTGTTCCAGATAATTCTTGCAAAAATTAAGGCGAACCGCAAAAATTGGACTGTATATAAGGCGAACCGCAAAAATGCCAATACGGACAAATGCCAAACGCCAATTACCAGAGGCTGATGTAATGCTGACTTATCATTGGTAGTTGGAAAAAATCAACGGCTGGGTTCAAAATTTTGTAATCTCGCCTTTGTAATTGGTTAAGACAAAACAGCGGTTTCACCGTTGAGAATAAACGCGCGAATTTCACCATAAGTTGCATATTGCATAGTGTGTACTGTCGCCGCGTTAGGTAGTCTGGTGCGTGAATGTTATTATTGGTATTCAGTGCTTTAGTTTGTGTTTGTGTGGTGTTATTAATTATGGTTTAATTATTTCTGTTGTTTAGGGTTATTTACTATTAATAACGTTTGTAATATTGAGCCGATTACTTTAGAAATTTATGAAGTACAGCGCTGGGTACTCCGCGTAATGTGATTTGGTATACCTGTGATTTTCAGTCCTTTAGTTTGTGTAACATTTTAATACACAATGGCCTGCTACATTAAGGTAAGATTTTCATCTTTTCATAATTGGATGGATTACATGTGTGTGTGTGTGTGCGTGTGTGTGTTGTGTGTGCGCGCGCGCGTGTGTGTGTGTGTGTGTGTGTGTGTGTGTGTGTGTGTGTGTGTGTGTGAAATATTCAAATTGCCGTGAAATATTTCTTTTTCTATTCTTCTATACTATATAAACACGAGAAAAATAATTTTAAACGGTGGTCGAACCTATTTACGAAGACAAAAAATTAAATAATTTCTCCCATAAGGCGCCAAAAAACGCTACGTTATTTGCCGCGTAAACTTAGGAAGTACAGCGCTCAGTACTCTCCGCAATGACGTCATAACTCATTCGCTGTGTAACTGTGCGCCGTTTCTGAGATAACATGGCGGTAATTCACTTTACATGCGCGCTTATGGGAGTAATTATTTAATTTTTTTTCTCCGTACATAGGTTCGACCACCGTTTAAAATAATTTTTTTCGTGCTTATATAGTATAGAAGAATAGGAAAAGAAATATTTCACCGCAATTTGAGCATAGTCCGGATCGCGAATAATTACCGCAACTTCAATAAAATGTAACTATACAGTTGAAAAACTGGAGAATAAAAAGTAAAAACAAACAAACCGCTCTACAAAAGGCTGTGTCTGCCTAGACACATATACACAACATGCAAACAGCAACCGCGTGAAGTACTGACAACCGACACGGTTGATGCTCGAGATGACATACGACTCTGTTTTGAAACCGGCAGGCGGCGCTCACCGCTGTGTGTGTCTTGGTAATAACAAACAGCTGAACGACGTACCGACTCGCTACACGTCTCGTTAAACGCCTCGGTCAAAACGGTTGTGTGTGCCATGGCCCTTAGGTTACAATTTAAGTTGGCAATTGGGCTACTGTTTTCTTGTGAAAGATAAACATATGATATTTTAAATTTGTCATTGTTAAGTATTGTCATTTGTTGTTATGGAACGGTATTCGACTCAAAGACGTATTTTATTTGTTAAAACCTATTTTTGAAGTGGAGAAAATTTAACTAACAAGATTCGCGCACTGCGAAATGACTCCGGTAACCATAACCGTCCACCTCGTGCCGCGGTTAAAAAATTAATAAAAAAATTTAATAGAACCGGGTCAATGTTGGATGTGCAAAGACCAGTACGTCCTCGTAGTGGCCAGTCACTCACAAATATTGCCGCAGTGAGTGCCAGTGTCCATGACAATCCGTCGATCTCCATTCGCCATTCTTCCCAGCAGTTGGACTTTTCATACAGCACCACGTAGCGCATTTTAATTAAAGATTTGCATTTGGATGCCTACAAGATCTAATTGACCCAGGAATTGAACCCAACACATCATAGACAGCGTCGTGACTTCGTTGATTGTGTGTTAAGAGAACCACCAAGTTGATGGCGATTTTGCGAAGAAAATCATATTCACCGATGAAGATAATTTTCGACTGAACGGATATGTAAACAAGGAAAATTGCTGTATTTGGAGACTTAAAAATCCACGAGCCATTCTCGAACAACCAATGCATTCACAAAAAGTCACTGTTTGTGCGGATTTTGGGTCGGCGGCATGATTGGGCCGTACCTTTTTGTATTGCCCGTGGTGATGCAGTAACAGTCAATGGTGAACGTTATCGGGAGGTGATAACAAGTTATTTTTGCCACCAATTGGATGATATTGATGTCGAAGACATGTGGTTACAACAAGACGGTGCCACTTGCCACACAGCGCGAGAAACAAGAGAGTTTTTGCACGCAAAATTCCCCGGCTGCGTCATTTCTCGTTTCGGCGATCAACATTGGCCACCAAGATCGTCTGATCTCACGCCGTTGGATTATTTTCTTTAGGTTATTTGAAGCAGAAGATGTTGCCAATGATCCCAAAATGATTCCAGAGCTAAAGGACGAGATTCGCCATGTTATTCATAAACTGCCGCAGGAGTTATGCCGGAAAATGATGGAAAATTTTATCGAAAGGTCGGAAGGCTGCAGGGCCGCTCGTGGCAGTCATTTGGCCGATATCGTTTATCATGTTTAATGTCAATGTCTAAACAATATATCGAAATAAATACATTAAGAGTTTATTAAAAACCAATGTGTTTTATTTCACATTAAAATTGTAACCACTAATTGAATCACCACATATTAACATCAGAATCCTGGCGTGTAACTTTGTCACTTCATTTCTATATATTTCATCAATAAGAAACTAAAGCTCTGTCTGTTAAAGCAGGTTGAAGGCGACCAACGGTGAATAGGTGCCCCCCTACTGAGGCATATACAGTGACGGCCTCCTACGAGCGATATTTTATAATCTGATCATAAAGCATATGCTTTGAAACGCGTCACCTATATATAAAAATATTGCACCAGGCGGATTGAAAAAGGTTATTTTGTCTATTCATACAAGTGACTTAGATACCGTTGTAAACATCCACGTTATTAATGTTTCCATTTATCATATCCAAGACCCTGAGCCCAGTGTGTGTTGAGTAAAGCGTTACTGGCTGCGTATGATTGGTCGGTTGAAAGAGTAAACATTTTTGTCACAACTAGGATTGACACTGGAAAGCTTCAATTTATAAAATGCTTTCATGCTATCGTACACCATCCTGTTTTCAGAAAATACTGAAAATTTATTAAAATTTAGAAAGAAGCAGTTTTTACAAAGTCATAGGCTACTAAATATAGGTAAACATATTCTAAGAATAATGTATGTCTAATGAAACTAACCGTTCCAGATAGCTTATGTTATTTGCAGATCTAATCAACACAACTTATTTTGTTATGTGGATTAATATTTTTCTTTTATTTCAGAACAAAGAAGGCCAACTAATCGCTCTGCAAGCAATTTCCGTGGTTATCAAAGAAAAATGTTTTTCCAACTTTAGAAACAGTTGACGATTTTAGATAGGCCTAAATAATAGTGATCGTCAAAGTCCTTACAATGAATAGCAACCGATATAATTACGGTTAATATCAAAATTCCTTGGTCACTGTGTAAGTGATAGCAAAGTAAAATCCTCTTTCCCTTTACCTTTTTCTCTTTTCCTATATCTCTCTCTCTTTCTTTCTCTCTCTCTTTCTTTCTCTCTCTCTTTCCATGCATTGTTACCTTCCAGTCTGTCTGTCTCTCGCTTAGTCTCTCTCTCTCTCTCTCTCTCTCTCTGATCAGTTGCCACCCTAGATCTCAATATACGCGTTCTCTCTCTCATTATTTACATTTCTCACTCATTTGTTAATTTGTTGATCCATTCTATTTTTTATCACTTCCTATTTTGACATACTTCAAATGCAGTATTAATGTAAATATTACATAAGTATTACATGAAGTATTACTGTATTACTGCATTAGACTGAACTCCAAGTGTCTGATGGAGGGGATAAATTATGCGTGATTGGTGTGTGTGTGTGTGTGTGTGTGTGTGTGTGTGTGTGTGTGTGTGTGTGTGTGTGTGTGTGTCTGTGTTGGTATTGTTTGTTTGTCAAGGCCAATGATTCATCAGCCCTGTTCACAGTGAAAACTGGCATCCATCACAAAGGCACACTACCAGTTTGTAATATTATTGCAGTCCGCTTTTTACCGTAACGGTAGTAAGTGCGTTTAAAGACTACGTATTATTGGCATTGTGTTTACAACTTAGTCCTTTTTAAGTAGTTGTGTTATAGTAACATTAAAAATACGAATTTGTGAACTATCGTGTAGGATTAATGTACTTTTAGTTATTTTCAGTTAGTGAGTGAATTATCCTGTTATTTGTTTATTTGTAACTGTCTGTTCATAATGTCTCTTCAAGGATCATCGAAACAAAGAAAAAAAAAGTTTCGTTGTTCATAGAGAAGGTCGCGATATATTTAGTAATATAGTTGCAAAATATGATGAAGAAAAACGACAAAATTCGCTGACATACCCACTTAATCAAGCAACAAAACGAGTTACGTATTACTGTGATAAATCGGAAAGCTTCATTAAATACTTGAGGAAGCAAAGGAAATGCAGTCCAGATGGTTAACTCTCCACACCGGGGAAAAACGTAAAACATGTGAGAAAAGGAATCTTTTTCTTGATGATTTCGATAAATGTGTAGTAAGAAATATTGTTCAAGATTGTTATGAAAATCAAAACGTTGTGCCTACTATTAAAAATTTCTAACTCTCGTGAAAGAAAGAATCCATTTTCCATGGGGCGCTAAATCATTAAGGCGAATGCTTAAAAGCGTGGGATTCAAATAGAAGAAATGTAGAAGTAAAAGAAAAGTGTTAATTGAAAAACCAGAAATTGTAATGATGCGTTACAAGTACCTTGTGCAAATTAAAAGCTTTCGGGAATCTGAGACAAAACTTATTTTTTTTAGATGAAACATGGGTTGACAGTAATATAACTGGAGATAGATGTTGGCAGTCAAATGAGGTTTCTGGTGTGTTACAGAATTACAGTGCGGGTAACAGATTAGTGATTTTACATGCGGTAAGTAAAAATGGCTTTATTCCAGGTGCTGAACCTTTGTACAACCTTGGAAGTGTTAGTGGTGAGTATCATGGGCAGATGAACTATGAAAATTTTAAAAAATGGGTTGAGAATAAGTTGTTGCCAAATATTCCGCAGGAATTAGCAATAGTTATGGACAATGCGCCGTATCATTCTCTTTTAGCTGAAAAGATCCGACAAAGTAGTCTACGAAACTCAATAAGATACAATTTCTGAGAAATAAGGTTATTAATTGCGATGAAAGTATGAGAAAGGAACGTCTTTTTCAAATTATAGAACTCCATCGGCCCAGAGAAAAGCAGTACAAGATTGACCAATTTTTATCAAGCAAGCGTCACACTGTTGTACGGCTTCCTCCCTATATCTGCGACCTCAATCCTATTTAACTTGCCTGGGCAAAAGTTAAAAACTACATACGAAATTGGAACAGTCATGGATGTCTTAATTTTACGGAATTGACTGATATAACTGAAGAAGCAATAAGGTCGGTAACTGAAAGTGACTGGGTAGGGTACTGCAAGAACTTTGGGGAGGTAGAGGACTACTACTGGGAAAGTGATGGGATAGTGTCAGACGTTACTGACAAGATTATTATCATATCAGGTTCGAATGATGATAATATCAGCAGTGACAGTGGTGACAACATAGACAGCAGTGACAGTGACTCTGATCGCAGTTTCAATACAGACAATGAAGAGGAAACAGATGAGGAGTTAGCTCGCCCTCTTTAAAATGTGAGTCATCTATTACATTTCAAAATGATAATCTATGTGAAATTAAAATTAGATTTTAATACTAATAATATTTAACAGTGCCAATTCTTGTACAACACATAGCGTCACAGTTATCTGGACTAATGCTCAATGAGAGGAAAGTGGGCGTTGCGTGAGTTTTGATAATGCATGTGAATCGGGATTTCTCAGTAATCGCTGATTGTTTAACGCAACGGCGCGTCCGTGTGTCTACGTATGTCCGTGTGTGTCTCTCTCTCTGCCCGCGTTCCTCTAATAGACTTGGAGTTCAGTCTAATGCAGTACTTGTAATGTTGTAATACTATTTGTTTATGATCTACAATTTTCCCTACAACTCATATTTTGTATCTTTACAACGCAATGCTCCAAACATATAACTTCAGGAATTTAATTCTTATTACTAATGCAGCAGAATAATTTCACAATACAAATTTTTCTCTACATAAAACCTGTCTAATCTGCATCTGATGTTCTGATTTCTCAACTCCTTGTAATACTATTACTCAAGCGCGTGCCGCTTCTTGTATTTTTTTTTCAAATTTTAACATTTTAAGAATCAGTACTTTTAATTGAAGAGCTCTGCAATTAATAATAATAATAATATAATAATAAATACACAACAATATACGAGAATCAGAACAAAAGGACAATGCACGCACTTTCCATGTAGAACTAAGTAAGTGTAATATATATATTCTCCGCCTTGTGTAGTTATAATCCAGCGCATGAGCAGTTGAAAATATCGTAAGCTACTTTGTTGGGAGACATAAATTGAAGGAGTTTTGTTTTTGGTGACGAGGGGTCTCGCTACACCTCTAGACAATATCGCAGCTAGTTTGTGGCGCTTTGTACATCCTAATGGCAGTAGAGTCGTCCGCGACGGTTTGCGATACGATGCGCCACACACTGGCTGTGGCATTGTGTAGAGGCGTCGTGAGGCCCCTTCAATTTATGCTTCGCAACAAAACAACTTTTGACATTTTGAACTGCACATGGGCTGGATTCCAACCACACAAGGCGGGGAGTTTATATTACACCTACTTAATCCCACGTGGAAAGTGCGTGCTTTGTCCTTTTGTTCTGATTCCTGGATATTGTTGTGTATTTATTATTATTATTAATTGCTATGCAGTGAAAAATGAAAACAGGCGTAGGTGTAGTTGAAACTGAAATAGATGCAAAATAATGCCAATCACAAACCCATCAAACACACACAGTTTTACAGCTCAAAAACAGCTGACGAGTATTTGTTTTGTCATTAGCCAGTGTCTCAAGCCTCTCTCCTCCGAAGCAACACGACGTGTCAAAACGGTTCCGTCACGAAACTAAATGTCGCTCCAGTGTGCGGCCGGCCTTAGTGTCTGTAACAGAAATGACGGGAGCCTAATGTTGCTCCAGTGTGCGGCCGGCCTTAGTGTCTGTAACAGACATGACAGGAGCCTAAATGTCGCTCCAGTGTGCGGCCGGCCTTAGTGTCTGCAACAGAAACTACAGGAGCCTAAATGTTGCTTATGGCGTCCAATCAAGTGAAATAAGAAAGTTACGAGTAAAGAAATTGTCTATTATTAAATGATTTACAAAAACCAAATTGAGATACAGGTTGGTTTGTTCTATTCGACGTTGACAGGTTTCGGCAGTTCTTACATTGCTACTGCACTAAACAACAGTCGTTGTGACTCGTGTTTTTTAACATCTTAACCAACGTTTAAAATCAATATCGCTTACTGTTTCAATAAAACAAAGGGTTCACGTAAACAAAAGAAGACTTAAAAGGTTAAGCAGAAAAGCAGTAAGTGTATAAAAGCGTACCGCTGAACGGTAAGTTAAAATAACCTTTTAAGGAAGACTAAGAAAAGATTTTAACGCATTTCTTCTTGGAAACCCAAAGGACATGAACTTTTTATTCTCAGCTTGTGCTAGTATACATGCTAAGCGACTACTATTTTATAAGTAATTTTTGTTCACTATGAAGTGAAAATCAGAGGATAAATATATGTTATACTGTTACGAGTAAAATACCCGGGACGGGCCAAAACTAGCAGCTGCTGCCTTGTAGTTGGATATTGGTTTTTCAAAGGCTAAAGGAAATAAACTTTGATTAAAAATTGCGTGGTCCTCCATGTTGGGGGTTAATGCAATGGGCCAACTCCCCATTCATTTGAAAAAAGAAAATGTTAAAAACCCAAATAGATTGCAGCCGGATGGATTCAATAAAGGTAAATGAGAATTCAACCACTTCTGTAATCTTTGGTTTCGGAAATTATGTAAACGTTGTACAACCTGGATAATAATAATATTGTTAAGACTGTTTCGTAGGTCATCGTATGGTGCAGTAGAAACAAAATACAGACACCAATGAAATGAGTAATTACCAGCTGTTTGTCTTCATCAGGTTTTGATAAACTACACTAAACGAAACAACGGAAAAGGTACTTACACCACTCTCATTGCAATAGACTTACGTGTAACTGTTTAGTATTTCAAATTTTTGTACAATTTATTTCTAATGATTCGTTATTTTAAAGATACACGCAGAATATCAACTACTTTTAAATTATTATTAGACTAGTCATAACAGTACTAATGATTAAAATTTACTTTCACAGTAAAAATCGGGTATTACATTATAGAATATCGGTATGGAGAACCATACATGACTTCCATATTCTAAGATTTATATTTAAAATCATTTTCAGCCAAACAGCCAGGCTGTGTCTTACCTGCCTTTTTATTGCTGTATTAAATGAAAAATATTATATTACTATAAAATGAAAAAATTATAATTTTATTGCCTGGCAACAAAATTATTTTATTTTTAACAATTACCATTGTTTCAAAAAGTTTAAATAAATTTTCAAGTACTTTACTCTTGTTAACACGTAAAAGGTTGCAGGTAAACTACCCCTTCCCCTTAACCGATCTTCACCAAAATCGAAAGTCACTGAGATCTCTACAATTTAGGGACGTATGCAAAAATTTATTTGATTCTGTTTGAATTTGCGGCTGTTATCGTTTGCCATAGAAAATACGCTTGATAAAAAAACGTTGCAGGTAAACTACCCCTTCCCCTTAACTGATCTTCACCAAAAACAATAGGTCTTGAGTACTCTACAAATCAGGGCTGTATGCAAAACATTATTTGATTCTGTTTGAATTTGCGGCTGTTATCGTTTGCCATAGAAAATAAAACGTAAAAGGTTGCTGGTAAACTACCCCTTCCCCTTAACCGATCTTCACCAAAAACAATAGGTCTTGAGAACTCTACAATTTAGGGCTGTATGCAAATAATCTTTTGATTCTGTTTGAATTTGCGGCTGTTATCGTTTGCCATAGGAAATACCCTTGTTAAAACATAAAACGTTACAGGTAAACTACCCCTTTCCCTTAACCGATCTTCACCAAAATCAACAGATCTTGAGAACTCTACAACTCAGGGCTGTATGCGAAACATTATTTGATTCTGTTTGAATTTGCGGCTGTTATCGTTTGCCAAACAAACAAAATTACCCTTGCTAAAAAAAACCGTTCCAGGTAAACTACCCCTTTCCCTCAACCGATCTTCACCAAAAACAATAGGTCGCGAGTACTCTGCAAATCAGGGCTGTATGCAAAAAATTATTGATTCTGTTTGAATTTGCGGCAGTTATCGTTTGCCATAGAAAAAATCTACAGACAGACAGACAGACAGACAGACAGACAGACAGACAGACAGACAGACAGACAGACAGACACACAGACACACACACAGACACTTTTCGGAAAACGACTTTTTTTCATGTTTTGAGTGTAGTAGAATCAGAATCTGCAATAATCTCGAACACGATTTTTTTTGCCATCACCATACTTCCATTCCTTAAGGAATATGGAAGTAAAAAATTATTTGTGATAGTTAAAAGTATGCTATATGGTCAATTTTTGAGAAATAAGAAAAAAACATCTACCCGGCGTCAAAAAATAAAATTTACTGTATTAAGAAAAGTGAAGATTTTTTCTCTTTCCTCTGAAAAAATCATTCCAACCTGTAGCACGTCACAACATAGCGACGATACAGTCAACAAACTTGTATAAATCAAGGACTGTTTAGCACTGTTTACATCCTTTGCTGAGTAATTTATTTTGAATACGTAAAACAAAGTACAGTATTCGACTGTTGTTAGATGACTCTTTAGTTTGTTCAATACATAAAGTCTAAACACTACTTTCTTGTTGCAAAGGATAACCAAGACCGTTTTAGTTGGTGTTACGTAACACCAACATCGAGATCGTGGACACCTTATAAGGCAGAAAGTATTGTTACGTAATGCGGAAGAAGTGTTATGCCATTACAGAACATGCTACTTGTTTCTCGGTGGTTCCACTGGAATCCTGCTGTAATGTGTGTGTGCGTACATATTGCTGCTACTTTGAGGTAAAAGACAATTACGTGGCTCTTGTCACGCGTCTGCAACGAGACTTTTCCAGATCATACCGGTCCGCGCGCGCTGCCTTCAAGGCTCCAATAAATTACGCTCTAGTGTTTTCTAGTAGCCACGTATTATGGAATATACTGGAATCTCAGCGGGGTATAAATACAAGACTTCAGCGAAGCTTAGTTTTTTCGGGTGATTTATTAGTTAGTTCGAAGTATTGTGGCGAAGTATTTTTTTTTTTAATTTGTGCGGGACAATTGTAATACAATTGTATTTTATATTAGTTGATATTTTTATTGCATGTGAACAATTTTTATTTGACTTGTTGTAAGAAGACTATCTTGTTCATTACAAACTGTTTAAATGTGATAATTAAAGCTGGTGATTAGTGAGTTAAATTGGTGTCCTGTATTTTGTTTTCAAAAGCCTTCTTTATTGGTAAATAGTTCACTCCCATTTCAACGGCAATGGAGATGTGGCTCGAAATACATTATATAGGCACTTTTTATCTCAGCTAACTGCAGCCGAAGATAGTTCGGATATACACAAATTGGATATTTGTAAAAGCTAATTCTTTATTACAATTACGACAATTTCCGTTATGCGTACAATATTTAAAATATACAAGAATGAAATATTAATACATTAAATAATTAAAATGTAAGGTTTTCACAGTGCATATAGCCTACGCCGGTTAATGACAATAATTAACGTATTTGAAATTCTTTCTTTCCAACACGTTTGACTATTTGTCATTCTACTGTATATACCTTGGGTACGGTGGTTTATGACTTCTCTTTGCTGTAACTGTCCACGTGGCTTTATTCTGGTTGCAATCTTGGAAATCTTTACGCGACCTCTATTTTTCTTTACGTAGGATCATACGTGGCGGTCGTGTATTCCTTTTTCTGTTGCTTCCCTTTCTTCTGAATCTTTTCCGTCAAGGCATACTATATGTTTTTCTTAACATTTGTAATATTATATCTATTGTTTCAATATAAGTGGCTCTATGATTTTCTTGCATTTTTGTATAATATTGTATAAATTGTTGGATATTGTTTTCCATAACGTGTCCGTTCATTAAGTAATTATAAGTACAATACTACGGATTCGGAACACAAAGTTTCTATTGGTAAAAACGTAAAATTTTTACCTTCTAGCCTGAACCAGTTTTCGTTTATTATAAGCTTCGTCAGAGGCTGCCACTTGGAGCGCTGTCCGTCTGGTTCTTGGAGACGGCGCCGTCGCGCGAAAGATCGATGTTGTGTGTGTGTGTGCGGTGTGATATGTTCGAATTGTATGCGTGATTTTAATTGTGGCTGTACGTTTAGGATGTCGTTTTAGGTATGTTTGTTTGTTTGTATATTTTTAGTTGTTCAAGAGTGTCTAGATTTCTGCCTTTTGTGTGTACGTGTAGAATATCCATGTTTTTGTCGATGTTTGTGTATGTGTGTTTGCTTCAATGAAGTGGTTTGCAAAGGTGGATTCGGTAGTGAAGTGTAGTGCCTTTGTGATATTACAGAGATACATTGGACACCCAAAAGTACGTCAATCAATAAAAGTCACACACATCCCGTTATTTAAGCGACTCCCAACCCGCCTTATCTCATGATGCGCATCGCTACGGATCTCGCGAGTGACTAACGATTCCACATCATAATGTGCCCACACTTATCTATCACATTGTTCTAGCACGCGTATAGCTGTTTCATATAGCTCGCTGGATTTGAATGGAAGTTTTTCATTCTGAAGCTGATCACCCTGAGTTTTGGAGGCTCTGTAAATTTTAAACTCTTTCAGTGCGTCCACGAGTTTGCTCTTTTCGCAGAAGTGCAGTGGTTTGAAACTGTTTTGAAATTTCTCCATACTAATTAACGTACTCCATGTGAGTGAACATATTTTATCACCTGTTGATGTGACTATAAGTCTCAAAACGCGCTGTGTATAAAATATGAAAAAGAGGTTGCATGGAAGGGAACCTGTATACACAAAGTAATTTCAACAATTTAATTGTACATGCAACTTGGAGACCATAAAACTATGTATAATAACTCAATGTTTAAATTCGATGACATTATGTTAGTTAAAATACTATGCTCACATTGTGAATCTTTTTCTTCTCCTCCTTCTTTTGGCACTACAATTCCTGTAGAATCCTGGTCTGGTCAACGATTCTCCTCCATTCATCTCTGTCCAGAGCCTTACTCCTCCAACCTGCCACTCGCATCGCCCAAACGCTCAAATTTCATTCCACATCTTCGTACCATATCCTCTTGGAACGTCGTCTCCTCCTAACTCCCTGCAGGTTCCTTTTCAATGCCATTTTGGGCCACGATCACTTCTCATTCTCACGACATGCTTCAACAGTCTCAATCTTTGCGCCTTCACTGCCGCAACTACACAGGTCTCTTAGCTCAAGAGTTTACATTGCGATTGCAGTTTCTAAGCTATTGAGTAATCTTCAACTGATTAGTTTTAATTAAAACGTCCAGAATGATAACAGACAAGATTAGAAATTTACAGAATGAGTTAGGATAATAATTAGGCCTATAATGCTGCGTATGAATATTTTTTCTATTCTGAGAATAACAATATTAAATTTACATTTTATATAAGGTGTTTGCAACTGAGTTTTCTATACACGAGTTTTACACCTGATTTTAATGTTAATTGTTTTTCTTATTAGTATGCTACAATATATAATTTTTATAAAATATATTTAAGATTACTTAGAATACTAATAATAATACTTGAAGCACTGTCATGCAGAAGTACTTCTATTGTTAAAAACTTCAGTAATATAGGTCAAAAAGTCACACACAAATTGAGGTCAAAGAGTAAATAATTGAAGAGCTACGTCTTGCCAGGAAATAAAACAAAACTAATTTTAATAAATCGCTTGAATATCTCACCGAGTTTTACAGTAAACTGACCAGTTTGTTACAAACTTTTCGCTCTTTCTGTTATGTTGTAATTTAAAGTTGTGCCGGACTATTCCAAAGAAATATAAGTTTAAAACGAGTATACAGAGAATGCAGGTAATAAACTGGTGAGCCACAATCACCTTTTGTAGTAGGTCGCCACGTTTGTATAGCTTAGGAATTACGAAGTTTGATCAAATGTTTCAGTCTTCTTCCTCAAAGGCATTTTGTGAATAATGAACGGTTTCCTTAGTAAGTTTATTTCATTAACTTCTTCTTCTTCTTCTTCTCTTCAAGGATTAGGTTATATAAACCCGTTCCGGTACCCATATCATCCTCGGACAACACACGTCTCTTCTACCAATGACTTTATAGTTCAGTACCGCTTTCGGTAATCGATCCCCTGTCGTCCATTGGAGATGATCCCACCATTGTCTTCTGTAAATTGCAATAATTTTATTTATGTCGTTTACTTCGAGTTCTGCTCTGATATCCTCATTTCTTATTCTACCTTGTAATGTATGATTTAATGTATTTCGAAGAAACTGCGTTTCAGCACTCTCAATCTTGCCTCATTCCTTTCTTATCATGATCCACGCTTCATTCACATATGTGAATGTGGGTGTTGCAATTGTCTTTTAAAATTTAATCGTTGTGCTGCGTCTTATTTTATTTCTAAGATTTCTATGAATCTTACCACAAATATTCATAAGTTTATTTATCTTCTCTTTTATATCATACTCAGATTCATAGTTTATTGCACAGCCGAGATACTTAAAACTTGTTCCAAAGTTGTGTTGTTTATACATATCTTAGTCCTTACTGGATATTTACTTTTATAGGCCATGGTTTTGGTATTTCTTACTGAAGTTGTCAGTGGGTAATCTCTTGCAATTTCTTGTAAATATAAGATAGTTTTTGTAATAGCTGTTTGTATTTTTTTTTTAAATACCCTAATTCTAAATTTGTCGCAGGTTCTTACTGAACCGCTAAATGCTGCGTAGGCTACTGATGCATGTTTTACGGTCTCTATACCCTATCGAGTCTTAATGGTGTCGACAAGTAAAGGCTTCAAAACAATAAAATATATTGTTTGATTCAGAAGTAACAGCATCAAAGTTGAAATTACAACTGACTAAACTTGATAAAAACTATAGTTATTAACCGCGATATAGTCTAGTCACGTTAATTGTGGTATCGCTCCTAACCACATAACTGCTCTACATGTTTGCTTTTTAGCAATTTTTAGAAACTCTGTGGGTGCATAACATAACGTTTCTCAGCTAGGTCTTTTTCTTTAAAAGATCGGCTATCGTTGAACGGGAAGTGTCATCTCTCTGAACAATCACCATGTGCTCGTTCACACGAACCTGCATAAGTCAACAAGATTCCCGACTACACTCAGTTCGGATACTATGAACAGTATACTCGTGACGGGCACAGGATCTGAGTGGCTTTTTTGTGTTTGTTGTTACTGGTCGTTTTTGTGTTTCATTAGATAAAATTACAACGTTGGTTGCAGAAACCGGCTATTTAACAGTGTCTGATATCAGGCAATCTGCATAGTAAGCAATACTTACGGTTTATGAGTTTTCAGACGGTTGTTTATTTACACACAAAAAATAATGCGACAACAGGAATTGCAATAACATTAATTTTAGTTTGCAGGCGCCTAGTTAAGCAGTGAACGATAACGTATTTGATAAACAGCATTAATTGGCCAAATTCAAATTAACATCTCATAATGATGGTGACAACACGACTTAGGCAAGGTGGTACACGTTCCGCCTTCGAACATCCTGCAGCCATCTCTTTCTTGGTCTACCCCCACACAGACTTGTTTGGCCAGTCTGGAATCTAACATTCTTTGTAAGTGTTCTTTCCACCGTTGGTTGTAATTTTTTCGTTTTTCAATTAAGGTAAACTCTTGTAACCCTTCTCTTATGTGTTCATTCTTTACACGGTCAAGTTTAGAACATCATTTCCGAGACCTGTATTTTACTCTCTTTTTTCTTGTTTGCAGTCTATAATTCACACCCATAGGATATAGTACAGTGACTGCCATAATTGTTTGTAGAACTTTAATTTCGTATTTCGAAGTACCTTGTTTCCAGAAATACGGTCGATTGTCCTACAGATTGTTTGGAACTTACCTAACTTAACATCAATATAATAATTTCTATCATAGCCAATATAATTTCCAAATTTAAATTAAATAGTAATAATTTGTGTACTTCTCACCTGTACTTATCTTCAGGTACTGGTTTGAGCGAAATTCTCATTTATATCAAACGACCTCTATAGTCCTCTGTCGCGATTTCTTCCTTGTCACTTGCAAAGTTTGTGTGGAAGTTGCTTATGTAGTCAGTGACCCCTTCACCTTACATATATCCGTCCTCTACTTTTTTAAACCTTTTACTAGTAGTATCTTTCCTGAATTTTTATCCTTTTAGAAGAACTTTTCTTACAAAGCTTTCTGACATTGTCAACATTAAAGGTTACGCATTGATGATTTCTGTTTTGTTTACTGTAAGTTTTGTTATCGTGACTTTCGTATTCGCCTGAAATTTTAAAAATTATTAAGTGTTTTTGTTCTTTCTTAATTTAATAAAATTATACAGTTAAACAAACAACGTAGGATTTACGGCCGGTATTTGGCTGTAAAACAAGTGCCAGGCTGTTAGGCCGTGGTACAACATTGTTACAATTATGGTTGCTGCCGAATAGCTAGCTGGTGCACGACAGAAACGCCGTCAATATAAACAATATAAAAAACTCAACAAATTTAGGAAATATCGGTATGGAGAACCATACATAACTTGCATGTTCTAAGATTTATGTTTAAAATCATTTTCGAAATGAAATATTTTCACAGAAACTGCATCCTTATACTTCTTTCTTCAACCTTAACCACAGTATTGTGGTTACTAACGTATACCACCTCACGTTAGCGCACTTGCTTTGCACTGATGTTGGCAGTCGATGGCACTGCCGAAACCTCTGGTTCTGAAGAAAACATTTTAGCCTGGAAAGGAACTTTAACAACAAACTAATTCTTTGTTGCCGATAACGTAGTACACATATAAAAATTTATCCTCTCCCCCTTCAATTACCCTTTTCATTTAAAGGTATTTCACCTGTCTTTCTACAGTGGATTATTATTACCTTCTTCTAAGGATATTTTATTTGTCAAAATTAAATACTTCACTCTTGTTGAAACTACCCCTTCCTCTTAACCAATCTTCACCAAAATCAGAAGGCCTAGAGTCCTCTACAACTCAGGCACATATGCAAAAAATTATATGATTCTGTTTGAGTTTGCGGCAGTTATCGTTCTCCATAGAAAAGATTCTACACAGACACTTTTAAGAAAATGGCTTTTCTTCATGTTTTGAGAGTAGTACAATCAGAATCAGCCCTTATATCGGACACGATATTTTTTCGCGATCAGCATCTTCCATTTCGTTATGGAACATGAAAGTAAAAAGTAGCACGGCCGGAACGTTTGTTGCTATTCTTTTTTTATGAATTTCTTGAGTTTTTTATATAGTCTATGTTGACGGGGTTGCTGTTATGCACCGGCTATTCGACAGCAAACATTATTTTAATAATGTTGGACCACGACCCAACAGTTCGGTAATTGTTTTACAGTATACAGTCCAACTTTTAACACACTTTCAATAAGAGATATATTTCTCTCTTTATCTCAGTCATGCATATCTTTTTTTAGGTCCGTTTTAAATGTTAGTTATTATGATAAGAAGCAATGCCTACTTTCTAAATCACTTGTGACGGATTGCAGGCAGATTTGGCAATAACGTCCGGTGCAGCCAATGATTATTAAAATACATTTCGTTGTGTGCAATCCTTTGTCGATTAACTGGATATACAGAGAGTTAATGCACCACGAATATATTTTTTCTCCACCCCTGCGTATTGTGTAATTATTTTTTCAGCTTTCAATTTGATACACGAAGTGTAGAAGTGGCTGCATCGTGCTGCGCTCATCCTTTCTCTTTCACGTGTGAAGATTTAGCCCACTTTAAGCCTAGTACTTAAATAGAGTAAACAAAATCTACTCTAGAATTTGGAGCTGCTGTCTTAAAACTGACCTCAATTTTTTCTGCTTTTCATCTACAAAGTAAAGCGAAGGAAAATTTTTTGATAAATGCTTTTACACCCTTAAAAAATGGCTTCGTTTGCAAGCTTGCTGCGTAATTTTCTTGATAAAAGAACGAGTTTTCCAGTAACGTAAAAAATATTTACTGCCTTACAAATTACGGATTCATCAAAACCGCCTAATCCGTTTTAAACAGGTTTTGTTTTTCTT
The DNA here is from genome assembly GCA_034769895.1 of Magicicada septendecula. Classification (NCBI taxonomy): domain Eukaryota; kingdom Metazoa; phylum Arthropoda; class Insecta; order Hemiptera; family Cicadidae; genus Magicicada; species Magicicada septendecula. Next base: position 375,612,335 of record CM068375.1, on the reverse strand, counting down.
TTCTAAGAATTATGAAAATATTACTACACCCGGTTTTAAATTCCATTGGTTGCTTTTTAAATTATTATTTTTATTTACAGATACATATTTTTTCTCTATGGCTTTTTCTACTATTTTTATAATCTATCATGAACCTATCAGCGCTTAAGTATCATTCGTCATATGTTTTAACAGGTTATACAGAAATTCCCGTGTTTGGGTGTGCACTAGATTATCACCCGACATGTTAAAAATAAATTATGGTTACTGTTATCTATTAAGAAATATGTGCACTTATCAACAAATACATCAACATTATAGTACAACACTGATAATTAACAAACTATATAGAGTACTACCGAGTCGGATCACAAATTATTATTGATAAAAACGATACATTTTTTAGCTTCTGACAAAGCTTTAACGGAGCAAAACTAGTTTAGGATAAAAGAGAAAAAATTATTTTTTTTTATCAATAAAAATTTGTTATCCGAGTCGGTAGTATTCTATATAGTTAATTCATAACAACGAAACGTGATGGACAAAAATCCAGGAATTTGATAATTAACGTGACACAAGACAAAAATAACAACACAGCACTAATACACGTTTAAATGTGAGCGTTAAAAGAAACTGAAAACAATCGTGTAGAGATTACTTAACTAACTTGATTTCGACAAAAAATGGCAAATTGAATTAGATTATCAAATGCGATCATAAGAAAAGAATGTTATCTAAATTTGAATCCTTTACGTCACTGTGAAAATGACAGGTGCGCATACAATGCAGTTGATTAAAAAATAGTGTTGTCCCTGCCCGGCTGGTGACAGGTAGTGGTATACAACTCGGTCTGCGCATGTTCAATTCATTGTCATCAGGAAAGTGAACGATTTGCAGTTAGGTTTTTTTATCGCAGTTATGGATGTTATTCGTTAACAACCATGACTGACTAATTTTTCACACACTCCGATTTAAAGACGAATATAGGCATACAGTGGTAGAATTCATATTATTGTAATTTTGCCTTAAGCTCACACGGCCTGTGTCAATATACTCAAAATTACTAAATACCGGGCTGTGAGGTCGTGGTCGGTTGCTATGTAATCTCGACATCGTCGGCAACGTTTCGTATCCCACCCTCGGGGATCCCTCGCCATGGATGAGATCTGGTGGTCCGAGGTCATATAGGTAATCTTGTGTTCCCGGCAGCCTGTTGCTCTTACCCGAAAAAGTTGTCGGGTATCGTTGAGCCAAGATCTGCCGTAACTCTTTCATAACAGTCTGTCGCTTTTTGCGGCCTGAAGAAGATCCACGAGCGTGGGATACGAAACATTGTCGACGATGTCGAGATCATACAACAACCGATCACGGCCGAACAGACCGGTATTTTGAGTATATTCAAATTATTATTCCGCTTATATACCGCTTATGTAAAGTAGTTTAGATAACTACACACTGAATCCTAAACACAGTTGATGGTAAAATTGTACCAACTGACAAATTGTATTTGTTTAACTTGAATGAATGCACACAGAGCTGATGAAATAAATCACAAATATAACCATGGAATACAAACCCGCACCCTGAAAACAGCATCAAAGACGACTATGTTAACGAAACTCGTACTACACGACAATGCGTGTGTGTGTTTGAGAGGCAGAATTACGACTCTCTACAATGATACGTCTGTTTGTTACAGGCGTCAGTTTACGACTGGCCGGTATTGTTGTAATCCAGTACAAATATTTCTCGTTGACATGAAGAAGGGAAGGGTGAGGGAAGAGGTAGAACACGGCGTATAATTTGTCAAGGGCTCGCTCGATGGTCAAATAAAACGCGTGATAAATTACAAACGGATGGACGTCCTTCCATAAATAAAATTCCATGTTTTAGGCGAAACGATAAAAATGTTAATGAAACGATGGAGTACATAAAATATATACAACAGTAAAAGTCATTCTGTCAAAGCAGGATTTAGTCTTTCGTTTCTATCTTATGGTTTTGTGTGAATTCAATTAAAAAAACGTATCGTTATGACTGTCTCACTGATCGTCGTATGGTACAGTGGAAAACAAAATACAAGACACCAATGAAGTCACTAATCACCAGCTTAAAATAGCATAATTAACAGTTTTTTAATCAACATGTTATTCAACAAGATTATACTTGTACAATAATTCGAATTAAATTTGTCCACACGCAATAATAATGTCAACTAATAGAGTCCTGCACAATTATAACAAAATAACACTTCGCCACAATAATTCGAACTTCACTTGAATAAATCGCCACTTAAAAGCACTGAGAAATCGCCCGAAGTAAACTTAACTGACCGTCGGTGGATGCTTATATTTATACCCGGCTGAAATGCCAGAATAAGAAGTCTCTTTTGGATGACGTGTTAAACAATTGCCTCTAACAAGCGCTCTCAAATCCACTAGAAACAGTGTCGTGTCTGGCCTTGAACACAGTGTGCGAGGAGCGGTGCGTTCTGGAACAGCCTCGATTGTTGACGCGTGATAAGTGTCACGTAATTTTCGCGGAGCGACATTTATAGCTTGGTGGTAGAACTAACATCTTTCGTGTGCTGCAAGACGTGTACTTCGAGTGAACACCGGATTATATCTGTCAATTATTTCACTATTTACCAGCTGTTTGAAATGAAATTTTCTTGTCACGCGTTTTTTAAAATGCACAAAATCACACATCGTGTTGTGATGAATTCTCTGTTAAGAAACAACGCTGAGTAAGCCACACTCAAGTTTAAACGTGGTCGTACAAGCACTGAAGACGATACCAGCAGTGGACGTCCAAAAGTCCAACAAAAAATGACGTTAATGGAAGAATTTCACAGGCTGTTGGAAGACCGCAGCTTGAGGAGTGGATGACGATACTGAAATTATAGGCATCTCATATGAGCTTGTGTATCATACTTTAACTCAAAACTTGGTGTGAAAACCGTTGTGTAAGATGTTTGCCACATCTGGAGTTGTTGCATTTTTTGGGCGTCTAGTGCGGGGGGGGATGATCATCTTCAGTGCTCCTACGACGTCGTCTAAACTCAAATGCCTATTTACACACCGTTGGTTTTGAAGTGGCACCATCTCCTGACACATTTACAATTTCGTTCTGAATTTCCATTGGCGCTGAACAATTATTAACAATCAAACCACGATGTTTGATTTGGTCCGTTTCTCAAAACACGCATGACACGTCAGTTTTAAACAGCTTTTAAACAATGAATGAATTAATAGATAGATTTGGAAATTAACAGGAGTTCACATAAAATACAAATCTTGGAGCACACGCAAATTTTTAGTTTTATAGTTGAACTACAGAAATCGCTCCGCGAACTTATCAACTGGCCCTCGTAGCAGCGTATTTAAGTTGTGATACATAAATTCTGGTTTCATATGGATACCCTAAATTGCACTAATTTTCCATTTCTTTACCAACTTGTCCTTGTAAATTACAAAACGTGTATGGCCAGAATCACTCTGTCACCCTAGTCTTGTGTTATGTCTCGATTCTTATACGATTTATAGTCGTGACACTCTTGTAATATTCTTGGGATCACTATATATGCTGGTGATACATCTGTCACAGACTGGCTGTGCTCCCAAAGTCTACCCGTTGCTCGATTACACGACATAACACACACCTGAAAGTTTGTAGGCAACACTACACAATACGTCAATTAAGGTTGTTGTTATATAAAAACTCTGTGCTCTGCAGTTTAGGCAGCTCTTAGGAGAATTACACAACGCTACGCTAGTTTCCAATTCCGTGAAGTCTGCAATAACACAATGTATTACTGAATGTGTTCAGTTTTTTTTTTTTTTTTGAACTGTTGTAATTATTTAATTTTATGTCTGTTATAGTTGGTTCTGCGTAGTGCCTATTATAATGTATTACTACGAACAATTTTTAGTACCAATTTGAAAATTTTTTAATACAAATACAATTTGAAAACTATACTTTATGTGTTTATACTGAATGTTGCATGGAGAATGTTTTTATATGAGTATAAACATCCTTTGCATCCAAACGAAAAAAAAATTACAATGGTATGGACACACGAAAAGAATGGCACAGGAAAGATTTCTAAGGTGAGTATATGGAATGGACTCCACCAGGAAGAAGGAAAAGAGGAAGACCACCTATCACCTGGATAGAAGAAATTCAGACTATCTTGAGAGACAAAAAATTGAAGAAGATCTTTGGATGGAAAACCAGCTGTGGAAGATGAGAAGTCAATCGCTTTTCTAATCTTTGGTTCCGGAAAATTTTGTAAACATTGCATAGCCGGAATAATAATAATAGTAATAAAAAACATCCTTTGCTAGAATTTTATGCATTTAAACTATTGTAAACTTTGGTTCCACAGAAAGGTTAAAATTATCAGTATGCCTTCCATTTTCTCTGGTGTCCACTAATTCTATCCACTGCTTAAGATTACAATCCATGCGAAACGAGCAATAATATGTATTTACGTATACTATACACTTGTATTTAACTAATCTATCGAAATGTAACAATTATATTGTCGCAGACAAGAGATTAACTAACCGTTTTAATATTAAACACTTTTAACATAATACACACACATACACACATGTATATATGTGAATATATATTATGGCGACACTGAAAAATATATTATAAGGTGAATATTCCTCCAGCCGAATCTTTCCCTACATACCAGTAAATGTGAATCATCATATAGGAATAAGTTTGAATTATTACGTTAATGTAGCTTCTGTATTAGTTAAAAAGTGTGGTTTTTACTGGTGCGGCTACATGTTTGTAAAAAATTAAATTATTACTTGCTTTGAAAATGATTCTAATGACGACACAAAATTATTTATTTTTTCCTGGTGAAACCATAATTTAAAAACTATGCATTGTGTGTTTTCACTGTTTTTTACATGAAGCAACGTTTTTTATAGGGATATAAACATCCTTTGTAGGATGTCAGCTTTGTTACAAACATGTGCCAGTGACATGTCACCCGTTTCTAATAAGCCTCCCACCTCTAATAAAGTCCTCTTTATGATTCATTGCATCTACACGAGTTTTATACTTTTAATTAAACGTTTTGTGTCTCTGACGTATCTCACAATCATTTTTATGTAACTCGCTAACAGTTTTTTTATTTTGTCAGAGACGGGAGAGAGGGTCCAGTTACGCAATTACGTGTTCAATGAACTTAAATTGTTTAGACTATGTTTAGAGACACAATCAGCGACTATTCACCAAGTTACATTTAAAGTGTAGGAAACACGATGGCATAGTTTGTTTAGCTTCAATATCAGCTGAAACGTTTATCACGCTATCTGAGTCTGACGTTCTCCGTAACGGTTATGTGCAAACGTACCACTTGAGTCACGTTCTGTAGAGTATTACGCGTGACCTCCACCAGCCCTCATATTTAACTTACTCTTTTCCGTTTCCACCGTTTCAACTCACGCCCTTTTAGTATTTTTGAGCGAGCATGTGACTCTGTGATTGATCGTATGTCTACCTGTCTTTCTGCTTCTACTTCAGGGAGGACTTACTTCGTAACATTCACTTACAAAGTTGCATTTACTTCAATCGACTTTCTGCAGTTGAAAGAAGTGATTGAAAATTCTACTAAATTTATGCATATGAAATATGTAATGTAATTTATGCATATGGGTCGAATCCTTGAAGATGTAAAATTTTAAGCACCTTTGGAAGGTAGGGTTTTTTGTCTTTTAGATGGATAATTGCTTGGGTGTCCAACATTAAGAAGTGCTTTCTTTTTGCAATTATGCACTATTCAATTTAAGAGTGAGGGTAGACTTTTTTCTTTTAATGATCTTGGATGACATTACACTTGTTGAATATTATACGGTATTAAAGATTATGTTATACTACTACAACAAACATTAGCAATTAAAACCAAACAAACGATTACTTTTATTTAACAAATAAAACAATTATTTCCATTTAGAAGACTACTAGCAAAGCGATCGTGTTATTAATAGCCAGTGTCCTCGCAGAATGTTATTAAACGTGAAGAAAGTGCAGTACAGTGCAATGAGTGAAATACAGTTCCAGTAGAGTACAGTACGAGTGAGAAATATAAGGGTGTAATATTTTCTCTCTAATAATCTTGACAAATATAATAAATTTTATTTTCCTTTACATGTTACAGCACTTCAGTACGACCACAGAGACTGTATATTGCATTTGATTATATAAGTGAAATAGTTCTGCCTTTCGTCTGGGCTTTCCCGGACATGTGCTGTTTTCCGTGTGAGAGGGGATCATCCAGGCAATGTTTTTTGTCCAAGTTTAGGATTTTTTAATATTTTTCAGTTGTCCGCTTAACGATATAGTTAGGTTTTAGTAATACCTATTTTAATAAGCGTGTTGGCATGCATAATGGAAGATAATGTATACAAGTTACTTTTGAAAACATGAAATTGAGAAATATTGTGACAGATTGAAGAGAAAGGTGCACAAGAAAAATATGACCTATCAGATTTAACTACATCTGGGTAATAATAACTGTACTTTTGTATTTAAAATATTCTTACGACCGTCTCCCTGGACACTACTGAAGTCACTAAGAAAACCAGCTTTAATTGTCACAATATTAAAAGCAATGAAGTCAGCCTTATACGATAAGTGAGCCCTATACAATAAGTCAGCCTTATACAATAATCCAAATTAAATTTGCCTGTAACGCAAACAAATAAATGTCACCATATTATAGTTTTGCACTAATTAACACAATAATCACTTTCCACTAAACCGCAACAATTTTTCCGAACAACACTGGTAATATCGTGAGATCGAAGTGAAACTGGGCGCTCGGAAATACAGTATTTATACCTAGGCCGTCTTGAATTGTAGTGATACAGTGTGCCGGAAAGTGTCGGAGGGGTATTACTAGAGGGTTACGTAATTCGGCCCCGCAGAATGATCTCCAAAAGCATGGAACAGCTTCGTGAATTCCGTATGCCAAGAATCACTTAGGCATTTTGTTTATCTTTCAACTCAACGTAGCAGTACTTCGAAGGCTTAGACGGCCGGAGTCAATGTTAGTAAAATTCATTCCCTGGCTGTTTGGTCGTGGTCCAATGTTTAGTTATAAAACAGAGATTTCGGCGGTAACATCGACTACCATCATCAGTGTAAAAATCGAGCTGCACTAACGTAGGGTGGTACACGTTATCCTTAACCACAATACTGTACCAAATTAGTCCCATGTTTTGTTCTAAAACTGACGTTTTGGCAGTATCATCGACTGTCATCATCAGTGTAAAATTCGAGCTGCACTAACGTAAGGTGGTACACGTTAGAGACCACAATATAAGCAGTTAAGGCAGTCGATGGTACTGCCGAAACGTCTGTTTTAGAACAAAACATTGGACCACGGTCAAGCAGCCGGGAATGGATTTTAATAACAACGTAGCAGCATTGAGATTTGTGTAGTAAGTTTCCTTTAGGCTACTACGTAAATATTACATTTTATATTTCAATTAAGTTGAATTTTACATTAGCTTTATTTCTTGCTTTCTAACTCGGCTAGTTTCATTATCTCGGTTCATCTGTATCTGACTTTGCAGCTCTCCCTTGACGATTCCTGTCTGGTTAACTTGCCGCGTACACCTTATTGTTCTCTTTCTACCTGTAACTTGGCGTTTCCTTTTATATAAAACAATTTTCTTTTCATAAATTAAAGTGATATCTGACAACGTACGTAGAACAAACTTTGTAGAATAAATTAGTAAAATAAAATGATAAATAAATGAATCAATTAGTACAATAAACTATGTTAGATGTATAACATATAAAGTTATAGTTTGTAAAGGATAATTATTAGTGTCTTATATTCTAACTATTAAACCCATCCGGCTGCAATCTATTTGATTTTTAACGTTTTATTTTTTCCAATGAATGGAGAGTTGGCCCGTTGTATTAACCCCAATCTGGAGGACCAGGCAATTTTAATCAAGGTTTACTGCCTTAAGCCTTTGCTAAACCAATATCCAACTACAAGGCAGCAGCTGCTAGTTTTAGACCGCCCCGGGTAATTTTTTTTCCCGGTACCCACCATCTGGTAAGCATTCCGCTATACGGCATCTGGAGAGGCGTACAATAGGAGACTAGCAACTCCACACGGGCAAACGAAAAGAATGGCAGAGGAAAGATGCCAAGGAGAGTTGTGGAAAAAACCTCATCAGGAAGGTGGAAAAGTGGATGACCACCTGTCACCTGGATAGAAGAAATTCAGACTATATTGAGGGAACGAGAAATTGAAGAACATCTTTGGATGGACAAGCAGTAGTGGAAGATGAGAATTCAATCACTTCTGTAATCTTTGGTTCCAGAAAATGTGTAAACATTGTACAGCCGGAATAATAATAATAATATTCTAAATATACAATTTTAACTCCAAAATTTTGTATAAATGTATTTGCTACATATATATTTTACAAAACCTTTATATTTGAACATGTTCAAAACTGCCCCTTAATGACATTTTTTTAAATACAAATTTTGTCTGAAAACACTAAACCACAATTGCCATATTGTTAGTAATTCATTCTAATTGTAAGGAACTACAAAAGAAAGAAAGTGGGAACGTGTGAAAGAAGACACTATGCAACAAGCAGTAAGCGCTGTTATTGGTGGAGGAATGCCTTTAAGAGAAGCAGGTGATTTATATGGTGCTAAACACAATACCCTGTTCTACAGGGTGAAGAAAATGAAGGAGAATCCAGGTAAAACAAATGATTACTCTTCTTTGTACACAGTTAATCAAGCGTTTACAAACAAACAAGAAGAGATGTTACAAGAATACATATTAGAGTGTTCGAAAATGAATTATGGTCTTAACTATACACAAATAATACGTAAACTCGCATTTGAGTATTCAGATAAACTTGGATGTTGTCCTCAAGTGTGGAAAGTGAAAGGGACTGTTGGCATAGAATGGATGAAATCATATATGAAACGCAATCCACGTCTTTCTCGTAGAAAGCCTGAGAACACCAGTATGGCAAGGGCTACTAGTTTTACTAAGAAAAATATTGAAGGATTGGAACGTAACTTGAAAGAATTGCTTGAAAAATTCAAATTTGTTGGGGAATGAATCTTCAACCTGGATGAGACGGGAGTAACGACCACGGTTCGGCACCCCATGTTGTTGCACATACTGGTGTTAAGCAAGTAGGGCAAGTGGTTAGTGCAGAGAGAGCACAGCTATTAACAATGTGTGCAATTGTCAGTGCAAGTGGAAATACTCTACCTCCGGTTTTTGTTTTCCCTCGTGCACGAATGCACGCTGAGGTGATGGTGAACTCATCAGAGGAGAGCATCGGTTTGGCCAATAGCCCAACTAGCGGCTGGATGACTGCAAATTTATTTTTGAAGGTGCTGGAGCACGTTAAGCAACATACTAGATGCTCAAAGGAAGATCCAGTTCTGCTATTGCCAGACAATCACGAGAGCCACTGCAGTCTTGATGCAATACTGTACAGCAGAGGTAAGGTCATTATTATGTGCACCTTTCCACCACACTACACACATCGATTACAGCCATTAGATGTGGCAGTGTTAGGACGATTTAAAACAAAACTGCCCCAGATACAAAATGACTGGCTTGTAAGTAATCCTGGAAGCACAATTAGCATTCCTAGACTCCCTGGCTTGATAAAAAGTGCTTTCGATCTTACTTTTACAAGATCAAATATCCTATCTGCATTTAAAAAAACTGGTACCTGGCCATATGACACTACTGTATTTAACGAAGATTTTACACAAGCTTCCATTGAGTCAGATACACCTGCTCATAAGGATACAAATTTGGCAAATCAAGAAACAGGCGAGCAGGTAGATAGCGAATTAACCTCAATCAAAGATAGAAACAAAGAGGATACAACAACCGAAGTCGGACCATCTAGATCTTTTAATGAAACCTGTATACCAAAAAGTATCCGGCTATATCCTTTGTCATTAATGAAGGAAAAAAGAAATTGAGATACACCAAGAAGAGGAAGGAAGAAAGGTAATTCTAGAATTCTTAGTTCTACACCAGAAAAGAATAAAATTATGGCTGAAACTGACAGAAGGTTAAGAAAAGTTCAAAAATTTCAATCGAGTGTATTTCTTAAAAATCAGCACTCCAAAAGAAGACTTTATGAAAAATAACCAGAATCTACCAGTGATGAATTCTTTGAAGAGTCCAGTCATGTTGAAAATGAAGACGTACGTGGTAAAGAACATGATATGATTTCAGAGAAGAAAGTATACTTCAAAGATTTTCAAGTAAAGTATTATGTTTTAGTCAAGTTTGCTACGAAAAAGATTATTTATTACATTGGAGAAATGTTAGACACAGATAAGGGAGAATGTGTTGTTAAATTTTTAAAGAAAAGCACAGACAGTGTCATATTTTTCTTTCCCGAAAAAGAAGATAAGTGGACAGTTGAAATATCTGACATAGTAGCTGTGTTGCCACACCCTATAAGAGGTACAACTCAACGATCGATGGGGCTTATGACTTTCAAAGTAAATCTAAGCAACTTTAGATTGGGTTAGGTCAGTTGACCGTTGTTTATTGAGTACAATTTAATAAACTTTGCTGTTGTTTTTGTTAAAATCAATTTATTAAGAGCTTGTTTTTATTATAACTAGAATTAAATATTAATACACTACTATATTTCAATAATAATCCAGCTGTTTATCAAATCACAAAGTTAATCTAATATGAAGTATGTTTAGTAGAAGAAAGGTTTTGATGTGAATTATAGTTTAGGCCTATAGACTTGTTATTTAATTCCATCAGTATTTCAATTTAAACCAGTTGGTTTTTCAAAATACTGTTTACATTAAAAATTACAAGTTTATTAAAATGAATTAAAATAATTATGTTTATAAATCTGTATTGTTGCTGTTTTTGACTTTATTTTGTTTTTAAGTTTAGTTATTGTTTTTGATATTTTCTTTGCCACTAACGGAGTAACTTTAATTTGAAAAGTTAACAAAATTATTACAGTTTTATTTATAAAATGTCAAAGAAATTTAAAAAAAAATTCAAATTAATCATATTATTCAAGCGTACCCCATGCTCATTCAAATGTGCCCCACTATGGGGCAGGTTTGAACAAAAACTATAGTTATAAAAAAATTATAAAAATTTAGTTATATTGTAATAATTTATTATTTTGTTTTATAATCTTACACAAAAGTAAATGAAGTGTTTGCAACATATAACAGAATTGTTTTTTAGCCCTTGGTCCTGATTACAGAAAAGAAATAATAAAAAGTGTTCAAATGTGCCACCATCTCCCCTACAATTTCGTTTTGAATTTTCATTGGCACTAAACAATTTTTAACAAAGAATCACACCACGATGTTTGGTTTGTCCGTTTTTAAAAACACGCATACACTTCAATTTTAACAGCTTCTAAACAATGAACAAATTGATAAATCGATTTGGAAACTGACAGGAGTTCACATGAAATTCAAGTCTTGCAGCACACGAAAAATTTTAGTTTTTCCGCTAATCTAAGGTTGTCGCTCCGCGAACTTTTCAACTGACCCTCGTAAAGCGTAAAATAATTGGTTTTATGTGGTGGAAGTAACATAAGATTTCTATACATTATTTGTTAAAAATTACTCTGTTGGAAAGGTATTAACTAAAAGAAGAATTGAGTCGTTCAGGTAGATAGTAGGAAAACTAATATTTGGTCAAAGTTACAGTGTAGCGGGATTTGGATGATGTTACGAGGTGAATGGAAAACACATGTTTGCATTATTACATTTATCCACTACAGTATTAACACGAAGCAACGGTATTCAGGAATCATATTGCTCTCGCTTATCACTATCCAACTTTATGTTGTGTAGAATATCTCTTCTTGCATATCATACTGGTAACTCGCACACAACTGTAAATTATGTTACGTTTGATCTTTTATAGAAATGAAGTCACTGAAATACACAAAGAGCTAACATGAGGAATGCGGGTGTCTGGGGATGAGAACTAATGTATCGACTTGTGGTTGTACATTAAACACTGGAAATTGTCTTGTGGATACATTAAATTAATTATATTATACAATCGACAGCCTAGCACAGCGCCACTGTTCTGGTGATACACAAGTACAAAGAAAGTGGTAGACAGACAGACTTGTTGTCTCTGTGTATATTAATGTGTAACGTCTGTTTTAATTAAAGAAAAATTATAATGTTCTTCGTTCCTCTGCTTTTAGGAAAGGATACTAAGAACTAATATTATCAAAATGAAGTCTTGCTTGTTATGTATACTAAACCATTTTCACTAAGGATAATGTTATTGTTTTTCTGAACCTTCAAACATTACAGCAACTATCAAACTATAATGCTATTTTTATTTTTGATGACAAAAGTATGAACGAATAATGGTACAATTACACTGTGATACAAAATTAAAAGTTTACTTTTGTCCCAAATGTGAAAATAGGTGATTCTGATAGAATTTTTTGCGCTGAATTTGCATATGGTTTCAGAATATTTCTATCACGTAAGGATTTTTAGGGACACCTATTTTAATTTTACAACATTACGTATTTAAAATGCAAACTCAATACAATATTATCTTACCTAAAAAGCTGTAATGTTGGATTTTCTACGACATTTTGCCTGATGAACATCTCTCTTTAGGGTCCAACATTAGCCAGCTAGCATACTGTGACTCCAGTTGCCCTGGTTCCGCTTTTCCATGTCCCAGGTATCCTGATGGAACCATTCACCATTTTCGTCGCTGACTGCTCCTAGATTTGGTGAGAAAAAATCTAAGCGTTAGTCCAAGAAGTAAATTTTCAGTGACATGTTGCATCTAATGATTTTATAAGATTTTAAAAGATCATTCACTATCTATTCGTAATTTTCTTGTTTATATTTTTCTTAGAAGTTCTGGGAAATGGTCTTAAACGACTTCCGTGCTTTTCTCCACCTCGTTTAACGCACTATAAAAGTTGTAATCGTTAATTAAATCTCTTATTTGATGTCCTACAAAGATTTCATAATTGACTTTTTGCGTCACTGACTTTTGGAAACTTGTTTTTAAGTACGCAAATCCAAACCCATTTCGATCCATTGCTTTCACGAAATTTTTCATAAGCCCCAGCTTTATATGCAGTGAAGGTAAATAAATTTTTTTTTGAATCAACAAGTCGTTCATTAACAACATTTTTCTTTCCTGGAGTTAATGACCTTTAATTTAGACACTCATTCTGTACGTAACGATTTTTTCGATCTCTGGTATCCCACTCGCAAAGAAAACAACAGTACTTGGTGAAACTAAGTTGAAGACATAGCAAGAGAGCAATTAATTACTTTTAAGTTACCACAGACATTCCACTTCAATTCTTTATGTTTTTTATTATCCATCAGATGTTTCGTGTTCTCGTAAGTTTCTTTTAAATCGGTAGCATAAGTTAGTGGCACTCATGCAAACTTATTCCCAATGTGCAGAAACACGGCTTTCAGACTAACTATAGAAATATCAATAAACAAACGCCACTCCTCTGTTTTATACTCATGACCAAGTGATGCCATTACGGAAGAAAACGTTATTACAAAAAACAAGTCAATCTTCAAATAAAAAAAAAAATTCTTGTTTTCATTATGCCTATTTCTAAAATCGCTGACTCATTATTTTGGAATTGTATTATCTGTAGCAGTTATACGAATATTCTCTATTGTTTTATGCCATTTCGGACTGTCTTTCATATCAAACTAATCATTATAAATGCTTAATAAATTCAAATTTGTTATTTATTTATGTAATATTAATGATACCATAATATAATTGCATAATTTCCATAACATGTATAATACTTTAGGGGGGGCATTATATTACATTATATTATATATGTAAACATGTATAATTTAAAAACTAAGCGTGATAGAAAAATTCTATTAACATTTTTGAATTTTGGTGAACAAAATACATAACAAAACGCTTTTACTTGCTGTGGGACAAAATCTTTGTTTACCAGAGTGTTATTGCGAAAATAATGATTAAATGTATGTAATGTTAGCGGTGAAGCTGTAGTCGACACTTTTGTCATAAGGAAGAGAAGTAGCGGGCAGCACTGAATGCTGAGCTTCCCACGATTTATTGAAAGAGTGGAACAAGTTCTCAGTTTGACTCGACGCAGACAAAGTTATTGTCCGGCATTTGTCGTTTGTCTCACAATAACTTTTATACGCATCAACCGATTCGCATAAAACTTGGTATACGTGTAAACACTTTTACTCTACTTTTGAGATTGATCCATAAAAAATAGCGAGAGAAGCATATTAAATGCAATTTAAAGGAAAATCGAAATACAGTGTTCATTTTTGAAAATTTAAAAATGTTTGGACGTTAGAGCCTGAACAATGGATGAAAATTTATATAACATCGCCAACATTTATGCATAGTATCAGATTAAAGTTAATTTATATAACAAATAGTTAACAATTCAAATAGGGTGTCCATTTTTAGACATCTCAAAAATTTTGAGGCATTAGGGCTCAAAATGTGTACAAACATTTTGATGAAATTGAAAAAATTCATGTGGGGTACTAAATTAAAGAAAATTTTAACTAATATCTGAATGCAGTTATTTGGAAATTTTGTGACAACAAAAAATTAAAAAATTTTAAGAAAATTTTAAAACTTCAGACTAAAAAATTTAGCTGTGAAGATTCTGAGTATAAACTAAAAGGTATTGTAACCAAATTCCAAAATATTTCGTTTTTTAGTGTTTATTGTTGGATTATGTGTTGTACAATTATTATGTTACTAAAGAGACAGTAGAGAAATCGGGATTTTTGTAATTTTTGCATAATTGAAGAATTATCCAATACCAATATTTATGCAACAATAAATGAACTTTGTTCAAAATAGTGAGCCATTTCTGTAGCTCGAGGAGCAAACGAGTTAAAATAGAAGACTAAAGAAGAATGTAAAACACGTCAGAATTTTTTATTATTGTTTTCCCATACTTTGTCATCTTTCTGTTGAATTGTTTGAAGCAACTTTGTGCATAATACTTGTTTGACTGTTTATTTACCCTATACAACCTACAACCTAGGGCCCATTTCAGCTGTTTACCTTTCACTCAAGTTTATATATTCAATATACTTTCTCACCTGTTACTTGCAAGTATGATTCTTAGTGATATTTCTCCGTGATTTCATTGTCTGCGACATTTCAAATACAACATAATTACGGCTACGTTTTTTAAATCAAATCAAATTATTGTGACCCTACAGTTAAATTGCTTCCAGACTTCTTCTGTCTAATACAGTACTGTTTAACACTTCTAGCGCTTACATTGTATAGTGTGGTTGTTAATGTTAATAGCCTATATTAAATTAATATTTTTTCTCTTCTGAAATAGAGTCGTCTTAACCAGCTTCAGATTCTAGATATCGCCTTATTGTCGGACGTACTGTTCATATTCCTCTGAAGTACCAGAAGAGAGCATTTCATTCACTTTATCTACATATTCTCGTGCTCATGTATCTCATGACTGAAATATTCCTACAAGTTAGTTAGATCTTCTCTTTTCATAGTTCTTATCCGTTCCGGATGTTAGATGTCATACATGCTATATTTAACTTTCTGTACTGCTGCACGGAATAAGTCAGTTGTATTCATGCCAAACCAGGACCATAAATTTCTTAGCCATGATATTCTCGGTCGCCCAACTCCTCCCTTTCCAAGTACGTTTCCCTGCAGTATGGACTACAATAAGTAAAATCTCTGTTCATTTCTCATGAGATGTCCTAGATACTGAAGCTTTATTATCTTCACTGTATTAATAAGTTCCCTTTCTTTCTTCATCTTTCTTAAGAAGTTCAACATTAAGTTAGTTAAGGAAACAAATTTTTTGCTAAGAGATCATCTACAAAACGACGACATAAGGAAAGACGTAAAGTTACAATCGGTTCTGAAGAGAATAAAGGAATACAAGCAGAATTCGAAGTCCCATGTAGAACGCATGGTACACAACGCGTATTCCCAAAGTAGCGTTTGAATATAGGCTAGTGGGGACGAGAGGTCGTGGAAGACCCTGGAAAAATTGTCAGAGACTGTGTGAAGCCGGAACGGGCTATAGCCCAAGCCATATGTAGTTAAGAAGAAGAAGAAGAAGAAGAAGAAGAAGAAGAAGAAGAAGAAGAAGAAGAAGAAGAAGAAGAAGAAGAAGAAGAAGAAGAAGAAGAAGGTGGAGGAGGAGGAGGAGGAGGAGGAGGAGGAGGAGGAGGAGGAGGAGGAGGAGGAGGAGAAAGAATTGAGTGGTGCTTACTAAAATTTTACTTCTGTTGTTTATTGGAGACTGAAACTCGTCGTTGACTTAGAAAGGTCCGTAAGATTAGACAGATTTACTAATTATCCAGTGTTAACATCACCGCTCGATACAGTCTCCTGATACACATAACAGTCGTTTATGGTTACGCATGGGAATACTAAACTCGTAGCTGTGTTTAAATACAGCTCTTTATATAAAATAAATAAACCGTTGTACAAACATAAATATTTTCAAAACATTTTATAATATGCAAAATATAAGTAAGGATTTGCTTTCCTGAAGAACGACGTTTCTTCTGATAGCGATTTCTCTGCTATTATTTGATAATCCGTTAGATCAAGCATTTGTTAGTTAAACCGAGATGATTTATTAATATATTTTTGGTTTTTATTCAAGAAGAAGAGAGTCGTTTTCTGTTTTCATACTGTAACGAAAGGTATCAACTCTTACAAAAAGTCAAATAAAAATTGTTCACACGCAATAAAAATTTCATCTAATATAAAACACAATTGTATTACAATTGTCTCACACAATTATAAAACACTTAACACTTCGCCACAATAATTACTTTTCACTAATAACCACTTGAACGCACAGAGTAATCGCCCGACAATAACTCGCAACTCAAACTGAAATGAACGTCGCTGAGTACTTGCATTTATACCCCGTCGAAATAGCAGAATATTCTATAGTAAGCATTAAAAATAAATTAAAACATTAGAGCGTAATTCATTGCAGCCTTGAAACAGTGCGCGCGGCTTCTGTTACAGTCTAGCTAACGCGTTGAGAATCACGTACGCACACATATTACAGCTGGATTTCACAGGAATATTCTATAAACACGTAGATTGTTCTGTAATGTCGTAACAATACTCTTATTCTAATTAATGTTGGTACTCTAATACCTTTGTGGACGCAATAATTAACTGTATTTATATCCTTAAATTGTTGGCAACAATCTGTACTTATGTGACTGTAAGGTAAGTCAGCAAAGATTATATTATTGAAACAAATTGCAAAATCCCATAGAATCGCGACCTTCGCTTTCTTCAAACATTGTTTCAGAACAACAACAATAAAAACAAGGACAAGTAAAATCCTTTTTTCTCATTAGTACTTGTTATTTGTGATAGCTCGCTTGTCGGCTGTCACTGACAGCTTTGGCGGGAAGTAAACAATCCGCTCCCAAAGCCACAGTAGACCTACCAGTAGCTGGATAGAGGCAACATAATTATACATACACAGAGATCTACATTAAACACGATTACAATAAGGAATTACAGCAAATTCACAGAGAAACTGGAGGTAAAATATATTGTCAGGTATTTTATTTTAAAAAATCGATAATTTTACTAGTTTGAGAAAACCAATAATTGACAACAGATACAAGGGAGGTACTTTTGTACGTCATCATTAAAAACCAATTAACTAAATTTTTTCTAATATAAACTATATGTCCCCCAAAGTTTGAGCAAGTTCTGCAATTCACAAAGGTTATTAATTTTTTATATAGAGGGGGAAATTGCTTTATGCACCGTCAGAGGAAACCGTGCTTCCCCTGGTGTGTGGGACACTCACACTCACTAAATCCCACCTCTAATTCAGGCATTCATATCCATCCTGGAACCACTGAACTTATTACTTCAGGATGGAGCGTATTCGCCTTTATCGGGCTCCTTCTAGTTGTTCCTTATCTTCTAATACCCGTTGGGTGCAAGTTGGGCCTGTCTTTTTTTTCAAGTAGTAGTCGCTGAATACATCAGGATAATATAATATAATAGTTATTAATAATATTAGCTATAATTATAATGATAATTATAATAATAGTTATTATTATTATTTCGTCAGCCATCTGGACTGGCGAAAGCAGCGAGAAACAGTGATTAAGATGAAGGAGATGTGGGTGAGGAGGAAGATAGAGGAGTACAAGCGCGGTATCAGTTAAACCAAACGTAGTCCATACAGAGTTAAAAAAAATAATTATTATTTTATTTTCCGGAGGAGGAAACATGCATTATGCAATATCAGGAGTCTGTAGATTGGTCTCTTAATGTGTGTGACCTTCACGCGCTAAAAAACGTCCCGTTTAAAGGGAGGGAACCCCCTCCACGTGGCACTGCTGTTAGTAAATAATAATAAAAAAATAATAATAAGACGAACACTGCTGTAATAGGAATAATAGAAAAAATAATATGCCTGTCAGTGAGAAAAAATTCTTGAGGTGCTGTCTTTCACAAAACGTACTGGGAAAAATCTGACAAATAAGCCTTCGGAATATAGGCCTACTTTGAATAATCTGTATTTTTTACCACAATTGACAAAAAATTTGAAGATTACACTAGATTTGAAACTAAAATAAGCTGGAATGAATATATACGCTTAGAAAAATGTTACTGTGTTTCATCTTAATCTGAGGTTGATTGCTGCAAAATAGAATGAAAATTAAAAAAAAAAATAGAATGAAAATTAAAAAAAAAGAGTCAATTTACCATAGGCATACACTCCTACGTTCAGAGTAACGTTCATTAACAGATTTGGCGACTAATCCGTTACAAAACTTTTGACAATACGTTTTAGTTTTCACATGTAAACGTAAATTTAAAAATTTCCAGAAAAACAATAGTCTGACTCTATTATCATTATTTTAAGGTTGCACAAATTACTACAGTACGCATCCGTGCCAACCAATTCTCTTACAAAATGTACTATTTTATATACTTTAAATTATGCTATTAAATGTTCTGCTGATTGTAGATTTTAGGTCTAATATATTCGATTATTATTTAACAACCGATGTGGTGAAAAATTTGCACAGCTTCAACCATATGTGTGGAACCATAAGGAGAACTATAAAATCATCAAGTAAAGAAACACGCCTGGAGTTCTACTAGGTGATGGTTCTTCTCACATTTCTCTGTGGGTCTCAGAATTAGACTTAAACGAAATCTTAGGCCAGTCGTACTCCTTCGCGTTTTTCAAGATGCCAAAATGTGATTTCTCAGGCACGTAGCAGGACATGCACTTCAAGATCACAAAAAGAAATGTCGATGTTCGTCAGGAATTGAATATAATTGCTGAACTGGATACGGTTGCCCGAATAGATGACTGCCGCATCCCCAAGCAACTATTGAATTATAAGCCAAAAGGACGGAGAGGTGCGGGACGTCCGATGACGCGTTAAAGTGTAGAGCTCTAGTCTGTTTGCTTGGCATCGAAGCAAAAATTGTTAGTTTAATTCATGCTAAAAATGAAGATGATTATTTCGAAACTCGTTTTTGAAGCTTATGAATTGTTGTCACCAATGACCGCAAGACTTGTGCTTTCATCCGCACGCGCGCGCTCGAGCACACACACACACATTCCAATTTTTGGTGTGTTAATTCGAAGAGGAAATTAAATTTGATTAATTAATTAATTTTAAATCCAATAATTATAGGGATATACTAATTCTCTTTCATTATAGGTGATACAACGAGTTGAGACATGAAACCAATCAGTGCATCCGTATCAATTAGAGCTCGATAAAGCGTTTATAATAACCCGTAATTATACGAGCTTGCATTTCAGGCCATGACACCCAGCCGTAATATTGACAAAATGGAGGCATATTAATTACATCAGGTATACAATTACTTCATCTAATGTAGAAAATGCCTTCTGTATATAAAAAAATATAAATTCATTTATTATTAATATTATTATTGTTATTATTATATCCTTAAATTCGTAGTTTCCGTCAATCAATGAATTTTACCGGTGAAGTGTTTGTGAGCATCGATCGAAAAATATAACACAAATTCTAAATCAATTGTGTCGACGTTTAGACAATGTTTATTGCCATCATCGAGACCTGTGTATGAATACAAAAGAAATGTCAAACACAACAGAACAATTATATCAGTGAACGTGTTTTTGTATGCAAATATGGGTGCGCGCGCGTCTGGGTGAGTATGTGTGTATTCTTGTATATGTGAAAGAGTTGAGATTGTTTGTTTTACATCATCAAATGTTTTCTTTGAAGACAACAAGAAAATCATAATATCACAGAACTTAATTTATACAATATTACAATTTAAAATACTCGTAATGTAATGGTATTTGTAATTAATTATGAAAGCAGTAATCAACAATTAAATATTAGAATTGGTACAGAAAACGTTTTACATATGTTGACAGGTATATGTATATATTTGACATTTCTTTTGTATTCATACACAGGTCCTGATGATGACAATAAACTTTGTCGAAACGTCGACACAAAATAATTTAATATTTGTGTTATATTTTTTGACCAATCCTGACAAAACCTTCCCCGGAAGAGAGTTATTATTATATATAATTTTAGTAGCGTATAACAGACACAGCTAGACGTAATGTGTCAAACAGGTTTTTTAGTGTCTTCGAAGACTAAAGGGAGATGATTTTTTTGTGAGTCGGGTATACCAACACACCCCGGAAATATGCAGTCTTCCGATCATTTGTTCAGTTAATTTTTCCACATACTCTCATAAAAATAACGTATAAAAAATATGTAAATTAAGGGATGTTGATGGAAAAACGTTATGCAATGCGTAATTATAGGGCACATAAATTTAACAATTTTCAGTGATTATATTAACAACCCTATCACGTACTTCCATAGACAGCCCCATAAATTAAGTCTGCATCACGTTTATTGGCCAAGAAGTAGTTTTAAATCCGGTTGCGT
The DNA here is from genome assembly GCA_034769895.1 of Magicicada septendecula. Taxonomy (NCBI): domain Eukaryota; kingdom Metazoa; phylum Arthropoda; class Insecta; order Hemiptera; family Cicadidae; genus Magicicada; species Magicicada septendecula. Next base: position 375,591,320 of record CM068375.1, on the reverse strand, counting down.
CTAGAAGGCGGAAGCCTAGAGAATTCTAGAAGGTGAGATGGAGGAAACATGATTGCAGGGAAGAGACACAAGCCTGTGACGTACAGAATGCGAGAGTGGGCAGTAGCTGTAGGCTACAAGCGCTCGAGCGTGGATGGAAAATTTTCTTTCAATTGCAATGTTTTTATATGGGCGCAAAAAACAACACCCAATTTGGCAATAGTACTGCCAGACCCCAGTCTCTCTTCAATTTTAATCAATCACACTACACTACTCGACCGCTTTCGTTGGTATGAAACTCACTCTGCTCCGGAATCCGTACGTGACCTAATCAATCAGGAAACTGATGAGAAATATGTGTGTAATATTTTAAGTGTAGGGATCTTTATCTAGGTGCTGCGTTTGCGAACCAATTTATTTTAAGGAGAAACGGTTACAACTTTATTTGTGAAGCACTTATAATTGTCTGAATCTGAAAATGAACACATTTTTGTTAAATTTCCTCGAATCCTGTGAAACCTATAGAGCAACAGATTAAAATTTAAAACATCCCATTTAGTTAGCAGAGTATCAGTTTTTATCTTTTTCTTCAGAGTATCAGTTCTTCTTCTTCTTCTTCTTCTTCTTCTTCTTCTTCTTCTTCTTCTTCTTCTTCTTCTTCTTCTTCTTCTTCTTCTTCTTCTTCTTCTTCTTCCTTCTCCTTCTCCTTCTCCTTCTCCTTCTCCTTCTCCTTCTCCTTCTCCTTCTCCTTCTCCTCCTCCTCCTCCTCCTCCTCCTCCTCCTCCTCCTCCTCCTCCTCCTTCTCCTCCTCCTCCTCCTTCTCCTTCTTCTTCTTCTTCTTCTTCGTCTTCTTTGTCTTCTCCTTCTACTGGTTCAGCTGTTTCTTGTTCTTACAGACGGCTGGGCCGCGGCAGCGATCCTCACTCTCCTTTCCAACGAGGTTTTACTTTCACATCCGGTCGAATGTCCACGATATCTTACACCATCAATTAAATATAAAGACCCCATCGGCGCCTGCACAGAGGATGACTCCTCCCGCCGTGGTCATCTGGCTAAAGGAAAAAGTTATCCTTACTCTTACAAACGGGATGATTGTTCACGTCAACGCTTTGCTGGCCGTTTGATCCTGGCAGGAATACCAATTGATTTTGTCCCACAAGTTCGGGGAAGGGAATAACGTTTGAATTGTACTCACGGCAGTAATGTAAGTATCCAGCTTGCAATTTCATTTTCTTACTAATCCTACTACAGAAACATTAAATATGACTATCATTTGTAATGTGGAGCGGGTGACAGAGGATCCAACAATATTCTTTCTTATAGAACCTTAACTATAGAAACTCGAAGCATTAATCAATGTCTTTCCATCTCCGAACAACTGATTTTACAACGCTAACACGGACTTGTGTGTATCTTTGTTATCGAGTAACCGACAGTTGTTTATAACAGGAGACTTATTATCTGTTTCCACATCCTAATAGACTTTATGCACTAATGACACTACAAACTGCACTGATAACATACAACCATGTATATGTAAATTATAACAAACACAATATAGAAAAATATTTATTAAACACTCTGTATTTAAAACCAGATATCTCAAGCAGGTGTGTGCGTGTGCGTGTGCGTGCGCGCGCGCGCGCGTGTGCGTGTGTGTGTGTGTGAACTGACGAGACGCCATAAGGAGTGAAATCTTTGAGTACGCTGAAGTTGTTTTTGTGCATGCCTACAGAATATATGATTTTGCGAAATTTGCAAAAATGACTGTGCCGCTCGAAAATAATGTGTTTCAACGAAGTATGCACAGCATTAGGCGTCCGCGGACGCTTGGTCGTGCAAATTCGTGTCTGTGTCAGTTTGCAAAATAATTATTTGTTCATTACTTCCTTAAAAACACAGTTACGGAATGACAGAATAAAGTCAGATAAAAGCAAAATCTTACAACTTAAGGGCAAGTATTCCATTTGATAAGTGTTCCATGGACGACGAAAAAGGCAAAAAGAAGCAAACTTTTTTCATATTGCTACAACGGTCTCCTTGATCGTCGTATGGTACAGTGGAAAGCAAAATACAAGACACCAATTAAGTCACTAATCACCAGCTTTAATTTTCACAGTTAAACAGTTCGTAATTAACAACACAGTCGCTTACAATGACTGGCCCCGAACTGCAAAAGAATTATTGAATTCAATTAAAAACTGTCTGCGTTCTTTTACCTCACCACTTGAGAGGTCGTTAGAAGATCTGTTCAATAATTCCTGCAGTTCCTCTGGTAATCTGGAAGTATCCGAAGAACTGGATCTTCGTTGCGTCATTCCGGCTACCCAGGCCACAGAAGTCAATTTGCCTAGGAGCGTATCCCTTTGTGAAGTGACAGCTTGATCCAAAATATTAGCCACTCTAATAGGTACATTTCCGGTTTCGTCAGGTTTTACTAAACTTCTGGAAATTAGTATGCCCGGTGTGCTGACTACCTGGCGTTCGAATATAGAACACTGGTTGCAACTAGTATCTACTTCGGTTGTACCCATGATGATCTTTTCAGAGTTTGGCGGAACAGTTACGGCCACTTGGTTTATCACGTCTATTGATTTTTCTGATGTAGTCGTTGTGGAGAGCATCACCTCTTCTTCTCCGATTCTCAAGACATTTTTTTTGAAGTCGACTATAAATCCGTATGCGTTCATAAAGTCCACACCAAGAACTGCTTCAACCACAATGTCTGCAACAAGTACTTGATGATTAAACTCAAGTTGACCGAGGCGTAGGTGTAACTCCACTTTTCCAAACACTTTTACAGGCCGTCCAGTAGCTGTTCGCAAGCTGCAAGAGCACCAGGTTGGCTGAGATCTTTCACCACGTCGGGCTGCACAGTAGAAACTGTTGCGCCTGTGTCTAATCGAGGTTGGCCTTTCTTGTACAAATCCGGTAACTACCAAAGCTCCCGCTGTTTTTATGACGTGTAGAAATTGCGTATTGTCTAGGGCCTTCGTTCCTCCATTTAGTCAGCATACGCCTCGTTGTACCGACTACTGCTCGTTTCCCTGCTGCTGAATTCTAACCCGACAATCTCGTTGTAGATGTCCAGGTTTACCACATCGATAACACTTCGGTCTTCCATCCATTCTTATTTTATTCTGTGGCGCCGACCGTCGAGTCTCTGTTCCTTCTTCTTCTTCCTCATCGTCTGTGCCGTCGCGATCTTTTAGCGCCCGCACTTTATGACTTGTCCAACCAGACGCTGATTTGGCGGCCTCAAATTGCAAAGCATGTACCAGGGCGTCCGCACTGTTCTGGTGTCTTGCCATTCGTAACACTTGCTGTAGTTCGTTATCTCGGACACCGGCAGTAAATGTCTGCATCGCAAAACTCGTTCGAAAATCTTCTGGCGCTTCAGGATAGGCCAGTCTAATTAGTCTGTCGATACTTGCTTCAAACTCTTGAAGACTCTCCCCGGAATGGTGTCGCCTTGCTCTCAACTGGGTGCAGTACACATCTCGCAAATGTTCATCACCATACCGTAATTCCAGAGCTTTTACCAACTCGGCATAGGTGTTCTGGCTGTCAGGTGCCACTTTCTGTAGAAGTTCTGCCGCGGGCCTTTTAATGCAAAAACGAGTGAGACTGCCTTGCCTTTCTCAGTCCAATTACGCGTATTTGCGCATGCAGCAGCTTCAAATTGGCGGAGGTACGTTGCCCAGTGACTGCTTCCGTCAAAGGTGGAGCTTTGGCATTAACTGTCCCTACTGCAGGCAAAGTTACTTTCTCTATTGACTTAATTTCTGTGTCTTTTTCTGTCTTTATCATTTATACAGTCTGTTCAGAAATTTATTTTGGTTGTATGTTTATGAAGTGCTCAATTTCACTTTTAATTTATTCTCTTATGTTTGACATTGGGTTTTCTACTGCAGATATTTTTGTTGACATAGCTTCTTCCACAGTCAAGACAGATTTTTCTGCTTCAGCTATTTTATTTGATATGGATTCTTCTACGTCAGATATTCTGGTAATCTGATTATTAAGCTCATCTTGTAATTCACCTACGTCACCACGTAGGAGATCCAATTCTGCGGTAGTATGTTCTTGCATCTGCTTTTGCTCATGAATTAACGCTTTGATGTCACCTGCTTCACGTTTACGTTCCTCTGTTTGCTGCTTACGTCGTTCCTTTGTTTTTTCCATTTCTTGTTTTCGTTCTTCTTTTTGACGTGTTTCTGCTTCATCTCTTTCTTGTCTTCGTTCTTCTTTTTGTCGTCTTTCTGCTTCTTCCTGTGTCTGCCGTAGCAGCGTTTGGAAAGTTTCCATCATCTGTCTGGCATCCAATGTTTTCCGTTAAATTACGAATTACACTCGTCTTGTACAAAGTGTCCACTGCTTCCACTGTTGACGGTTCTATCCCACTTCTGATACCACTGTTACGACGGTCTCCTTGATCGTCGTAGGTGCAGTGGAAAACAAAATACAAGACACCAATTAAGTTACTAATCACCAGCTTTAATTTTCACAGTTAAACAGTTAGTAATTAACAGCACAGTCGCTTACAATAAATCAAACAAAAATTGTTCGCACGCAATAAAATGTCAACTAATATAAAACATAATTTTATTACAATTAAACCGCCCGATTATAAAACACAACATTTCACTAATAACCACTTGAACACACACAGTATCCTCTGACAATAAACTCGAACTCACTATGTAATATATCACAACTCTATCTGAACTAAGGCCGCTGCCGCCTTGTATTTATACCCCCGCTCACAGACCAGAACTTTCCAAACTACCCGTTATCTCTACCTACGACGTAATTAATTGCGGCCTTGACAGAGTTCTCGTGGCTTCTGACACAGTCTAGTAAATGCGCTTAGAATCACGTACGCCACAACATTCAGGATCTGGAACATTCGATAAACACGTAGATTGTTCGTGATGTCGTAACAATATTATTAATTAAAGTGACAAACTTGTAGTGACAATCCGGGACACGATTGGAACTTAGTAACCAGTCTTGGACAGATGTTGAATGCAAGGCGTATATATACCCAACTTTTTCAGACCATTCTCTCTCTCTCTCTCTCTCGCTCTCTCTCTCTCTCTCTCTCTCTCTCTCTCTCTCTCTCTCTCTCTCTCTCTCTCTCTCTCTCTCTCTCTCTCTTCTCTTTCTTTACTTATAATCACATCGTCATTGAGAGAACTCCATTTGTAACTTTTCACTAACTCGTTTGACGTCTGACGGACCTGGAATACACATACGCGTATTATGTTAGAACGTCACTGAATTTACAAACTAAATAATTTTAGTAATTTTATTTTTGCCAATAATTTATGTAGTCTTAAACGTAGTTAACTTTAAAGCTGATTTGAATTATGTTTTAATACTTGTAAAGGCTGACGTTATCGTTACGTGTCTCCGCATCAGTTGTGCATATATTTAGTAAAAATTTACGTGAGAAGATCCAATTTGTTTATGATGATTTTGCAATACAATCACACGTCTCAGTTTTGTCATATACTGTAGTTTGAGTTGTATAGTCTCTGCAATAGAGGACGGTAACAATGCAATCCGTGTGCTGAGCGGAAATTGATACTTGTAACTTTGGCTGAAGTTACCAACATATTGTTTAACTGTTATAAGATGTTAGTTGTGACAATCATTATGGATACTGAACGTAAGTAGGTTATATTCTGCGGTAACTGATATTGAAACATCCAGACAACAGACAAAGTTTCAACAAGCAGTGCAGGATTACCTTAGCTAAACAGAAGAACTACTAAACACCTAGCAAACTAGTAGAGTATTATATCTCTTCCTCAGACCTGCGATAAACAGTATGTGCAAATAGCGAACAGATTTATCAAAAAGACTTTAATGATTCCGCATTTCATGTTAACGTCTCTTCAGAAATTCTAAGAACACTATGTATGCAGCGTCCTTTCTAAAGGAATAATTTGAGCAAAGTAAATGTTTACGTTCAAGGCAGTATTTTATGACTATCTTACATTTGTAAGTATTACATATTTCTTCTTCTGATAGTTCCTATCCGTTTCGGATGTTGGATATCATACAGACTATTTTAACTTTCTTTACTGCTCCACGGAATAAGTCAGTTTTATTCATGCCAAACCAGGTTCTTAAAATTTTCAGCCATGAGATTGTCGGTCGCCCAACTCCTCTCTTTCCAAGTACTTTTCCCTGTAGTATGGACTGCAATAAGTAAAATCTTTGTTCATTTCTCATGAGATGTCCCAGGTACTGAAGCTTTCTTATCTTCATTGTGTTAATAACTTCCCATTCTTACTTCATCATTCTAAGAAATTCAACATTAGTTATATGTGCTGTCCATGAAATGCTCAGTAAACCCACATTTCGAAAGATTCAATTTTTTATTCATCAATGTCATAATAGTTTGAACCTGGCCATCCCCATTGTTCTATTCCCAAGATTGTGATACTCATTCTTCTCATTTGTTGGATGGCATTATGAATTTTCCCGGCTTGCGCTATTGTTTTAACATTCTGAGTGCATATTTTCACGTCTGTGTTTATATTTAATTTTCTTTTTACTTTATAACTGTTCAAAACTTATCCTCCGGATATCCGATTGAGTAACTTGAAGCTCCGAACGATTTTGCCTTGAACATAAACATGATGATATTACTAGAGGTATCTAAGCGATCTTTAATGTAGTGGTTTCCCGTCGCCTTCTACATTCCAATTTCGTTGACTAGTAACTAATGCATCCGCCTTCGGGGCCGATTTCTCAACCCCAGGACAATGAGGTGCCCTACCGCTTGCCAGTTCATCCACCCGAACCTTTTGACTAGCAAGTGGGAAACTACTTATTCCGGTAGTCACTCGGTCTCCACTTCCTCGTCAGTTAAACAGGGTGCACCATACAACCGAGGCTGTACTTCGAGAAAGTGAGGTTGGCATTTGTACACGACAGGCTATATATTTCGCATCATATACCTTACACTCCATAATGTAATATACTAATATATCATATAATTTTTAAATATTAATATTTAAGTTAATATTCTATATAAGTTATAGAAGTTAATTTTTATAAAACATTTAACTTCTCGGTTATGAGAACTTCGGCTTGGCGGGCTGTAATGTCGTGGTCCAAGCAAACGTTTAGGCCGTGCCTTCGACGGTCATGTTCAGTGCAGAAGGCTGGAAAACACTGACAAAGTTTTCGTAGTCAGTGACCGCTGAACTGTGGGTAAGGCTTAACGAGAAACGTTTGCACCAAACAACTATGGACCAGGGCCTGAGAGCCCGGCAAGCCGAATGTCCTCATAACATTAACGCCTGCCGTGAAAGCCTCACACAGAATTTAACTTCTCTTTTACCTTCTACTTTAGACGTGAAGTTTGCTTTGACGATGTAATTTTATACTAAGCGTTCTTAACTTATGAGAAGGTTATAACAAAATCTTTTAGGACAAAGGTCTAGTCAATGGTTTGTTGTAATGATGCTCTTTGATGTTGGTTTGCTGTTCTAATGTTGGTTTGTTGTTGATGTTGGTGGCTCTTCGTACCACCAAAGTAGCTTAGAAAGCTACAGGAAGTGTAGGCTGTCAACTTGACCCGTACGACACCCAGGGAATGCCCATACGACACGCCTACTATATCCAAGAGCTTTACCTACTTGCATGGGATTTGACCTGGGGCCTGAGAGTCTCACCTTGTTATGGTTGGTACTGTGCAGGGAAAATCCCCAGACCGGTTTAGGTTACTTGCCAAGTGCCACACCTACTGGTCTTCGAAGGTCGTAATTCATTATTGTTGAATCTAAGATCCGGGCTATTGGGCCGTTGTCTACTGACAGGTGTTACTATCAGACGTTTCGGCCTCACCTGGGGGGGTCATATTCAGTGATCAACGGTTTTTAATACAACTGACACGGTGTTCATCAGTAACCACAGTACAGCGGCAAAGTTCCATACGTTCAGAGGTGCAGACGTCTGATAACAACATCTGTCAAAATAGTAACTATACAACGGCCCAATAGCTGGAATCTTAACTTTAATAATTATGACGCCGGCCGTGAAACCTATAGAAATAGCTGATTCTAGTTCATTGTTAACATTTATATAATTGCAATGTTTAGTACATTAGTTATTGAAATATATTGCTTTTCTTTTAGTAATACGCATGACAATAATTGGTATACTGACTTTTCCAACTGATTAAGAAATGCAACCAGTATACGATGTTTAGCTAATAATAGGGAAAACTAAATAAAATAATGTACAGATCGAATAAGCAGACTTTCAATCATGTTTTGCATACTTAATGTGGAATAGTCCTAAATGTGGCCCGTGAGAAAAATGTTACCATTACCATTCGCCAATCAGAGAGTATAATTTTTTGTTTTCCCCAAACTTTGGATCTCATTAAGTAAAGAGATTTATTTCAAAAATATAAAACTTTATTTATTTTAGAAAATTTTATTCTACAATTATTAATATTAAAAATAACTTCAAAAATAAAACTGCTTATAACTAAAAATTGAAAATTCCTCCTCCTCCTCCTCCTCCTTCTTCTTCTTCTTCTTCTTCTTCTTCTTCTTCTTCTTCTTCTTCTTCTTCTTCTTCTTCTTCTTCTTCTTCTTCTTCTTCTTCACCTCACGGAGTAGACACTTTGCCTGTTCCGTCTTCACAGAATATCTCCCCATTTCGTTCTTGGTCTTCCTACGTCTCTTGTACCAAAGGGGGTTTATCGAAACGCAACTTTAGGTAGTCCTCCATCCTCCATTCTGTCCAGATGCTGTAGCCATTCCCTGCTGTATGTCTAGAGTTTATCATTTATGGAGAACGCCTGGAGCTCTTCTATAATATCCTCATTGTACAAACGATCCTGTCTCGTGCAACCCTTTGTTCTTCCCATAAACTTCTTTTCCGTAGTTTGAATCTGATTTTAATCTTCTTTGTAGTGACCCATGTTTCATATTCATATTGTAAAACAGGCACTGCCATTGTTTTATAAAATTTAAGCCTTGTCTCATTCCTTGTATTTTTGCTCAACGTTCTATGTATGAAGCCATACGTCATCTGAAATCTCGATATTTTTGTTGCGATATCTCGGCCTGTGTCATTCCCAATACTGGTAGTGCAACCCAGGTAATTGAAGTAAGAGACTTGCTCCAAAACTCTTCCCCCAAGAACAATTTTTGATCTGACTGGAAACTTTCCCTAAAAAGCCATCATTTCTCATGGGTTGAGAATTCCGTTACATAAAATTGCGTTATGTTATTGTGTTTGTTATTTAAATTTTTAACAGTAGTGCTCATCGTTACGTTGATGTTGATGGTGCGCCAGTTCCGTTTTGTTTGGTTTAAAAACCTCAGTACGTAGTGTTTATTGTATTCTAAACTGCGCTGACAGTATACGTCAAAGGTTAATTTTAATTATAAACGATTCAGTTATCGAAACTACTACGTAAAATGGTTTTAAAATGTCATAATAAACAAGCCTAAATTAATATTTTATTGAATATAAAATATATGAGACCTCCAAAGGACTGGAGAGGATGAGTAATGTTTTGTGGTCTCATTCCTTGATGACGGGAAATATCCAGCCGCACCTCCAAATATTGGGGGATGCGCAACACCTACAGATAGCTGACGCGGCTCTAGAGACCGGATGACAGCCGATATAAGCTGTCCCTTCTCTACTTGTCATTGTCAAGACCCTCTTGCTTTTGGGGTGAGAAACTGCCCCTGAAGACGAATGACCTTCCATTGATCAACGACGTAGGATGTGGGAGGCAAGGAGAAACCACCACATTACAGACCCTTATGGATATTTCAACAGGAAAAAATGGTCCCTATAGTCTGGGAAGACAACCAGTTTATGGGAGAATACCCAGACAGAAAATCGGGTTGGACGTTAACCCTAAAGGTGGCAGCCCCACCATACGTCTTGCCCTGCGGTATGGGTAAGTAACCTAGTAACATACTTATTCACTACTAAATTGTCTCAAAGAACGGATCAAATATTGCTGACCACAGCTATGAATAAGCGACTGAAATAAGATTTCTCAGGCACGTGGCAAGGTATACTCTCTACAATCATAGAAGAAACACAGATATACGACAGGAACTGAATATTATGAGTATACTCGACAGGATTTCCCAGCATCGGCTGAATTGCTGGGAACATGTTTGTCGAATGGATGACTGCCGCATCCCCAAATAACAACTATGGAACTATAATCCGAGGGGACGGAGAGGTGAGGGACTTCCGAGGAAGCGCTTGGAGTGACCAGTCGAACCTTTGCCTGTTTGAAACCGAAACAAACCATCCTTGTTTTAATCCTTAAAGCATTAAAGCATTATCGTGATGATGACGATGTGATAATATATGACGTGAAGGCATAAAATTTATGAATATAAATACATAAGACGTGAAGTTGTAAGTAGGCTTATTATTCGTTTTTGTGGCTTTTATTTAGGATATTTAGGTTATTTATATTCATATTTATATTTAGGTAATTCCAAATCACACTATTATGTTGGAACGGTCTAAGACTTCTTTATGACAAAACAAAGTAATTGAAGACAAAACAAAAACTCTGCGAAATGTTTTTAGCGCGCTTGATACCACAGTATCAAGTAACCACGGGCAACGCGAACGTGTTGACGATGAGCTTATCTAACCAGAGGGTCATTGCCGGATTAAATAGAACGGGCCAAAGTCTGCTGATTTGCGCCATTGACGGATGTTTGGGCATGGGTTCGCCAGGTGAGTCGGGAGTCAACATGAAGCCCGAGGTACTTGACGTGATCTGACTCCACTGTAACTTCAGTTTTATACGCCATGTGACACAACAGGCCTGGATGTCAGTAAAACAATGAAGCAACGTCTGGAAGGAGCATCCCGAATGACCTAGAGCGTTACATAATTCTGACGTGCACATTGTACGTGCCAAACATCATGTAGCATACATGTTTTCTGTGTCCTCAGTGAAGCAATATACTTATCATGCTACTACCACGTGCACGAATTTGCAAATGAAAAATCAATATTGTTACGATGGTCTTACTGATCACCGTATGATACAGTGGAAAACAAAATACAGACACCAATGAAGTCAATAATCACCAGTTTTAATTAATCACGATAAATAGCTTGATAGGAGCGGCGTAGTGGCTAGCGTGTGGCGCTGCTACGCTGTCGGCGCGTGCTCCACTCCCGCCGGGGCCATCTGATTTAGATATGACCGTTCCCCCTCGCAAGTCGATGGCAAACCATCGAGAGGTATCCTGCCTAGTATAAACCATCCCCAACCATGCCGTTCGGGTCCGGTGTTAAACTGTAAGTCCCATAACTGTGATAGACTCCGTAACACACCAACCACGGGTATATGCGGGGAGGGTACAAACCAGTCGAAAGACTGAAGGACCCAGCAACAACAATAGCTTGAAATCAACAAACTATTCAACATGTTTATACTCGTGCAATAATTCAGCTAAATTTGTCCACACGCAATAATAATGTCAACTAATCCGAGTCCCGCACAATAATCACTTTTTACTAATAACCACTTGAACGCACTGAGTAAAAGCCCGACGTAAATTGAAACTAACCGGCAGCTGTTATGTATTCATACCCTGCAGGGTTCAATTATATGCGTCCTTAACAAGCACTTCAGTATCTTTGACTCTAGAGGAGACTTCAGTCATGCCTTGGCAGAAACACGCACGTGGTGGGTTAAACGAGAAACGCGTAGAATAACGTTCTCTATTGTACCAGAACGTTGCGTACTGCGGAACAATGTATTCAGTAAAAGGGTTTAATAATACAAATGTATTACGCATCTTCTTTAAATAAGCCTGTTTTGTTAACAAATCGTCCTGACTAAGAAGAGACTAAAAGAATTTTATTAAAGTTGTTCCATTATTGCGACCAACTTTGGAACGCGCAAATTAGACAATAATTTTAAATTGTTGTTAAATTGGAGTGTTAGTGGTCTCAAATATTTCTACTAGTAATTTTATACAAACCACTATTTTGTCTTTGGTACTGACGAGCGCTTTCGGCAGTGAAGCCATCTTCAGATCATTTACCAACCTTGGATGGCTGGTTGGTAAATGACCTGAAGATGGTTTGACTGCCGAAAGCGCTCGTCAATACCAAAGACAACATAGTGGTTTGTATAAAATTACTAGTAGGAATTTTATATTGTTAACAAGACCCCAGTCTAGTGTGAGACAACATTTAACGTCATGCGTCAGTAACAATTAGAAAAAGGAAAGTTCAACTGTTATGAGAGTTGTGTGTTTAATGCAACGCGAAGAGAATATTGACAGTTGTTAGGTTTGGAGCCAAACAGCAAAACCAATCTGCTCAACTCTTAAGTAACTTTGCCAGTCAATTTATTAGACAAACAAAGACATTACAGTACGGCACAAACAAGCTCATTAATAACAGTCCCTGACAACTTCTTATCTACAGAACCAATTTGCGCCAGAGGTCAGTTATTACAAATGATCCTGAGAAAACATGAACAGTCCAATTGCAAACCTACTAACAGTCTAACGTTTACCACTAAAAGATCCTTTTTGCAGTTATCAATAATAATATTTTTAAAAGAGATAATAAGCAACATGTAGCAATGGACACGAAATGTATTCAAAATTTTTAGTTACTTTATAAGGACGACATTTCAAATTCACCAAAAACCAGTTACGCTTCAACATACTCCTAGTAGAATGGTTTCCAACTTTTCCGGACCGCGTACCACTTTGGTCTTCCGCGTTCATTTCGGGTACCACAGGAGCTTAAGGAAAGGTTATTGGGGTTTTCTAAATAAAAACTTGATTCAACATGAATGTAGTATATCTTATTATTCCTAGTTGTGTATAATTATTTAAATATAATACATAAAATTTACAAAACAGGAAGTAATTTTTAAAATAAATGTCAGGTTGGTTCCATGCTAAAATAATGTACTTAGCACCGCAAAGTCTTTAGGTTTTATTTTTATAATGGTAATCGTTTTAAATCATGTCCGATGAAAATTTACTGTTGTCCTGAACATACATTTTTTTTATTGATAGACCATCTAAGGACCACATGCTAATTTCAAATCATTACTCTTTGATCTTTTCTTTTTCTCAAATATTCTTTCATATATTCACTGTTTCTCTTCTTCCTGTCTTCAGTCCACTTTGAACCCGCGTTTTCTCTCTTCTACCCTAGACTCCTTCCATTTTTAACACTTTTGCCCCAAAAACTTCTCTTTCAATTAATTCTTCTGCGTGTATATTACTTTTTCTAAATCCTTTTGGACTTCTTTAATCCAACTTGATGTTGCCTTCTTCTCCAGAGGCGTAGCTAGGGGGGGCCAAGGGCGCAGCCGCCCTGGGCCGCATAGTCAAGAGGGCGGCAAAGTGAGCGTATGAGCGTAGACTTGAAAAAATTGTTTCAGGTTATAGATGTACAAACAACTTGTTTCTTTGATATGACTATTCCTTTAATAAAAGAAGCATAACCAGCCGGCTTGCTGTTGTCATACCTTGCGTAATAAAAAGTATTGGTCTATTAAAAATTACGCTGAAACAGAGGCTCTTTGTCCCTCTCTGTACAATACAGTATTTTATTCCGTGTTCATTATGCTTTACTTGGCGACGGATGTTTAGTCTACGGCGTTAATTATCTTGGTGTTTCTAAACAGTGCAGGCTGTTTTAATTGAGTTTTGTTATCTTGCGGGCGAGTGATGAGTAGACATTAAGTCAGTACGGTTTTTTATCAGTGTTCATGCTTATTGTATTCACTTGCTCTCTCCAATATTTTTTGCGACTTTGTAGCGAGTTGTTGTGCCGCGAAGGAAAACTGATAATCATACAGTATTAGCTTCGTATAGATATTCTTCATTGTTATTCGTATACAGACGAATGTAGCCTATTATTTGTAAACATAAAAAAGTTACATGGGGTACGTATGTGCAGTTCTGCCGGTTCGACGCAACGAACGTGTTGATTATCAGTTGTTTATGAGTATCTTGAGTGTGCGGTTTGTTTTTTGGTTTGTGCGTCTTGTGACTATATCTATAATACTTCACGTGTATGTCATCATACTAATACAATTATTGAAAATCAAATTTTTGAATTTTATTTGAAGCTGATATGAAACGAAGTAAACTTAGTGGCGGCCAGTTTCGGAAGAGGAGGGAAGAAATATTAGGACCTACAAGTTCCAAATAGTTTATGAAGTCTTTTATTCAAGGAAAATCATACCATGAGTGTCAAAATATTACAATTAACAAGGAATCAACTTGCGATCATAAAATGGATGTTGTTGGCAACGAGGCTGTTGATAAATACAGTGTTACGCGCTGCCGTACTGGGCCCAAACGAACGTAACACAAAGTACATTGAAATAGTCGTAGTATCTAACTTAAATACAAGGGGGGTGCGTCAGAAAACAGTCAGTACCACTAACTAGTGAGCAGAGTCAACATAAAGCTATTTATTTCAGAATGAAAATCAGCCTCTTAATTTTATAAATTATGAGTACCGTAGCCAGCGAAGCAAAATCAATTACTGAATAAATCAATTACTGCATAAATTAATTAATTAATAAATCAATTCCTGGATAAATCAATGCTAGTTTACAATATTGTTGCGCGTTGTGCACAAGCTGTAATTTGTTCATAAAATTTTAACACCTTAGTATATTACAAAGTTCTTGTAACGATATGAGTCCGCATTACAAAAAGTAAGGAATTTAGTTCATTTTCTTTTCAGCTAGCAATCTGGCAGACTCCAAGCTCCTGCCGCATGGTAATTAATTATTAATAATGTTACTTGGAACTCGGAGGTGTGTCCTCTCGCAGCCTGCTGTAGCCGGTCGTGTCGGGCGTGAACCCGTTGTGGGCACGTGTTTCTCCGCTGCTCTCACGGAGTGCTGTCGTGTATATTCTCAAAGGTAGGCAGAAGAAATACTGTAGCGAGTCAATATTCTCTGGTATACGTGGACCCGGTTGTGGAACCAAGCTTTATGCTGAAAATTCCAGAATATTTAGAACAGGCTAACAGTTACTGCACACGCACATTCACTCTCATAATGCATGATCGCAATTTACAAGATCATACTTACAACAATTAGAAAATCAAGGCTTCAATTCTATAATAAGTGACTGGCATTAAACATTAAACATCTTTCTTTTTCTTTTTTAACTGACTGACTGAAAATAGTTTAACTCAAGACGCTAACTGCTTCAGACAAGTTACATCATGGTTGCCTACAACGAGTTACAGTGTTTTACATAAAATATATGCTTTTCTTTTACAAGCGTGACTGACGAATATAATTCGTCACTAGCATTGATTTATAGTGGCCAAGAATTCATAATTACCTTGGTAGACGCGGCTGCCAACGAAAAGTGCCCATTGAGGCGACTGGTGGTGACTCTGCTCACGGTCCGGTCAGGTGGTCAACTGAAATCAGCTCGCCGGGTGAACGGCGAAACGAGTTCGTTAGAAAGGAAGGGGACGTGACGTCAGGGAAGGACTGACCGATGCACGGATAATTATCTGTTGCGCCACCATTTAAACTTATTTTTATTTAAAATAATGTTAACCGTTGCTGCATTCGGCTGGGATGCCGAATAACTACAAAAACAGTAAAGTTATCGACGTGAATAATTCAAACTATGAAAGTGTTAAAGTACAGTTACAATATTCAGTTGGTTCTAGTACCATGATTGATGTTGCATCGTGCAGACTTGAAATTACAGGCGATGAAGGACATAACATTACTAGCAACAATGTAGACCGTGTTCTCGGTGCTGCTCTACAAGATATGGGAATTTGGCCAAGCGAGATATCTCAGTCCTTCCGAGATGTAATAGTGAATAGAGGACCATGTCAGTTGCAGAACAAGGACAGCCATTTTCTTGAAGATGAAGATGGACGATCATTAAATTGTCACTGGTTTGATAAATACTTTCAAAAAGATGGCGAAAGGTAAATCGCACTTGGATGTGTTTTTCTCCAACTAAAAAATTTCTATTTTGTTTTTGTTGCACTTTATTTCCACAAAAAATATCAAAGAGGACAGCTCAATAATGTAAATGCGTTTCCGTCGTGGCGAAAGTTAAATCCTTGTATTCAGGATCATGAAAATAGTCCTGCTCATCGGTCTGCTATTTTAGAATGGAAGGAATTGGAAAGTTCTTTAAAAAGAAGGGGACTCATTAATGATCTACTTCAGGAACAAATGAGTAAAGCAGCTAAGACGTGGAAACAAATCCTCAAACGCGTCATTGCCACAGTACAAACTCTTGCACAACAAAATCTGGCACTGAGAGAACATCGAGAGTCAATTACTAACGATCAAAACCTGGAAACTTTCTGTCTTTGTCAAAATACTTGGCTAAATTTGACACTGTTATGAGATCTCATTTGGATTCAGTCTCTCGTAAATCTGGGTGTATATCATATCTTTCGCCAACTATTCAAAATGAAATAATAAGCCTGTTAGGATAAAGAGTGCGCAAATATATTATTACTGCATGTAAGAAGGCGAAGTAATTTAGTACTATATTTGACACATCACCAGATGCTGCACATGTAGAACAAATGTCTCAGATTATAAGATTTGATGAAATTAAACTCAATCCTGTTGATATCAAGGAAGACTTTATAGAATTTATTCCTTTAGAAGTAAAAACAATGGAGGGGATCACAGAAGCTATTACAAGTAAACTTGAGAGAGATGAGTTGAATCTTAACGATTGCAGAGGTCAGTCGTATGACAGTCAAGCAACAGTGGCTGGTATCCATTCAGGAGTTCAGAAGAGAATATTAAATTTGAATCCTCTACCTGTGTTTGATCTCTGTGACAACCATTCACTTAACTTGGTTGTAGTTCATGCAGCTCATGTGAATCTTCAGGCAGTGACATTTTTTGGGAAAGTAGAACGTCTATTCACTTTCTTTTCCTGTTCCACTATAGATGGAGTGTTCTTAAAGACTTCGTAAATATTACACTAAAAGGTCATTGTGATACCAGGTGGAGCTCAAAAGCAGATGCAGTGAAAGCAATATCCACTAAGCTGGATGAAGTGATCGCTGCACTGGAGAAACTGAGGGATACACCGACTGAAACAATCGATACGAGGGAGGATGCAGCATTAATAATTAATGCCATAGAAAACTTTAATTTTGTGACCTTTCTCTTTTTTCGGACAGATATTCTTTCTTGTATGGACAAAATCCAGAAAATCTTGCAGACCAAAGGAATAAGATTTATTCAAGCATTGACACTTTTGGAGACGCTAACAGACAAATTAAAGTTTGTAGGAATGAGCTGTGCGACAATGTAATTTCTAAGGCACAGCAGGTATGTAATGAATGGGGCGTCAGTTTCACAAAAATGATAAGAAATAAGCGCACGATGCCAGGGGAGTATGCAGACGATTCTGCATTAACCGTTCAGCAAGAAATCCGATGTTCTCTAATAGAAATTTTCGACAAACTGTCAGTTGAAATGTCAAGTCGTTTCTCTATCATAAAAGAGTTAGAAAAACGGTTTGGGTTCCTCTGTAAATTTGAGGCGTACGTAAATAATGGGGATATACATTTTAAGAAACAGCTTTCCCAAATCAATAGTGCACAGTTTTTCCAAAGTGCACAGTGCTTGCAAAACAGTATCCACATGATCTAAACAGTGAAGAATTGTTCAGTGACTTGAAAGACGTACTTTTATTAAAAAGGGTAAAAGTTAAAGGAGAACAAATGGACTTTACACCTCAGGGACTGCTACTATACATTTCTTCAATCGAATTAGAAGCCTACAAAACACTAGCAACAGCTTTAAAAATTAAAAATGTTTCTTACTTCACCAGTGTCTGTGTCTTCTTGTGAAAGATCATTCAGTAAACTCAAATTGATTAAATCGTACCTATGATCAACAATATCCCAGAACAGGGTATCATATCTAGCGACACTTTCAATTGAAAACGACATTGCTTTGTCTTTAGATTATAGTGACTTATTAACCGACTTTGCAGCAATTAGGACCTGGGAAGTTACGTTTTAGAACGTCTCGTTTTAAATATTTATTAAATACTAAAAATAAATATTAAGTGTTTATTAATAGAAGACGGAACCATTAACTAGTAATGGTTAGTGATTTATTTTATTACTTTTAATGTAGTTCTTTGTTTAACTTTATGTTGCTTTAGGATACTGTTATGACGACGCGCTTTAGACTTACAAGGAATTTGCATATTTATTAGAACACGTTTATGTTATAAATTTGTTATATTCCTACATTTTTTATAGTCTACGTTTGTTACTAATAAATGTACACAAACTGAATACCGGTAATATTAAACTTATAATATGTAATTTCTTAGTTTTGAATTAACAAATATTTTTAATATGTTTCTGGACGTGCTTTCATAAAAATTCTACAGAATTGCATTTATTAAGTACTTTGTTCACTGGATTGCCCTTCATTTTTGCTCTTTTGGCCCCTTTTAATTGTGAAGGCGAGGCAGCCGACGATCTTTTTGCCCCCGGCCGCCAAAAAGCCTAGCTACGCCACTGTTCTTCCCCCACAGATATTTGAAGATTTGCTTTGTGTTGTATTGTCGTCCATTCTATATAAATGTCCAGAAAATAATAGTCTTCTTTTTCTCATTGCTTCTTGTGTATTTTCTATGCTTTGATATATTTCATCATTACTTCTTAATTTCCAACCTTCTGAAGTTTTTCATGGGCCTAATATTTTCCTAATAATTCGTCTTTCCAATATTTCTAGTTTGTCTAAATTATAATTCAATGCTAGACATTCACTTGCATATAGGCATTCAGGCTTCACTATTATACTGTAATGTCTTATTTTCCCATTTTAAGATATGCAATTTTTATTGTAAATATCTTTAGTTATAACATATGCCCTTTCTATCTTATGAATCCTTTCTTCTATAGTAGATTTTTCTAAGCCATCCTCTTGAATTATTTTTCCTATACACTTAAATTCTCGAAACTTTTCTGTTCGGCCAATATCTGTTACCAGGAATTTTAGCGCATTTTTAATGTTCGTGAGAAATTTCTTTTTTTCTTAAGAAATTCTTAAGCCTGGTTTACTGGCTATGTCCTCTAAAAAATTAACTTGTGTTACTGCAGATGTAAGATGTTCAGAAAGTATAGCAATGTCATCTGCGAATGCCGAACAATTTTTACGTTTGTTCTTTCTTCCCAACATGATTGGTGATATTTTGCATTCCTTTAATTTTTCATTCCAAATTCTCACTATTTTCTCCAGGACACAGTTGAAAAGAATTGGAGATAAACTATCACCCTGTCTTACACCTGTATTTATTTTGAATAGTTGGTTGAGATATTTCTCCCATAAATTTTATTTTTGAGACTGTGTCCGTAAGGGATTCACGGATTAGATTTTCCAAATTAGATTTAAAACTAAATTCTCAGATTATTTTATTTTTAGTTTCCCTATCAGCAGAATCAAAGGCCTTTTTGAAATCAATAAATGTTACTGCGAAATCCTTCGAATTCAGTAGCCTATGACGGATTATTAACTTCAGAGTGAATATTTGTTCTGGACAAGATCTGCCCTTTCTAAAGCCACCCTGATATTCACCCAAATGACTACCCAATGCTTTTTCTACTCTGTTCAACAGAACCTTAAAAATATTTTATACGCAACTGGAAGTAAAGATATTCCTCAAACATAAATTGTTATTTTATTTTGCTTACACGAACAGGCCAGCCGTGGACCACGCGAATATTACTTCCTTTTCTTCTTCTGCCAGAAGGCCCTCATTCGCACATTGTGCGCCGCCTTCCTTTCCATTGTCCACCCCTATCTCGCTTTCTTTTGAATTTCAAGATTTTAAATTTTGTTTCTGAATGTATTTCTATCTGCACAGTCGTTCAAAGAGATACCCAGTTTCATCATTTTCTCCTTGAGTTGTTTGGTGTATCCGTTCAGACTGGAAAGTTGCCAAATATAGGTCTACTTGAAAATTTGTTTATTTAATCTGGACCAAACCATCCGAATCATATGTCCAAGGAATCTCAGTCTTTTTCTTCGGAAAGCCGTTTCCAGATCGTCCAGATCCCTGTACACATCTTCTTTGGGTCTATGCCCGTACTCGTCTTCAGTTTTCTTGGGGCCATAAATTTTTCGAAGAACTTTTCGTTCAATTTTAAGGAGAGGTTCCAAATTTTGAAAGCACATTGTTTCCACTCCATACATGATCCCCGGTCTGATCACAGTGTATGGCATATGGCTATATAGCATATAGTGTATGGCGGACTTTCGCACTTCTGGAAAGGTTTTTCTTTCAGTACATTTCCCGGGTTAGAGTACAGGCCTTTGCTAGTTTGAGTTTCGTGATCTTAAAGGATTCATTGTCTGAGGCGTTTCGGGATATGTTTTCCCCAAATTGTTAGTATATTTTATTTCTTCATACGTAGTGTCAAGGCACGTTTTTGGAAATTTAAATAGGGTGCTCATAATTTACGTTTTAGCAAAGGAGATTTGGAGTTTATTTATTTATTTAAAGTAAATACTTTATTCCTAGCTAGGTCTTCTTGCATGCCACTAGTGGTACGCGTACCACCGGCCGGGAACCACTGCTGCAGTAGATTTACTGTTACCCGTCAACATTGTGGCCCCTAGAGAAAGTAATTAGTCTGCAGTAAGATTTTCCAGACAACACGAAAACGATTTGGCGCCGTGGCTTCTGTTTGAGTAATATAACACATAAATAGAACGACGGCTTAACTAAATGCTGTATAAAATGGCATTAGAAATGTGTTGTTTAAGCTGTAGGCCTACATTGGTGAATTCTGTAGTATTACTATAAAAAATAAACCCCCTTGAAATAATGTTGAAAATATATATTCTTTTATTGGAGGTTACATTTGGCGGTAATTATTAACAAAGTGATTAGCAATTTTGTATAGACGTTTCGGTACATTAGTAGCCTACTATAAATAAATAAAATTTCTTTCAATTATATCCATTATTTTTAAAATAACATTAGTTTTTTTTAAATTTCCTGTTGGTAGTTTTACGAGTGGTTTGTATAAAAACTATTTACCTCATATAATTTTTATGAGTCCAGTTATATTTGAAATTTTTATCCAGAAGAATTTTTAATTACAACTTTTTTTGATTTGATTATTAGCTGCAAAGATATTTTGAGAAAACCAGAAAAAAAACAATTTTCCAAATAAATTGTTAATAAATATATGTTGCCTACCGATTTGGTACTCTGATACTTGAGGGTGTACACGTTATACTTCCATGTATAAACTTTTTTCCATTATGAACGTACGAAGAGTAAAATTCAGCAGACCATGGACTACGACTGCTATGTTTGCTAAAATAACTATATTTTTGCATTAAAACGATAAAGCATTTTAAAGTTTAATCCAGGGTTTTAGCTATTTTGGGGACATCGGGTCATAGGTCCGAAATCCGGGAAAAACCGGGACGTATGGTCACCGTAGCTCACGCGTACTCGAAAACGAATGGTGTTTTTTAACTTTTAACAAACATAAGTAGTTAATACTAACTGACAAGTTGATAACAAGAAACCGGCCATAAACTATCAATTCTGTTTTCTGTGGCAGGATACAACAATAAATTAATACTGGCCAATACCGAAGCGAGGCCTTAGTAATATAAAAGTAATATAAAGTTTGTTTGTGTTTTCTGGCAGTGTGCGTTTTCGAAGCTCGTAACGAGCGAGAACTTGATCAGGCATTGAGGTAAAATTTAAAAATTTGTATCTAAACTATTGTGTTCCGGGTCGGAATA
The DNA here is from genome assembly GCA_034769895.1 of Magicicada septendecula. NCBI lineage: Eukaryota > Metazoa > Arthropoda > Insecta > Hemiptera > Cicadidae > Magicicada > Magicicada septendecula. Next base: position 375,569,521 of record CM068375.1, on the reverse strand, counting down.
ATTTGTTATAGATTGTGATAACTCTAGGAGACGTTACGGACAACAAAATCAAAGACCAGGCTTTTTCTGTGGCGGGCAGAGACCGGTACGGAATACACCAGTCAAAGCGAAACCACATTATAATAAAACCGCTAACGATCTGGTACTGCCTGCTTGTAGATTTAAAATTTAAGATCCTATTGGGACTTATGCAATGCTGCTAGTGTAACCCCTCCCTATAGCTACTCCACTGACATTCCTCCATTTATGAAGGTGTACGGCTACACTTTAATATTGTGCTACAATACAATGCAGTCTTTGCATTTACTCCACAAATAAGTTTTGCGTTCTTCCGAAAATTAACACTACAAATGGTACAGTCATGCGCTAAATCTTCGTTCGTCGTATTCGAACGAGTGTGTGTCCTTTTGCAGTGTCTTTCAGCACTGAGTTTAGTCGCTTCCTTTAAGTATGACACCTGTACGTTTGAGTAAATATTTACATTGTCTATACCACGGTGCATCGTGTACAAGTCTTACAATCTTACGTCCACTGGAATCTAATCTTTGCATGACTCAAAACGTTAATTTCGAAGTAGTTCTCCGAAGTTGAACGCCATTGGTTCATTTACTTTCCTACCAGAACTTACGAGGTCAAATACGTTTTGCTGTCAGCTAGTAGATTTGACTTGGAGCCTGTTAGCTAATTTAGTTTTGGTTTCTAAACCATGTACGCATCCTCCAGTTTTCTTTCCCGTCCAAGTAGAATCCTGAATACTATACTTCGATCTAGAATATTTTTGTTATTAATTTGACATTGGCGGAGACGTTTACCTGTTAAGTGGTAAAAGAAGTGAGTTAAAATTTAGTTTTGCTCCTTTTAATTCGCTTTTAGTTGTAAACGCTGTTTTTCCTGTCGCAGGTTCGTTGTATGTACAGTAGTTATGGCATAACAAATTCAGTTGTGTTTGATTAGATGTTCAAACGTATACAGGAACCGGACCTACGGCCCAACGTATTGACACAATATGCTGACATGAGTCAGTTCTCATTACCGTACTAATTACTCACAGCGGTACTGTACCTTTATCCGTTCCTGCAGTGATTTCGATATTTCGATTACGCAATTGTTTGGCTTCAATCTTTAGTGAATATTGCACAAAATTATACAAATTTTAATTTCGTATGTTGCAAAATTTTTGGCTCGCGATTGCAGCTGGTGTTCTTAGTGTTTTTTTTTTAATGAAAAATGACTGTAACAGTAGTACGAGTGTCATTCAATAAGTAAACAGACAAACTGTTGTAGAAAAGAAATTAATTGTAGCAACTGGTTGAAACTTTCAGGACGTTACCTGGCAACGTCGTCGTGAGTTTTGATCAGCTGTTCAATAATATATTGCATAAACATAACCAATACAGTTTTATTTACGATGGCGTGTCTTCTTGAGGAGAGTACTTTCGAAGAACAGCGTTCTGTTATAAGATTTTTGGATTTGGAACCACTATAACTACTAACTTGGATTCACTATTTTGAACCTGAGTCAAAGCGACAAAGCATGGAGTGGAAGCATCCCAGTTCACCCGCCAAAAAGAAATTCAAAACCCAGCGATCAGCTTGTCAGTTGATGTTAACTATTTTTTGGAGCTCCCAAGGCCCAATTTTCTGTGATTACCTACGAGACCAGCGTACCATCAATAGTCAGTACTATTCTGACATGATTGTGAACAAAGTTAAGCCTCCATTGAAGAAGAAATGTCCGGGTTGGCAGAGGAAAGGTGTGATTCTTCTTCACGATAATGCCCGCCCACACACGGCAAAACTGACCCTCGAAACAATAAAAAAAAGTAGGTTGGGAGACCTTGCCTCATCCTCCTTATAGCCCTGACCTTGCCCAATCTGACTTTTTCTTGTTTGGCCCACTCAAGGAGACTTTGCGTGGTGTCAAGTTCAACAGCAATGAAGAAGTGAAGGAAAAAGTCCAAAACTGGCTTCGACATCAAGGTAAAGAATTTTTTGCTGAGGGAATAAGAAAGCTGGTGAAGAGATGCGACAAGTGCATAGACGTTGCTGGAGATTATGTTGAAAATTAAAAAAAAAAATGTATTGATTGAATAAAAAGTTTTTGCTCCACAGGTGTTTGTTTGTTTACTTATTGAATGAACCTCGATAATCACGGTTGCGTACCTGTGACGCCAAAAGTTGAAGTTGTTAGGTTAACATAAGAATTGAAATTATACACGGAAAGGAATACGTGTGTAATGTAAAACTCGTTTTTTTGCGGAATGTACGAGAAGCCCCAAATCGAAAATAAGGCAGGTACTCCAAGGGCCACCGCTTGCCTATTGCTATACATGTTTCCTTTCTCTGTGGCAGAACTCGTTTACTCAGTAGTACTCGTTTTCTCATTAATACTCGTTCTGTCAATAGGTCACTGAAAAACCACCAAACTCGAAAGTAAGGCGGGGTGCAAGGGCCACCCTTTGCCTGTTACTATACATGCCACTTATTGTGGCAAAACACCTTTATTTTCTGTAGTATTTGTTTTCCAACAAGTACTCGTTTTGTGGCTAACCAGAAAAAGTCCATTATGTACAATATGTAGCGCGTATGTTGCCATTCCTCAATACGTTTTTTTACTTCCATATTCCTTAAGGAATGGAAGTATGGTGATGGCAAAAAAAAATCGTGTTCGAGATTATTGCAGATTCTGATTCTACTACACTCAAAACATGAAAAAAAGTCGTTTTCCGAAAAGTGTCTGTGTGTGTGTCTGTCTGTCTGTCTGTCTATCTTAGATTTTTTTTCTATGGCAAACGATAACTGCCGCAAATTCAAACAGAATCAAATAATATTTTGCATACAGTCCTGATTTATAGAGTACTCGCGACCTATTGTTTTTGGTGAAGATCGGTTGAGGGAAAGGGGTAGTTTACCAGCAACGGTTTTTTTTTTCAAGGGAAATTTTTTTTTGGCAAACGATAACAGCCGCAAATTCAAACAGAATTAAATAATGTTTCGTATACAGCCCTGAATTGTAGAGTTCTCAAGATCTGTTGTTTTTGGTGAAGATCGGTTAAGGGAAAGAGGTAGTTTACCTGTAACGTTTTATGTTTTAACAAGGGTATTTCCTATGGCAAACGATAACAGCCGCAAATTCAAACAGAATCAAAAGATTATTTGCATACAGCCCTAAATTGTAGAGTTATCAAGACCTATTGTTTTTGGTGAAGATCGGTTGAGGGAAAGGGGTAGTTTACCTGCAACATTTTTTTAACAAGGGTATTTTCTATGGCAAACGATAACAGTCGCAAATTCAAACAGAATCAAATAATGTTTTGCATACAGCCCTGATTTGTAGAGTACTCAAGACCTATTGTTTTTGGTTAAGATCGGTTAAGGGGAAGGGGTAGTTTACCTGCAACCTTTTACGTTTTAACAAGAGTAAAGTACTTAAAAATTTATTTAAACTTTTTGAAACAATGGTAATTGTTAAAAATAAAATAATTTTGTTGCCAGGCAATAAAATTATAATTTTTTCATTTTAATGTAATATAATATTTTTCATTTAATACAGCAATAAAAAGGCAGGTAAGACACACACACACACACACACACACACACAATTCACGTTATTTCTGGCCTCACTCATGTTTATTTTCTTACATTTGCACGCTTCTTAAATGGAAAGTGCCGAAACCCACACCAACATAACGCGTGCAAGCCGAAAAAATGGACATCAATTTGCTTACTGGCGAAGCTAGTAGTTAATGAATGGGTAGGCAAAAATCTTAACTTAAATTTTTTTTAAGGAATCACTAAAAGGACGGTGGTTCAAATCGGACGCTGAGGTAGAGTTTGCTGTAACCGAATGGTTCCACAAACAGCCGTAAGAATTTTACTAGCAGGGAATCTACAGGTTAGCGCAACAGTGGAACTCATGTCTTAATGTTATTGGAGACTTCTTTTAAAATCGTTGAATAAAAAATGCTTTACGGCTCTATACGTGTTTCTATTGAACAATCCTTGTATTAGTCATACACAATAATACAACTGATTGAACTTCAAATTTTTAAACTTGATTAGTTTCTATATGTATGTTTAATGTTACAAATAGTTCAAATAACAATCTTGATCATCTGTTAGTTCAGCGGAATAACAGTGACACTTTTAATAACCGCATAAAATAAACACTTAGAAACAACACAGGCGCTTTAACTTAACTGTTTGGACCACAGAAGTGAGGCATGCCTCAACGCTCTATGTGTACAGCGTGGGACAATCCCCCCTCCCTACACTTCCCTATCACAGCACTACATTGTTTACATACGATGTATACAAAAAATGCTGAGGCAAGTTCAGGTTGCCTCATTCGCTTTAAACGAACTATGCCGAATCTCACCTGTCACCATCTAGCGGTCGCTCAATAAAGCACGTTTCGGTTTAATAAATTTGACAGTCGCAGTAACAATGTATAATCTTTACGTTATGTAGTTCATACGTATTTATAATTTTTATTCTACAGAATTTTTTAGGGTAGGCATTGCCTCAATTGCCTCCATGTAACTTCGCCACTGATATATATGTGTACAACGTTATCGGCAACAAAGAAGTAGTTTTTGTTAAAATTCCTTCCCGGGATATTTGGCCGTAGTCCAATGTTTTCTACAAAACCAGACATTTCGGCAATGCCATCGACTTCCATCATCAGTGAAAATCGAGTGCGATAACGTGAGGTGGTATACGTTAGTGACCACAGTACTGTGGTTAAGGCTGAAGCAGTAAGTAGAAAGAAGTAGTTTCTATGGTAATATTTCATTTCGAAAATGATTTTAAATATAAATCTTAGAATATGGAAGTCATGTATGGTTCTCCATACCGATATTTTCTGTTTTCAATTAACCATAAATATTTGTGTATTTCAGTTTATATTTGCTGTTGTAGTTTTCTTGATTTGTCAACTCAAAGACGTTTGGTTCTGTATTTTAAGTGTTACTGTGTTATAAGAATTGTATATACACATTAAAAGTTATGTTTGTCTTCAACCATGGCTTTTATTTATTTCACCAGTAAACTAAAAACCAAAAACCATTATCACCTAAACTCACAAATGAAAACAACACATATTTTTGCTTTGCATTAAGAAATAGGACAATTTATAATTAGTACAGATCTTCTTTTCCACATCGTAATATATCGATGCAATCGCATACTACAAACATCGAAAATGTACTGCAGGAACTGATAAAGGTGCAGTTTCCTCACAGCTTTCAACCACACATATAACAACAGGTATGCAAGTGAGTGTCAAATAATACCAATCTTTTAGTACTTGAAGAACACCTGGTTTGTTACTCTGTTTAGTAGGCATAAATTATTTCAACTATAAGAATTATTTTTACTCCATTTACACAATTTATCGGTATAAATTTTTTTAAGTTTGTGTAACTGGTTAAAAAAAGATTAAAATGATTCAAATTTGTTGTCTATTAGCCTTGAGGATTTAAACTCAAATTAGTGTTGAAAATAATTAATTGGCGTTAAACATCACATTAATGGTGATTCTGTAAGCCTATATGTGTACTGCAAATAAACTTATCTCTTTGTAAAATTATGAAAAAATTAACCAACAAATTAGGAGTTTATTAAATAGTTTTCAACTATATATTGTTACGACGGTTTCCTTGATCGTCGTATGGTACAGTGGAAAACAAAACACAAGACGCCAATGAAGTCACTAAAACCAGCTGTAATTATCACAATTAACAGTTTGCAATCAACAAATTATTCAAAAAGATTATAGTCGTACAAGAATTCAACTTAATCTATCCACACCCAATAATAATGTCAACTATAAAGAATTCCGTACTATAATGACTTTTCAGTAATACACCACTTCAGACGCACTGTGTAAATCGCCCGATTTAAAACTGAAAACTAAGTGGCAGGTACGGGTTATTTATAGTCTGCAGGGTTTCATAACATGCGTCCTTAACAAACTCTTCAAAATTCTAGAGGATACTTCAGCGCTGTCTTGGCCGAAACACACACTGGCAGGGCTAATCGAGAAGGTTCTAGAACGACAGCATCAAATGCACGAAACGTTCCGTATTATGTAACATTGTTGACTCATGTTAAATGTCACGTACGGATACACACATTACAGATGAGCTCTGCTGGTATAGCCAAGAAACATGTAGAACGTTCTGTAAACGCGTAACTATATTTGAAATTGATAGAAATTCGTTTGTATACGAAAAACATAATCGAGACTCTAAAGATATCGAAATTTTTACGACTTGATGGTGCTCTTGACGTGTTAAGTCGCAAGTCATTTGAAACTGGTAAAGTGTTCCGAACGATTTCGTATCCCTATGGCTGTAACTAACGGGCTGTTATAACAACACAAATTACTTTATTTTCTCCCAAATTATTTTTCAAAGTTTTTTTCTACCCTTTATGTATGTTTGTTTTTTTTTTATAATTTTTTTTTAATTCTTAGTTTTTGTTTAATAAACATAAAATTAACATATTTCGTATTTCATTTGTACTCACTGATACGTTTTTATAAAGTGCTTTTTTATTTGGGGAGGGTATAGGGGCGCCAATTAAAATTCTCCACGCGGGCGCCGGAAGAAGAAGAAGAAGAAGAAGAAGAAGAAGAAGAAGAAGAAGAAGAAGAAAACCTTTAAATAATAAGCTAGGAAGAATTGGTAAATTTTAATATTTTGTTAATAATAATTTATCTAAAAAAGTAGTTTTAGTAAGAGAAAAAATTTATTGAGAATACTAATTAATATTGTTAATATTATTTAAGTTTCTTAAGTTTGTTTGAATTACCATGTAACTGTATAATGAGTAAACCTATCTGTGCGTGACTTTGCAAATGTATTTTGGTTTTATCTGTGAGATGGTGTATACGTTTCATTATCACATTTGCGGTGTGTTGAGAAGTAAACATTTCCTGCTCAAAATCGCGTAACGCGATAACTTTGTGTTTTGTTGAAACATTAAGGTCACTTACTGTGTAATACGGGGCTTACTTGATAATCCTGTCTTGCTGTGCTTTCTACGCTTTTCGTAGGATTACAGTGGCTGGAAACAACTGTAAAACAAAACACCCATTGCTCGGTAAGCGATAAGGAAAGTATTACTGGTATAAAGTACCATACATGTAAGTAAGTAACTTAAGTAATTTCATTACTGGTACTTGTAACCAGTGTATATAACGACAAATGTGTTTGATTTAAAAGGATAACTTTTTAAATATAATTGGAAACATGTAAATTTTACATGTACTGACGACTACAAGAAACTCTTTAGTAACATAGAATAAACGAACAAAGTTCGTTTTACCCAGGATCATTAAGTATTTTGTGTACTTTAAGGATTTTAAGTACTTGTGTCCTGGGGAAATGTGCAGAAGTATCTGAATATATACAATACTTTTTCAAATATTCCTTTTTTTGGATAGGTGCATACGGTTACACGCTCATGTTTTGGTTGCTGATTTAATATCACTCGATTTTTACTGGAAATGAAGAATATTTTATCCTCTGACGTGGAAGATTGTATGAGTCTAATGTCAGGAAACATTTTAATAATAAACTTTCAGACTGAAGTACATTCACATTTGTAATAACAACACGAATTATTTAATGATCAAAATAGCACCCAGTCAAAATATAAATTAACGGAATTTTCAGAAGAAGGCCAATAAAACTGCATTTCAGCACTATGAATGTTGCCACTTTCCTTTTTTGTCATGACCCACGCCGCACTTACATAAATCAACGTGGGTATTACAATTGTCTTATAAAATTTAATCCTTGTACTGTGTCATGTTTTATTTCTAAGATTAATATTGTAGCGGGGAGTTCTGGTCGTCTCTGTGAAAAATGTATACCCGTTTTTATATGTGTTAGTGCGTTCGTCTCGCACTGGGGTCGTTACATCAATTTTGCGCTATCGATGTCCGTAGCGTTGCGGTAATTACCAGTATAACACGGCAGTAACCTTACCTGTTCTTATATACGGTTTTTAATCCCGGGTGGCGCCAAATTGTTGGTTAAAACAATTAAATTTGTTAATCTGTATCTTACTAGGGTGTTCTCAGCTGTGACGGTCGCGGCGTTCAAATATTTCCCCCTCGTTCCGCCTTCTGTATCGTGTAGGTAGTTGTACTAATCGCGATTTGAGCGCTGATTGTCAAATCTAGCTTCCGTAAACGAACGCAAGTAATATAATGCACTCCCTATGAAATAATAACAACGGTTACTCCCTGTAATAATGATTTTAATGTTTGATGATCAATATTTTCAATTTTTGACAATTAAAATAACAACTTTGCACCGACATTTTACATGAAACAATTTTACTCAGGATGACGAATCGATTAAGGAACGAGGTACGTACTGCAGCATGGCCGCTGAAGTGTTCAGTTATTATAATATTTTCGTTCCAAAATAGGGGGATTCTTTTGATTACAAGGCAAAGAATTCCTATGATTACAATAAAATTACATTACCTTACTCTAAGTGTACATAAATAATAAGGTGTGTTGTTACAATTTGTTCTGTAATGTCGTTAAATGTGTTTCGAAAGTTCGTGTTTGAACAATAGGTTAGATTTTAGGTTTACAAATTTTCAGTGTGTTTATTTTACTTAAATAATCTTTGAAAGAGAAATATTCGGCTTATAGTAAGATCAAATTACTTTTAGTAAAATTCAGAGTGATTTTGTTTTTTGGAAATAAGGTAATTCAATGGTACTTAACACATCAGTTGACTTGGTGTTTTCATTCATTGGTTCAGAAGAGGTTTGGGCTGCAATAAGTTCTATTTTCATTGATCTTTGGACTTAAGTAGGTCTGGGGTCATTTTCATATAGAATGTGGTCATAATTTTCCTTTTATTTTTCTGTATTATGGTCCTTGGTCTTTATTTGACTTCTCTAATGGCTCGTCTGCTTCTTATCCAGTCATGGTTTTGAATTTCGTTCACTGTTTTACATTATTTAATTAAATATTGGTCTTCCAAAAATTGGCTTCTATTATGTTAGCGTGACGCTTTACGAGTAACGGTATTCAACGGTAATTTTCGACACCAACGCCCGTTTCTATGGTAACCAAAGAATTCTGATTGGCTAAGATTGATATAAATCCATTGTTATTAAAATCTGAATTCTTTTCAAACTCCTAGTATATCTTCTGATTGCTGTTATTCCTCTATCTTCCTTCCTAATTATTAAATATTGTCACTGTAGTATGTATTTCCTTTCATAGATTATTTTGATACCCCACAAGTTTGGGTTATTTTAGTTTTTATGTTTTTACAATTATTTTTATAATTGTTAATTACATTTCTTTTTTAATTCAAATGCTTATTATAATATTTGGTCTTAAAAATGATTTACAATTTATCCTTGGTGAGTCTTTCGCCTCGGATTTGCTAATTTCTTAGTTAACTTATTACATGTTAACTAGTTGCTTGTTTTTGACAGTTAGGCATTTTTATAGGCCTAAGTAGCCATTATGGTATTTGACTTATTTCATTCAAATTACGTTTCCTTTTAGCCTAATGGGCTTTATTTTGTTATTATAATTGGTTGTATCATTTATTGTTGTGTTTTGGGTGTGTTTATGTGTTATTATTTTGTCAGTATTATTTTGTACATAATTGTTTACTATTTGGTTTCCTCGTTTTCTAATCAGACGTTTCTTAACTTTTTTACTTATTTACTTTGCCAATAATAACAATGTGGCTATTATTTACTATTTTTTGATCTTATTAAATACAATATTTAGGCATATGGTCTGTATAACTCTACCAGTCACATCCAATTCATAAACTTGCTTAAATAATTATTTAACTATTATTTGCTAATCTTTGTTTACAATTCATCTTATTTTATATCATTTTTAGTGTGATAAACAACATCACTTTTTATGAAACTTATAACGATCCCTTATAACATGGGTGTTTATGGAGTTGTTTTAACTCCTTAACTTTTTAAACAATCTTTACTTTCCCTCCATGTTAACACTATCTGGTTTTCCTTTCAGGGTATTCTCCCTTTTAATTATAATTGCATTTAATTAAATTTAATAATAACATTTTATTCTTAACCAATTACTGTCTTCATCACTTTTCAGCGTTCATTATACCTTAATTAACTGTTTATACTTACTACTATTCTTAATTACTAATATTCTTCACTTTTTTATTTAGTGTTTCCTTAGTATTTATTAATTGTTTATGCTTTTATCATTCACTATATTTCACTATATTAACATTCTTTATTTTACACTATTCTCATTTAATCATCACCTTCACTTTTAAATTATTTATAGTTTATTAATTTTAATTAGTGTACCTTCTTTATCATTACATTTTGGGGTTTTTACTCTTTCATTTTGCACTTCACAAATGTTTTTGTTTTTTAAGTGTTTCTGAATGGGTAATCCCTCTAATTACTATCTCACTACCGTACTATCTCTTTCATTACAATATATCATTAATAATATGAACAATTTTATGTCTTTATATTTTAACATTACATCTAACTCTAAATTGTGGGTTAGTTTGCTTTTTTATATTTAACATTGTTTAATTGGGTTTCTTTCAATTGTCATTTACTTTTTGTCCATTAATGGATAATAACATTTACTTTTTACATAAGTTAATTATTGGTCTTTTTTCCAATATCACATTTGAGTACATTATTTCTCTTGCTCATATTCTTTATTACTTGTTTGTGTATTATTATTGGTTTTCATTATTATTTATTTACCTTCATTTTGGGTTTGTTTCTTTTTCATTTCCCTCCTTCTTCATTTTCATTGTATTTGGTTAATACCTTTGTTCCCCACCTTCCCCTTTGGGTTCATTTTAACATGTTGCATTGAGTCATTCAATTCCATGAACTCGTTTCATTTTTGTTTGGTTTTGGTTTTTTCCCTTCTTCATTTGTTCTGGTTAATCACTTTCTTATTTGGTTTTATTCTTGTTTGTTTTTGGTGGTTCCCTTCTTCTTTTGTTTCCTCTTGTTGGTTCAATCACTTGGGTTAGGTTATGTCGTCGTTCGTCGTGTCATTTTTTTATATTTTATTTATTTTAAACATTTTATTTTATACTAAGTATTATTTTATATTCGAAATTATCTTTTTCATCCCTGCTATTGGGTTGGCTTATTTGTGTTGTAACAATATGAATCGTACCACAAATATTCCTAAATTTATTTATCTTCTCTATTATGTCACATTCAGATTCATAGCTTACTGCACAGCCGAGATATTTAAAACGGCTCGCTTGTTCTAAAGTGTTATTGGCTATAACTTCCTTAGTCCTCACTGGATATTTACCTTTAAAAGACATGGGTTTGGTCTTTCTTACTGAAATTGTTAGTGAGTACTCTCTTGCCACTTCTTGTAATTGAAATATACCTCTTTGTAAATCATCCTCATCGTTTTGAATAAGAAATATGTCATCCGCATAAGCAGAGAACCCATACGAAATTATTTGTTAAGCCGTATTCCCGAAGTTACTCTGGATTTCCGAATTTTTTTTTAGTTAGTATATTTCAGACTTTGCATACAAGACTCAGTTTTGTAAAAAAGACAGCTGCTTTACTGTGACATTTGTACTCTTTCTACATAAAGCACATCAGCACGAGATGACGAAATCCTGAAAAGTAATAATTTTTACTAAAGTGTCTTCGCAAGGAACGCATCTATAACTAAATATTAAATTATTTTAATATTCATGTTGCATTTGGTATCCAAGTCACTTAATCGAATTAATAAATTAATTTACTTTTCAATAATCCGCCGTGTGACTTCTTATAGAACTCTTCTATAACGCGTTTCGGAGACTATGCTCCATCTTCAGGTAGTAAAACCAAATGAAACTATGTAACTCTTTCGAGATTGTTAATTAATAAAATGTCAATGTGCATAAGAACTGTACGCGAAGTTGGGTGCGCACCCGTTCTAGTTTAATCTGCTACTAAACGGTTGTTAGATTTTATCGTAGTTTTAGCAAGCAGGTTCAAGCCGGTACCGTACAAGCGGTTGGATCCAAATTTCAGTTGATCATTTAATACGGAACCGCGACTGCTTATGTTTACGTATGTACCATAAATTTCAAACTTCTCCAAGGCATTCATGAAACGGCCCTTCTTACATACATGCAAAGGTATTAAGTTGGAATTAAAGTCTGTGTAATTATGATTATGTGAGGTCAGGTGTCGTCATCAGAAATGATAACAGCATCAAGTCTAATTTACTAATTAAATTTTTATGATTTTTAAGACCAACCTCTTTCGCTGATACGTCTTTCACGTCAGGCTGTCGGATGTTCGTATATGCTGTTTAATTCAGGCAAAAAAAGGGAAATGTCAACTAAAGATAAAACATGAATAAATGAATAAATACAACGAATGAATCGGTACTGTGTGATATCTCCGAGGGACAGTATAACACATGTTAAGCTGCTTTAAGTATACAAAGGTGTCCATTTTTTGGTTTTTATTTGTAAAAGATTGAATTCTTTGAATTTAACAAAGGTAACCCCACCCAATATTAATATCCATTTTTAATTTGCAATTTCGTTAAATGGGATACAAAAACTAGTGACGCTTTTCTTTTGTAATGACGCTCGACAACGGTGCAGGGCGGCTTACAATCGCGTAATTTCAAGAACCACAAGAGATCACCTTCACACCGCAAACTGTTGTCCGTTACTCAGACATTAAATTTATTCCACACATACTTTGTCGGCGGCGAAACCTGTGGATGGGGTTGTGATTCAACCCTAGCGACAGACTGTAATTTGGTATTCCAATGCAGTCTGCTTGGTTTATTGTTAACTGAGAAGGGGACCGCTGCGTCCTGTTCGTGACAGCGGTACAAGTCGAGACCTTGTCTATTCATAGGCCTAGTTCACTTTCTGAACCAATTACGTATTGTGACCAGTATTCAAAATTCAGCATTGTTAAACTGTAAGTTGTAGAGTATAGTTTTAATTTATACTCGAAAACAGTAATTAATCATTTACATTTCCACGTATAACCGCGGTTTTAATAGTCACAGGTAATTCTCTACAATTTTTATATATAATGATGGAATGAATTCATAAGACCAGGGACGTGTATGATATTGACATAGACATTACAACGATAAAATATACGATAATCAACAATCATCAACCATTAACAGACAATAAAGTTCAATTAGAGTGAGTTAGACAAATATTGTAGATATCGGTTTTTAGGAGAAACCTTGAATCAAGGGCGCAATATACTGTTAAACTGTATACTGTTCCCGTTCTTAGCTTAATCCTGATGTAAACAAACAGGCGTGGCACACCTGAAACACTATTTGCTGCATGAATTAGAGGCGTGTCACTCTGTCAGAAGGAGTACAGACACGGTACATATAATATTGATACTGTATAAACACATGTAAATTCTAATAAATTGTCCTGACCAAAGTAAAAGTTGTGTGACTGTGTCAGACCGATAGTGAAACATTTTATATCACCTGTTAATGGCTTTTTTTAACCGTTTAAATATCGGAACAATCAAAAAGCAAAGTTTATGTAAAACAAAAATAGAAGCTGTGATAATTACCAGTATACTGAATACTATCAGTTACTGTCAGAGAGTAATCCAACGCCTTCCATATCTGTGTCTGAACTTGTACCATCACTTGAGTCAGCGTTATTCTTGATAAGACTGTTCATTGTCCACAAGAAGTCGGTAATGTGGGACAGTTGCCATAGCTTTTAATCTTCCTTTATTATATGCTGTGTACAATGACTTCACTGGTCCGCCGTTGTTTCATTTACCGCCTTCTAAATAAATTGTTTTGTATCAAGCAGCTAATGCTGTGTTGTGACGGGCAACATATCCTTTCAACTTTCTCCATATTAATTCAATACGATTCAGAAAACAGTGATAAGGACGAAGTCTTAAAGCGACGTGCCCCGAATCAAGTGGCAAGATAACTCTCACATGACTATATAGGCATTCTGCACATGCGCGTAATACATTACTGTGTGAACAGTGTCAACGTTCCTGACCAATAGCGTTTCAGATTTGCTACGTGGGTTTGTTTGCATTAGGATTAAACTAAGGACGGAAAGAGTATACAAGCAAATATACCAGCCCCTAATTTAGCATGTTATTGCAATTCGTCATGCAAAGTTTAACTTGAATTATACAAAAAAAAAATGAAATTGTGTTGTCCCACATCTTTTAAAATACAAATAATACGTAATATTATCAAAATTGTTATTAAATACCAGACCGTGGTCGGTTGCTGTGAATTCTCGACATTGTCGGCAACGTTTTGATACCCGCCTCGAGGATCTTCTTCATGCCGCAAAAAGCCACAGAATGTTACAAAAACAATTACGGCGGTTGCTTTTACCAGACACAAGTGTCGGGTATCGTTCGGCTCAAGATCCGGAATAACTGTTTTTGTAACACGCTGTCGCTTTTAGCGCCCTGAAGGAGTCCCCAAGGCGGGAATCAAAACGTTGCCCACAATTCGAGAATTCACAGCAACCGACCACTCCCTAACGTCCCGGTATTTAATAACAATTTTGAAATTATGAACATCGGTGGCGTAAGCTTAAGACAAAAATTATACGTAATATTACAGCTGAGAATAAAACTAATATTACAATTTACAACGTTTGTTGTCAAATATTTTTAATAGTCTTACCAGTTTTTCCAGAATTATGTAAAATCTTATTTGTAACTGATCGAAAAACATTTTTGAATAATATATGTCTTATTAATTGTTTATTAATTTTGTTGTTGACTCATGGAACTTTTTGTTTTATTTTTTAACATTTACATGTGTGCGGAAATTAAGAAAAATAAACATTTCAAATGAATCTTTAATATACAAACTTGGTTCGAAAGTTTGTTTCGTTGAGATTAATACGAGCTGTAGCAGACAGAATCACAAGATCCAATTTTGAAACAGTATTTTTACCCTTCTTTGACCATTGTAATGTTTAAGGTACTGTTACACGGTCTCCTTTATCGTCGTATGATACAGTGGAAAACAAAATACAAGACACCAATTAAGTCACTAAAAACCAGTTGTAATTATCACAATTAACAGTTTGTAATCAACAAGGTATTCAACAAGATTATACTCGTACAATAATTCAAGTTAATCTGTCCACACAAATAATAATGTCAACTATAAAGAATACCGCACTGTAATCACTTTTCATTAATACACCACTGGAGACCACTGTGTAAATTGCCCAACAATAAGTCGAAAATCACTTGAATAAATCGCCACTTAAACTGACATTAAGCGTCGCTGAATGCTTATATTTATACCTCCCTGAGTTTCCAGAATAATAATCTATAATACGCGTCAACACTACTAGGAAACACTAGAGCGTAATTGCTTGCGGCCTTGAACACAGTGCGCGCGGACCGGTGAAGTCTCGAACAACCTCGGTGGTTGACGCGTGATAAGTGTCACGTAATTGTCTCTCACCTCAATGTAGCAACAATACGTACGCACACACATATTACGGCTGGGTCCTGCTGGAATAGCCGAGACACATGTAGAATGCCCTGCAGCGGCGTAACAGTATATCAGAATAGTCATTTGTTTCGATTACAAACAGAGAGTTAATCAATTTGTCCTTTTCAACAGTAATTTATAAGTGGATATATACACTAAATTTTAATTATTGATTCTTTAATGTTTTACTTTTAGCTTTCTTCCAAAGCAGGCTTCAAATATGCTTGTACAGTTTGTAACACCACATGAAAAATTAATCGAGGAAATCTTTGGTATTTTCCAGAAGACAATAAACGCTGACAGGAATTTGACACAAATTATTCTTACATGCACGTAATTAATTATAAACAGTTAAATTTTGTTTGTCTACTACCGTATTGATATTTTTATATCCCCACTTAATCTTTGATAACACTTTCATTTTTGCTGAGTATACTTTTAACAAAGTTTTTCTTTTACATAATTTGGTTCCAACTCGGTTATCGTGGTTCCAATGAGGTAGCTGAAAGTTATGTTTATTTTCCTTTTTGCATTTAGAAATTCGGGAATATCGTTAAGGAATTTGTCACAAAGAGGGAAAATTTGTCACCGTGTGTATTCAGAAAAAGACAAAATTTAAACAGTTACACAGAAGGCAGACTGATGAAAGAAATTACTTCTATTATATACAGTTAGGGTCAGTCTATTCTAGACTGTCTAAACTTAAACGTCTAGTATTTTAGACGCACACAACATTTATGTAAATTTGTGAACTCAATCTTTGTCCTTGTATGGTCATTTGCTTTTTTATGGTACTGTTACGACAGTCTCCTTGATCATCGCATGGTACAGTGCAAAATCAAAATACAAGACGCCAATGAAATTACTGATAACCAGCTTTAATTATCACAATTAATAATTTGTAATCAACAAGATAGTCTCTTACAACAATTCATGTAAAAATTGTTTACACGCAATAATAATGTCAAAAAAAGGAATCCCGCACTAATTAGAACACAAAAACACTTCGCTAAAAACACTCGATCCGCGCTAAAGAAATCGCTCAGCACCACTGAACTTCTAACCGGCTGGTATAGCTTTTTATAGGTAGCTCACGCCTTCCAGAAAAATCTTCTATCCTCAGTGTGCACCCCACTTAATGCTGACGGTAATGCGTGCCTCAAGTGACCTCTTGAAGGGTCTAAAACAAACTTAAACGCGGCCTTCACTCAGGCAACACTTGCTACACTGGTCGAGGGGAAGTGTGGAGGCTATTCGATAGGATTCTCGCTACAATGCTAAGTAGATCGCAATTGAGGGCAACTACTAGGTAATACTGTAATTAAACATATTTTTTAGAAAGAAAATAGTTATTATTTGTAACTTCAGATTAAAATCGTTAAAACAACTTAACTCGACAAGTGAATTTATAACGTGTGACAACTTTTTAAATGATTTACAGGACGTGCAAGACTTTACAATAATATGTTTCGTAAAAATAGTTCACGCAAAATAATAAATCATGTCACGCAATAAACTTCTGACACGCAATTCATCATTTAGATATGATCAGTGTTTGACAATTTCCATTAAATGTATATACACTTGTGTTAGGATGGACAATTTTTCACGTTAACAGATTCCACCTGTTGAGTCGCAATGTTCGGTCTGTTCTGTGAACAAACTTCTATCAGCTGACGATTCTTGTATAAGTTTATACTTTTGGTCAAACCAGACAATGAGAAACATATTTTGATGTTGGGTGGCCGGTAGGTTTGAACTAATTCAACTTTTGCCAGTATTCCTTAGCTTAGCACACCACTTTCAATGATAATTTTTTTCCGCTTCCTCTAAAATAAACCATATTTATGAATATAGTTAAAATAATTCTACCTCGTGGTAATAAATTTTGCTTTTACCATTGCTGTTTCATGTTTACAAAAATTATTGAATTAATTCCTAATTTCAGTATTTGCTAATTTTGTTATGGTAATAATAGATAATCGTACTACAATCAGGAAAACATAACTCTTCTTTACGTGAACGACAATTATAAATCTCAACTGTAATAGACAATATTAGAAATGAATCTGAAAAAGGACTTAAAACCGACGTGTGTGTCAGAAGCAGTAGCTGTCATGTAACCGCTGTTGCCGGCGGCGGCAACAGTCCTGGAAACAATAGAGAATAATGGTAATTATATCACAGAATAAATAGTTTAGTTATTGAATAATTGAATTCCATAGTTATTGAAAACTTTAAGAAAATCATAGCATTGCCTTCAAACTGATGTGCACTTACACCGTCTTGTGTTGCCGGGTCACACATCGGCAATGTTTTACTGCGTGTAGTCATTGACCTCGTAGTAGTTGTCACTGTCACTATCACAAATGGGAGGGGGACACATTCGTACACCCAATGTGTTGCCGCTGTACAAACCGGCAAAAGGCCCACTTAGCAGCTATGTTCGTTTCGGAACCAACGTGCAGCAGTTACTACCTACCTATTTGTGTTTTGTTCGTTTAGTTATGTGTTTTTCTTGATTATTATTAATTCGATTATTTGGGTCCTAGTTTATTCTGTGTAAGTATAATGGAGTCAGATCTCGTTGAGCCGGAACCCCCTTCTTCTTCCAGCGAAAGATAGAAAATACTCTAAAAAGATATTTTAGCTCTAGAAAGAACACTTGGTACTAAGAAAAATTCGAATTAATTGTTAGGGTAAGTTTTAGGTTTATCACAACTGGCAACAGCTGTTATGTACAAAAGCAACGTCAATGTGACAACTAACCTTAAAAATTCGATAAATCGGGATACACATTGAAAAATGTTAATCTTAAAAATGTATCGAGTTTTACCCCTCGTTTTTGATTGTTCACTTTGTTCCTCCATTAATTGTTGGCTGGCTGATAAGACGCAAACGAGATACACGGGTTTTGGAACCATGACTGCCAGAAGCTTATTAACCAAAAACTTCTGGTAAAGAAGTTTTCAAAAGATAGTGTTCATTATGAAAAAATGATAAATGATGTCTATTACTTTTTCTGCTTTGTTTATTCAGGCTGTATAATGTTTACACATTTTCCTAAACCCAAGACAAAGAAATACAATCCACAATTAATTTGGGAAAGATGGCTATATCTACATTAAATGGAATTCTGTGGGCTAAGCAAATTACAGCAGAAACTAAAACCAAAATATTAAAACCATTGTTAGATGTATCATGGACTAGAAGTATATATACATGTACATCTTAGAAGTTTGGACTACTAACAAACACACAAGAACAAAATTATTGACAGCAGAGATAGACTTATGGAGACGTTCGGCAAGAGTATGCAGACGTGAGAAAATTAGAAATGAAGTCATTAAGGACAGAATGAATGTGTAAAATTTAATTGTTGATTTTATCCAAACCAAAAAATTACAATGGTAGGGACACACGAAAATAGTGTAAGGTATCCTTGGTAAGGCAAGATTACCAAGGAGATTTATGGAATTGAGCCTACCAGGAAGAAGGAAAAGAGGAAGACCATCTATCACCTGGATAAAAGAAATTCAGACTGTATTGAGGGAACGAGAGATTGAAGAAGATCATTACATGTATAGCAGTGGAAGATGAGAATTCAATCACTTCTGTAATCTTTGGTTTCGGAAAATGTATAAATATTTTTTCTCCTTATTTACTAAAATTATGTTGAGGTAGATAATATTTGGTAATATTTTAGTTCAGACACTTTAAAGTCTTTTTGTTCTGAATGTTTATACTGTCTGACACGGCAGACGTATTTAATGTCTCTCAAGCGCTTGGCCTATAGCAGGCTACGCAAAACATTAATTTTACTTGCAACGCATTATTCATTTTCAGACAGTGGCTTTTTGTATTGCTACATTGTTATTTGTGCTAATACTTGGCGCTAAAGCCTTTGATAGTGATACCTAGAAGGAACATACAAAATATATGAAACTGTATGTGCATTGTTATTCATCGGGCCAGAAAACGTTGGGCGTGCTGCAAGAAGGCAGTCGCTGTTCACGAGATAAACACAATGGCGCAGTCGTACCCATTACCTCTGTTGCGCTGCATTTGCACATGGAAAGACTGGCAACTACTGTTTTCTTGTACGGATAAACGGGGACGAAAATAAAGCTTCTTATGAGCAAGAATTCTTTAACTAATTCATAATTTTGCAAAAGTAGTCAATTAGTATCACAAACTAATGGAGACAGACGGACATACTTACCTGAATACGTTACTATTTGCTGAAGATAAAATAATAATACAAGAGCGTGAAGATAAATTAAAACTGGCAGTGCATCGACTGAATCAAACATGTACAGAAAATAATCTTAAAATTTCCTTGTATAAGACGATAGTTATGGTTTTCCAAGGCAAGTTTCCCGTTAGGTCGAAAATAATTGTCAAAAATAAGCCAATCGAAGAAGTATCAAATTTTACATATTTGGGCTGCGGCACAAGCTACAATTATGACAATGACATGGAAAATAAAATAAATAAGTTCCAGGCAGTATGAGGCACAATAAATAGAACATTAAATAACAAAACACGAAAAGACACAAGGATAACATTTTATAAAACGATGGCTGTACCTGTACTTATGTATGGGAGTGAAAGTTGGATAAATACCAAAAAAGGAGACAGCAAAATACAGGCAGCAGAAATGAGATTTTTGAGACGGGTCAAAGGCTGCACAAGAAGAGATTTAGTAAGAAATGGAGACGTGCGAAATTAACTAAATTTATATGCAATAAATGGAAAAATAACTGAATATAAAGATAGATGGAAACATCACGTAAATAGAATTGGGAAATGGGAGAATACCCAAAAATATACTTCACTACAACCCAAGAGGGAAATAAGATATAGGAAGACCACGAAAACGGTGATCGTAAATTTGTGAGGACGGAACAGGCGAATGCCTAATCCTTGTAGTGCAGAAGAAGAAGAAGACCTAATGGAGTCCGAATTGCCTAGAAAATTAACACTTCACTCATTAGTCTCACGCACTTCATTTCCATTGTACTACATCACACTAATAAATTCACGTTATATTGAAAATCATTGTATTCAATTACACTACATCACATATGACTTCTGTAACTATAATAATTAGAAACACACACACACACACACACACACACACACACATGCACATTCTATTTGTATATAAAATGAGAATATAGAGACTCGAACATCAATTATTATTATTGGGTCCTTCAGTCTTTCGACTGGTTTGTACCCTCCCCGTATATACCCGTGGTGCGTGTGTTACTTAGTCTCTCACAGGTATATGGAACTTACAGTTTAACGCCGCATCCGAACGGCATAGTTGGTGAGGGTTTATACTAGACAGGATACCTGTCGCTGGTTTGCCATTGCCTTGCTAGGGGGAACGGTCGTATCTAAATCAGATCACCCCGGCGGGAATCGATTCCGCGCCGACAGCGTAGCAGCGCCACACGCTAGCCACTACCGCTCCCGAACATGAATTACGTGTAGGAATTTTTTTTTTTACTGTTAACCGTTTTGTTTTTAGTAAGTACATTTCCGAGTCATTTACCATGGATGTAGATAAATAAAGTGCAAAATTTAACACGACGGAAGACAATGCATAACCTTAGCTCGTATCGCTACTATCTTAAAGTATTCGATATTGATCCTTGGAACAATCACTGCTGCTTTAGCATCACTTACGCTAGTTTGACTTGTTCTCCGCGAACATTTAATAATTTAATCCCTTAAGCTGCTTTGATCTAGACACGGAAACAAAGGCTTGCTTTGAGTCGAGAAACAAACTTAATGATCTCATCCGCGCCAAAACGGATCTAAGCTCCTGCAGGTGAAACCCTAATGGAGAAGCCGCAGAACTGCATCCCCGGCGTGAAACCAATTAACGCAGGTATCCCTTATTTGCTGGCCAGATCGTTCAAATACTACCCGCATCCCAACTCCTTTGTGCTGGGAACAAGTGACCGCACTGCACCGCAGAAATTGGCGTTAATACCATGTTAATAAACTCTTTCATATGTCTGTTCAACGTGATCTATTTTAGAGGGGTTTAGTCAAAACTGTATACATTCTGTCTTCCACTAGCAAACAACGAAACTCCGTATATTGTTCTAACAAAAAATATTAAGGGGAAATATCCAGACTACTAGAATTAAAAGGAACAAAATGGCTTCTGGCGACTCCATATCACTTTTGAGATTTACCCATTAAGATCGGAAAAAACAGTACAATATATTAAAATTCTGAAGGTTACATGGCTGTGATACATGTTTACAAAATGTTTAGGCACAGAATTACGACAGCAATTACACAACGTTAACACGCGCAGTGAATGCCAGAAAAAGGTTAATAAATCATTGGGTAGACTGTACTGGGAATTCTGGACGTCTTGGAAATCTGTAGATGGAGCAATACATAATACAGAAGGGAATGATGTAACGTTTTTAAGGAGGCAAAGTTTTACAGCAGACGCGTTTGATTTAACTCATCAGTACCATCACTTTAACGGGAGCAAAGGCTATTGTAAACCACATACAGTTTTAATTAAATCAAAGAACTTCCTGTTCTTTAATCAGAAATCCGCAGATTGGTTTGTAGCAGTTGTCTACGTAGGTCTCCTGTGCTTTCTGTTTCATCTCCTCATTGAAATTACAACTTACATCACCAACAATATGTTGTATATATTGGAGTCATGGTCTTCCTCTTCCTCTTTTCCCTTAAATGTATTGTTTTTATCAATCAATGTATTTTCCCTTTTATTATTGTTTTTATCAAATTCTCGTGACGCATAATATGGCTGATAAGTATACCATTCGTTTTGCAATATTTTGTAACAACATTTTTTCCCCAACTCTATTCAAAAAAGGTATTTGAGCAATAATTGCGTTCTCATTAAATTAACAAAGCTGTAAATATGTTAAAGGAAAAGAAATATCAAGAATGGGCTTAGTGACATGAAAGCTGCTTTCAGTAAAGGCGGTTTATGTTCAGTATATAATATAATCGATTATCTAAAACAATAACTATATTCTAAGCATTAAAGTTACTTAGAAATTACTAGTGAGTGTTTCGTGTGCATAGTCTACCCCGTTTATGTATAAATAGATTTATATCATAAACTTTTATCACGAAGATTTTTAATAGTTTACCATTTAATTTATAAATGCTTTCAGCATACTCTCTGGTCTTAAAAAAATTACACACACACACACACACACACACACACACACACACACACAAGTGCGCGCGCGCGCGTAGTCCACACAATGAGTTTACAGCAGACGCTCTCTTTCACGTTCAGTTATTAAGAATTCATGACAAAACGAACCGATTTCTATAGTTCACTTTGCAATCAGTATAAAAGCCAGAATCGCTGTTCTAAAAACACCTTTTGTAAAGGTAAAATCTAAATTATTGAGTTCGTTCTCGAAGCTCGCTGCAGAGCAGAATCTCATATAACTGTGCGCTATACGTTATTATTACTACAATAATGTGTACTAGTCATTAAATTATTTACTTGGTACGCATTTTTGACACAAGACATTTAAAAAAATCAGTATTGAGAACCATACATGATTCCATGTTCGAATTAATTATAAAATTATTTTTAATATGTATACTCAGAACGAAACCAAATATATCAGCATGCTTTTGGTTAAAAGTTAAGAAAGATTATCAAAATACGAATTGTACCTAGTTGTTGATATTTTAAAAATAAAGACTTAATTTGATTGAATTATCTTTTATTTAAACAACGCGAAAGAAAGCGAATACTGCCTAGAGTTTGCTTTTGGGGAATTTTTGAAACGAAAAATTATTTTGTTTACTTATTCGTGGTTACATAGCAATTCGTGAAAGTATATCAATTGTTAATATTTTATAAAGTTTTTAGGTTTTCGGTCGAATAAATTTATAACAGTACAAAAAGTATTTCGCTCTTCCCCTTCAACTACCCTTTTTATTTATAAATATTTCATCTACCCTTCTACCTATTAAAATTAAGTACTTTACTCTTGTTAAAAAGAAAAAGCTGCAGGTAAACTAGCCTTTCCCCTTAACCGATCTTCACTAAAATCAATAAGCCCTGACTCGTCTACAACTCGGGCACATATGCAACAAATTATTTGATTCCGTTTGAAATTGCGGCAGTTTATCGTTCGCCATAGAAAAAATTATAGGGTCTACACACAGACTCACAGACACCTTTCGGAAAATGACTTTCCTTTATGTTTTGAGGGTAGTACAATCAGAATCTGACCTCATCTCGAACTCGATTTTTTTCGCGATCACCACACTTCTAGTTCCTTAAGGAACATGGAAATAAAAAGTTTTGCGTAAACGTTCAAAAATAATAAAATATAAAAATGTGCAAAATACCTCTGTCTTATTTGCCCAAAATTTATAGATTCAAGAAACGGCAATCAATAATGGTGACGTATTTTTGCATTTAGCTACTTAACTAAGCTTTTGTCTTAATTCATTTTCGTGTAAACTGAAAATCAAAAATTAGAAAATGAAAAGCAGCGTTCTTACGTACTGTTACGACTGTCTCACATATTGTCGTGCTGTTCAGTGAAAACAAAATACAGACACCAATGAAATCACTAATTACCAACTTTAATTAATCACTAATAACAATTTGTAGTCAACAAGATACTCTCATAATAATTGAAGTTAAATTGTCCACAGGCAATAATAATTTTACTTATAAGAGTTCCGCACTAATTATAACACAGCAATCACTTTTCACTAACCCGCAACAATAACTTGACCCGCACTCGACAATAACGCCAGGTGTAACTAACTGACTAAGCCGGCCGCTGTTGCTTAGGTTATATATATATATATATATATATATATATCCCGCAGACGTTTCAGAATAATTTTCCATAATCGTAGCAACGTGCCGACATAATTTGTTAAAGGAGCTCAAACAGTCAGGAGGCTATGTGATTGCACGACCATGACAGAGACGCTGCGCCCGCTGGGCTAGCCGAGAAACGTGTAGAATGGCACTCTCGAAAAGTGGAGAACGTTACGTAATTGTCGTAGCAATATTAATTATAACTAATCCGCACTAAACTAATTGATAACTAATAACTAATAAACTAATAAATTATAACTAATTTATATTAACAGGTCCGCACTTATTATAACACACTAATCACTTTCCACTAAACACTTGTTAAGCGCTAAAGAAATCGCCCACTCTAACTAATTTCTAAGCCGGTCGTCGTTACTTATATACACCCTGCAGGTGTTCGAGAATAATTTTCAATTATTTTGGTGGCGTGCCAACATAATTTACGTAGTTAGGAGTGCTCTCGAACAGTCTGGAATCTACTTTTAGTCTCGGCATTGAGTGCCCTCAGAGACACTGCACCTGCTCGGCTCTGCAAGAAACGTAGAATTTTTACGTAACTGCACCTTCCGACTTATCGAGAGCATTATGAGAGTGTCGTAATAATATTTTTGTTGTTTCGAATTATACAATTCCGGATATTAGTCATCGTATAGATATACAGATTAAATTAGAAGATTTCGACACATAACCAAATCAGGTGGCATCTTCAGGTGAGACAATAAGTTACGTCAAAGCAGAAACATACAGTTACAATAAAAACAAATATTTTAATTCAGTCATAGTAACAAAGTCAACAATCTACTCACCAAGACGGTCGTTCCACAGAGTAGGAGGGAGTCCGTCTCCGATCGTAAATAAACGACTTCTTTTTTGTAAGTCAGTTTTAAGTAATAAGTTTAGAATATTGATTAGAGATTAGCTCAGATAACTTAATTATACCTGAACAACAGATAAATTAATACAACATTTAGTAACTTCGTATTACACAATATCCCAATTATATAATTCTTCAGCACGCTCTATACACAACTAATAGTAAAAGTCACAAAGCCAAATAATTTATAATAGTCCGCAGCATAAATAACAATTGAACACCTGACACTTACAGAAGTAATACCCTGAAATTCAAGGACCGACGTGAAAACCTACTTAATATATTTTACACAGTTTCTAAATAAACGTTTTGGATGCTTTCCATCAGGGATGGTTTTCACCTGTAGTTACAGACTTTTCAATTCTAAGAAAATTAGGTATCTAAATCGTTTTGGTATGAGTGTAATCAACGTTTACAATAATCCAAGTTAAATTTGATTACACGCAATAATAATGTCAAATAATAGAGTTCCACAATAATTATGACACAATAACACTTTGCTAGATTACTTCCACCACCACTCGATCCACACTAAGGAAAATCGGTCAACGAACTGGTTGACAAAGCCAGCCTCTGTCCATTTTATAGGTAGCACACACGTGGTCGAGCGTAATTTTCCATGCTGTCTGCAGGCCAGCTTAATGCGTATCTCAAGTGTTCTTGAACACTGTGGAACGTCCGAAGCTCTCGGCTGTTCGAGAGAGTTCTATCGTTTCAATATGCATCAGTCTTGTTGTCCAGATGTTTTACCTACAAGAAAAAACTATGCAATTTAAGATTACAAACAATATTAATACACGATCGTCGTGTCATAAAGTGGAAACAGAATAACTGCCACCAATGGATTCACTAATTACAAACTTTAATCGGGCACAAATATCAGTCAGAAATCGAAAAAAACGCTCTTACACAATAATTCAAGTTAGATTTTCCCATTGCACCACAATAAATGTCACCTTCCTATTATTAATTAACACAACACTTACTTCCCACTGAACACTACAATTAGTTTGGTCAGCACTTGAAATATCGTCAGGTATAAATGAACTGGCCCTCATCGTTTTACAATGTTTATACCACGGCCGTCTTATATTGTATTAACATAGCGCACCTGAATGCCGATTGACTTAGAATGACTTAGAGCAGTGGTTCCCAAATATTAAATAAAACAAAAAGTAATTGTGATACACTCTTATAAATTAATTAAACTCTATTAGGAACATAAGTCTCTTAACATGCAAAATTATAATACAGTATTAATTATATCAAACTCAGTTTAAGGTGAATAATGAAGCTGCTTTTGAACAATTAGCTCTCCAATATTAGGTTTAATGTCTGATAATGTTAATATTAAGTCACTCTCAACATCAAGTTTATTTCTTAACTTTGCCCACCTCGGCTCTATCCTTCCAGCCACGTGAGTCGAAATCCAGCTACTTAGGCGTAAAACCAGCTTCACGGAAAAACGTTTTGCTTAGATAGAGTTCTTATACGTGGACTAAAACAGCAGTATCAGTTCTGCGTTGATGCGGCGCTCTAGCCAGTTTGGCTGACAGACAGATCTGCTATACGACATGATATATAGACATTATTAAATCCATTAGTTTAAAATTACATTTACAATTACAATTAGTCTGAACAAAAACAAAGTAGGAATCTTCTGGAATCTTCTACTAATTGTTTTAAGATTTTAAAATTTATATTTTACAGCATACAAAATCTATAAACAAATTACGGTATATTCTATTTTTCTTTAAAGTGTCCACGGACCCCTGAAACATTGTTACGGACCCCACTTTGGGAACCACTGACCTAGAACGTGAATTAATTCTGCTGAGTCTTGAACAGCTTCTTGCGCTGCCGCGAAAGAAGAGTCCCGTAGGTACTTTTGTTATTTTTCATCTCAACGTAGCGATGTAAATCCTAGGATAGCTCAAAAGAACGCAAATTTCATTCGACGTCTTACATTGCCAGTTTCAAACAAAGCAAAGTGTATCATATCAGTTTACAATTTTATGAGTACAGGAAGAACACAGTTCCAACTGTCAGAATAAAGTTTGAGCAATCTTACTCAAAAGAGATTAATTTCCTCTATGTTCAAGCGCCCGTCTAAATTTTCTGAGCAACTTTCAGGTAATCTTAAAGCTATTGTTTCACTTGTGACTAGTTTCAGATAAGTATGACACAGAAGGAAGCGAATAGGTTTTAAAACTAGATAACTTTAATGAGAAAGGCAACATTAAACGTCAAGAACATAATATACAGTTTCTTCTCTAATACATCAGCAAAACACGTGCAAAATAAATCATGTACCAAATCACAAACTGTGGTTACTTTGTGGCCTTAAATTTATAGTGGAAAACAAAGCCTACTAATGAGATAAATATGAACATTAGGTAGCAGAAATATACTTTATGGGACTCCATAATTGCAGCAAATATTTCACTGTTGTACAAACGTGTATTCTTTTCTACAATACTACGATGAAATACGACTAGAGAATTTGGCTGATATGATGACACACTTTGTATTGTACAAATTGCATTCAGCTAAATTTTTCATTGCAAACCAAACGATTAGAACCAAAGCTGTAAGATGTTTCCTTTTACAACGCATTAATCACTATACGTAATTGGATAAGTTATTATCAAAATAGTACTTAATTCTATTCATTATGATGAACAGTATACAACGTATTCCGGGACGAAAGGGAAATATTTCAAGAGATGATTTTAGAGCTAAAAAAACTGTTATGTAAACATAGGCTCATAAATGTTTTGCCTTCTACCAATGGTCAGTTAAAACTTAATATATACTTTTGTCCCAAGGAGTAATAATGGAATATGGACATTCTCAAAAGCTAAAATTATGGGGTAATATTATTAGTTCCGTATGTTGTTCCTTGAGAAATTATTTTTTAAAGAAAACGATCCCAGAGTACTATCTTTAGTATTTTGAAAAATTTTGGTGGAAAATAATTTTTAAAGTGAGTTCAAAAACACGCTTTTAAAGTTTGGAGTACAATAACTTTGTTAAGGTACTAATAAACTATAAAAGTGTTTGTAGTCAGATTCGAAGAGAATTTTGTTTTTAAAAAACTGTGGCAGATAAACAAACGTTTGACAAATTCAGCTTCTGTTAAATAATGACGTTAGCTTGCAAATGTTACGTACTGAATGAAATTCAAGATAGCACATGTTTTATTTCTAAAAGAGAAAGAAAATTGAAAATTGTTTAGTTTTGTATTGGCCAATCGAGGATCACATGCCAATTCCAATTCTTCCTTCCCTGTTCTTTTCTTTTTCTCCAATATTCTTTCATCTTTTTACCATGTCTCTTCTTCCTGTCTTCCTACTTTGAACCTGCGTTTTTCTCTCTCTCCTAAACTGGACTCCTTCCATTTTTAACACTTTTGACCAAAAAACTTCTCTTTCAATTGCTTCTTCTGCATTTATATTACTTTTTCTAAATCTTTTTTCACTTTTTCAATCCATCTAGATGTTGACTTCTTTCCCCCACATATATATGAAGTTTCTATATGTCCAGAAAGTATTAGTCTTCTTTTCCTCACTGTTTCTGTTACATTTTCTATACTTTCATATATTTCATCATTACTTCTTAATTTCCAACCTTCTGAAGTGTTTCGTTGGCCTAATATTTTCTTAATAATTCGTCTTTCCAATATGTCTAGTTTGTCTAAATTACAATTCAGTGCTAGACATTCACTTGCCTATAAGATTGTGGCCTCACTACTGTACCGTAATGCCTTATTTTCGCATTTTTAGATATGCAAATTTTATTGTAAATATCTTTAGTTATACCATATGGTCTTTCCATTTTATGATTACTTTCTTCTATAGCAGACATTTCTAAACCATTTTCTTGAATTATTTCCTCTAGATACTTAAATTTTCTATCCCTCTCTATTTGAGCAACATCTGTTACCCGGAATTTTGGGGCATTTTTAAGTTTCGTGAGAATTTTTTTTTTGTAGATATTATTAAGCCTGTTTTACTGGCTATGCCCTTTAAAAAATTACCTTGTGTTACTGCAGATGTTAGATGTTAAGAACGTATAGCAAAGTTATCTGCGAATCCCAAACATTTTATAAAACCTTTTAAATTTAATTTAATTTGTTTAAAAGTAGAAATATTTATTTTGTTAGGTATATTTGCCGTGTACTGCGATGTTTCAGTAAGATAAACCTATTAACTAATCGTTTTTTAGGCCTATTCCGTAACTACGTATTGACTGAAAACCTGTGCTAATAATATAAATTCTGCCAGAGTTAGTGAAATTTCAAGCTGATACCAACACGGTTAATAGTTGCTTCATCCGTAATCAGTAGATGTAAACATATGCAGTTAATCGAAGTAATACATTTACCGAAATGCGCTCCACAGCATAATCTCTTAATCAAAGGTACAGCACTCGCCTCGCATTAAATTAGATACAATTCATGAAAATTTAGTGTTTTTCATACTCTAGTTTCTTAATAAAATGTTAGTTTGACAACGTTCAACTGATTAAAGAAATACACTATTACGTCATATCGTCTACGCACACATAACTTTCTGTGAAGAACATAAATGAAGTACTTCACAACGTGATAATTTAGGGAGGGGTTAAAATTAGCAAAAGACAGGGCGTTAATGTCTCGATTGTCATGAGGTGTTAGTGTGTTGACTAGTAGAATTCATTTACTTTACTTGGTGACATTTTTATTTGTTATCAATAATGCGCATTCAATAAGTTCATAGAACTCGTTATTTCGAGTTTGATTGTTATAAGCAAGTTTAATAGAATATTTTTGTAATTATTGATTTTTCTTAATCAAATTTCTAATTTTTTCTGAAATTATTCAGCTATTTTAATATCATGTTCGGTGAGATTTTTCTGTGATTTCTGTGTTTTCTGTGATTACTATCGATTACCACAGCAACAGTGTCAAATAAATTATAAAAGTTTACATCAAATTATACTAAATTATATAAGCCGACTGATTTTTCTCGAACACTTAACAAGAATCGCTGAACGTCAGGCTTCAATAAACTAAAGATATGGCACAGAGTTTATGAACCCAGTAGTTGAGGATAGCTACTATCACGGATAGCGTTTGTGGCTGTGTGTTGTATATGGACCTCGGCATTTCCACCTCATGAAGCAGATGGAACATCAGACATATGGTAGTGAGGTGATACTGTTATGTTCAGTTATTGATTCTGTTTCATTTATCAACTCGAGTAACGTTATAACAAGTCAATTCGCACTTTCAGGTTCATGGAATTTCTATAAGGTATGAATATATTGTTACGATCGTCACACGGATTGTCGTTTGGTACAGTGAAAACAAAATACACATACATCAATTAAATCACTAATTACTAGTTTTAATGAGTCACAAATAACAATTTGAAATTACCAAGATACTCTCATACAGTAATTCAAGTTAAATCTGTCCACACGCAATATTAATGTCAACTATTAATTGTTCCGCAGTAATTATAACACATTAATCACTTTCCAATAATCCGAAACAATCACTTTATCCGCACTCTACAATAACGCTAGGTGTAACAAACCAAACTTGTAAGCCGGCCCTTGTTGCTTATGTAGGTTTTGGAGATGTTTCAGAATATTTTTCCAATCTTTTGGCGGAGCGCCAGTACAGTTTGCATAGTTAAGAGTGCTCGAATAGTCTCGAAACTACTTGACTGCTCAAGCTTGACAGACACTGCACCTGCTCGACTAGCCGAGAAACGTGTAGAACTTTATTAAGCTACGCAACTGTTTGCGAAAAACGTTGTGGGGCACTGGTTTAAATGTAGCGTATTACACTTACTGCAACTGGTTGCACGGTCTGCAATCGATTGCAAAACAGTTGCAAACTATGCCTCTGCTCGTGTAACAATTAATTTCATGCACTCGTTGTGGGGCATTAATTCAAATGTAACCCATTACACTAAAAAAAAAACTCCGCTCAACAAGTCCCTGAAAGGACCAAGGCGTACCCCGCGCGGCTGTTGTGTGCAATGTGACGATTGCATGACTAGTAGGAACGCGCCGCCAGCCGCTAGTTGCGGTATTCACAGGCAGGAGGCGGCGCTGTTATCTCAGCGCCAATCACAGTTCGGCCTCACGACGCTGAGTGCACGCCGTACGGAGCCTCCGCCGGGAATTGAACCCGGAACAACGAGCGCATCAAGCGCCTTCGTTAGCCACTAGACCACCAGGAGGCTCAACCCATTACACTATGCAACCGAATACATGCAATTCGCCTGTGCGCGCATTCTGTAGACAACCAAGAAATTTCATGAGATGGGACCGAAACAACGCATACAATTTTTGCAAAACTGCCAATATATGAAAAACGAAAAGCCAAAATAAAGTTTGAAAATTTTTCTAAATTTCACTCGCTGACACCATATAGCTATCTCTTATAGAACTGAAGTTTATCGCATGGCAAAAATTTCACTACATGCAAATTACCAAAAATTTCCTGATGTGGGACCGTTTTAAATCTTAAAAATTATTATACTTCTTGGTTACAATTTATGTGTAAAGCCATCCTCAGACTTCAAGGAACACGGTGGTGAAAGAATTTTTTTAATCGGATCAATAGTTTCTGGGACAACGATACAAACGTATTCTACTTCTTTATAATAGTAGTATAGACGGCATGCTTACTCTGCAAATGATTGCAGAGCTGTTGCAGCCTATTTTTACTACATTGCAACTGCACGTAGCCTGGAATGCAATCAGTTGTCTAGTGTAATAAATGCCTTACGTAACTGCTCCTGCCAACTTTCCCAGAGCGTCACATAATTACCGTAGCAAAAATCTGAGCTAAGTACAGCGGTGGTTCTGGCTACTAATCTACAAGTTCCGAACTCAATTCTCGTGCGTGCCATAAAACCAAAATGCGATTTCAACCACAAAATCGACTGAGCCTGTAGAAGCAATGTTCTGGGGTGACATTTGACGGATGATGCGTAATACTGGCCATACTACCTACCTTCTTTGTAACGGCTTACGTACAGCAGCCTGTCCCGCCTAATTTCTAGACTGCTAAGGCGGTCACGTTATTACTGTGATTATTCACGAATATAAAAACAGTTGATCACAACCGCTTCATTTAGTTTTTATTGACATTGAAATAGCCTATGACAATGCACCGTTAGCCAATCTGTGGACAGCTTTAAGATCGACTAGTATCGACCCCAATAAATATTGTTTATAACAATTCAATATCGAGAATAAATATCGGTATGGAGAACCATACATGACTTCCATATTCTAAGATTTATATTTAAAATCATTTTCGAAATGAAATCTTATCATAGAAACTACTTCTTTCTACTTACTGCTTCAGCCTTAACCACAGTACTGTGGTCACTAACGTATACCACCTCACGTTATCGCACTCGATTTTCACTGATGGTGGAAGTCGATGGCATTGCCGAAACGTCTGGTTTTGTAGAAAACATTGGACTACGGCCAAATATCCCGGGAAGGAATTTTAACAAAACTACTTCTTTGTTGCCCATAACGTTGTACACACATATATATATATAAAATATGCATAAAATTAATGGCTTGTATAAGTTAATGATTGATCTCCATTAAGTAGTGCTCAAGTTTCCAAAGTTTTAATATTATGATGTCCGTAATTAAAACATCAGAGCAGGTTTAGTGTGTATGAGGGTACACCGTGGACAAAAATTTTCAACATTTCCTATTGAGCGTTTCTTAGAGTAAAGCTGCGAATCTGCAGTGTACGTTTCACAGAACAAACACGCGGAAAAGAAGGAGCGCTCCGAAGTCACTCATGGACCCTCAGCATCTTGCAGATGGTTCATTACCTAAAGACGAAATGTCTGCCTATGAATCGTTCCTCTGTAAACACGTGCAGTTACAGTACCCAGCGATCCACAGGAAGCAAATCGCTATCCACGCTGGACAATTTTTCGGCTTGCACGCGTTATGTTGGTATGGGTTTCGGCAATTTCCATTTAAAAAGCGTGCAAACGTAAGAAAATAAACACGAATGAGGCCAGAAATAATGCGAATTTTGTGTGTGTGTGTGTGTGTGTGTGTGTGTGTGTGTGTGTGTGTGTGTGTGTGTGTGTGTGTGTGTGTGTGTGTGTGTGTGTGTGTGTGTGTGTGTGTGTGTGTGTGTGCGTGTCTTCCCTGCCTTTTTATTGCGGTAGTCATAATAATAAAATGGAAACGTGAACATTACATAACTGAGATATGCTTGCCTGCCACGAACGATATATTTTCTCTCATACATGATTTACATTAAAATGAAAAAATTATAATTTTATTGCCTGGCAACAAAATTATATTATTTTTAACAATTACCATTGTTTGAAAAAGTTTAAATGAATTTTCAAGTACTTTACTGTTGTATAAACGTAAAAGGTTGCAGGTAAACTACCCCTTCCCCTTAACCGATCTTCACCAAAAACAATAGATCTTGAAAACTCTACAATTCAGAGTTGCATGCAAAAAATTATTTGATTCTGTTTGAATTTGCGGCTGTTATCGTTTGCCATAGAAAATACCCTTGTTAAAACATAAAACGTTGCAGGTAAACTACCCCTTTCCCTTAACCGATATTCACCAAAAACAATAGGTCTTGAGAACTCAATAATTCAGGGCTGTATGCGAAACATTATTTGATTCTGTTTGAATTTGCGGCTGTTGTCGTTTGCCAAACAAAAAAAATTACCCTTGATAAAAAAAAATCGTTGCAGATAAACTATCCCTTTCTCTCAACCGATCTTCACCAAAAACAGTAGGTCGTGAGTACTCTACAAATCAGGACTGTATGCAAACAATTATTTGATTCTGTTTGAATTTGCGGCTGTTATCGTTTGCCATAGAAAATAATCTACAGATAGACACACAGAAAGACAGACAGACACACACACAGACACTTTTCGAAAAACGACTTTTTTTCATGTTTTGAGTGTAGTACAATCAGAATCTGCAATAATCTCGAACACGATTTTTTTTGCCATCACCATACTTCCATTTCCTTAAGGAATATGGAAGTAAAAATAGGAAACATTTTGTTACCAGGGTTTCAAGTGATCAAAGGTTTACGCCAGGGATGTTGTCTATCACCCACTTTTTTTTTAATTTATACGGAGAAAGCAATAGAGACTGGGAAACAAATGTGCAGGAACATGGGAATTCCACTTGATGGTGATACAGTTTATTCATTACAGTTTGCTGATAACCAATTATTTTTGGCTCAACATTTTGAATACAAATAGTAAGTGAGT
Organism: Magicicada septendecula; assembly: GCA_034769895.1. Classification (NCBI taxonomy): domain Eukaryota; kingdom Metazoa; phylum Arthropoda; class Insecta; order Hemiptera; family Cicadidae; genus Magicicada; species Magicicada septendecula. The sequence goes on along the minus strand of CM068375.1, from coordinate 375,534,950 downwards.
AGAAAATTGATACAGGAATATCAGAAATTGGGACTAAAGATGAATATGAATAAAACAAAATAAATGGCAATAAGTGACCTTCATGAAGACTTGATATTAAAGGAAACATGGCGAAGATTTCATATGCAGAGGAATACAAATATTTAGGGGTGAAAATTACGTCCCGTAGGAAGAAAGACAAAGAAATTCGATCCAGAATTAATTTGAGAAAGATGGTTAACCTATATTAAATAGAATCCTGTAGGATAAGCAAATTACAGCAGAAACTAAAACAAAAATATTAAAAACCATTATTAGAAATATCATGAGTTACGGCTCAGATGCTTTGAATACTAATAAACACACAAGAATAAAATTAATGACAACAGAAACGGACTTTCGGAGGCGTTCGGCAAGGGTACCGAGACGTGAGAAAGTTAGAAATGAAGACATTATGGATAGAATGAATGTGAAAAATTCAATTTTTTATTTTATCTAAACAAAAAAATTACATATAGACGGCATGCAAAATGAATGGCACAGGAAAAATTGCCAAGGAGAGTTATGGAATGGGCCCCACCAGGAAGAAGAAAAAGAGGAAGACCACCTATTAGCTGGATAGAAGAAATTCAGGCTATATTGAGGGAACGAGAAATGAAGATCTTTGGATGACAACCAGCAGTTGAAGATGAGAATTCAATCACTTCTGTAATCTTTGGTTCCGAAAAATGGTAAACATTGTATAATAATTTAATAATAATAATTCAAGAATATACAGCTTTTCCAAAAAACATTTGTCTCTATTAAGGAAGTCGGATGACCCTATCTTCTCCATGTTAATTTGAGTGACTTTAGGTACATTTTTCTCAAAAAGTGTAGTAGACAGGCACGTAATTGCTTTTTTGCTTTAAAGATCATAATATTTTCTATATTTTAAATAGAGGGGTTTTTATAATAATTTTAGGAAAAAATATTATAAACTTTTAAAAATTATGTAACAAAAATTTTTAAAAATATAAATAATTTTTACAAATTGTTACGACTGTCTACTGATCGTCGTATGGTACAGTGGAAAACAAAATACAAGACACCAATTACGTCACTAATCACCAGCATTAATTATCACAATTAAACGGTTTGTAATCAACAAACTATTTTCATAGTCTCTGACAACAAATCAAATAAAAAAAGTTCACACGCAATAAAAATATTTACTAATATAAAACACAATTGTATTACAATAGTCCCGCACAATTATAAAACACATAACACTTCGCCACAATACTACGAACCCTACTCCAATAAATCGCAACTCAAACTGACTGCTAAGTGCAGCTGTCGTCGCTTAAATGGATAGGAGAATGGTTCCAGAATAGTCGATATTACGCATCAGCAATAAAGGAAAACATTAGAACATAATTCTTTGCGGCTTTGACACAGTGGGCGCGGCCGCGCGAAATCTGGTACAGTCTAGCTAACGCGTTGAGAATCACGTACGCACACAACATTACACCGGTTTCACTGGAACATTCGAGAAACATGTAGATTGTTCTGTAATGTCGTAACAATATTAATTAAAGGAACAAGAATTTTACAAATCCCTCTGTTTATTATCTAAAGCTAAGCATAAGAAACAAAAAAAAAAAGAAATTACGTAATTATGTCTTACGGTTTATGAAAAAGTGTACTTTAACTAAAAAAATTACATTTTTCAGGAAACGCATTTAAAACAGACCTACATTACATGCTGTTGTTCTTAAAAACTGCTGTACTTTAATGCATCCCTGCTCCATATGAGAGGTTGTCTGGATCATCCTACTCTTGAAATGTATCTTCCAACTTCATTTTGGGTAATGTGATTTTCTAACGACACTTTTTCGCTATTTCTTTAATCACCCTTTCGGCTTTCTTGATTCTCGCGTCATTGATGTGTCCCGATAGAGCGGTACCCGCTGTATGTCATCAATTTTTAGAGCAGCATGCTACAGCTTAACCTTCACTAAAATATCGGTATGGAGAACCATACATGACTTCCATATTCTAAGATTTATATTTAAAATCATTTTCAGCCAAACAGCCAGGCTGTGTCTTACCTGCCTTTTTATTGCTGTATTAAATGAAAAATATTATATTACATTAAAATGAAAAAATTATAATTTTATTGCCTGGCAACAAAATTATTTTATTTTTAACAATTACCATTGTTTCAAAAAGTTTAAATAAATTTTCAAGTACTTTACTCTTGTTAAAACGTAAAAGGTTGCAGGTAAACTACCCCTTCCCCTTAACCGATCTTCACCAAAATCGAAAGTCATTGAGATCTCTACAATTCAGGGACGTATGCAAAAAATTATTTGATTCTGTTTGAATTTGCGGCTGTTATCGTTTGCCATAGAAAATACGCTTGATAAAAAAACGTTGCAGGTAAACTACCCCTTCCCCTTAACCGATCTTCACCAAAAACAATAGGTCTTGAGTACTCTACAAATCAGGGCTGTATGCAAAACATTATTTGATTCTGTTTGAATTTGCGGCTGTTATCGTTTGCCATAGAAAATAAAACGTAAAAGGTTGCAGGTAAACTACCCCTTCCCCTTAACCGATCTTCACCAAAAACAATAGGTCTTGAGTACTCTACAAATCAGGACTGTATGCAAAACATTATTTGATTCTGTTTGAATTTGCGGCTGTTATCGTTTGCCATATAAAATACCCTTGTTAAAAAAACGTTGCAGGTAAACTACCCCTTTCCCTCAACCGATCTTCACCAAAAACAATAGATCTTGAGAAATCTACAATTCAGGGCTGTATGCGAAACATTATTTGATTCTGTTTGAATTTGCGGCTGTTATCGTTTGCCAAAAAAAAAAAAATTTCCCTTGATAAAAAAAACCGTTGCAGGTAAACTACCCCTTCCCCTCAACCGATCTTCACCAAAAACAATAGGTCGCGAGTACTCTACAAATCAGGGCTGTATGCAAAAAATTATTTGATTCTGTTTGAATTTGCGGCAGTTGTCGTTTGCCATAGAAAATACGCATGATAAAAAACGTTGCTGGTAAACTACCCCTTCCCCTCAACCGATCTTCACCAAAAACAATAGGTCTTGAGTACTCTACAAATCAGGGCTGTATGCAGAAAATTATTTGATTCTGTTTGAATTTGCGGCTGTTATCGTTTGCCATAGAAAATACCCTTGTTAAAAAAACGTTGTAGGTAAACTACCCCTTTCCCTTAACCGATCTTCACCAAAAACAAAAGGTATTGAGAACTCTACAATTTAGGGCTGTATGCAAATAATCTTTTCATTCTGTTTGAATTTGCGGCTGTTATCGTTTGCCATAGGAAATACCCTTGTTAAAACATAAAACGTTACAGGTAAACTACCCCTTTCCCTTAACCGATCTTCACCAAAAACAATAGGTCTTGAGAACTCTACAATTCAGGGCTGTATGCGAAACATTATTTGATTCTGTTTGAATTTGCGGCTGTTATCGTTTGCCAAACAAACAAAATTTCCTTTGCTAAAAAAAAACCGTTGCAGGTAAACTACCCCTTTCCCTCAACCGATCTTCACCAAAAACAATAGGTCGCGAGAACTCTGCAAAACCGGGCTGTATGCAAAAAATTATTTGATTCTGTTTGAATTTGCGGCAGTTATCGTTTGCCATAGAAAAAAAATCTACAGACAGACAGACAGACACACAGACACACAGACACACAGACAGACAGACACACAGACACTTTTCGGAAAACGACTTTTTCATGTTTTGAGTGTAGTAGAATCAGAATCTGCAATAATCTCGAACACGATTTTTTTTGCCATCACCATACTTCCATTCCTTAAGGAATATGGAAGTAACAGAGGATCCCTTCGTACTGGACGGTGAAGAGATTGTACTCTCTACCGGATGGATGGATCGGAAATAACGCGTCCATGGTTGCTAACAATGTAGCTGCGTTCAGGGTTGGGATAGATGCCTGCCCTCGCAGTTTTCTCATGGCAGTCTTGTAGTTCTTACGTCATGCGTCACATTGTTACTATCATTGTTGAATGGTTAACGCTCTCGAAAATTCCTAGAGTTGGTATGGCAAACTAAGTGATGCTGGTGTGGGAGTTAGAATAGTTTTTTTGAATGAATAAGTGGACTGTATGATCTGAGTTAAGTATCGTTTATTGCAATATTATGAAGAAGCGCAGGCCCAAGCAATTACGTAAGGCGTACATAGCCAAAATACAAATACGTGTGGCGTGAATTGCCAAGGTACATAATGTATAGAAGAGAGAAACAATTGTATGAGAAGTTACATTAATAAACTTACATTGCCGTGGCTAGCAAGAAAGGAAGGGTGCAGAGCACAGCTGAGAGGTTGAGTGTTAACTAACTTGATCGCAGCAGCTGGCGACGCGTGCCGTACTGCGATGAATGACGTAAGTGGGTGGGCTGGTTGCGCGTGAGCAAGTAAGTAAATACAATGCATTAACATACTGCCCGCCCAAAATCGGGCAATTTTGACACAGTTTACAGTAAACAACAAGGTTACTCAAAAGCACACAAGTATACATTAATTTAGTTGCAAATCTGAAAGATATGATGACACATGGTACATGAATATTGGCATAAATACAAATACAACATAAATAAATGTAAATACATTATTAATCAAATGCTCACCGAATAAAATACATGAAAGTCTTACACATTAAGTAAATTGACTCTTGCATAACGTAAATAGTCTTTGACATAAGAACTTCGTAAACAACAAAATTAATTAAGGTATCATATAAAACTTAAAGTAAAACAAGGCAATTTCTGTGCTGAAAAGATACAACCTAACGCTTATGTTAAAAATAAGGTGCTTGTTCAAACTTTGTACTTTGTTTATCAGCTGTACGCAGTGACTACTGCAATGCGACACGGGCGGATGACGTCACATGCTTATCAAACGCTGCCGGCGGTCAGCTGGCCGACGGGAGACAAGTTTTTAGTTTAGTTTCTAACCAGGCTCCGAGCGGAACTCTCGTTAAACAATTTCACTTCCAGCCGCGGCTTCTGGACAATTCTTAAATATGTATCATACTAATTAATTTAATCAGACTACCTGCGTCCATCTTCAATGGACTACGATTTCCTTCAAAACTAATTTATGGGCGTTATGGCCTCTAATACATCCGCACGTGTCGATCATGATCAATACATCTTAATATTTCAATAAACGCATTTCAAATAACAGTATTACAGTCCACTTCTTTTCGTACAAACAATCCAGCCTTTCCTGCATAGCGTCTTTGGAACAACTCGAGATCATCAAGAGCTCCAAACCGCAACAGTGCTTATACAAATAACATTAATATATGTCTGGTAAATACAAACATTAATCTTTAACAGAAAACAAGAAACATCCTTTAATTTATATAATGAAAACGTCCTCAAAAAACTGACTAAATATTATGATACAATAATAACGACGTAATAGTAAATACAGTAATAGTAGACTACTAATTTAAAGATACATAACCATGGTGAATATAATAGAGAAAAACATGATAAGGTACATGCATATAATATTATAGTAGTATGCATTGAATTAATAGTACGTAATAACATCGTAATAGTCACAAAAGTTCAAAAACACAATGATAATACACAAAAACTCAATAATAAATCCTTAAAAATAATACAGTAATGCATGATAATGAGAATTAGTCTGATTCCACGGGAAGTGGACACAGCTTGTGAATAGGTCTACGCAGGATGCCGTGTGCAGTACGGACGTCCGCAACGCGTACTAACGAATCCTGCCCTACATAAATCTGCGTGACAATACCACGTTTCCACTGCAATGGTGGAGTATTGTCTTCTAAAATGAGGACTAGCTGTCCAACAGACAAATTTTGGAATGCCTTTTCCATTTACTTCTCTGCTGCAGCTGATGCAGATAGTCTCTAGACCAACTCTTCCATATAGAGCGGGTAAATCTCTGCAAAAACTGCCATCTCCCCAAGCGACCCATATTTACCTCCGAATAATCGGATTCCGGGAGCGCGGTAAGGGGGGAACCAACCAAAAAATGCGCTGGAGTCAAAGGCTCGGGATCCCCAGCATCATTTGACATAGTGAACAAGGGACGCGAATTCAAACAAGCTTCAACCTGAGCCAAAACAGTAGAAAACTCGTCGAAGTTGAGGGGCGTATTGCATAAAACGCGCCGCAAGTGGAACTTAACGCTTTTGACACCGCTCTCCCACAAACCGCCGAAGTGAGGCGCTGACGGAGGTATGAAAGACCACTTAATCCCACGTGGACTGGCGAAGTTTTGAGCGGATTTTTGGAATTCGTCCTGCTAAAAGAGTTTGTATAGATCGTGTAATATGGTGCCAGCACGACGGAAATTGGTACCGTTATCGGAAAATATTTAAGGCACCGTTATCGGATATGAAACGTTTCAAGGCAGCCAAAAAGGCGTCTGCAGACAAATCTGAAACCAATTCAAGGTGAATTGAATTGGTGGACATGCAAATGAAAAGGGAAATATAAGCCTTTGTAAAAGATTTGGACCGCTGCCCGCCCTGACGTTGAAACATAGGACCGGCGTAGTCGACGGCGCATTGTGAAAATGGCTTGGAGGGAGTGACCCTGGGAGCGGGTAATTGACCTAAAAGTTGGCTTGAACCAGTTGCGCGAAATCGAAAACAAGTGATACATTTGTGAATCGCTGAGCGTATGCAAGATTTGTCGTTTATAATGCAATACCTTTGGCGCAGAGAACACTGCGTTTGTTGTACTCCAGCGTGGAGTAGTCGAATATGTTCTTATTCGATAATTAGTCTAGTAAGGTGAGCCTGAGGGTGAAGTATGATTTGGTGCTTATTATTGTAGTTTAGCTGAGAGTGTTGAAGGCGTCCGCCTACACGTAGTATACCAGCGGTGTCTATAAACGGATTGAGTGAAAAGGTTTTACTATTAGTAGGTACAGGGCGATGTGCCTGGAGTTCTTTATCTTCGATATTGAAATGAGAAAACTGGGCTTGGCGTATAAAAACCAAAAGCGCGCTGTGTAGCTCATGCGCAGTCAAGAAGGAAGTGTTTCTATTAAAAGCGGGAGACTTAGCGTTCCGAATGAAACGCAGGCAGTAAGCAAAGACGCGGAGAAGCCTAGAGAGAGAAGAGTAATCTTCAACGTAGCTCGAAAAGAACGAAGCAGCAGCCAGGGCGAGTAGAGCCTGTTTATGTTCTTCCTTGACCAAATCCGGATGAGCGTAGGAGGAATTGGAATCAAAAGGACGGATGGGCCAGGCTGAAGACTCCTTTAACAACCAGTAAGGACCATGCCACCATTGCTGGTGGCGGTGTAACAAACGTGGTAAACAGCCGTGGGATAAAATGTCCGCGGGATTATCATGCGACGCGACATGATACCAATTGCCCCTGATAGTGAGCTTCTGAATCTCCGAAACGCGGTTGGCTACAAATACCTTCCACCTCGACGACTGTTGGTGAATCCAGTGTAGGGCAATCGTGGAATCAGAATAAAAATACAGCTCGCTGAAATTGTAGGTCACAGCGTGGACAACCTTATAAACCAGCTGCGCTAATAATAAACAGGCGCAAAGTTCAAGGCAAGGTAAAGATAGCTGCTTTAAAGGGGCGACTCTTGATTTAGAACACAATAAGTGAGATGAAATACTGTTGTCGGAATATACCGTGTGCACATAAATACAGTATGCGTTACCTTTTACTGACGCGTCGGCAAACGCGTGTAATTGAAAGGAAATGATTGACGAATTACATGAATCCTTTATAGCTCTCGGGATCCTAAAATGAGTGTCTGAAATCAATTGAGCGTAAAGCTCGGCCCATTTAATTGATAATGAGTCAGAAAGCGGGTCGTCCCAGTTTGTACCCGAAGACCAAAGCGTTTGCATTAAGTGCTTGCACCAAAACGTAATAGGCCCAATCAGACCTAATGGGTCTTTGATTCCAGCGATGACCGATAATACCTTTCTTTTGTTGAATACATCAATTTTAAAATTTCTTTGGATATTGTATACGAAGCGGTCAGCATGAACGTCCCACTGAATACCTAAAGTACGTACGGTTTGGTCCTTGTTGAAGTCCAGGAACGAGTTGGTATGTAAGGATGTTATATTCCGGTCATTAGAAGACCATTTGTGAAGGGTGAAGTCGTAACGGCTTAACAACTCAGAAATGTCAGTGTTGAGTTGGGTTAGGACGTGTGAGCTATCGGAACCGGTAAGGAGATCGTCGACGTAAAAATCGTTAGCAATGACCGAGCAGGCCAGGGGGTACTGAGTACTATTTTCCTGGGCGATTTGTTTTAAACATCTAGTGGCTAGAAATGATGCGCTGGCAGTCCCGTATGTGACTGTTCTCAGAGCATAGTGTTTGAGTTCCTTATGGGGAGCGTCACGCCAAACAATTTTTGTAAGTTAGAATCCCTCGGGGATACCAAAATTTGGCGATACATTTTCTCGATGTCAGCAATGAAAGCGTAACGATGGGTTCTAAATCTGGCCATAATGGCGAAAAGATCCTGCTGGATCGTAGGGCCAACCATAAGGGTGTCGTTTAACGACAAATCGTTGGACGTTTTGGCCGAACCGTCAAAAACAACGCGAAGTTTGGTGGTTGTGCTAGTTGTCTTAAAGACAGCATGGTGAGGTAAATAAAAAATGTTTGACTTGTTAATTGATAAATCATATGAATCGAGCGGAGAGATATGGCAAAGATTTAAATATTCTTGCATAAAACTAGTATACTCCTTGTGCAAAGACTGGTTTTGCCTAAACTTGAGTTCAAGGGTTTGAAACCTACGAACCGCTCCGGGAAGAGAATCGCCGAGGCACTCTGTACTGCGGGGCAGCGACACAACGAACCTACCACTATCGTAACGATAGGTGTTTGCAAGAAAATGATCTTCACACTCCGTGTCCTGAGTTGAGGGAGTACGGCACGAAACATCCTCCAACTGCCAAAAGGTTTTCAATTGCGACGAGATAGCATTATTGTCGTCACGTGCTATGAACGAAGAGACCGGCTTAGTCATGTCTACGTTGAAGGGTAAATTCCCGGCGAGTATAAACCCCAGCTTTGTTTCCTGGATTATAGGAAAGTCCGGACTGCGAACAAATTTAGTCGGCTCAATCAACTGCAAAAAATACTGTGCCCCGAGTAAAATGTCAATTTGTGACGAATGATTAAGTTGCGGGTCAGCCAAAAATATCCCCTTTGGAATTTTCAACGATGCCATGTCAAAGGATTCTGTTGGGAGGTTATTTGAGATTCTGGACAGAACAGCGCAGTGGACATTTAAAGTGAAATAATTATAGCGTGAGTTTAGGCGCACCCGTGTGCTAAAATTGGCTTGACATAGTGAGTTATTTATGCCCGTGATAGGCAGCTCGGATTTGTTTAGTTTTAAGCCCATGCGGCTGGCGAAACCCATTGTACAAAAATTCGCTTCCGACCCTGAATCCAGCAGGATTCTTACCGGGCGCTTGTTACCGGCATGATCGGTGGTGATGCATACGGCGGTGGACAATAAAATCGATTTGTTAGTTTGTAGCTTCAGGGAGCATTGCTTATTGCTCCTGTTGGTCGAGTTATTTATTTAAACGTGTATCATGGTGTGATGCCTTTTCGAGCATGTTTTACAGGAAAATTTGGAAGGGCAACGCGAGCTTTGATGACCCGAACATGTGCAATTCAGGCAGAGTTTGTTACTTATTAAAACCTCTCTACGTTGAATAGGTTGTAAAGCTATGAATTGTGGGCATTCGAGCAATATATGATTACCACGACACAGCTGACAAAATTTATTGTTTGTTTGAGTGTGTGTGAGTGACTCAGTGAACTCCGCGCGATTAGCCGCCTTGCGATAAGAAGTCTTATCGCTAACTTGTCTGCCGCCAGACGAACCAGTCGGAGCATTTAGGTTTTGCAACAGCTGACGTCTTGCATTCAGAAATCTAATAAAATTATCGTAAATCGGCAGCTGCTCGTCACTTAAACCTTCCTTCCACAATCTACTTGTATGCTCGTCAAGTTTTTGGGCGAGAAAATGTACAAAAATTAGTTCAAATGTGTTTACTGATAGGTTCAATGAGTTCAGAGCATTTATATTAGCGGTGAGCTCATCTATGAATTTAGAAATGCTGAGCACGGACTCTTGCCGCATGTGTTTCATCCGCAAGACGTTAGCTGCATGATACGTGATAACAATCAATTTACTGTCATAACGGGCCTTTAACAAGTCAATGGCTACCGTGTAATTTTCGTGCGTAATAGGGAGCAATTTTATGACATTCAGCGCCTCATCCCTTTATGATACGTGCAAGTAATGCAGTTTTTGGATGCCAGTCAGGTCCGTTCGGACATGAACTAACTCCAAAAACATATTGTAAAAATGTTGCCATTCAATTATATCACCTGCGAAACAGGGTAGCTTAATCGGTTGCAACTGAATGGGAGGCGTGCTGAATGTGACTACTTCGGATTGACTTGCTGCCTTCCTGCTCATCTCCTCGGCATGGTCTATTAAATTTTGCAGCTTGCATTCTATGCTGCATAAATCATCCTTGGTCTGAACACTATCGCTCGCGGATGAAAAGTCGGAGTCCTCAGACTCGATTTGTGTTTGAATTTCATCATATTTGGCTGATAGCTCCATAAGGTGGCGAAGCTTTATTTTTAGTGCATGATTGTCATGCGTATCGTGATCGAAATTGTCTGCGTATGTATTTATGAGAGATATAGAGGCCTTGATCGTGCCACGTTTCTTGATCAGCGCCTTCTAATCCGTCATGATTGGGTATGAGAAAAAATTTAAATAATAATACGAAAGAAGCCAAGTGAATGCAAAGCGATGAGCAAGACCAGGCAGGAAATCCAAATTATAAAGGCACGCAACGACACGGTAACCCTTACTTAACACATCTTAAACTAGTTCTATATGGTAATAAATACTGATCTAGGCAGTACAAACAATATAGCAGTATAATCACTAATGATGTGAATGATATTTGAAAGGTGTGACTTTCAATTAAAAAATGCTTCATAAGTTCGCAAAAAAATTACAAGTTCATATTCAAATGAACTGATTTAAAAAATTATATTATTATTTTTAATACTGCTTCCTTTACTTTAATGACATTGAAAAAATATGCAAATCATGCAAATTGAAAACTAATATGAGACATGAGTTTATAGTCACTTGACATGGTACTTATCGGCATGTTCTAGAAGGCATCGAAGCTTGTCGAAACCTTGGTAGTCCTGTCAGGTATCCATGGATTGATGATGCAGATACGGTCGCTGCCTGTCAGGTGATGTCCGATGCGGTCGAATCCTGTCTAGATAGGCTGTTCTGGATTTTCCCACATGCTGAATGCCACGTGCTGATGGTGCTCAACTGCTGTAATGATGCTTCAAATGCTCCGGTTTGCGAAATATGACGTCCCCAAGTCGTGCAATACGAGCTCCAATTGTAGTGATAATTAAGGAGTTGCTGACTTAAATCATGAAGAAAAAATTGCTGATAGGCCTGCGTAATAAACTGATCCATGAAACGAATTGTCCATGAAATGAGTCACATCCGTGAAATACATTGTGTGTGGATTATACGTCCATAAAATGAATTATATATCCGCGGCCCGGCGGACCATATGATGCCGCTGTGGGCGAAAATGCTGTCGCTGGGCAAAAGTGCGGTCGCTTGCGGGCAGAAAGTGTTGTCGCTTGTGGACAAAGAATGGCGGTCGCTTGTGGACCAAAAATGTTACCCGTAAGGCTAAAATAATATCCGGCCCGGAGGACCAAATATTGAATGCTTAACGCTCTCGAAAATTTCTAGAGTTGGTATGGCAAACTAAGTGATGCTGGTGTAGAAGTCAGAATAGTTTTCTTGAATGAATAAGTGGACTGTATGATCTGAGTTAAGTATCGTTTATTGCAATATTATGAATAAGCGCAGGCCCAAGCAATTACGTAAGGCGTACATAGCCAAAATACAAATACGTGTGGCGTAAATTGCCAAGGTTCATAATGTATATAAGAGAGAAACGATTGTATGAGAAGTTACATTAATAAATTTACATTGCCGCGGCTAGCAAGAATGGAAGGGTGCAGAGCACACCTGAGAGGTTGAGTGTTAACTAACTTGATCGCAGCAGCTGGCGACGCGTGCCGTACTGCGACGAATGACGTAAGTGCGTGGGCTGGTTGCGCGTGAGCAAGTAAGTAAATACAATGCATTATCAATCATCATCATCATCATTATCATCGTCGTCGTCATTCGTTATGCTTTTTTACTCATTCTAATAGAAATCATTATAAAATGAATGTTGGTGATAGTAATGGCATGAAAATGATACATCCACATAGCTAACATCAAGTCTTAAAGAATTTAAGGTATAGCTAAAAAGTGTTTAAACAATCTTAAACTTTGATAAACAGCACTGTCTATTACAATGTAATAAGTGAATCTAAGTAAACTCGTTCAAGCTTATTACTACGAGACCTGTGTATGTGTTTGTGTGTGACGGTGAGAGAGAGAGAGAGAGAGAGAGAGAGAGAGAGAGAGAGAGAGAGAGAGAGAGAGAGAGAGAGAGAGAGAGAGATAGTGGAAGTTGTGAGATAGACTTATACAATATCACTTGTAAATTTTGATATACGCTTCGCAGCTACAAAAGTTAAAGAATACAAGCGAAGAAAGTTGAATCGAGAGACAACCTTTACTGCGTGTCAATTTTTTTTTCAATGTATTGCAGATTTGTAATCTGTTCAACTAAGCGAACATTGAATAAATTGACTGACAAAACACGTACATGCTTATGAAGAGCTGAACATTGACAGCTCTTCTTGTTTTTGTTAACAGATTAAACAGATACTCAGATTACAAGACTAAATGGCAAAAACATGTAAACAAATGAACAAAAGTCACTTCCACTTGTTGCTGGAATGATACAATTAATTCAAAATGTTAAACACCGGCCTTATAAGGCAGATATACTGGTTGACAATTACACATTACACAAAAGATACGGATATTACATAACATACAAAACAGACATTAGAATGCAGATAATACAGAGTACACATTATTCGTTGAACTTGAAAGGTAAGTCAAACATTTTATGCCTTTTTATCTGTAAATGTCTTCACTATAATTTTAACAAATGAATTGCTAGGGGGTTAGGATGGTTCTCTCATTAAGAGATGTTTTTCCAGCAGAGGCGCACGCTTTCTTCTCTCACAGTTGGAAATTTGAGGACTCAATTGCCGGTGTATAGACTTGTTGGAGACAAAGCATGGAGCGTCGACTATTGATCTTAAAGTTTTGGACTGAAAGCGCTGTATAATCTCGATGTTACTCGTACTAGCAGTACCCCGAAGTTGAATACCGTAAGTCCATACTGGTTTAAGAACTGCTTTATATATTAAAAGTTTGTCGACGAGACTTAATCGCAATTTTCTTCCTATCAGCCAGTAAATTTTTGTGACCTTGAGGTTAAGTTCAAACTTCTTTGAGGTTATGTGTTTCTTCCACGTTAGTCTCCTGTCCAGGTGCATCCCAAGGTACTTAGCACTTTCAGTTTGGGGTATTGGTTGACCGTTAGTTATTACTGAAGTGCAGTTAGCGTTAAGTATGGTGAAGGTAACGTGTACCGACTTGGGCGAATTGATTTTTATGCGCCATTTCTCAAGCCATAATTGAACGCTGATAATGATTCTTGTAGCATAAGAGACGCTATTGAGGGGTCGGAGTGTGCGCTAGGATTGCTTAGTCACCGGCGTAGGTAGCAACACTGGTTTCACTTCCTGACAGTAAGTCCGAGGTGAACAGGAGCGTGTCAAAATAACGCTGAAACGTATAGCGTAACTCAGATAATCACTGTCATGCTTACTTTACCAGGTTAAGTTAAACGAAATCTTAACTGCAGAGTAATAAGTGAAGTTAATCCTGTGAATTAAGATTATAACACTTCACGTTGGAACAGCTAACTCGACCAACTAATTTTCTCCTTGAGATTAGTGAGGAAACTTACAGAACGTTATTAAACCGCTTAAACTTGTACTTTAGCTTTGTTTACGTGTAAGATTATGAAGAAAGTTATTCGATATCTTATAAGGTTTTGCTTAATAATTTACAAGAGTATCTTTATCATTTCTACAGAGCTGTTGACATCATTTTTATTTGTTCTTCTGCTCTTTTTTTTTTGCCTTCAGTCGTATATAAGTATTACCGATTTCATTGACTTTATGCAGAACAACGCATCTTGAATTTTCCATTTGCCAACGGCTACTCTGATGAAGAGGTGAGAAGAGTCTGATGTGGCGGACCTGTCAGTGCCCTATTAGTTTGTCGGATCGGCGGTCTTGTCGTACATGAAGGGAGTGACCGACCCCATAGGAAGACTGTTGTCCGTGCGATCTACAAGCCGATCAAGAAGACCTAGCTATTTCTCAGGCCGGTAAAGGATGCAAAAGAGCCGCTGTCTTCGTGTGGCGTGTACTGTGTGCCATGCTCGTCTGGCCAAGTCTATATCGGCACCACGAAGTATAGCGTCCGAACCCGTGTGAGTGAACCGACCGACCCAGCCGGAGAAATCCGCAGTTGCTGTCTACAACTCTGACCATCGGGTGTTGGTCGAGGAGACCAAGTTCCTATCTCATGTCCGCAGCTATTATCTTCGCCTGTACAGAGAGTCGGTTGAGATACATAGACATCCCGGGCAGTCAATGATTCGGCTGGCGAAAGCATCACATTATCACCTTCTTAACGGTTTTACGCTTTAGTGGTCTGTTCCGATTCCACAGTCCACCTTTTCTTAGGTCTACCAACTTTTCTTCTGCCTCTAGTGTTGTAATCTTCGCCATCTTCGGTATTCTATTTTCTTCCAATCTGTTGATGTGTTGAATCCATTTTATTTTGTATTCTTTAATCCTTTCGTTAACTGGAAACATATCTAAATTACTTTTTATCTCTCAATTTCTTCTATAATTTCGTCTACTACACCTTTTAACTGACCTCAGAAATTTCATTTCGGCTGTTTGTATCTTCTATTCATATTTTTTCTTTATGACCCAAGTTTTAGAAATATACAGTAGTGTAGGTATTGCTATTATTTTATACAATTATATTTGGGTTTCTTTTCTATATTTATTTCCCAATGTTCTCCAAATCGTTCCACATATTCTTGTGAAATTCGTCACTTTGTTTTCTATACCTCTATCTTGATTATAAGTAATGTCACGTCCAAGATAACTGAAATGTCTTACTTGTTCTATGCATGTGTTGTCTATGCATGTGTTGGTGCTGGTGAAAGCCCGCCACTAAATATACATAGCACAGTGTACATGCCGAGACCTGGTGGCTGAGGTTATAAAGGTAACCTCGTGTTACCGTCCGCCTGTTGCTCTTACCCGAAAAAGTAGTCGGGTATCGTTCGGCCAACATCTGGCGTGCTGTTATTATAACACTCTGTCGCCTTTTTGCGGTCTGAAGAGGTAGGATTTGAAACGTTGGCGAGGTGTCGCTGTTATATAGAAACCCAGCACGGCTTAACAAGCCCGCTTTTTAATCAATTTGATAATAATGATAAAATCATTTGATAAAAATCATTTGATGATGACCTGCCGTGTGAGCTTATGACAAAAATTACAAATAAGTTAGGCAAAGAAATAGAAAAATTATATGGATTACTATGGATTCTAAGACTTTATTCTACTACATTGAATAAACTCTTGTTGAATATTACTATATGAAACAGAATTGATAGCATTGATTCAAGACTGCATCATAAACAAATTTTCGCTTCGCTGCGCTTAAATTTACTGTAGAATTTTAGTACACTAGGTAGTTTTCCGTATTTGTGTACGAAACCATTTGATTCCATCTGAATGATTTCAAATTATAAGAAAATACTGTTGTGAATATTTAGTAATGGATTTTAATGCTGTCTTCTGTTGCTGGCATTTGTTTCTTACCCTTTGTTTAGTCCGAGAGACAGTTACTAATTCTAAACATATTCAGTTTTTGCTTCAAGCTGACATTTCTCGACTTGAAAGTATTGTTTTTGATTTACAATTTTCAGATCAATCAAAGTAACGATTTTTATTTGTTTGTTTATTGTTTAGTTATAATTTTCGAGGTTTTTGTAGTAGAAATCTGTACTTTACAATCGCTTTTCTGTTTCTGCACTGTGACTCAAATATTTTTGGAGCTCAGGCAAAAGTAGTACATATTTGCTTCCAATGTAATGTACAATTTTGCATAATTAAACGTGCAAATCGTTATGACAACGTCACGTCGGTGCTTGCGTATTTTTTGAGAAAAGATGTGAATGTCTTTCTACTTTTCGGGGACGCAAATTTATTCTTTCATTTATTTTACATACTCAATATACAAAAACATAAAACTTGCTAATAATTATGGTTGTAATACCGTTTTTGAACATGTAGAAACATAATGGCACCTTTTCATCATTGAAATAGTTGAGACGTTCCAGGCAGGGAAGGTTGTCAGATTGATCGCAAGGAGGGGTAAGGGAGAAAAATAGTCTTAAATGCGTTTCAGCCGCACATTATTACCCTAGTATGTTGCTCCAGATACTCGTGTCCACAGTTTGTTTCAATATTGAGGTTGGAAGATATACCTTAATGTTATGATACTGGCATTCAAATCCGGGACCTCTAGAGTTAGTAGCCAAGCACCGTAATCACTAAAGTACTAAAACAAACTAACCTTTATCAATTCCACGTTTTGACTTATTTTTTATCTCTAAGACGCGTTTTGAAGCATAAGCTTCATCATAAACTTGAAATAAGAAGTCGTAGGAGTTTGTCGTATCGATTTATATTCAGTAGCATTTGAACCGTACACGGGTTAGTAGGTGCGTACCTGTTCACAGTGTGTAGGTCATGGGCACGTAATCAACATAAAAAATTAGTATTCAGAACCATACATGACTTGCATTTTCTAATTAATTATAAATATTATTTTTAATATGTAGGCCTACACTCAGAACGAAACCAAAATATATATCAGCACGATTTTGGTAAAAACGCTGAGAAAAATAATCAAAATTCTTGAACCTAGTTGTTAATATTTTAAAAGTAAAGAATTAATTTGATTAA
Source organism: Magicicada septendecula (assembly GCA_034769895.1). Lineage (NCBI taxonomy): Eukaryota > Metazoa > Arthropoda > Insecta > Hemiptera > Cicadidae > Magicicada > Magicicada septendecula. The sequence goes on along the minus strand of CM068375.1, from coordinate 375,517,812 downwards.
ATTATCTTTTTTTTCAACAATGCAAAAGAAAGCGAATGCCGCCCACGGTTTGTTATCTGTGAAGTTCTGAAAACAAAAACATTATTTTGTTTACGTATCCGTGGTGACATAGAATGCAACGATATCCATTGTTAATATTTTATTGAAATTTTTAAGTTTTCTGTCGAATAAATAATTTATTTATAATATTAATACAAAAATCCCCCCTCCCTTTTCAACTACCCTTTTCATTTATAGATATTTCATCTACCTTTCTGCAGTGGATTGTTATGACCAATTAAGGATACTTTATTTATCAAAATTAAGTACTTTACTTTTGTTAAAACCTAAAATGTTTCAGGTAAACTACCCCTTACCCTTCATATTAATATAATATCAATTATATTAATATCAAAACATCGTTAATCGTTAAATATCATTAATATCGATATTAATCAAAATCAAACACCTTGAGTATTCTACAACTCGGGCTCATATACAAAAAGTTATTTGATTCTATTTGAATTTGCGGCAGTTATCATTCGCCATATAAAAAAATTCTACACACAGACACGCACACACACTTTTCGGAAAGTTAGTTTTCTTCATGTTTTGAGGGTAGTACAATCGGATCTGCCCTTATCTCGCACACGATTTTTTCGCCATCACCATACTTTCACTTCCTTACGGAACAAGGAAAAAGGTAGTCACAAGGCGGATTTAAAAGTTTAGTTTGTATATTCATACAAGTGTCTTTGATACCGTTATAAACAAACATACTAAAATACATAGCCTTGGAATTAAATAGATAATATGGTATTTGCTTACTACTTATTCATTTATAGCAATCATTTTATACCAACAATTAATTATTTAATAATAACAATAGTATTTGTTGCGTGGACGTTACTAATCTTGTTTAGGCTAATTGTAGATAACCAAATTGCCTTCAGAAGCTTCACAACGCCACGAGAGTATTATTCGCTAAAAAAATATCAAAATATGACACTTCACATCTACTCCTATGTTACTTAATAAAACACTTTTATTATTCTGACACATCTATTTAGAGGAGGATTCCGCATCGCGCTGTTGTCAGACGTACACAGAAGCACACGCCGACGAGCAAGCGCGTGGCGACTTTACACAAACATTTCCTCAACCGAAATTTGCAGAGAGTGGAAATGATTATTAGGCTGTAGGTAGCTAAAAGCAGATATTTTGTTCCTCAAACCGACGATTGACGTCTACCTTTTGTAAGCAGAATGTTGAATTTGAAGCAGAGATATTGAACAGACTTCAGGAAAATCCTGAAAATCAACTGTAGAGCTAAAATCAACTGTAGGTGAAGGTGTAATCAAGACTTTACAAAGTTAACAAGTAAAGCTGTAACGTGTTCTGTAGGCTTACACTGCTGGAGTTAATATAGTTAGAATCCCTTCCCAGTCTGTTTGGCCGTGGTCCAATGTTTCCTGCAAAACCAGACGTTTCGGCAGTGCTATCGACTGCCATCATCAATGAAAATCGAATACGATAACGTGAGATGGTATACGTTAGTGACCACTGAACGTCTGGTTTTGCAGAAAACATTGGAGCACGGTCAAACAGCCCGGGAAGGGATTTGAAAACTGCAACAACTGCAAAGAATGCAAGCTATTAAAGATGGGGACTACGCCAAACTGCTTTCAGTGCCGGCTCTGTCACTGAGGCTGCCACATCATTCAATGGGCGAAAGTCCTGGTGTCAATAAAACGCGATTGACAAGTAGACATACATGTCAAGGTGCGAGCAATTGTTTTTCATCCGGAAATCTATCTGCGCATTTTCTACAGTAATATTTCTATTTGTCATAATATTTTGTCAATCCCCTCATCCTACATGACCTTGAAAAGTGGTTTAATAAAATTTTATACATTTAAAAAATGCACTTCCGTGAGCGCGCGCACGCACGCAAATACACAAATATGCTAAGTGCAGAATTGTTTCTTACATGCAATTTAAGAGTCATGTGAAACATTTACACATGTGTCCGCTTTCGTTACTTATTACAGAAACAAGGTAAATAATTTAACAAACAAATTTCCCGTTATGCTATGTCATCACGTATAAGGCTTACTGTATGTACATGGTCGGGTAATTCAAACAACCAGGTACAGAGGCTGTAGACCCAAAATCACCACAGCACACACAAAGCTAACGAACCAGTGTCTGGGATGAGGGATGCGGGTATGTGAACTACAAATGGATTGGGTCTACCACTGATCGGTGCTCACGAGGTGCACTTCAGTGTTCGTAACATTACGTACTTCGAAATCGTCCTAAAATATTAAATTAATTATTCTTTTTTTTACCGAGTGCAAGTGTGTGTGAGCGCGCTTTGGCCTATGCGATTTTTACATGTCTGTCTCCGTAAAAAGTACCATAATTTGTATCACTAGTGCACTACAAAATGAACTTAACAGATAGGTGTTTCATCAATTAAATAAAAGATACGCGCAATTTCCTAGAATCTGCATACGACATAATTTTTGAGATTTCGACTATGCAATAGTTGGTATCGATATGTACTTAATATCCCTCATATATTTAGTAAAATAATTCAAAAACATGTTGAGCAGTTATGCTGTCTAGCTCATAGTCTCTTTTTGACTGTAATCATATTTAGTTGTATTCAGTTACAACGATAAAGTTTTTTGAAACCATTAAATATCGACTATTAAAACAGCGGCTAAGCATATTAATGTCTACACGCAAACTGAAGTTCGCATACAAGAAACAATGCCTTCAAAAAATGACACTATTTTCAGAAGTAGATCTTTGAGAACTTCATAAACCATTCACTTCGCGCTCAAAGGGTAGTAAACTGATTCGACGAAAAAGCAATATTGCCAGGTCAATCGAATCTCTTTTCCCCAGATAGCTGCCCTAAATTTTCCTATTGCCACAAATATATGTGCTTTAAGCAAAGCATAATATTGTTACGACATCACAGAACAATTTACGTGTTTATCGAATGTTCCGGAGGGATCCGGAATCTAATGCGTGTGGCGTACGTGATTCTCGACGCATTAGCTAGACTGCACCAGAAGCCGCGCAAACTGTGTCAAAGCCGCAATGAATTACGCTCTAATGTTTTCCATTATTGTTAATGAGCGGTATGAAATAATCTAGTATTTCAGGGGGGTATAAATACCTGTACTCAACGACGTTTAGTTAGTTATATTTGCGATATATTACAGTGCGGTTCGAGTTTATTGTCGGGCGATACTGTGTGCGTTCAAGTGGTTCTTAGTGAAGGGTTGTGTTTTATAATCGGGCGGTATACTGTAATGCAATTGTGTTTTAATACTAGTTAACATTTTATTGCGTGTAAACAACTGTGAAAAATTTTTATTTGATTTGTTGTAGGAGACTGTGATGTTAATTACAAACTGTTTAACTGTGAAAATTAAAGCTGGTGATTAGTGACTTTATTGGTGTCTTGTATTTTGTTTCCACTGTACCATACTACGATCTAGGAGACCGTCGTAACCATATCTTAAAGAATGTGTATGTTCTGTGTATTTGAATACGAATGAAAGAATAGCGTGAATATGAAAAAATAATTTTATTCGTTAATTAATCTCTTTAACGTTTGATCATATCTGTTAAAAAATGTGTAGCTGATAGTCGCTTTTCCATTGTAATCACATTTAGTTTTATTTAAATATTACGTTTAGATTTTCTAAAACCATTAAATATCGATCTTTCTTTACTGACAGATAAACACGGTGTTATTAGGTCAACACGCAAACTGAAGTAAGCTTAGACCTATCAGGAACAATGTCTTTATAAAACAATACTACTTTTTATTTCACAGTCCTCACCCATAGCCCTACTTGAAGTATGGTGGAGTAAGCCCTGGGCGGGCGGGTTACTATGCTAGACTACCATTGCGTTAAAGAACTAATTGCGTTCCTTAATCGGTAATGTTTCCACTGTTTTCTTATTGCTGTTGCTTTTTTGTTACTTTAAAGTTATATTTGTCCGTACTATTTTCCTGTACTTTTTGTACACTGTTCACCAATGTATAATTTTAAGTTCAACATTTAAAGAGCTGTTTTGTGTTTTCCAAAAGTTTCGTATGCTTAATAATTCGAAATGTTAATGAGTTAAAAATACGTTGTGATGTAATAACGTGTTCCTAGTACGGTACTGTCCGGCCGCGATTGGAGTGCGCAGGGTAGGTAAAGTGGGGGAATGGGAAATGCAGTAACAATGCATCTGCCGGTCAAGTGGTGGGGACGCCAAGCCGCGCATTCCAATCGCGGCCAGACAGTAGGACTTCACCACTCATTCAGTCCACGTTGAGTCAACACTGCCACAATTAGTAGTCATTAATTTCAACTTGCCAACTTCAGCGAAGTCGGCCCGTGTGTCGTCGTCATTCTATAGTCGGTGTAGGCTTTTTCTAAGTTACACACATATAAAAGTGTCAGCAATTTGCCGAGCTAAACAAATGTATTAACGGCTGATGATAACGTTGCCACCGTTGATACGGTAGCTTAAACGAGGCAGAAATATAAAAAATTCAATTTTCAAACATGCAAAACGCTTAATATTGTTCAACCTAAGCTAATGTAATTGTATGAATAGACGTTATTTATCTACAAACATAAAGCACACATTTCAAGTGTAATGCTATGAAACATTTAATGAGATCTAAAGTAATTGTCCTTTTATTCTTTTGTCTGTTTAAGTGGATTTGAATGTGAACTGAATGTACAGAGCGCAGACGGTGTAACGACAGTCGTCAATCTAAATTGGCAATCTCAGTAAAATAAGTAATGAACCGGACAGACACAGAGAATACTTACGCTAAACTACTGGTATTGTACACTCTTTGTTTCCCTTGTATCATATTATACGATTTTTTACATCTGACATTCTGATAGTCGTCAAATTGTTTAAGAGATTTTTAGGGACTGTCATAATGTCCGTACCTACACTACATTTTCGACGTTTTGAATACGCGATTGTATCGACAGTAGCGGTTACGGGGGGCGCGTGGGGGCGGGCTGCACCAGGCCCCCATTTAGCAGGGGGACTCCAAATTTGAAAAGTTAGGTATTTTTAGAATTTAAAAAAAATTTTTTGCAAATGTTTTATTGTCACGTCCTGAAACGCAACACTAGGAGACGTCCACAATTTAATAGATAGATTCAAAAGATTTTTTCCATATTTTTTTGAAATCTACATTGCAACTCTACCTCACAAAATGTTTACAGATATTGAAAACAAATTATTATTATAAATAAATTCATACCAAAAAATTAGCGTCAGTTGTACCTGGTGGCAATGCCTCACCACGTAGTCGGAAGTCGCAAATTGAACCCAAAACAGCACGGACAGCAACGGCAGCGGTAGGAACTTAAGAAGGCCGTGCGTCGGTACGAAAATGTAAACGGCGGAGTGAAGCACCGGGTGATAACGTGCAGGCCTACGCTAAAAGAGATTTTACCAGTGCAAAATATTTAATATTTCAGGAAACTAACAATTTATTTAAAATCTCTCACAGAATTTTTACCGAACTGTGGGTAATTCGGAGTGCGGAAACCTTTCGAACGAATTCACAAGAAATTGCAACACATACTGTGTGAGTGAACAGAACCGAGAGTGACATCAAAGACAACAGCACGTACAACTGTACAGATAAAGTATTGTAATAAATTTAATGCATTCTATATAATACTATTTCTATTATTTTTAAACTTTGTATTTACAATATGAAAGTGGAGTTTTATTTCTAACATTACTACAGCTTCTTATAAAGTTTCCTGTCATGTTTTGGGAGGATCGTGTAGGCGTATGTTCGCCGCAGCAGATTTAGCGTTACCCAGGGTGCACCAACTAGGAGGTACTGCTACTTTGCACCCCCAGAACGGTTTTACGCCAGCAAACCATAGATTAAAAACACAAACTACCCCTATCCAATGGGCTGAGAAACTCAGAGACATATACAAGGTGAATACGGGAAACCCTGCACCCCTGCGAGAATACAACACTGTTTTTGATGCAACGCCGGTGAAAAGACTAACTCTGATTGACCAGTCGGCGCCGAAATACCTTACAGATCCCCATGAACTCAAAAAATCCGCTATAGGAACAATCCACACCCTCTATCCTGAAAAGGAATGGTTACATATTTTTACTGACGGATCAATGTTACCCAACCGTGGAACTGGTGCCGGAGCATATTCTCAAATTTTCCAAATAAGCTGTGCTGTGGGACTGCACTCCAGCAACTACGACGGCGAAGTCAAAGCTATCCAAATGGCCGCAGAACAACTAGCTAAATGCCAAAGTATCCAACTAAAGCGAGTCGTCTTCTTTATCGATTCTCAAGCCGCCATTGTCGCACTAGCTGGAAACAGTCCCACGGACTGCATCTTGACGCTCCGTACACGTGAAGTTCTCGCTACCCTCATACATGGCAACTGGGTTGTCCACCTACAATGGATCCCCAGCCACGTTGGTGTTAACGGAAATGAAGAAGCGGACAAGCTTGCAAAAAATGGAGCCCTAATGCAGCAACCTGACACCCCCACTAGCCTATCATCGGCGAAATATCAAATTGACATGGCCGTAAAGAACTACCTGAAGCAAATACGTACAGAAGCCGGCAGAGGCAAAAAGTGGGAGTCACTTCTTACAACACAAATTTTACGAACCCTCAAGAGATCGACCGCGGTCGCGGAGTTCAGACTATGCACTGGCCACGACTACCTCCAAGCCCATTTACACCGATTCGGCCTGGTAAATTCCAACATCTGCCCGCTGTGCAATGGAGGAATGATGGATGGACAACACCTACCTGTCTGTCCTGAACTGGCGAACCTGCAAACGCGAACTTTATCCTGTCTGTACTGGGAGGCTCGCCGCCGAATGGCTGAACTGCCGAGAGCGGGGATTGGATAAAGTAAAGTAAGTATAAAGTTTCCTAACTAGATGTATCAGTACAGTAATAATACAATAAATATATGACAGCAAAGTGCTTTTGCATGTATTACTGTGAGATAAATTGGATTATAGGCCTAAACACCCGTCAGAAAGAAATCCGCCCCGGGCCTCCAGTGGTCTAGGTACGCCAGAGTCTATCAATATGCCACAATGTGAAGAAGTGTAGTAATTGTAAATCCTTTTGTTAGTTAGCGTTTCTGTTACACGTATTGTAAAGCGAATATACATGTTGTTTTCATCTGTGAGGTTAGATAATAATGGTTTTTGATTTTTAGCTTACTGTTTAAAGAAATAAAAACCATGGTTAGAAAATATATGACGTTTAATGTGTCTATACAATGCGTGAAAGTGACAAACATTAAAAAGAAAGAACATGACGTGTTTTAACAAAAAAAAAAAAAAATCAGAAAATCTAAAATCAAAACTACTGTTACTAAAAATAACGTAACGTAATAAAAAATAACCTGAATAGTAAGGTTAAAAAAACAATGTATTAAAAAATGAAAACAAGTTTTGTGATTCGTAAGGTATCCTTTTGTGTTATTCATTAGAAGCTCAGCAAAATTCACTGAAAGCAAATTTTGTGCGGAATAAAAGAATTGATGACATGTACTTCATACTTCGTACTCCATACTTCGTTCCTTGGAGTTGTTTGCTTTGCCAGCGATCTCCACATAAACGTACTATTAGTGAAAAAAACGAGTATTATTGGAAAGTTAGTTCTGCCACAAAAAGCGAGACATACAATAATAGGCGCTGCGGACGGCCAGCCTTACTTCCAGTTGCTTTTTTTACGTGGATTTCACAAAAATCAAGTACTGTACTTTGTAGGCATATTGCTTTTCATGTGAAATCTTAGTTTTCTTTTTAACCTAACAACGCCAACTTTTGACGTCACAGGCACTCATCGGAGTTATTGCTAGAAACATTTTTAGTAAAAAATATGACAATGAAACGTGATTGCAATCGTCAACAAACTATTTAATAACATACGCAAATAAATTCTTACGATTTCTATTAGCTAAATAAAATTATACATGCAATATTCATTATATATCGATGGCAGTAATTGCATAACCGAAATATCGAAAATGACTGTCGGTACGGTTATTGGGACAGTATCGTTCTTTTATTAATAAAATAGTCTTATTAATATCTACTTTTTCTCATATTTTGAGCTTACTAGTTCAGTATATTGTCTCAGCAATGTTCTGGGGATAAACTGTTACAATTCACTTATCCGTCAACATAGTCTCACTTTTTGAAAACATATTCTTTTGAAGCATCAAAAATTTGAAGTTTACAAGGTACTTGGTTTTAACTGTACAACTGAAAACAAGGATTGATTGTTTGCCGCCATAAGGACGGTTCATTGTTTTACAACTGGATAAATGGACGGGTTCCTATTGTATTTTCCATTGAGTTGTATAGAATCCTATTATTTACAAATACCGCGCTAAATCACAATCTGTAAAATTCAATTACACGGTTCAATAAATCTAGCAACTAGCAAAAAAAAGTCGAATGTAATATAAGCTCGCACAGTCTCAAGAACCAGGCAACTATAAGAACAGTTCCACCTTCGACCTTAAAATTCTCTTTCACCTGTATACTGACTACAGTAAGATAAAATACATTCAGTTTGTTTGAAATGTTGAGTATAATGATTCTGCTTGATAGATATTGCTTGACGAAAACCCTTCGTACTTGGAACGATGTTTAATTGTTACACTAAGAGTTAAGAAACGTGTTATGCATTCATCAAACCACCAAACGATAAAGCATCATATTTTCCGAATTCATTGCTACCGGTAGCCTCCAAGATATTTGAGAAGGTGGTCTTAAATCCTCTCAAACCTAGTGTATTATTGAGGAAACGAGTTTGATTCCCTACCGTCAATTCGGATTCCGAAATAAACGTTTAAAAGTTGATCAAATACGCAGGCTTATGAATATTAAAAAAAGTAAAAAATTAAGTACAAATATGCCAGTAAAAATTTGGTAACATAAGTCCAGTTAAATAATAGACTATTTAGTCGCGTGAGCGCACACAATCTTTACTGCGCTACGCTACTTTAAAGTATAAAATCTGTTGATGTAAACATTGCTTGTTGATTAAAGGATGATTCAAATTTCTCTATCAGTTTCTCAAGTTATGTCCTCTTAAGGATTAGGAAAAGATTAGCCTTCCAATGTTTATTTAGCCCATAGGATTTCTAACTTGGATGACAATATTTAGCCTATGGTGCAACAATTTCTTCTTCTTCTTCTTCCCTTCAAGTATCAGGTTATATAAACCTGTTCCGGCACCCGTTTCATCATCGGACGACCCACGTCTTTTCTACCAACGGTTTTATAGTTCAATGCCGCTTTCGTCAATCGATCCTCTGTCACCCTTTACATGTGATCCCGCCATTGTCTTCTGTGAATTGGATTAATTTCATTTATGTCCTCTACTTCGAGTTCTACTCTGATATCCTCATTCCTTATTCTATCTTGCAATGTATAATTTAAAGTATTTCGAAGAAACTGCATTTCAACATTCTGAATCTCGCTGCATTTTTTTGTGTCATAACCCACGCCTCACTCGCATATGTGGGTATTGAAATTGTCTTGTAAAATTTAATCCTTGTGCTGGGTCTTGTTTTATTTCTAAGATTTCTATCATTCGTACCACAAATAAACAATTTATTCAACAGAAAATTAAACACATTTTTGTATTAAACAGAGTTTCGCTTGATAATTAAATCTTTTACAGATTTTCTTATTTTGGGTGGTTTTTAGGTTCGTATTTACTAAGTCTTACAAATTTTCTAATGTAAAGTTTCATTACCGTTTCGGAAAGAAAACTACAATTAAAATCCTAAAACATATCTGCTATTCCATACATACGTCGGCCTAAATCTAAGACTGGCGGAACATCGAACCCAAGCGCTTCGTAATCTGTACCGGTGAACTGTAATGAATTCCACTGTTTTAAAATTACAATCCAAACGAACCTATTCGGTTAACCAGCATTTGTATTCTGGTAATTGCGGCTACTCCTACTGTCAAAATGAGGAATCGCAAATTAGAATTAGGGCAACAGCAACAGCAGGAAGAAGCACAAAAAGATGAACAATTAGGTAAAAGCAAGAACAATAATATTAAGAAAAGAAGCAGAAGAAGAAGAAGAAGAAGAAGAAGAAGGAGAAGGAGAAGGAGAAGGAGAAGGAGAAGGAGAAGCAGAAGGAGAAGGAGAAGGAGAAGGAGAAGGAGAAGGAGAAGAAGAAGAAGAAGAAGAAGAAGAAGAAGAAGAAGAAGAAGAAGAAGAAGAAGAAGAAGAAGAAGAAGAAGAAGAAGAAGAAGTCTACCTTAATATTACATTTTGTTTAAACGTTGGTGACCGGATTTAATAAACCAATTCACTTCGTGTTGTAATCTCTTCCGTGCTGATTAGTTAGCCATCAGTCGCAATTTACATTTACTTACGTTTCTATATCTTTTATGAGTCACTAACAAAAGTGCCAAAACATCGTGTGTCGGACAAAGCTTAACGAAAACGCGTTATTAGATTTATGTGCTGTAAACAAGGTTCACCTCGCTTATTACCTGTTTACACGTATCTATTGTTTGTAGTACTGCAGTATTACTTTTCCTCGGTTGAATAAATCACTTATATTACTCCTGAGGCTTATTGGGGTAACGTATACGTATAGTCTTATTTTATGGGTTTTCTGTTGATCTTATTTTATGCTCGGGATTTTCGTATTTTTATTTCGACCAGTTTTGTACTTCAGCACGTTGCTTTCAATTTGTTTTATCACTTTTTTACCTCATTACAGCAAACGCTGTAACAGTTTGTCTTTATTTAGCCAAGATACATTTGTGGAAAGACGTACTTCGTGGAAAGTGACCACGGGGCTTTAAGTATTTGACAATTAGATATGCATTCTACCGCATTTTAGAATATACATTCTAATAAATATTTTAAAATACGCATTCTACATGTTTTCTTGTAGTCTGCATTTTATAAAGTTGTTCACTTACTTCCTTTGTAAAATGAATTCTTTTAATGAAGAGGAATTTGTTTCGCCCAGTGAATAACAGAAGTAAGTAAATGAAGGTTGCTTTATACGGAAGATATAAAGCATATCCTTTAGGATATAGATATATCCTCTATATCCTTAGAGGATAGGAGAGAGGAAAGGACGCCCGGAATGATGTAAACGACTGGTATTAAACAGATGGAGGAAACAAATGTCAGAGAGGAAATCTTATGAATGATTAGTGTCCCCCAAATACAAAAAGAAGAAGCTTCTTTAAGGATTCGGAAATAACCAGAACCGAGTTAAATGGGCACGTACTTCCGCAAAATAAGTTTGTGAAAAGGTTAATTTAAAAGCAGATGGAAGAGAAAATTACAGAGAAAGATACCAACATTATTAAAAAAGGCAAAACGCCTAGATAAAAATATTTAAAAGTAACTTAGAGATCTTATATAAAAGGAAAGTAGTTAAAGAATATTTAATTAAGTACATAAATGTATAATGAAGTTTCTTTAATGATGATATAGTCATTCCTATTGTATTTTGACTTCTTTGTTACTTCTGTTATTTAATTTCAAATTCCTAAGGCACTGGCCTAGCTGTAACCGAAATGTATTTCATTAGGTTCCAGCATGGTCTTGCAAGTTCCAATCATCTGGACAGCATTTGGAATTGTTAACATTTAAACCATGCTCACTGATGCTTGGTGGTCTCAAATTTTTACTTTCAATTTATCTGCAATATTTTTTCTGATTTTCTTTTATCATCATTAAAGCATCGATTTACAGAAAGGGAAGCCACATAGCATATTTCTGGCTTCTTGGAGCAGACTCTTGTCAGGCTGTGGCGGAATTAATCGGGCTCACAACTATTCTCGGCTATGGGGATCGCCGTTTGCCCAGCACCATACTTCTAATGAAACAAAGGATCGGGTGATCGTGAGTTCTTTCGGCTGGAGTTCTATCTCCGGGGTTTAGGAGTTGAGGAAACATATAGTATTTGAGATTTTGACACAAGTTGTATATGAGAAGAAACGATTGAAGAAACTGTGAGAAAAATGGACATAACGATTAGACTACGGAAGAGGACTTCAAAATACAAACCAGCATTTTGAACTGGTTATAATAAAATAAAATCAGGTAAAAATCTGTCACACACAGTGTGGTAATGAAACCTGGAGTAGTCATACGCCGCAGAGACAGTAGTTGGTAAAGAACTGTCGAAAAAAGAAATAAAAGTTACTAATAGAAATATCTAAGTTGCGGGAAAATGTCAGCAACTGGGATTACATTTACTTGAAGCCAAAGAAAGAGTTGTATAAAAGTCTGAGAAAATCTGAACCACAGTTAGGAAAGTCCTTATATCTTTCTGTGGATAGCTTACAAGAATAAATCAAGACAATTTAGCAAACACAGTCCCTACCTTCTAGGAGAAAGGGGAAGAGGTCAACCAAAACCTAAAAATATGTAGAATTAGAAAAGAAGACGTAAGATACAGAAAAGCATTCAGAGGGTAAATTGAGAAGATAAAAGATCAGTCCGAAACGAAGCCAATGAGAACAAAAATAGTGTCCTGGGGAAAACAACAAGCAAAAGCAAGCCAAGGAACGAAGAAATACAGATGAAGGAGAACTAAACTTGAGAAAGTGAAAGAAACTGTGTAATATCAGTCAATACATGGTAGAAACGGAAGAAAGTAAGGAAGGAAAGAATGTATATACCACGTACAAAAAGAACTAAATAGAGAAAATAAATTACCATTTGTCTCTAGACAAAAGGCAGCCCAAGGAGCGTTTCCAATTAATAAACGCATTGTGTAATGTTATTAGCCTAACATAGAGTAAAACGAAAGTAAAAAAATATCTTTGTAAAACAAGGCAGCCTACTTAGACTGATATAACATAAAGGAATACATTTTATCCATATCAGTATACTGTATTATGTAAGGATAATCCGTAATATTTTATATAGTTGAAGTTAGTTGAAGTGAGAAAAGAAGAGGACGTTCAACTTCAAAGGAGACGATGTTTGTACTGTAACGTCCAAAGCCTCTCTCTCTCTCTCTCTCTCTCTCTCTCTCTCTCCCTCTCTCTCGCCCGCTCTTTATATATATTGCAACAGTACAAACAGTAATGATACTATGCATTGCCCAAATAAATAAAATAAATAATAAAAATGAATAAATATAAATTAATAAACATGATTCAGATTCCATAAGCTGAATCGTAGTAAAAATAAGGAGTACACAATTCATGGATGGACATGCAGTTTCGACACCTGTCGCTAGCGTTGTGTATGCGCGTATGTTGTTAGTGTTTGTGAAACCTGTCGTTCCTGAAATGTAACCAACCCTTTTCAAGTAGAATAGTTGTTTATTGTTAATTATAAGAAAAGTATGTACGATAGGATAAAACAAAAGACAGCAAAGTGTGTAGAAATTATATCTAAATAAAATGTTAAAAATCCATACAGAGGTTACAAAAAGTGCAATTACTATACGTAACAAATGAATAACTCTTTTTATGAATACAATAAACAAGTGCAATTTACGTATAGTAATCACATAAAATTTAGTGATCGATTGAATACCGAGTGAGGTGAAACAAACTTCGTAATTCGTGAAAATAGACGAAAATAGTGAATTGAACTAGAGTAGGGGGAGATTCCTCAACAGAATCTGACAAGTTGAAAAGTGTTCAGACTAGAATTTTTGCACGACCTGACTATAAATACCAGGTCGCGCTAACAAAGTATCTTCTTCTCGATTCAACCATTGCCGCAGGAGGCTGTCAGTCGACGACACAAATTCACAATTTCGTAAGAGTCACCGGATCAACTAGCTATACAGCCAGAGCTGCAAAATACATACGATGAGGTCTATGGACACACCGGCAGCATACGACGTGAGACGAGACGATTGTTAATCAGCACATACGGAGGACACGACCAGAAGCACATGCGGAGGACACGACCAGAGGACCAGAAGCACATGCAGATGACACGACCAGAGGACACGACCAGAAGGAGGTGGAGGACGTACAGATGAATAACCACGTCAAACGAGGTGATAAAAAAAAACATTTAATTACAGACAGTTGAAAGACATTAATTAAAGTTTGAATGGGAGACATTCAACAAATATTAGAAATAATAAATGATACATAAATGTAAAAGCAGTAAAAATTAGAATAGTATTTTTGTATCAAATTTAGAAATTAGCAACGTAAATGATAAGAGAAATAAGTAATTTTTAAAATAACGTAATTAGTAAAGTCTTTGATGATAAAGAAAAAAAAAATATGCAGTAGAAAGTAAAACAAAGTAATATAAAAGTAGTGTGAATAGAATTAAATTTATTTTTGTTTGAAGCTAATGAATCAGCAATTGCAAAAATATGAACACACCATGAATAAGCCGAGAGCAAAATAAACATTTTAAAGTAATTACAATTAGATAATAAGAGTTGTATATAACTTATGTATGTAATTTGTTAGCAATAAGTTATGTACGAAAACTTCGTACAAACGATTTAATAATGAGTTATTGTTTAATATCCGATATGAGAGAGGTTGTTTAAATAAATAAATAATGGAACGATTTTAAACCTAAATAACGTATCATCTTCTTATTACGATTACACCCATGAATTCGATACACAATAAATTAAATTGAATTTGTTATGTTATACAATACACAATATGTAAATGCATTTAAATTGGTTAACTTGCGTTGTATAATTAATTGTCTCCCAAAAGCATGAGGCTACACAAATTAAATTAATTTAAATAAAAACATCAATTTGTTATGTTGCAAAATGCGCTCCAAAAATCGTGGGGCTCCTCAAACACAAATAGATTTGTATGTACAACCTGCATAAAAAATTTGTATTCTTATAAATCTGGCGTCACAAGAACGTGGGGCCACATAAATTACATTATATAAAATTTATGCATTTGTATTGTTATAATATATATATTTGGAATCTGTCTCAAAGTTCGTATCTTAAATCACAGCACAGATAATTAAAATTGATTCAGATTTTTTAATATAATTAATATTTCAAAAAAAGTATTGTCTAATTTATTCAGAGGTTATTCAATTTTGCAAGAACTTGTTCTTATTTATATCACAGATAAATAAATCTCTACATTCTCTCTTATCCGATAACTATTTCCTGTCCATAATGTTGTTTCTTTCATCGGTTCCAATTTACGAGGTTGCATTCTCACAAATTAAGTAGTAGAGTAGAGGATAATTTCAGGTAGGCAGAGGAGGACCGTGGCAATTAACGCGTGTTTCCAAAGACGGCAGTCTGTTATTATTATACATAATAACTTTTGCTTAAATGAGTTCTGCCGGCAGCAGTTTCCGTCAAACGTTGAAGCAGCCTCCATAACTTTCGCTTTCAGTGCCACACACGCTTTTGTCATGTCAG
Organism: Magicicada septendecula; assembly: GCA_034769895.1. NCBI lineage: Eukaryota > Metazoa > Arthropoda > Insecta > Hemiptera > Cicadidae > Magicicada > Magicicada septendecula. The sequence goes on along the minus strand of CM068375.1, from coordinate 375,502,372 downwards.
AATTACTTTTATCACAACATTAATTGCCGTTAGTGATAAATAGTTCTCTGTAACATAGACTATAATTTTTTCACGCTAATGTGTAAAAAAATAAATTAGAAGAATATGTATATTTTTAATATGTAAATTGCTCATTTCCATAGAGATCATTAGTTAGTACAATCTACTGAAAAACAAGTATTTCTCACACGAATGATATTTAAATTATTTTAGTACGTGTTATTGAACGTTAATTGTACAGCATAATAACTGTTTTAATGAGTATTATTAGATTTAATGAATGGAAGTAAATACATTATTTCTGCACTGTTCAAACATAAGCTTACATTAAATCAGTCACAGTAATCAAAGCTTTGACTAATTAAATATAATTCTTGTAATAAATAAAGCACTTGTAGTAGTACAATAGTAGATAACTTATGAATAAATATCCCCCTGGAAATGATTTTATTAGTTAGTGAAACCGTAATAAGATAATTAAAATAATTTTTACCGTACGTACCACCACAATTAAAGCAATAATTGTTTTTCTTATGCACATTTGGACATAAAAAATAATTTAATAATTATAAAATATTACATTATGTAATTACATAATTACACAAGATTTAATGAAACTGATATATTCAACTCAATAAATAATTTACATTCAAAAATACAATTCACAAAAGATGAATCTTATAATAAATTAAATTATTTAGACATAACAATAAAAAAATAAAATAGATTTTGGGCAATCAATATACATAAAACCTCGAACTAACTTAATAATACCAAATAAATCTAACCGTCAACCACAACACAAAATAGTATTTAATTCCATGATATACCGAATGCTCAGGATCCCATTACACTTTAAAGGAAAAAAGAACAAAGAAACAGATAGCAATTAAAAATGGATACAAATTAAAAACTATCAATAAATTGGAGAATAAAATAGAACAGAAACTCACTAAACAAATACCCAATAACACTACTCATAAAAATCCACATACTAATGATAATATAAAATATACAACCTTTACTTCTTAGAGAAATATAACTCTAAGGCTAAGTACAATATTAACGATACAAATTTAAATATATATTGTAACACAGACAATATAATTTACAATCAAGTAAAACTTAAAAATGAATCCGATATTTACAATAAAAAAGGAATATTGAAAATAGAATGCCCAGATTGCAATAAAGTTTACGTAGGCCAAACGAAGAAACAACTACACATAGATTCCTTCTGCACCACAATGCATTTTTAAAACCAAATATTTACAAATCTAATTAGCCACACATTGTCTAAATAATACTTATCAATTTCCAGATATTAAAAATACTAAGTTAATTAAAACATACAAAAAGGGTCAAAAAATGAATATTTGGAAAATTCTTAATATTTACAAACACAATAACAATAATTTACTACTCAAATAGCAAACGTAAATAGAAACAAAACAAGATGATCTATTTAAAAATAAAAATGTATTAAAATAAAAATAAATAGGTAAATAAACCTAAAATATTTTCACTATAACCGACAAAACAGCTGATTAAGTAATTAAACATTAAACAATCGTTAGTTATATTCGAATTAAAACGATTATTCGTTTAAATTATAAAAAATTCGATTATTTATTAATTTTATGTTCAAATCGAATCATTACTATTAGTGTTAATACATTTGTAACCTCTGAAGATGCTGATTCTATCAGTTAAACGTATCGATATAAGACAGTCGGAGTATAAATTGTCACGACATTACAGAACGTTCTACCTGTTTATCGGCTATTCTAGTGGAACCAGCTGTAATATTGTGTGCGTACGTGATTCTTAACAGCCGTTAACAAGATTGTTCCATAATCACCGTTTCGCGCGAGCTGTGTTCAAGGCCGTAATCAATTACGCTCTAGTGCTGTCCTGTAGTGTTGACACGTATTATGGATTATTCTGGAAAACTTGTGCTGTCTATTTAAACAACGACAGCTGCGCTTAACAGTCAGTTTTGGTGGCGATTTATTCAAGTGACATTTGAGTTATTGTCGGGCGCTTTACACAGTGCATTTCAAGTGGTGTATTAGTAAAAAATGATTATAGTGTGGGATTGTTTACAGTAGTTGACATTATTATTTGTGTGGACAGAATAACTTGAATTGTTATACGAGAATAATCTTGTTGAGTAACTTGTTGATTACAAACTGTTAATTGTGATAATTAAAGCTGGTTTTTAGTGACTTCGTTGGTGTCTTGTATTTTGTTTTCCACTGTACCTTACGACGATCAGTTAGACCGTCGTAACAATATCAACAACTTGCAGCACTAGTATAATTTGGTAATATTCAATAATTAGAAGAATACATATAAAAAAATGTATAGGCATTAGTAAACGTTATATCCAGTCCAAAAAATGTTTATATTGTAAACTTCAGTACCACACAAGAGACGCTAAGCAAGAAAAAAGTCAGCTCAAACATTACAAAACCTAACCTGTCCGCTCCTGATTACTACGAACAAAGAATTACATGCAGTACAGGTGATGTGTTTGTAGACTCTACATGTGTTTAAATTACAGTTATCAACTCTCAGCCAGACGTTTACACAGGACATGACAATTTAGTTCACTAACGCTAATTAACTTTAAAATCTGCTACATCTGTGATTGAAACACGTGTGTATACTGCAGGTTTGGACAGATGGTCATACGGATGTACAAAATATGTTGCAAGTTGTATACTTACTTACCTCAGCTATACAACCTGCCGCGACAGTGTCACAATGCACAGGTGTGGCCGTTAACGTGAGAACTTATGGCAACCTTCGACACACACAAATTATTGTAACACACCAGTGAATATTTTAAGTTTGGAAAGTGAATGACGATTACCTAACGGAAAAGATATTGCTAGTCTTCTTCTTATTCTCCTCTTCAAGGATTAGGTTATATAAACCTGTTTCTGCACCCATCTCATCCTCTGACGACCCACGTCTCATCTACCAATGGCTTTATAATTCAGTGCCGCTTTCGGCAATTGATCCTCTGTCATCCTTTGCAGATGATCCCAGAATTGTCTTCTGTAAACTGTCAAAGCAAACTTCATCTATGTACTTTACTTCGAGTCTGCTCTGATATCGTCATTCCTTATTCTATCTTGCAGTCTATAATTTAAAGTATTTCGAAGAAACTGCATTTCAGCACTCTGAATCTTTCCGCTTTTTTTCTTTGTCATGACACACGCTTCATTCGCATACATTAATGTGGGTATTGCAATTGTCTTCTAAAATTTAATCCTTGTCCTGTGCCTTAGAAATCATTTCTAAGATTTCTATGAATCGTACCACAAATATTCCTAAATTTATTTATCTGCTCTCTTATATCGTATTCAGATTCATAACTTACTGCAGAACCAGGATATTTGAAACGCCTTACTTCTTCTAAAGTGCTGTTGTTTATAACTATCTTAGTCCTCACTGGATATTTGCCTTTAAAGGCCATGGTTTTGGTCTTTCTTACTGAAATTGTCAGTGCGTACGATCTTGGCACTTCATGTAATTGCCACTTTTTGTAAATCATCCTCATTTTCTTGAATAAGAACTATGTCATCTTCATATAGCAGGGAACCCATAAAAATTGATTTGTTAATCTGTATTCCCGAAGTCACTCTCGACTTCCATCCTAAATATTCCTAGCAAAATATTTATTTTTTCAAATTTTGAATACATTCTCATTTAAGGTTCTGAAAGTGGCAACAATTTTTATCATTTAAAATTTAACAATAAATTTTGAGACTTGGTTATTATATCGTGAATAAATTTTATATAATTTCTAATCAGATGAAGGAAGACCCATGTTTAACTAAAATAATTCTAAGTGCAAATAACAAAACACTGTTTCAAATATTTTAAACGATAAGTTTGTGTTAGTGATTGTATTTTCAAAAAGAAATTCAACTGTTTCACAGCGCTGTGTAGACAATTCCCGATTAGCGCTTTTGGGCATTTCAGCTCACATCAAAACGGAATAACAGCAATTCCAGTATATCAGTTAGTTGGTTAGAGAAGGTGTCCACATCTTCAACTACTAGTCAAGAATAACAGTGAAGTGTCTTAAAGAAAAAGTGTTCAATTTCTTGTCCTACAGCCAGACTTTAACCGTTGTGAGTTTGAGATAACTTATTGACGCTTTATAATTTTTACATTGCCAATTACGCTTATTATTTTAGAATTCTGTAACATCGAAGGGACAGTTAACCACAGAAACTTACTGAGTTATTACTTTTCTTTACCTTTTGTACGTTCTTTCATATACATCCATTTTTTCTGTAAGTAACTCAAGTTTCTTGTAGGATCTTTCTAGTCTCTCTATCTGTTTCTCGCTCTCTATACACACAAACTATCTACACAAACACACAGTCTCTTCTACATATACTGTAAGAGTGTGAGAGTGTGTGTGTGTGTGTGTGTGTGTGTGTACTTCTTCATGAAGAATATCCTTATTTTTTCGTTTTACTTATATTTGTGTATATACAGTATTTTATATTTATATTTCTGACTGTGACGTAAAAAGAATGTCGAAACAGTGTATGGAAAAGTATATTTTTAGAAAAAATAATATTTATTATTAATATTATATGTATTACAAGTATATTTTCACACAATTATTTTTGTTGTGAAAATTACTTTTAATAATAGTTAATATTTGTTTATTTTATAAAGGAATACATGTTTTGATTTAATTACAATGTTCCAACAGTATGTTAACTGCCATCTTCTGCGCGCGTGTGTCTGTGAGTGTAGTAACGTAACCATTTTTATCTTGTAACGAACACTTGAGCTTTGCAGTCGATTACTTACTATAGCGACATGCGAAAGAGTGGGCTATATTGGAAGGCTCTTGACCTGCACTCTGCACTAATCCAGGATATAGCTGCTAAATTGATTCAGATACTGTATGATATGATATAAGAAGCAAGTGGATGCAAAACTTGGATGTAACAAAAAGATGTATAAAAGTGAGGGAGAAGAAGAAGAAGAAGAAGAAAGAGGCGTAAGGGAAGTAAGAGAATAATAGTAGCACAATAGGAACGACAAACAAACCAATATAAATAACAATAATCATAACAATACGAAGAAGAATACGATGAAATAGAAAAAAACAAGGGAAGGAAGAGGAGGAAGAAGTAGGAAAACATGAAAAGGAGAAGGATAAAGGAAAGAAGAAAATCTTCTCGCAATACTTTTGCTCTATAATTTAGTTTTTTAGCTCTCCTCCAATCCTACCGCACTTTAGGTGAGTAAGTGACATTCCATCATTTACGTGTGGCTTATTTTGCATATGTAGAAAACTTGGAATTTTTATAAAAGTACATACGCTTTGGTATACGTGTACTTGGAAATATGTAAGTACTAATTACCAATGCATTCTTTTAACACGAGTTTAAATAATATCATAAAATCACATATTTAATGACTGACATTTTTCTATAAGTTTTTGTGTCAGTAAAACGAGGCAATATTTAATACTACGCTCATGTGTAAACAAATGACAAAACAGGACTTACGTGAAACTAGACGCAGTATTAATTAGTCCCTTATTAATAAACAATTCAATTGCGATTAGGCAAGTAATTACTACTAGATTTTGGAGCTTGGTATTTTTATTGAACGTAAGGAAATTTACAATCTACTCATTGTTGAGTATTAAGTAAATTACAAAAAAGGTACAATTTTAATGGAGCTACGGTGCTAATCCTTCCAGATTTCTTGGAGGTCTGTAGGTTATCTGCTCTTCAATAACTAGGGTCTGTGGGGTAGCAAGGTCAATTACTAGCGGCTGTCTTTTTTGTGGAAACTTCCGCAATAGAGTGAAGACAGACAACAGGTTTCTTTCTGGACGAGAGAGATTCCGTGTTGGGCTGTCGTGCCTTAATAGGCTATACGTTTAATCAATTTAACTCTTCGTCTTTTCAATTGTTTTAGAAAAATTTTATCTTCTCCAGCTCAAAAAAACACCTCCTCATTCTTCAGCTTCTCTACCCAACTTATGGGAAGAATCCTTTCATAATAATATGCTTCAAAAGCTAGGAGTTTCTTGTTTTCTCTTACGCCCACTGTCCAAGATTGGGATTATATTGTTCCGAAGTTCTACTCGATCGTCGTAGGTACAGTGGAAACAAAATAAGTACAAGACATCAATTAAGTCACTAGTCACCAGCTTTAATTGTTACAGTAAAACAGTTCGTAAATAACAACACAGTCTCTTCAACAAATCAAATGAAAATTGTTCACACGCAATAAAATGTCCACTAATATTAACACTCAATTGTATTACAATTATACCGTCCGATTATAAAACGCAACACTTCACTAATAACTACTTGAACGTACACGGTAATAACTCGAACCGCTCTGGAAATATATCGCAGCTGTACTAAACTGAACGTCGTCGATTACCGGTATTTATAGTCAGTCGAATATCTAGACGATTCCTAATTGCGTCTTAGCGTCCGTATGAACTACGTAATTAACTGCGGCCTTGACCAAAGATCTAAATACCTATGGATCACTGGCTCAGTGTTCGGAAAACGATCCGCCACTGCCCCCCCCTACTCGGACAATCCCCCACCTCTACTCGGGCAAACCTCGCCTCGTTAAACGGGCGCTTACGGGAATAATGTGAATTAGACGGTAGATTTTTTTCGGCATTTTAACACATCTATCACATATTGGCACATTGATACGTTCTTATGAATTGTTTTCGATATATAAGTAGTATTTGAAATATTAATTATTAATATTATAATCTTATTTATTTTAAATAATAGAACACGTGCTGGTTAGAAAAAAAATTAATCGTTTCATAGTAGTGTAAATAATTAACTTAATAAATTGCTAAGTACACCAGTGATTTAAGAAGTGTTAATTATTTAATAGTACGTTAATGGGTAAATCAAACAACTACATTTACAATGGTATAGGTTTTATTATTAAAATAACCTTATACATTACTAAACAAAATTAGCGTATTTAATTTTGGGGCATCCCAAGTTTGAAAAAATTTTATAGGAAGTTTTGTTTCTTGCGTGGTGACAAAACATCACTTTGTAAAATAAATGGCCTATTAGCTTAATCAATTTGATTTCATGACTATCCTCAGAATAATCATTATTTGACAAATGTCCTTTAAAAATATTTCCTCCAAAATTCCTACAAGCTAACAAAATCACTCTTTTTACATATAGCTCATTATTTTTAGTTTCACAAAGAAGTAAGTGATTGTGCATAAACTTAACTAATTTAAAACCATCGGAAGAGGCTCTAAGTAATTTTCCTTTAGAAACAAAATCTGTAAAATGTGTGTAAGAACTTAAATTAGAATTATCATCTATCAGTAGCCTACAGCATTCCTCAGAACTTAGTTTGTCACCTATTTTTCGCACAATAAAGCCACACAGATAGTATAGAAAACCATTTCCTTTTTGTGGCTATTACCCATTTCTTTTGTAGGTCTGGGTCTTTTAGGGAAGTGAAAAAATTAGCATACAGGTTTTGTAATGTTAAAATTGTAACAAGTAGCCCTTTATAGCCAAATAAAGCTAAAATGTAAATTTACCTTGAATGAATGAATATTATACCTAATAATAAACTTGCCATGAAAAGAATTGTATTTAATTGTTAGTCTATTCAGTGTTATAAACTAGAGCTATAAGTAAATGTAGGTCTATAACATTTGTTAAAATTATATTGAATCTATTTTGCCTTTTTGTGCGTTAGTTTCAAATAAAATTTGCTTGCATATTTGGTAAGTATATTCTTCAGATATAAGCCTAATACATAATATTTTGAAAACTAGAGGTTTTTAATAGTGTTACAGCTATGTTGTCATCACAATTATAAGAATTAAAAGGAAGCAACAATGTGGTACTCACCTGTGAAATGTCACACAAGAACCCTTCTTTGCACGATTTGTGCAGTTATATGCAACACACGAGTAAGGCATAATATCAGAATGGCAGAGAAACACAAATACGAAACGTCGCCATCATAAGCCACTCCACAATGAGCAAAAACATCAGCTGTCAATACAAATCATATGCCAGTGCGCGGGAAGTTGCCCGAGTAGTGCTCCTTGCCGCTAGCCACAGTATAAGGCGGCAATCCATAGGTTTACAGATCTTTGGCCTTGACACAGTCCACACGGCTGGCGGCATCGAGAACTATCTCGTAAATGCGTCTACAAGCACGTACGCCACACGCTTACATTCTGGATCTCTCTGGAACGTTCGATAAACACGTAGATTGTTCTGTGACGTCGTAACACAGCCTCCTCCTTAACCCTGTTCGTCCCGAACTGGCAAACCGTCTCTAAAGTTGTACTTAGCCAGACGATGTAGGTGGACGACCTTGAACTTTCGCTGTCCTTCCTGTTGAATCCGATAAACAACATCGTTAATTCTTTTTTTCACAGTGTAGGGCCCTTCCCAGTTAGACTGAAGCTTAGGTGAGCAACCAGACCTGACCTCCTTCTTGGAAACCTACACTATTGCTGCGAATGTCATACCGAGTTTTCATTTTATCACTGGCAATCTCCAGCCGTCCTCTTATCAAGCGATTCATTTCTCGCAGTTGGTTTTCTAATTGCGAGGAATATTTCTGCGGCTCTTGGGACTGAGTCTCAGGTGATCCGAACATTAAGTCCCCAGGAAGACGAATCTCCCGCCCAAACACCAATTTTGCTGGAGTCATGCCGGTTGTGTCGTGTACTGATGATCTATACGCCAAGAGGAATAGTGGTATACGTTGGTCCCAGTCTGTTTGGTTTTTGTCAACAACCTCTTGCGTAACCTCATATTCAGCCACTTTGCCCTCGGGCGCTTCTATCAGCTCAGGAACAAGCAAGAGTGTTGTCACGACACCCATGGTTGGCTTTCCAATCACTTCTTTTGTCATTACACTTATTTGTATTTCCTCTGCTAGTTCTTCCTCCATTTTCGCTTGCAATAGGGAGGACCAGACCTGTTGACTTTTTCTTCGAATAATGCCACTATCTTAATCGAATGGTTGGTAGACCCTGTCATTTTAGCCATGCAAAGCTTTCAACGAATCCGTAGGCATTCATAATGTCCGTGCCAAGAATCACTTCATCGACAATGTCTGCAACGAGCATTTGGTGGCTAAACTCGAGAAGACCCAGGCGTACACGTACGTCCAAATTTCCTAGCACCTTGGCGGGGCTTCCAGGCACAGTCTGTATTGTACAAGAGCTAATTAGAGGCTGGCAGTTGCTGACTAAGTCAGGGCGCACAATGGACACTGTTGCGCCCGCGTCAACTGTAAATGTTGTTCGTTTACCTTCCGCAAATCCATTAACGATCAAGTTTCCACTGGTCTTATGAAGCGTGGAAACTGTGTGCTGTTCTGGGGCTTTACTTCTCCAATTGGTGTGATCACTCTCTTCTCTCGGTATCTTCTTCTCCCAACACTCTACCTGTAGATGGCCACGTTTTCCACACTTGTAACACTTCGGTCTTTTGTCTTTATCCTTTGGTTCGAAAGATCGTTGTGGCGCTGTTGACTTCTTAAATTGTTGTTTTGGAATCGTCTCTTTATGCCGTCCGCTATGACGATACTGTGGTATTGGATCCGTTTGGCTACAACGTGATGGCATACTTTGATTAACGTAGGTAGCCGACTTGGTAGCTTCAAAACGGAGAGCATCAACAAGAGAGTCTGATTAACTATCATGCCGAGCAATTCTAAACACTTGTTGTATCTGACTATCTCTGATACCGTCAATAAACATAATGAGAGAAATCCACTTCCGGAAGTCATCTGGTTCTTCGGGATAAGCTAATCTTGTCAGTCGGTCGGTATTTGCTTCAAACCCTTGAAGGCTCTCCCCTGAACGCTGTCGCCTCGCTTTAACTTGTTCATGGTACACTTCGCACAAATGCTGGTCACCGTACAGTAATTCCAGAGCTTTAGTTAATTCGGCATATACATTCTGACTGTCAGATGGCACTTTCTGTACTAGTTCTACGGTAGGCCCTTTTAAAGCAAGCATTAGTGAAAGTCCTTTCTCTCTTCCGTCCATTTATTTAAGCGAGTGGCAGCTTCAAATTGGCGAATATAAGTTGCCCAATGAGTGTTTCCATCAAACGTTGGGACATTGCGTAAACTGTCCCTGCTACAGTTAGATTTCTCTGATATTTTGAATCTTCTTCAGCATTTATTAATGGTCTTTCGTTATCAACTATTTCTTTTACTATATGTTCGACTTCCTTTTCAATTTGTTTTATTAAATTTGTAATAGAATCTTCTAAACTTGAAATATTTGTTTTCACAGATTTTTCTATTTCAGATATTATGTTAACTTGTTTGTTCAGCTCACCTTGTAACAGGACAAATTTTGCAGTGGTATCCTCCTGTACGAACGTCTTAACGTCGTCTGCTTGACGGCTAAATTCTTCTTTTCCTCGTCCCTCTGGTATTTCATTTTCACGATTACGTTTTTCGTCTTGTCGTTTTTCTGCTTCTTCTCTTTCCTGTCTTCGTTCTTCTTTTCTTGTTCCTGACTTTGCTGTACCATTGCTCGGAATGCTTCTATCATCTGAATGGTACCCATTATTTACCAATTAGTTACGAATTACCTCTTGTTGTACAAAGTATCCACTGTTTCCACTGTTGACCGTTCTCTCCCACTTCTGACACCACTGTTACGACGTTCTACTTGATCGTCGTAGGTACAGTGGAAACAAAATAAGTACAAGACATCAATTAAGTCACTAGTCACCAGCTTTAATTGTTACAGTAAAACAGTTCGTAATTAACAACACAGTCTCTGCAACAAATCAAATGAAAATTGTTCACACGCAATAAAATGTCCACTAATATTAAAACTCAATTGTATTACAATTGTACCGTCCGATTATAAAACGCAACACTTCACTAATAACCACTTGAACGTACACAGTAATAACTCGAACCGCTCTGGAAATATATCGCAACTGTACTAAACTGAACGTCGTTGAGTAACGGTATTTTTAACCAGTCGAATATCTAGACGATTCCTAATTGCGTCTTAGCGTCCGTATGAACTACGTAATTAACTGCGGCCTTGACACAGTCCGCACGTCTGGCGGCATCGTGAGCTCTCTCGTAAATGCGTCTACAAGCACGTACGCCACACGCTTACATTCTGGATCTCTCTGAAACGTTCGATAAACACGTAGATTGTTCTGTGACGTCGTAACAATAGTATTATATTAATTTAATATTAATATTAATTGCGATTATATTATTATATTCACATACAACACAACACACCACACATAGCTTTTTGCAGAACATTTTTTTTTACCTTTAAACTGAAATTGTGTGATGTGAATTTGTATTTATTAAAATCATGTTTTCCCTGATTTATCTTACTCACAGTCTCTCTACAGGTTTTCCATCACACGTAAACTTGCTCACTAAGTAATAGAATTCTGTCAATTCTTTTATTATCTCACATTTCAATGTTAGCCTTATTTCACCAATTCTATCTTTACAGCAACCCATGATTTTTGTTTTGCTACTGCTTATATTCATCTTACAATCTTCTTCCATTTGCAGTAAGAATTTCTTATAGATTGTGTAGCCTCTCGATCGCTATTACAATAACGTTTGCAAACCTAAGCGTGTCTACTCTCTCGCCGTGGATTTTAGTTCCAATTTCAACTTTTTCTCTGACCTCATCGAATGCCTTCTGAACATATAATTTGAAAAAATATGAGGACTACGAACAGCCCGGTTTCTCACCTTTCCATTTCAGACTTCTTTGTACCTATTATTAGAGCAAACAACACATCTTCCCCGTTTGTATAGATTAAAAATAAGTTTTTCTCTCTATTAGGGATTCACATTATATTTAAAGGAACGTGACAAAGTCAAAATTACAGAAAAGTTGGAGAATTACATATAGCTGTGTGCTCCAAACTGTGCATTGAAGAAAAAGGGCGAAAATCGTGTAACAAGGAGAGCAGTTTGCAATCAACTTCTAGGCTGTTACCTTAAGTGGAAGAACGTAAACGACAAGAAGTAAAAATAAAAATCCTTAATATATAAACCCTTCATTTTAACTAGACGAGAGTGTAATTTAGAAAACGTGTACGTTGAAAGCCTACTTTGTTATAAAACTAATTTCTGACAAACTACGAAAGCGTACTACCAAAGTTTTAATGCATACAGGTAACTTCACTTTGCCTTTGTCCAAGACAGGAAAAGTTAGCTCGCTAGTTTAGAAAAATGCAAATTACATACCGTAAAAGACCCGCGACAAAACTAAGTATTATTGTAAAATTTGTTACCTGAAGAATCAATTACAGTGACTAATATTATGTCTAACTGAACTCTGTCGTTCAAGTATTATAATACGCTACTGCAAAACGAACGAACATACTTTAATTTAATAACCACAAGAACAAGTGCCTCAGTATTTTTGCATATAAATTAAGTATTTTCTTCGATTTACTGCAACGTTTTGTAGGTTTTCGCAGATCATCTTACACAAAAGTTAACACAGATCTTCTCAAACATTGACACACACTCAAAATTAAACGTTCCCATTGGAGTTCGATTAAATGGAAAATATCTCCACAGATTGGACGAGATGATAAAAGAGCAAGAGGAATTGACAGGAGCGACTCTGTCAATAACAGGTTTTTATTTTTAATGTTTTTTAACAGAGAACTGTGTTTACAGGTTTATTAGCCTCTTTATAGAAATATCAGTAATTTCTGTGTAAGTAACTCGTTGAGTTTCCTGCAGGTCTCTAATGTAATATCTTGAAATACATACACTGCAAGTAGGTTTATTATTACCTGACGTACGTTTTACGTTTCACAGAAATTATTCTGTATCCTCAGAGGTTTGTATGAATTGTAATTGAATGTTTCGTTTACAATACAGTTAACGGATAATCGATTTTACTTCGATTCTATCTTCGATTGTTGTAATCTTCATGTAGTCAGCTATTCATTATACATTTATTTTATTATTCTAATAAAAGTATGATTTTAAATAAATTGTCTTGTTTTGATTTTATTTGAATTTGTTTCTTAATTAGTAGATGATTATTATTATTGTGTTTGTAAATATTAAGATTTTCCCACATATTCACTTTGTTACCTTTTTGTACGTTCCTAATTTATTTGACCTTTTTAATATCTGGACATTTATGGTTATTGTTTAAACAGTGTGTAAGTAAATTAGATTTGTAAATATTAGGTTTTAGAAACGCATTGCGATGTTGAATATATCTCTCAGACAGTTTTCCCTTTGTCTGGCCCACATAGCATTTATTGCAATCTGGACATTCTATTTTGTAAACTCCATTTTTATTATGAATGTTGAATTTAGTTTTAGGTTTTATTTTTATTAAAAACAACATTTTATGTGTTATAAGATAACTTTAATTTTGTATCTTTAAATAGTTTGCTTGGTTTACGAGTTATGTTTCCGTGATAAGTCAAGTTCATATCTTTTACATTATCATTAGTGGAATGGTTTTTACATAAATGTTTGTATAGTGATTGTTTAGTGAGTTTATATTTTATTTTATGTTCTAATTTTTTGATAGTTTTTATTATGTATCCATCGTCTATTGCTACTTGTTTGATAATATTTCTTTCTTTCTTTCTTTCTTGTTCATTTAATGGGATTCTATAAATACGGTATATTGATGAATTGAATGCCAGTATAAATATTAAATATCAGTAAGTTAGTGACAAAAGCCATTAAGATAAACTCAGATAAGTTGATATACTTTGCCATAGGATTTAAGTATTCTCAGAGTATAGTGCAAAGAGTCTTGAAGTTACTTCAAGCAGAGTTAACCAAAATTATTGGCAACTTTTTCTTGTTTCAGAAAGATAACGTATTTGTTATTTAAACCTTACACAAACGACAATTTTTCGCTTTGCTAATAATGACAGCTTATTCTGTTTTTTTATTTACCTTTACGTGTTTTATAATGGTTTATCGACATCAATATTTGCTTTAGTAGATCATCAACATTGCCATAATCAAGTTCACAGCAGAAACAACTACTGGTATATTTCGCCTCTCAACATTTCCATCTTTTCACAGGGCGTTCAGCTCAGCGTCTGCCACTTTTTGGTTCATAATCATTATCACTCCAAGGACTAGGCTTTCCACCTGTGCCGGAATTCATCTCCTCCTCGGTCTACCGTCATCTCTCTTTCCAGTAGAGTGATTACCCAAGGCAGCCACAAATAGACGGATATCAGGCATGCGGTTCAAGTGCTCACACAATCACCTTCTGTGGTCTTCAATCTTCTGGTGCAATGATACAATGTTTAAATCGCGTCTAATATCCTCGTTCCTTCTCCGATCCAAGAGAGAACAACCTTGCGCCCCTCTTAGAAATTTCATTTCGGCTGCCTGAATCCTCTGCACGTCCATTTTACCAAGAGTCCATGTCTCACTAGCATACAGGAATGTGGGGCAGCCACAGTTTTATAAATCGTCATTTAAGTATACTTTCGTGTTTTTTTAAGGATTATTGGTTCATAATTCATTAACAATTTAAAAGCTTGAACTTTTGTCATATGATAATCATGATTTTTCAATTATTTATTGAACGACCGAACAGAGTTCTCAGTTTTAACTTGAACTGCGTTTGGCATCTGTTTGCCTGTCTATCGGTCTGGCTATCTGCCGTTGTATCTGTTTGCCTGTCTATCGGTCTGGCTATCTGCCGTTGTATCTGTTTGCCTGTCTATAGGTCTGGCTATCTGCCGTTGTATCTGTTTGCCTGTCTATCGGTCTGGCTATCTGCCGTTGTATCTGTTTGCGTGTCTATCGGTCTGGCTATCTACCGTTGTATCTGTTTCCCTGTCTATCGGTCTGGCTATCTGCCGTTGTATCTGTTTGCCTGTCTATCGGTCTGGCTATCTGCCGTTGTATCTGTTTGCGTGTCTATCGGTCTGGCTATCTACCGTTGTACCTGTTTCCCTGTCTATCGGTCTGGCTATCTGCCGTTGTATCTGTTTGCCTGTCTATCGGTCTGGCTATCTACCGTTGTATCTGTTTGCCTGTCTATCGGTCTGGCTATCTACCGTTGTATCTGTTTGCCTGTCTATCGGTCTGGCTATCTGCCGTTGTATCTGTTTCCCTGTCTATCGGTCTGGCTATCTGCCGTTGTATCTGTTTGCCTGTCTATCGGTCTGGCTATCTACCGTTGTATCTGTTTGCCTGTCTATCGGTCTGGCTATCTGCCGTTGTATCTGTTTGCCTGTCTATCGGTCTGGCTATCTACCGTTGTATCTGTTTGCCTGTCTATCGGTCTGGCTATCTGCCGTTGTATCTGTTTGCCTGTCTATCGGTCTGGCTATCTGCCGTTGTATCTGTTTGCCTGTCTATCGGTCTGGCTATGTGCCTTTGTATCTGTTTGCCTGTCTATCGGTCTGGCTATCTGCCGTTGTATCTGTTTGCCTGTCTATCGGTCTGGCTATCTGCCTTTGTATCTGTTTGCCTGTCTATCGGTCTGGCTATCTACCGTTGTATCTGTTTGGATTACACATCACGATAGCTTTTTTTTTGAGTACATCAACCGATTTTTGTAAAATTTGACATGTGTCCATACTTCTCCTCCACAGGACCCTGTTGCTTTTGAGATTCACTTCCCGCAAAATAGGTGGGGAGTGGCAAAAATGTATTTAAAATTTTGGAAAAATCGCAGAAGGTACATGTGGTGTATGAAATTTAAGAAAATTGTATCCAAAATATAAATACAGTGTTAATATTTAAAAGTTTAAAAATTTTCAAACTCCGGGCACTAAAATTAAAAATCGCGTAAAAAGTTAGGTTGCACATCAGTATAAAAGAATTGTTAACTATTTCCCATCCGATTTTGGAGTCTCGTATGAGTTTTTACTTAAGCAACTTACTGGCCTTCTGTAAAAACCTCAACCTGTAGAACCAGGTACTTTGATTTCGGGCTGATCTTCCCCTAAATAGTTGTTTTCACCTCAACCGACGAGCTCTACACCCTGTTCTGTTCTCTCTGCAGGTGAACACTTGAATCGCATGCCTGATATCCGTCTAAATTGTGACTGCCTTGGGTTATCACCATACTGGGTCGACAGATGTCGGTAGACCGAGGAGAAGATGGGTTCCAGAACATGTCTAAGGCCTCATGCTTGGAGTAGTGATGGGTGTTGGTTAGGGGTGTTGACACTGTTCACACAGTAATGAATTACGCACATGTGCAGAATGTATGTATAGTCATATAAGAGTATCTTACCACTTAAATCGTGGTACTCGTTTTAAGACTTCCTTCTTATCACTGTATTCTGAATTCTATTGCATTAATATGCAGCCAGTTGAAAGGATACGTTGCCCGTCACAACACAAGCTGTTGCTTGGTTTATAAGCTGTCTGATGTAAAACAACTGTTAGAGAAGGCGGTAAATGAAACAACGGCGGACAATTGGCGTCATTGTTTCCAGCATATAATCAAGGAAGAAGATAAGCTATGGCAACAGGCCACATTACCGATGGCGCCGTGGCCAATCTTGTGAATAATAACGATGACTCACGTGATGATACAAGTTCCGACACAGATTGGAAGGCATTGAATTACTCTCTGTGAGCAACTGATAGTATACATTAGACTGGTAATTATCACGGCTTCTATTTTCTTTATAAGTAAACATTAATTTTTTGTTTTGTTGCAATTTTTAAACGGTTAAATAAAATGCCATTAACTGGTGTCATAAAATATTCCATTGTCGGTCTGACGCAGTCACATAAATTTTACTTTGGTTAGGAGAAATTGTTACAACTTGCATGTGATTATACAGTATCAGTGTTATATGTACCCTGTCTATATACTCCTTCTCTCAGAGTGACACGCCTCTAGTTCAAGTAGCAAATAGCCTTTCACATGTGCTACGTCTGTTTGCTTACATCAGGATTAAACTAAGAACGGAAATAATATAGATGCATTACGTTTTACGTCACCTTATCGTCTTAGCAAATACAACACGGACCGCACTCTGCCACTGTTACTTCCTTTGTATGATTTACGCCGACACAACCAACGTCGTTTGTTGACAAACTAATTTAGTTTCATTGTTTGCGTTGTCGTGGAGAACCCACACTTGCCACAAGACCACAGCAGACTCGTGGGACACAAGCACAGTCATTCGCGACGTAATCACTTCATTGTCATACATTGCGTCGACGATACCGTAATCTAACAGCACGTAACTTATTTTCTTACCTTATCTACGTTGTAAATTAAAATGATTATAACTTCACCGTTTCGATAACTTGACGTACAAACTATGACTTGAAAGTGACGTTTAAAATGTCATACCGAGTATTTAATTAATGATAGTTCATGTGCGGGCGTGCGTGTTTACAGAGACTGATAACAGTATACGTCAACAGACATATATCATTGCGTTCACACATCTTTGAAATGTATATCGTGTTTTAAATTATCCTGTCTCTTGCCTAATAATCGTGCACTACCAACGTGCAGTTTGACTAATTAGTAAAATTCAAACTTATAAGTTTACATCATGCTAACAGTAACTATTTTATATTGTTTTTGATTGGGAGATTACTTTTCTAAGTACTTTCATCAATATAATATATATTTTTGTTAACGAGGGCAGGTGGAAAAATTTGGTCTTCAAATGTCCGGAAGAGGGTCCACATTTCCGGGTCTGTGCATGTGAGGGCTTGAGTATTGTACCCGACCAGTAAAAAACCACCTCCCACTCCTGTTCTAGGACACTAGTAGCCCGGAATTGTTTGACACACTACTTTGCGCTAGCCTTATTGTTCTTCAAGTCTAGGGTTCATATCTAGCTTGTTACCCTTTTATGTCACATTATCCAAATCGTCTTCTTCCCATAAGGATCTCTTTTCCGAAGCGTGCCACACAGTTTCAGATGTCCTCGCCTTGAAGCATTGCTCCAACGATGTTATCCGCCAAAATTTCTTGATTAATATCATTTTGCAACGATTTTCTATGTTCCTCCCATCTGTTGCAGACGACGAATATATGGCTCGCATCGTCCGCAGCTCCCGGACAGTACAGGCACTCAGGTGATTCGGCCTTTCCAACTTTTTTCAGGGAAGATCAAAAATACCAGTGTCCAGTCAGAAACTGGGTGAGGTAATAGTCGATCTCGCCATGCTTCCTCTCCGGCCACGACTGCAGCATGCTTCATGAACCTTGTCGAGCGACCTCGCTCTTCTTGCTCCCAAGCTCTCTGCCAGCTCTCCAGCATCTGGCTTCAGGCCTATAGGTGTGTAACTTTACCACCTACCTCCTTCGATCTCTAAAGACGAGAAGGGCAATCGGCATCACTCCGGCAACGACGAAGTTCTGTTCTGTACTTATCGACGCTATTGTCGTAGAGTCATCTGACTTAACATTATCTTCAGTTAACCTTAATTAGCAGTACTGACCTCGGTTAACTTTACACCCAGAGAAGGCAGAGAAGCTGGACTTGTACAGTGAGTTGCGTGGGGGATATATGAGGTTTAAACGTTCGCGGAGCGACAGTACAACTACAAATACAGCACCTGACCTTCACAGCAAGTTCCTTCAAACCAAAATTCGTGAGTTTAAATGTAAAGAACTCGCTCATCTGAGATGCCTATGATGTCAACAGTGTATCCACTCTCAACAGCCGGTCTTCAACAACGTGTATACAATTTTTAAAAATAAAATGTGGAGTTGCACTTTTTGGGCGTCCTATGGTGGGAAGGATCAACTTTAACGTTCGTACTGGCACGTTAAAACTCTATTCCCCCCTTGCAAATTATTGTTTTTGAAAGTACAACATCATCGTCTAAAACATTTACTATTTTTCTGTGAATTTTCACTGGCCCTACCCCTTTTTTTGTTAAATTATTCACTCACAGCACGAATATTAATTTTTTACATTTTTCAAAACACGAGTGACACAGAAATTTCGAACAGCTGATAAATTAGCAGATAAAGTTATAAATTAGCGGGTGCTTACATGAGATATGAATCTTGCAACACACGAAAAGTTCTAGGCCTACAGCTAATTGACAGCTATCACTCCGCAAACTTTTGTACAGAGGTTCTCTGTGTGAACAGCCATTAATACAGACAAGTTAAAAACTCCTGTAGGAATACCAATTCAAAATGACGATACTAACAGCTTTGTAGCAAAGCTTAAAGTTACGACTTCTGTGTACCACTATTCGACATCAGAACGCATGCGCGGGTAATGTTTATTCCGTGTTAATTGTTAATTTCTCCAAGTAAAAGTGTTAAGGAACACTTTAAATTTTTAAATTGCAGCCAATTATTTGTAGTTTTGTCTCACATAAGAGTTAAAAAAAGTTAATCATTTATAATAAATGAATTAATCTTATCTTTTTCGTCATCATCATCTTCACAACATGCCAAAGGCAAGATGCTGCCTGTTCCGCCTTCGAAGATCCTCCAGCCATATCTTCCTGGGGCTATCCACACACCTGTGTCCTATAGGTTTGTATTTTTACACTTGTTTGACCAGTCTGAAATCTGACATGTTTTCTAAGTGTTTTTTCTGTCGTTGTTTATAATCTTTTAATTTTTCATTAAAGTTAAAAACTTGTAAATCTTCTCTTATGGCCTCATTCTGTACACTGTAAAGTATAGAACACCTTTTAACTCCTCTTAAGAACGCCTTTCCGAGGCCTGTAGTTTACTTTCTTGTTTCTTCTTTGTTGTCTATAATACACACCCATAGAACAGAACAGATTCTGCAATAACTTAAGGCATATCGACGAACCTTGTTTATAAAAATACTATTGATTGCCCCACATATAGTTTGATGCTTATCTAACATTTTTTTCTTCTTCTCCATTCTAGAATTAGGCGACAGCATCAATTCCGGTCTCTATTTTTAGGGTGCACACCCTTACTGACGTGTGTTTTTAACAATTGAGTATGTGATTGTAATATCTGACGATCTCAACTGAGTGAGGTAATGTGGTGATGGAACATATGTTCCGAAACGCGTAATTGTAAATATAAAACAAAGTTACACGACGGATCTTAGGTAATTTTTTAATCTATTTATAAGCCATATTTTCCCACATCTCTTCTCCCTTTAAGCGCATTTTTTAAACGTGTTGAGGTAGCCTTTCTGCTTCCATTCTACGAATATGTTCAATCCATCTCTGCTTACATTCCTGGATGCTTGCATGTACAGAGAATATACCCAATTCGTGCCTTATCATATCGTTTCTAATTCTATTGTTCGTGTATATCCCTTTAATTATCTCAAGACATTTATTTTTGCAGCTTGTATGGTAATACCCATATTTTGGAAGCCTATAAAACAGTGGGGACTGTCACAATCTTACAGAACTTTATTTGAGTTTCCTTCCTTTCTTTTTCTAGCTGAAGTTCTTTTAATAGTACCACAACTTCCCTGAAATATATTTATCTTTCTCTCTATGTCCTCGTCAAATTGATATGTAATATCACATCCTAGATTTGAAAGTGGGATATTTGCTCCAGCACTTCATGATAAATCGTAATTTTTGATCATATAGGAATATTTTTGACCATTATAAATATTTGCCTTTAGACGCTATTACTTTTGTTTTATTAATAAAAATACTGAAATTATATTGAGCAGTTTCATGGCTCAATTTGTGAATGGATTTCTGTAAAAAATAATCTTTTGCTTCTTGCATAATGAGGATGACCTAACTTAACATCAAGATCATAATTCCTATCATTACCAATATCATTTCGCAAATAATTGAAGGGGCTCACCCTTTCTAAAATTCGATCATTAATAACTATTTTTGTTATCTTTTTTAAACTATACATTTGTAGTTTTTTATAGCGTAAAGAAAAATATGTCTCATCATTTACACCTTTCGTCGGAAGAGCTTTCTCATTACAGCGATGCATACATGCATACCCATATCAGGCGCATACGAGGTACAGGCTAAAGTGACTTTAGTATGCAGACCAATGTATGTCAAACATTAACAATGTATTAATGTAATTATCTTCCAGCATAAACTACATGTATTAAGCTTGTGGTCTGTTGGTTGGTGGTTTCCTAGCAATTATGTAGGTCAGCGTACAAACAACAAACAGATTTAGTTGCTAACACTACGCGGTCCTACTATACTTAACATGTGCGTGTATGCTATGCATTTGCTATTTACAATTATCATACAAACAACCTGTAACGATATTGCTTTTAACAATATATGTCGGTTTTAACGATGCAAATATCAGGTCCCTCTAATGCGTAGGCCAACGTGGAATAACGATCTCTCTCACTTATAACAGTAATGTTTTTAAGACATTATTTAATTTTAACTTCTACCATTCCCTGCCACTGATATAGCATCACGAAATTTAGCTTCCATGACACAAAAATTTACAAGTTAGATAACATTATTTTACACTTATTTATTATGAGAAGATAAGTGATAAATTGGTGCAAATATTCTGAAATCCGTAGACACCCCTGAGACAGTGGGGGAGAGAGAGAGGGACAGACAGAAACAGACAAACAGACATACAGATAGACAGAGATAGAGAAAGACAGATAGACAGACTGACTGAGTTCCATGGTAAAAATTTGTTGCTTACAATATTACCGTTTTCCTCAGAAAGTATTTTAGATAGTTTTTATACTTTGCTTTTTAGTTTATACGCATTGCACTTTCCCCAACTTCCGTAAACTGTAACACTTTCTGCGTGTTTACAAGCTTTTTAGAGGCAGATGCTACGACCGCTGTCTATACCGATGCTTCGGGATGTGACGTTGTTGTTAGGCTCAGGTAGAATTATGTAACAGATATTAATTGTCTGTCTTTTGTTCAGAAAGTAGATGTGAGTTAACTATGATTTTATTGTGTTAGAATATAATATACTGCAACAGATCAAACTTTATTATTCTAATAAGGATATTGTGAGTGTGTAGAAATCGATAAAAGTCTATTATGGTGGAGATGAAATATTATTTATTACATACAAATATTGTTTATAAAGATGTATAATGTTTTTTAAATTGTCATTTATTGATATTATATTAAATTGTTTGTATTGTTCGATTAATATAAATCGCTTTTACTTGTTTGCTGCAACGTCCTCCTCTCGTCTCGTCGGTCCCGTCCCGTAGTTATGTTTAACTGCTTCCACGATATCTTGTAGTGTCTTTAAGTTCCCTATGCGGATATCTTAACTTACACGACGCAGCATTGAATTTTATTTTTAAATTTTACTTAATTATTTATCCTCTTGATTCTTACCGCAAAACTTCGTTAAGAATTACAAGGTTTAGAGTTTACTTTATAAAAAATATTCCTCTATTCCTTCTTGGTTCTTACCGCAAAACTTCGTTAAGAATTTTTAGGTTTATGGTTTATTTTATATAAGATCTTTTTACATTTGTAAGAGAATAACTCTCTTACCCGGGGCACAACTTCCCCTAGCAACGTCGACAGACAGACTGTGTTCAACCTAGCTCTGCAACGTATGAATCTCACTGAATTTGGTGTAATTTGATAGGCCAAGCCCAAGTCACATGATCGATGGAACACCAGATACACAAAATTCATGGAAAACTTTGTATAATTTTGCATAGTCCTGCGTGGAAATTATCTACAATTGTTATTACCCTATTATTGATAAGAGTTACACTTGAGTTTTGCTTTACTTAAAAAATCATCTTTCTAAAATAATTACAAACCTCAGAGTATACACAAATCGAAGCTATTTATTTAAATAATTCCTTGTCAAATTTTCATGTAAATCGGTTAACTACCACTGCCGCTATTATATCGATCGCAGATTATCACACCGGCACACGCGCACCAATTCATACAAAAAATACATGACAATATAGTACAATTTTTTTATGAAGAGTTTGGTGTAACATATATGCTTATCATTTTTTAAATACAAAACTTATGACTAAAAACAAAATATTACACAAAACAAATTTAAACAAGAATCTGCTCGTCATTCATGTACTCTGATATAAACAGCATATCTTATCATCCTTAGTTCTGTTGCAGGATTAACCCCTCCACGTGTAAAAAAAAAAAAAATTTTTTTATATGGAATACAAAATTTTTTTTTAAACCTAAATTGACATAATTTCTTCCAATAATCATAATCATCTAAATAATAACATAATAACTTCAAAAATCAAAATAACTTAATAGCTTCTATCAAACAACATTTCCCCACCTGTCACTTTGACAGCTCTAATTGTGCACAAACCTCACATAGCTGCACATGGTAAGCACATGGCTGCTTACCCCCAAACATTCCTGAACACTGATAAGGGTGTCAATGTCAGACGTCATTCGGCTATATCTACAGTTCAACCATACATTTTTCAACATGATTACAATTATTCTTATTTTACATATAATTTTATACAATTTCCTACCAGTCATTCCACTTATATCCTGGCATTCTAGTTTAATTATTTGTATTATCCTTATTTTAATTTTTAATTTATCGCACAGACTCATGCCGCGCAACCTTTCTCGTTTTTTGATTGCTCTACGCTTGCATTTGTTTCGGTAATTGCCGATACATTGCTTTGATTTAATTTTTAAAGGGTTATATGTAATGCCAGTTGTATTTCCCAGGCTACACATAATATAATCTCCTTTGTACAATATGAACTCATTGTTTGATTGAAATTTTTCAGGTATCATCTCAAACATTATTTTCATCACGTTTTTACAGGGATCAGTATCTAAGTGCATTTTAAAATTTTGTAATGTCTCGGATTTGTCTGCATACACATTCATAAAAGACGAACACATAATGCTGTACAGTGAATCTCTGAGTGTATAAATAACACCTGTATTTCGTTTCATATGTGGCTGAAAACACTCAGACAGTTCTGATCTTCTGTCAGAATTAACCTTACCTGTGTGCTTTTCCTGAAATGCACCAGCTTCAGGAACAAAACTACTTTGTTTACCCAAGTATTCATCAAATATCTTATTTACATATTCATTTTTACAACTGTATGGACTTCTCACGTGTTTATACATTTCATTACTGACTGAAAAAACATCACCAGAATGGATCTGCATCTTACAGACACGGTATAGCAAATAACTTTTATTGTTTTTAAATACTCCACCGTTTACCCTTTTATCATACCAATCTGGATAGATGTAAACCAACACTTTGATAAGGTTTTCCCTATTTCTAATTTCATATTTATTTAAAATATTATTTGTAATTTTATGTTCATAAACGTTGGTAATTGTGTGCTGTGTGTTGAAAATTGATTTATATTTATTTAAAAGATTATTTAAATGCTTTCGTTGACCATCCGTTATCTCCTTATCAGGCGCACCACCCTTAGCTGCTATCTTATCTATGCGATTACCGGCTGGTTCCTGTATGTCGACGGGACTATACCGGTCAATCGCATTGTTAAATTCACTTTCCTGCCTAAGAGAATAATTCAACTTAATTTTGGCTTCACATTCCCTGCTGTGAGATTTATTCCTTTCTAAGGCGGTCTCACTACTACTACAAATTAATTCTAATTTATCAGCTGTACGTTTTTCAGTTGCATTATAAACTATCACCTCATCACAGCAATTACCTAAAGTATGTTCTGGACTAATAGTGTTGTTACTTCTCATTTCACTTTCGTTATCTTCACTAATTTTTGATGCAGAATCTAGATACTTGACTTTACCGAGAGATGAGTTACTAGGCCCTAATTGGGTTGTTTCTGTATAATCACTTTCAATTTTATCTACTATGCTACTATTCTCCATTAATCCTTCAGTTGTAACATCTTGGTTTCCTTTCATATTACTTTCTTTGAGAGTATTTTCCACAAGAACATTTGGTACTTCAAATTTATCTCCAGGTACAATATTCTCAACAGTTAAATCTACTTCAGTATCAGCTGACATTTCCTGTAGTTTCGCCATCCTCTCCTTTCTATCGGCGTCCATTTCTTCCCAAAATTTCTGCCTAATGGCTATCACCTCCTCATCCCTTGCTTTACTTACCTCTGAAATTTTCTGCATACTCGCATGCCAGGCTTTATTTTCCTCAGACATTTTCTGCAGATTAGATTTACTTTCTTCTGACAGCTTTTGTATATTAGATTTACTTTCTTCGGACAGCTTTTGTATATTTGCCAATAATACCGCCGCTGTATTTTGTAATTCTAGTGATTCGGCCATATTGATTATTTATTTTTATAAATTTAATATAATATTATAGTTTTATTTATAGTAACGGCAATATTTTTTTATACGTATTATTTCTAATAATGTCCGTTTATGTTATTATTATTATAGCCCAGTCTCACTGTCAAATGTAAACACTTAATCTAACACAGATAACAATAATAATTCAACCTCCATACAGATAATAACTCTATTGTTCAAATATCTGATAAGAGAGAGTATTCCAACTTTTATCTACCCTCCCTGATAACATAGAACAGCACATTTATAAATAGTTCAATGAATTTAGTCTCTACACACTCAAATATATTTCTTTTTTTTTTTAAATTAATTCATTAATCGAGCCCAACGTTGGCAAGCGCCAAATATCCTTATGCAACAGATCAAACTTTATTATTCTAATAAGGATATTCTGAGTGTGTAGAAATCGATAAAAGTCTATTATGGAGGAGATGAAATATTATTTATTACATACAAATATTGTTTATAAAGATGTATAATGTTTTTTAAATTGTCATGTATTGATATTATATTAAATTGTTTGTATTGTTCGATTAATATAAATCGCTTTTACTTGTTTGCTGCAACGTCCTCCTCTCGTCTCGTCGGTCCTGTCTCGTAGTTATATTTAACTGCTTCCACGATATCTTGTAGTGTCTTTAAGTTCCCTATGCGGATATCTTAACTTACACGACGCAGCATTGAATTTTATTTTTAAATTTTACTTAATTATTTATCCTCTTGATTCTTACAGCAAAACTTCGTTAAGAATTACAAGGTTTATAGTTTAATTTATGTAAAATATTCCTCTATTCCTTCTTGGTTCTTACCGCAAAACTTCGTTAAGAATTTTAAGGTTTATGGTTTATTTTATATAAGATCTTTTTACATTTGTAAGAGAATAACTCTCTTACCCGGGGCACAACTTCCCCTAGCAACGTCCACAGACAGACTGTGTTCAACCTAGCTCTGCAACGTATGAATCTCACTGAATTTTTTGTAATTTGATAGGCCAAGCCCAAGTCACATGATCGATGGAACAACCAGATACACAAAATTCATGAAAAACTTTGTATAATTTTGCATAGTCCTGCATGGAAATTATCTACAATTGTTATTACCCTATTATTGATAAGAGTTACACTTGAGTTTTGCTTTACTTAAAAAATCATCTTTCTAAAATAATTACAAACCTCAGAGTATACACAAATCGAAGCTATTTATTTAAATAATTCCTTGTCAAATTTTCATGTAAATCGGTTAACTACCACTGCCGCTATATCGATCGCAGATTATCACACCGGCACACGCGCACCAATTCATACAAAAAATACATGGCAATATAGTACAATTTTTTATGAAGAGTTTGGTGTAACATATATACTTATCATTTTTTAAATACAAAACTTATGACTAAAAAACAAAATATCACACAAAACAAATTTAAACAAGAATCTGCTCGTCATTCATGTACTCTGATACAAACAGCATATCTTATCATCCTTAGTTCTGTTGCAGGATAACCCCTCCACGTGTAAAAAAAAAAAATTTTTTTATATGGAATACAAAATTTTTTTTTAAACCTAAATTGACATAATTTCTTCCAATAATCATAATCATCTAAATAATAACATAATAACTTCAAAAATCAAAATAACTTAATAGCTTCTATCAAACAACATTTCCCCACCTGTCACTTTGACAGCTCTAATTGTACACAAACCTCACATAGCTGCACATGGTAAGCACATGGCTGCTTACCCCCAAACATTCCTGAACACTGATAAGGGTGTCAATGTCAGACGTCATTCGGCTATATCTACAGTTCAACCATACATTTTTCAACATGATTACAATTATTCTTATTTTACATATAATTTTATACAATTTCCTACCACTCATTCCACTTATATCCTGGCATTCTAGTTTAATTATTTGTATTATCCTTATTTTAATTTTTAATTTATCGCACAGACTCATGCCGCGCAACCTTTCTCGTTTTTTGATTGCTCTACGCTTGCATTTGTTTCGGTAATTGCTGATACATTGCTTTGATTTAATTTTTAAAGGTTTATATGTAATGCCAGTTGTATTACCCAGGCTACACATAATATAATCTCCTTTGTACAATATGAACTCATTGTTTGATTGAAATTTTTCAGGTATCATCTCAAACATTATTTTCATCACGTTTTTACAGGGATCAGTATCTAAGTACATTTTAAAATTTTGTAATGTCTCGGATTTGTCTGCATACACATTCATAAAAGACGAACACATAATGCTGTACAGTGAATCTCTGAGTGTATAAATAACACCTGCATTTCGTTTCATATGTGGCTGAAAACACTCAGACAGTTCTGATCTTCTGTCAGAATTAACCTTACCTGTGTGCTTTTCCTGAAATGCACCAGCTTCAGGAACAAAACTACTTTGTTTACCCAAGTATTCATCAAATATCTTATTTACATATTCATTTTTACAACTGTATGGACTTCTCACGTGTTTATACATTTCATTACTGACTGAAAAAACATCACCAGAATGGATCTGCATCTTACAGACACGGTATAGCAAATAACTTTTATTGTTTTTAAATACTCCACCGTTTACCCTTTTATC
Source organism: Magicicada septendecula (assembly GCA_034769895.1). Taxonomy (NCBI): domain Eukaryota; kingdom Metazoa; phylum Arthropoda; class Insecta; order Hemiptera; family Cicadidae; genus Magicicada; species Magicicada septendecula. The sequence continues at coordinate 375,474,499 of CM068375.1, read as the reverse complement.
ATACCAATCTGGATAGATGTAAACCAACACTTTGATAAGGTTTTCCCTATTTCTAATTTCATATTTATTTAAAATATTATTTGTAATTTTATGTTCATAAACGTTGGTAATTGTGTGCTGTGTGTTGAAAATTGATTTATATTTATTTAAAAGATTATTTAAATGCTTTCATTAACCATCCGTTATCTCCTTATCAGGCGCACCACCCTTAGCTGCTATCTTATCTATGCGATTACCGGCTGGTTCCTGTATGTCGACGGGACTATACCGGTCAATCGCATTGTTAAATTCACTTTCCTGCCTAAGAGAATAATTCAACTTAATTTTGGCTTCACATTCCCTGCTGTGAGATTTATTCCTTTCTAAGGCGGTCTCACTACTACTACAAATTAATTCTAATTTATCAGCTGTACGTTTTTCAGTTGCATTATAAACTATCACCTCATCACAGCAATTACCTAAAGTATGTTCTGGACTAATAGTGTTGTTACTTCTCATTTCACTTTCGTTATCTTCACTAATTTTTGATGCAGAATCTAGATACTTGACTTTACCGAGAGATGAGTTACTAGGCCCTAATTGGGTTGTTTCTGTATAATCACTTTCAATTTTATCTACTATGCTACTATTCTCCATTAATCCTTCAGTTGTAACATCTTGGTTTCCTTTCATATTACTTTCTTTGAGAGTATTTTCCACAAGAACATTTGGTACTTCAAATTTATCTCCAGGTACAATATTCTCAACAGTTAAATCTACTTCAGTATCAGCTGACATTTCCTGTAGCTTCGCCATCCTCTCCTTTCTATCGGCGTCCATTTCTTCCCAAAATTTCTGCCTAATGGCTATCACCTCCTCATCCCTGGCTTTACTTTCCTCTGAAATTTTCTGCATACTCACATGCCAGGCTTTATTTTCCTCAGACATTTTCTGCAGATTAGATTTACTTTCTTCTGACAGCTTTTGTATATTAGATTTACTTTCTTCGGACAGCTTTTGTATATTTGCCAATAATACCGCCGCTGTATTTTGTAATTCTAGTGATTCGGCCATATTGATTATTTATTTTTATAAATTTAATAAAATATTATAGTCTTATTTATAGTAACGGCAATATTTTTTTATACGTATTATTTCTAATAATGTCCGTTTATGTTATTATTATTATAGCCCAGTCTCACTGTCAAATGTAAACACTTAATCTAACACAGATAACAATAATAATTCAACCTCCATACAGATAATAACTCTATTGTTCAAATATCTGATAAGAGAGAGTATTCCAACTTTTATCTACCCTCCCTGATAACATAGAACAGCACATTTATAAATAGTTCAATGAATTTAGTCTCTACACACTCAAATATATTTCTTTTTTTTTTAAATTAATTCATTAATCGAGCCCAACGTTGGCAAGCGCCAAATATCCTTATGCAACAGATCAAACTTTATTATTCTAATAAGGATATTCTGAGTGTGTAGAAATCGATAAAAGTCTATTATGGAGGAGATGAAATATTATTTATTACATACAAATATTGTTTATAAAGATGTATAATGTTTTTTAAATTGTCATGTATTGATATTATATTAAATTGTTTGTATTGTTCGATTAATATAAATCGCTTTTACTTGTTTGCTGCAACGTCCTCCTCTCGTCTCGTCGGTCCTGTCTCGTAGTTATGTTTAACTGCTTCCACGATATCTTGTAGTGTCTTTAAGTTCCCTATGCGGATATCTTAACTTACACGACGCAGCATTGAATTTTATTTTTAAATTTTACTTAATTATTTATCCTCTTGATTCTTACAGCAAAACTTCGTTAAGAATTACAAGGTTTATAGTTTAATTTATGTAAAATATTCCTCTATTCCTTCTTGGTTCTTACCGCAAAACTTCGTTAAGAATTTTAAGGTTTATGGTTTATTTTATATAAGATCTTTTTACATCTGTAAGAGAATAACTCTCTTACCCGGGGCACAACTTCCCCTAGCAACGTCGACAGACAGACTGTGTTCAACCTAGCTCTGCAACGTATGAATCTCACTGAATTTGGTGTAATTTGATAGGCCAAGCCCAAGTCACATGATCGATGGAACAACCAGATACACAAAATTCATGAAAAACTTTGTATAATTTTGCATAGTCCTGCATGGAAATTATCTACAATTGTTATTACCCTATTATTGATAAGAGTTACACTTGAGTTTTGCTTTACTTAAAAAATCATCTTTCTAAAATAATTACAAACCTCAGAGTATACACAAATCGAAGCTATTTATTTAAATAATTCCTTGTCAAATTTTCATGTAAATCGGTTAACTACCACTGCCGCTATATCGATCGCAGATTATCACACCGGCACACGCGCACCAATTCATACAAAAAATACATGGCAATATAGTACAACTTTTTATGAAGAGTTTGGTGTAACATATATGCTTATCATTTTTTAAATACAAAACTTATGACTAAAAAACAAAATATCACACAAAACAAATTTAAACAAGAATCTGCTCGTCATTCATGTACTCTGATACAAACAGCATATCTTATCATCCTTAGTTCTGTTGCAGGATAACCCCTCCACTTGTAAAAAAAAAAATTTTTTATATGGAATACAAAATTTTTTTTTAAACCTAAATTGAAATAATTTCTTCCAATAATCATAATCATCTAAATAATAACATAATAACTTCAAAAATCAAAATAACTTAATAGCTTCTATCAAACAACATTTCCCCACCTGTCACTTTGACAGCTCTAATTGTACACAAACCTCACATAGCTGCACATGGTAAGCACATGGCTGCTTACCCCCAAACATTCCTGAACACTGATAAGGGTGTCAATGTCAGACGTCATTCGGCTATATCTACAGTTCAACCATACATTTTTCAACATGATTACAATTATTCTTATTTTACATATAATTTTATACAATTTCCTACCACTCATTCCACTTATATCCTGGCATTCTAGTTTAATTATTTGTATTATCCTTATTTTAATTTTTAATTTATCGCACAGACTCATGCCGCGCAACCTTTCTCGTTTTTTGATTGCTCTACGCTTGCATTTGTTTCGGTAATTGCTGATACATTGCTTTGATTTAATTTTTAAAGGTTTATATGTAATGCCAGTTGTATTACCCAGGCTACACATAATATAATCTCCTTTGTACAATATGAACTCATTGTTTGATTGAAATTTTTCAGGTATCATCTCAAACATTATTTTCATCACGTTTTTACAGGGATCAGTATCTAAGTACATTTTAAAATTTTGTAATGTCTCGGATTTGTCTGCATACACATTCATAAAAGACGAACACATAATGCTGTACAGTGAATCTCTGAGTGTATAAATAACACCTGCATTTCGTTTCATATGTGGCTGAAAACACTCAGACAGTTCTGATCTTCTGTCAGAATTAACCTTACCTGTGTGCTTTTCCTGAAATGCACCAGCTTCAGGAACAAAACTACTTTGTTTACCCAAGTATTCATCAAATATCTTATTTACATATTCATTTTTACAACTGTATGGACTTCTCACGTGTTTATACATTTCATTACTGACTGAAAAAACATCACCAGAATGGATCTGCATCTTACAGACACGGTATAGCAAATAACTTTTATTGTTTTTAAATACTCCACCGTTTACCCTTTTATCATACCAATCTGGATAGATGTAAACCAACACTTTGATAAGGTTTTCCCTATTTCTAATTTCATATTTATTTAAAATATTATTTGTAATTTTATGTTCATAAACGTTGGTAATTGTGTGCTGTGTGTTGAAAATTGATTTATATTTATTTAAAAGATTATTTAAATGCTTTCATTAACCATCCGTTATCTCCTTATCAGGCGCACCACCCTTAGCTGCTATCTTATCTATGCGATTACCGGCTGGTTCCTGTATGTCGACGGGACTATACCGGTCAATCGCATTGTTAAATTCACTTTCCTGCCTAAGAGAATAATTCAACTTAATTTTGGCTTCACATTCCCTGCTGTGAGATTTATTCCTTTCTAAGGCGGTCTCACTACTACTACAAATTAATTCTAATTTATCAGCTGTACGTTTTTCAGTTGCATTATAAACTATCACCTCATCACAGCAATTACCTAAAGTATGTTCTGGACTAATAGTGTTGTTACTTCTCATTTCACTTTCGTTATCTTCACTAATTTTTGATGCAGAATCTAGATACTTGACTTTACCGAGAGATGAGTTACTAGGCCCTAATTGGGTTGTTTCTGTATAATCACTTTCAATTTTATCTACTATGCTACTATTCTCCATTAATCCTTCAGTTGTAACATCTTGGTTTCCTTTCATATTACTTTCTTTGAGAGTATTTTCCACAAGAACATTTGGTACTTCAAATTTATCTCCAGGTACAATATTCTCAACAGTTAAATCTACTTCAGTATCAGCTGACATTTCCTGTAGCTTCGCCATCCTCTCCTTTCTATCGGCGTCCATTTCTTCCCAAAATTTCTGCCTAATGGCTATCACCTCCTCATCCCTGGCTTTACTTTCCTCTGAAATTTTCTGCATACTCACATGCCAGGCTTTATTTTCCTCAGACATTTTCTGCAGATTAGATTTACTTTCTTCTGACAGCTTTTGTATATTAGATTTACTTTCTTCGGACAGCTTTTGTATATTTGCCAATAATACCGCCGCTGTATTTTGTAATTCTAGTGATTCGGCCATATTGATTATTTATTTTTATAAATTTAATAAAATATTATAGTCTTATTTATAGTAACGGCAATATTTTTTTATACGTATTATTTCTAATAATGTCCGTTTATGTTATTATTATTATAGCCCAGTCTCACTGTCAAATGTAAACACTTAATCTAACACAGATAACAATAATAATTCAACCTCCATACAGATAATAACTCTATTGTTCAAATATCTGATAAGAGAGAGTATTCCAACTTTTATCTACCCTCCCTGATAACATAGAACAGCACATTTATAAATAGTTCAATGAATTTAGTCTCTACACACTCAAATATATTTCTTTTTTTTTTAAATTAATTCATTAATCGAGCCCAACGTTGGCAAGCGCCAAATATCCTTATGCAACAGATCAAACTTTATTATTCTAATAAGGATATTCTGAGTGTGTAGAAATCGATAAAAGTCTATTATGGAGGAGATGAAATATTATTTATTACATACAAATATTGTTTATAAAGATGTATAATGTTTTTTAAATTGTCATGTATTGATATTATATTAAATTGTTTGTATTGTTCGATTAATATAAATCGCTTTTACTTGTTTGCTGCAACGTCCTCCTCTCGTCTCGTCGGTCCTGTCTCGTAGTTATGTTTAACTGCTTCCACGATATCTTGTAGTGTCTTTAAGTTCCCTATGCGGATATCTTAACTTACACGACGCAGCATTGAATTTTATTTTTAAATTTTACTTAATTATTTATCCTCTTGATTCTTACAGCAAAACTTCGTTAAGAATTACAAGGTTTATAGTTTAATTTATGTAAAATATTCCTCTATTCCTTCTTGGTTCTTACCGCAAAACTTCGTTAAGAATTTTAAGGTTTATGGTTTATTTTATATAAGATCTTTTTACATCTGTAAGAGAATAACTCTCTTACCCGGGGCACAACTTCCCCTAGCAACGTCGACAGACAGACTGTGTTCAACCTAGCTCTGCAACGTATGAATCTCACTGAATTTGGTGTAATTTGATAGGCCAAGCCCAAGTCACATGATCGATGGAACAACCAGATACACAAAATTCATGAAAAACTTTGTATAATTTTGCATAGTCCTGCATGGAAATTATCTACAATTGTTATTACCCTATTATTGATAAGAGTTACACTTGAGTTTTGCTTTACTTAAAAAATCATCTTTCTAAAATAATTACAAACCTCAGAGTATACACAAATCGAAGCTATTTATTTAAATAATTCCTTGTCAAATTTTCATGTAAATCGGTTAACTACCACTGCCGCTATATCGATCGCAGATTATCACACCGGCACACGCGCACCAATTCATACAAAAAATACATGGCAATATAGTACAACTTTTTATGAAGAGTTTGGTGTAACATATATGCTTATCATTTTTTAAATACAAAACTTATGACTAAAAAACAAAATATCACACAAAACAAATTTAAACAAGAATCTGCTCGTCATTCATGTACTCTGATACAAACAGCATATCTTATCATCCTTAGTTCTGTTGCAGGATAACCCCTCCACTTGTAAAAAAAAAAATTTTTTATATGGAATACAAAATTTTTTTTTAAACCTAAATTGAAATAATTTCTTCCAATAATCATAATCATCTAAATAATAACATAATAACTTCAAAAATCAAAATAACTTAATAGCTTCTATCAAACAACATTTCCCCACCTGTCACTTTGACAGCTCTAATTGTACACAAACCTCACATAGCTGCACATGGTAAGCACATGGCTGCTTACCCCCAAACATTCCTGAACACTGATAAGGGTGTCAATGTCAGACGTCATTCGGCTATATCTACAGTTCAACCATACATTTTTCAACATGATTACAATTATTCTTATTTTACATATAATTTTATACAATTTCCTACCACTCATTCCACTTATATCCTGGCATTCTAGTTTAATTATTTGTATTATCCTTATTTTAATTTTTAATTTATCGCACAGACTCATGCCGCGCAACCTTTCTCGTTTTTTGATTGCTCTACGCTTGCATTTGTTTCGGTAATTGCTGATACATTGCTTTGATTTAATTTTTAAAGGTTTATATGTCATGCCAGTTGTATTACCCAGGCTACACATAATATAATCTCCTTTGTACAATATGAACTCATTGTTTGATTGAAATTTTTCAGGTATCATCTCAAACATTATTTTCATCACGTTTTTACAGGGATCAGTATCTAAGTACATTTTAAAATTTTGTAATGTCTCGGATTTGTCTGCATACACATTCATAAAAGACGAACACATAATGCTGTACAGTGAATCTCTGAGTGTATAAATAACACCTGCATTTCGTTTCATATGTGGCTGAAAACACTCAGACAGTTCTGATCTTCTGTCAGAATTAACCTTACCTGTGTGCTTTTCCTGAAATGCACCAGCTTCAGGAACAAAACTACTTTGTTTACCCAAGTATTCATCAAATATCTTATTTACATATTCATTTTTACAACTGTATGGACTTCTCACGTGTTTATACATTTCATTACTGACTGAAAAAACATCACCAGAATGGATCTGCATCTTACAGACACGGTATAGCAAATAACTTTTATTGTTTTTAAATACTCCACCGTTTACCCTTTTATCATACCAATCTGGATAGATGTAAACCAACACTTTGATAAGGTTTTCCCTATTTCTAATTTCATATTTATTTAAAATATTATTTGTAATTTTATGTTCATAAACGTTGGTAATTGTGTGCTGTGTGTTGAAAATTGATTTATATTTATTTAAAAGATTATATAAATGCTTTCGTTAACCATCCGTTATCTCCTTATCAGGCGCACCACCCTTAGCTGCTATCTTATCTATGCGATTACCGGCTGGTTCCTGTATGTCGACGGGACTATACCGGTCAATCGCATTGTTAAATTCACTTTCCTGCCTAAGAGAATAATTCAACTTAATTTTGGCTTCACATTCCCTGCTGTGAGATTTATTCCTTTCTAAGGCGGTCTCACTACTACTACAAATTAATTCTAATTTATCAGCTGTACGTTTTTCAGTTGCATTATAAACTATCACCTCATCACAGCAATTACCTAAAGTATGTTCTGGACTAATAGTGTTTTACTTCTCATTTCACTTTCGTTATCTTCACTAATTTTTGATGCAGAATCTAGATACTTGACTTTACCGAGAGATGAGTTACTAGGCCCTAATTGGGTTGTTTCTGTATAATCACTTTCAATTTTATCTACTATGCTACTATTCTCCATTAATCCTTCAGTTGTAACATCTTGGTTTCCTTTCATATTACTTTCTTTGAGAGTATTTTCCACAAGAACATTTGGTACTTCAAATTTATCTCCAGGTACAATATTCTCAACAGTTAAATCTACTTCAGTATCAGCTGACATTTCCTGTAGTTTCGCCATCCTCTCCTTTCTATCGGCGTCCATTTCTTCCCAAAATTTCTGCCTAATGGCTATCACCTCCTCATCCCTGGCTTTACTTTCCTCTGAAATTTTCTGCATACTCACATGCCAGGCTTTATTTTCCTCAGACATTTTCTGCAGATTAGATTTACTTTCTTCTGACAGCTTTTGTATATTAGATTTACTTTCTTCGGACAGCTTTTGTATATTTGCCAATAATACCGCCGCTGTATTTTGTAATTCTAGTGATTCGGCCATATTGATTATTTATTTTTATAAATTTAATAAAATATTATAGTTTTATTTATAGTAACGGCAATATTTTTTTATACGTATTATTTCTAATAATGTCCGTTTATGTTATTATTATTATAGCCCAGTCTCACTGTCAAATGTAAACACTTAATCTAACACAGATAACAATAATAATTCAACCTCCATACAGATAATAACTCTATTGTTCAAATATCTGATAAGAGAGAGTATTCCAACTTTTATCTACCCTCCCTGATAACATAGAACAGCACATTTATAAATAGTTCAATGAATTTAGTCTCTACACACTCAAATATATTTCTTTTTTTTTAAATTAATTCATTAATTGAGCCCAACGTTGGCAAGCGCCAAATATCCTTATGCAACAGATCAAACTTTATTATTCTAATAAGGATATTCTGAGTGTGTAGAAATCGATAAAAGTCTATTATGGAGGAGATGAAATATTATTTATTACATACAAATATTGTTTATAAAGATGTATAATGTTTTTTAAATTGTCATGTATTGATAATATATTAAATTGTTTGTATTGTTCGATTAATATAAATCGCTTTTACTTGTTTGCTGCAACGTCCTCCTCTCGTCTCGTCGGTCCCGTCTCGTAGTTATGTTTAACTGCTTCCACGATATCTTGTAGTGTCTTTAAGTTCCCTATGCGGATATCTTAACTTACACGACACAGCACTGAATTTTATTTTTAAATTTTACTTAATTATTTATCCTCTTGATTCTTACCGCAAAACTTCGTTAAGGATTACAAGGTTTATAGTTTACTTTATAAAAAAATATTCCTCTATTCCTTCTTGGTTCTTACCGCAAAACTTCGTTAAGAATTTTAAGGTTTATGGTTTATTTTATATAAGATCTTTTTACATTTGTAAGAGAATAACTCTCTTACCCGGGGCACAACTTCCCCTAGCAACGTCGACAGACAGACTGTGTTCAACCTAGCTCTGCAACGTATGAATCTCACTGAATTTGGTGTAATTTGATAGGCCAAGCCCAAGTCACATGATCGATGGAACAACCAGATACACAAAATTCATGAAAAACTTTGTATAATTTTGCATAGTCCTGCATGGAAATTATCTACAATTGTTATTACCCTATTATTGATAAGAGTTACACTTGAGTTTTGCTTTACTTAAAAAATCATCTTTCTAAAATAATTACAAACCTCAGAGTATACACAAATCGAAGCTATTTATTTAAATAATTCCTTGTCAAATTTTCATGTAAATCGGTTAACTACCACTGCCGCTATATCGATCGCAGATTATCACACCGGCACACGCGCACCAATTCATACAAAAAATACATGACAATATAGTACAATTTTTTATGAAGAGTTTGGTGTAACATATATGCTTATCATTTTTTAAATACAAAACTTATGACTAAAAAACAAAATATTACACAAAACAAATTTAAACAAGAATCTGCTCGTCATTCATGTACTCTGATATAAACAGCATATCTTATCATCCTGTGTTCTGTTACAATACTTATCTCCGGGCTGTTAAGCCGTAGTGCACTCCTACCGCTACAAACAGACGTTCCTCTAGATCCATCTTCAGTCTGACAACGATTCGGTTATTGACTCGGTCTTCGCCAGTTAACCACAGTCTAATAGCCCGGAGACGAGTCACTAACACAGTCGAAGCCGGCCGTGAAAGCCTCAGGTTCAGATTATGTTTTTACTTCCATGTTCCATAAGGAAATGGAAGTATGATGATAGCGAAAAAATCGTGTTCGTGATAAGGGGAGATTCTGATTGTACTACCCTCAAAACATGAAGAAAACTTATTTTCCGAAAAGTGTCTGTGTGTCTATGTGTAGAAATTCTTCTATGGCGAACGATAAGTGCCGTAAATTCAAACAGAATCAAATTTTTGCGAAGAACGGTTGAAGATAAACGGTAGTTTACAAGCAACGTTTTATGTTTTAGAAGAGAAATACTCAATTATCATAAATAAAGTATTCTGAAAAGAAGGTCATATAATCCACTGTAGAAAGGTAGATGAAATATCTATAAATGAAATTATAGGGGAGGGGTAATTTTCTATAAATGAAAATAATAGTTGAAGGGCTGTGGTCCAACGTTTTCTTCAAAACCAGACGTTTCGGCAGTGCCATCGACTGATATCATCAGTGAAAATCGAGTGCGGTAACTTGAGGTAGTATACATTAGTCACCACAGAACTGTGGTTAAGGCTGAAGAGAGAAGTAAATGATTTTGAATATAAATCTTAGAACATGGAAGCCGTACCGATATTCATGTTAAGAGTCTCGTCTCCGTAATGTCTTGTGTTCTAACACATTTTGAAAGTTTTAGTGGGTCTAAATGTTTCTATTATGATTACGAGTAGGATTTCTATGTTGTCGTTGTTGACATTTGTGCATGAGTGTACTGTCTCAATAAAGTGGTCTGTTGAAGTGGATTATTTGAAATAGAGTAATGTATTCTGTGCAACGTTGAATAGAGCTGTGTCTAGTTTGACGTACAATCTCAAGTAAATCATAGTTGTTTAACAGTTTGTGCGTTTTCTTGAAATATCTGTTCCGACTTGTTTGTTATTCTGCATGCAATACTGAAGAACGTCCCAGCAAACAAGCAAAAAATTGCCTTTGTCCCGAAGTCGCCAAAGTTTATTTCGTACTATTTAGAACTCGGGCACTTCATGTACAATATAATAAAATTACTTCGTGTTTATGTAATAAAATTTAGAATGACGGTTTTAGCAAAAATTGGTTTCAATATAAATTTAAAATTTGCTAATTTTAATATGCATTTTACGTTTATGTAAATACGTCTGTAAAAGATTTTTAAATAAATTTCATTGAAATATTTCTATGATTAAAAACACATTGAATAGTTAATTTAGAATTATAAAGCAACGCTACAAGTGGGCAACGTTCTGAATCGGGCTCTTTACAATAATAACAAATAGAATCGTAGTTTACTTGTAAGTACATTGTTATAAACTTGAGCATGAATTTAACAACTTAAAATATATTAATAACGATAAGAGCAAAAGTGTTTAGTCAACGCTGTGAAATTTTTCCCGGCCGAGAGATTATAAAGAAATTTTCGCAACTAAGAAACACGAATCAGAGTTTTTCAAAAATATTGAATTTTATGATTAAATTCAATAGCGTACTAGATTCAATTTGAAATATTGAAACTAAATATGTTTTGAATTGTTGAACTGTATCTGTAGCAACCGTTTTAACGATAGATTAAATAATCGTGCAATTTCTTATTGAATAACGCTGGAAACATAAGTAGAAAGTGGAAAGCAAATGTTCAGTCCAAAGATTTATTTTCCACAAATTATTATTTTTTAAAGTAATTACGTATTGAGAAATAAATCGCAAAAGTAGGAGACGTACACATTGTTTTTATTGATCTACAAAGTTTTCTGGCATATTTTGGATGTTAAAATACCAATTTTTTTAAAGTGTGATAAAATTTCCACTGCATTGATAAAAGTGATTTGGGCCAGACTGAATGTGGCCAAAGGAATTTAACAGTGTCTTCGGATAAAGGCGACACCTGATTAATATATCCAGACGGAATAAGAAAATATTTTGCCTTGATATGTTTGAGCCGGTGTCAAATATGGTTCTGACGTATGGACGTTAATTTTGGATTTTGAAAAGAAGATTGACCGTAGTAACAATGAAGATCGAATGTTAGCGTCTATAGACTAGAACGGAGGGCCAGCTAAGAAATAAGAACCATGTGGGGGGAAAGAGAGAGAGAGAGAGAGAGAGAGAGAGAGAGAGAGAGAGAGAGAGAGAGAGAGAGAGAGAGAGAGAGAGAGAGAGAGAGAGAGAGAGAGAGTAGTGAGAGTGAGAGAGAGTAGTGAATCAAATCGAAAGGAGAGCGTTACGATGACAAAAAAAAATTGTCAACGGAAATTTGCAAAGCAAAGGAAGGAGAAAAAAAATAATGAAAGAGACTGCAAGTTGTTAAGCTTTCACGGCTGGCCTCAACATTGTTAAAATTATTATTATCAGCTGGGCTGTTAGGCTCTGGTCGACATTTGTCGTTATACACAAACGTTTCGGACCCACAACCGGAGGCCATCATCAGTGTCTAGATTGGAACGGTGTCCGCCAGTTTACCTCAGAGATGAGGTAGAAGTCTCACAGGCAAAGCACATAATCTCTACCTCATTTCTGAGATGAACAGCCGGACACGGTGCCAATCTAGACACTGATGATGGCCTCCGGTTGTGGGTCCGAAACGTTTGTCTGTAACGACAAATGTCGACCAGAGCCTAACAGCCCGGCTGATAATAATAATTTTAAAAAGGGGGAGTGGATTATATCTGTAAGATGACTTCAGTTGTCAGTGTTTAAATACTCTACACGTGTTGAATGCGTCGATTGGTATTCGTAAAATTTGGCATGCGAGTTCATAACTTCCCCCGGAGAGCACTATTATTTTTTTAATGAATCCACCGAAAAGGAGGTGGCAGGGTGAAAAAAAATTAAGAGAACCAAAAAACCAACGTGAGTTAACAAATTAAAGACGAATTTATCCAATTTTTGAACAAAATGTTCAACTTATAACATTTTAAAGTTTAGGACACCAGAAGCTAAGATTGACACAATTTAATACAACCGCAAAAAACACATGTTGGGTATCAAATTAAACAGGATTATAAACACATTCAAATTTAACGTTTAGGTTTGGAAGTATAAACAAATATATTTTGGGATACCAAGACTCAAAAAGACTAAAAAATTTGCAAATAGCCGTAGTTTGAATAAAATAATGCAAAACTACACGCCGGACGTCACGCTTACAGAGTATCAAGCAAAATAGTAATACTGTATTCCCTTTTTAAAATTTTGAAAATTTTATAACACCAAGGACCAAAAGATATGAAAAGTTTCAAAAAATACTGTAAAAATGTTTACAGGCTTCTAGCCTTGTATCAGTCTAAAGAGAATTTCAACACAACACCAGACATAGTGTTTGGACTAAATATTCTTATTAATTGTAAGGACACCATGTGTAAAAATAGAAGCTTAATTTTGACAGAATATTGTAGAAGCGTAAGTGAGCCACCTAATTGTAAGGATCTTTATTCAAAACATGAACTCGGAGTCGTTATTTATTTGACAAAATTAATACCTGTCATCTCTTCCGTACATGGACGGCCAACAAAAACGTGTGTGACTATGTTTGCAGCGAAATTTTACATACTGTTCTTAATTACATATATTTGTTGAAAGTATTCAATATAGCTAATGAAAATATACACAAACTTGACAGTTAAGACTAAATTATTTGGACAAATTTAACTTTAATTGTCTTATGAGAACACGTTTTTGATTTCAAATTGTTATTTGTGACTCATTAAAGCTGGTAATTAGTAACATAATTGGTGTCTGTATTTTGTTTATACTGTAAAGTATGACGTTCCATGTAACAATATGTATGATCTTAGCGTCACCTCAGCAACATTATGAAAACATTATCACGCAATTACCATGGTTATTCGACTAGTTGTATCGAAAAAAGTAAAAATCGGTATGGAGAACCATACATGACTTCCATGTTCTAATTCAATATAACATTATTTTTAATATGTACACTGAAAACAAAACTAAATATATCAGCATGCTTTTGGTTAAAACACTGAGAAAGATAATCAGATTACGAATTGTACATAGTTGTTATAATAATTAATTTGATTAAATTACATTTTATTTAAACATCGCAAAAGAAAGTGAATACCGCCCGACGTTTGTAATCTATGAATTTCTGAAAACGAAAAATTATTTTCTTTACGTATCCATGGTTACAATATTTTGTTTACATGGAACGATAGCAATTGTTAATAATTTTTTGAATTTTTTTAAGTTTTTGGTCGAATAAATTTAAAACATCAATTCAAAATATTGTTACGACGGTCTACTTGATCGTCGTAGGTACAGTGGAAACTATAACATCTTAACTTGTGTTATAACGTAGGGAACCCGCGTCAATTGGTTATGCCAATTAGACAGGCTGCCTTTCGTTGTGACGAGCTGAAAATTAATCACAACAAATAAAACAATTCTTATATCAGGATATTGGGAAGGGGAGACTGTTGATTTATGCACTCAGTTTACTCGGTACTCAGATGACATCTCTTTATTACATTATGAGATAAAGTTCTCTATTTAAAGTTCTCAACATATATAGTTTACAGTATAATTATATATATTACTCTTTCATAAGGGCCCTCAAAATATGATGTACATCTATTTAATTTATTCCACGGATCCGGGATTGAATATATATATTAAGTTAATAATGGTCACCTTGCCATATACAATATTGAAAATTGAGCCATTTGTAGAATGGACTTTATTAATCTTTCAAAACAAGAAAACATTTAGTTTCAACATTTACTCTTTAGCTATAACCAGTGTTATTAGATTACACACTACATGTTACATATAATGTCTGTCTTTTAAAGTCTTAAAAGTGGTGAGTTAAATTGTCTTTTGTGGGTAATAATTTTAGTAACTCATAACCATGGAAGACAAGCCTCCATGTCACCTGGTTTTCAGTATTTGCTGCAGAATTGGTTCTTCGGTCCTTGGTGTGTTTCCTGAAGGTCTGTCGTTGCCTTAGTATCCGGTGACGGTGAAGTTCCTGAAGTCTGTTATATCATTCGGGGTGAAGTACTCTCATCTTCGGCGACTGTAGTAATTCTTGTAGGATACTCTCATCTTAGACGACTGTTGTAATTCTTGTAGTTATAATAAATAAATAGAAAGTTTGTTTCACAGTAATACACTTCATATGATTAATTATTAGTTGAATATCACCTTCATGTTTGTAGTAATGTATGAATTACATAGTTTGTTATTTATTCATTGAGAGAGAGATGTCATCGCCGCACAAATTTAGTGATTTAAATATTCATTGAACCAACCATTCACATAATTATACACGCGTCGCGAAACAACGCTGTACGCAGCTTACGGCGTGAACGCTCCATTGCAAGTGGGCAAAAATAGTTAGGGGGAGAGTAGTAATCTCGCGACAATTACTAGTCAACATAAAAGTTGTTCCATGTTTCTAATTTAATTAAAGGACTAAAGTTTGATTAAATTATTAAATAGAGATATTCATAGTTACAGACGTTATCAAAGTACATTACAGTGGTCTTATTTAATTATTTAAATAATAACAAAATTTACAATTATGTTTAGTTTGTTTAGGGGTCAGAAAACAAGTTAATTCTGGTCAGTGCCTGTATATGCAGGATTAATTAACAAGCTTTACCCTTTCTGTACAATTGTATTCCCTTTTATTTTATTATTAGACTTTTGATTAAATATTATTATTATTTAATGATAGCAATAAGATTTAGTTTAAAATGTGAGATTTTATTAAAATTTTAAAATTTCTCAGCTTATACATTAACAATTTAATTAATTAACATATTTTATTAATGAAATCGTCACATACTCCGCCGCTTAAGATCCACATTAAGAATTTTAGTGAGTATTGGGGACTAATTAAAATTGGGGACTTGGAGTATGCTTGGTGTTAAAGTGTGAAATTATTTATTATTACTATTATTTATTATTAGTACACGGTTTGTTTTTTTCCAATTCTCTTTAAATGATCTTGTTTTCATTTAAATGTTCTCCTTCGTGAAATTCCCTTTATCTCACTTCTTACAATGCTAACTTATATTTTAATTCTTAATACTAATTTCCCTAATTTCACGTAACTCACAATGTCGTGGCCCGACTGACATAGGCTTACTCTAACTCCACAGGTTAGCTTTCAGCACGCACTCTTTTAATGATCTCTTGGCACCTTTCTGCCTCATCATTACAACTTTCAGTCGGCGCCGTTGTGACTTGTTACATTACATATATATATATAATTCTCTCTTGATTATATACCATAAACTTATTTCTAATGTAATCTAAAGAGGATCCCATACTCCACTTTAGATTACTGTTACTTGAGAGAAGCGGAATCTCACGAAGATAATTCTCTTTTATCTCTTTAACAATAACTAAACAAACTATGCGGAAGGGGAGACACTTTACACAACTCATTGTAATACACAGGGGTGGTTTTCATTGTTAGGGAGGCTACCGTTTTATCACAATAGGGAGGGTGGCTGCTTACTACATTTCTTAACACGCTTTATTGTTCTCTTACAGGCCACAACTGGTTGTTCACTATTCAACTATACTTTTATTATTATTTACCTTTCTCTTACTTACTGCTACACGTTACACAAATTTGTTTAACTTAAGATTTATTCAGCCTTATTATTCAAGCAATTATTATTCACTTATTATTACTTTGGGGGGTTTAAAAAACTTACCTAGAATTATTTCCTATCGACTTACCATATTTATTTAGAACACTTTATTTACTTTGTTTTATTTTATTTGGCTCAGTTTACAAGTTTACTCTTTTGGGACATGGGGTTTAATACTTTATCTAACAAGGGAGGGTTAACTGAGTCATTTATTTATTTGAAATTTAAATCATAATATTATTTGTTCTACTATACTATACACAATTATTTCCTACACACTTTAGTACATGGTAAACATTTATTAACAGTGATTATTAAACATTTGCATTAGTTTCTATTTAAACGATCAGCTGTTACGCTGGAATGTAGGTCAGACTAGTTTTAAACAATCGGCAACAGGAAATTTACATGTCCGAGTTTGTCGTCAAATTGACACGTTGAAGAATGAAACTTTTAGACAAGCACCTACATGGTTTTGTTTACATGGGAAAATATGTTAATATTACTTTACACATATTATATTTACAAATAAAGTTACCTATTCTATTTTACTATAATAATAATTATTATTTTTATTTTATTTAAAATTCTGACACATATTAAAATACATGGGTGAATAGATCAACAGCTTGTGTGTGTGGGCTTATCGGGACACAATTACTTCTTTCTTTTCTCTTAAGCAAATTAGAAATTAATTAGCAAAGCAGCAGAGTGGCGCAATTTATAACATCTTAACTTGTGTTATAACGTAGGGAACCCGCGTTAATTGGTTATGCCAATTAGACAGGCTGCCTTTCGTTGTGACGAGCTGAAAATTAATCACAACAAATAAAACAATTCTTATATCAGGATATTGGGAAGGGGAGACTGTTGATTTATGCACTCAGTTTACTCGGTACTCAGATGACATCTCTTTATTACATTATGAGATAAAGTTCTCTATTTAAAGTTCTCAACATATATAGTTTACAGTATAATTATATATATTACTCTTTCATAAGGACCCTCAAAATATGATGTACATCTATTTAATTTATTCCACGGATCCGGGATTGAATATATATATTAAGTTAATAATGGTCACCTTGCCATATACAATATTGAAAATTGAGCCATTTGAAGAATGGACTTTATTAATCTTTCAAAACAAGAAAACTTTTAGTTTCAACATTTACTCTTTAGCTATAACCAGTGTTATTAGATTACAGACTACATGTTGCATATAATGTCTGTCTTTTAAAGTCTTAAAAGTGGTGAGTTAAATTGTCTTTTGTGGGTAATAATTTTAGTAACTCATAACCATGGAAGACAAGCCTCCATGTCACCTGGTTTTCAGTATTTGCTGCAGAATTGATTCTTCGGTCCTTGGTGTGTTTCCTGAAGGTCTGTCGTTGCCTTAGTATCCGGTGACGGTGAAGTTCCTGAAGTCTGTTATATCATTCGGGGTGAAGTACTCTCATCTTAGGCGACTGTAGTAATTCTTGTAGGGTACTCTCATCTTAGACGACTGTTGTAATTCTTGTAGTTATAATAAATAAATAGAAAGTTTGTTTCACAGTAATACACTTCACATGATTACTTATTAGTTGAATATCACCTTCATGTTTGTAGTAATGTATGAATTACATAGTTTGTTATTTATTCATTGAGAGAGAGATGTCATCGCCGCACAAATTTAGTGATTTAAATATTCATTGAACCAACCATTCACATAATTATACACGCGTCGCGAAACAACGCTGTACGCAGCTTACGGCGTGAACGCTCCATTGCAAGTGGGCAAAATAGTTAGGGGGAGAGTAGTAATCTCGCGACAATTACTAGTCAACATAAAAGTAGTTCCATGTTTCTAATTTAATTAAAGGACTAAAGTTTGATTAAATTATTAAATAGAGATATTCATAGTTACAGACGTTATCAAAGTACATTACAGTGGTCTTATTTAATTATTTAAATAATAACAAAATTTACAATTATGTTTAGTTTGTTTAGGGGTCAGAAAACAAGTTAATTCTGGTCAGTGCCTGTATATGCAGGATTAATTAACAAGCTTTACCCTTTCTGTACAATTGTATTCCCTTTTATTTTATTATTAGACTTTTTATTAAATATTATTATTATTTAATGATAGCAATAAGATTTAGTTTAAAATGTGAGATTTTATTAAAATTTTAAAATTTCTCAGCTTATACATTGTAGCGTGACAGAAAATCCACTACATTTCAAGTCATATGAAATCATAAAATTTAATTACATCAACAAATGTTGTAATAATATTAAATGACATTTAAATAAATCAGGGGAATGAAACACAATAAGATAAAAATCCTCACTACATAATATATCAAAACCACTGTTAAAAGAAACGAAAGAAAGTATTGAAGCAACTCATCAACTCATAGTATAATACCAGTAAGTTACCCAGGAAGCTCAGAGCAGTAAACCAGTTACATAAGACAATATCCCGAAAAAAGAGACTCAATCAAAGAGTGGTGAATACCAAAATACCCTAAAAACAAGAAGAGGGAAGAATAAAGTTTGTGAACAGGAAGAAAACAATACCCTGAAACCTGTATAGAAGAATAGAGTCAGTTCAGTGAAGAAATTAAATACTCCAAACTAAACCTCAGTCGTGATAACACCACGTACCTTGGTTTACCCAAGAATGAGGTAAGAAGACCAGAAGAGTGAAGACTAGACGAGGGACAAGAATGAAAACTAGAAGAGGGACAAGAATGAATACCAGAAGGAAGATAGGAAGAAGGACAAGAAGGAAGACAGGAGGAGAGGAAGACATAGTATGAAAGAAACACCGTAGTAAAACCTATTATTATATAAACTACTATCCGTCCCAAACCCATAAAAACTATGCCAAAGAAAGTATAACATACCCAAAATCTTATAAAAATGTAATTATGGAGAAAACTAAAGTGTTGTATAGCGTTATAAGAAGTGCACCGGCTAAAGCTATTGTGTAATAAAGAAAATAAACTAGTATTAACGGTCCATGATGACTAAAGGTCTTATCTGAGATAATAAGACTCAGAATATCAGAACCAACAGTGAAAGTGAATTTGTATAAGTGTTTTTTAAAAAATGCAATAAACTTAAAGTTGGTGATACTATAACTTAGTAGTATGCTATATCACAACTTTAAAGTCTAATAATAAACAGCATAATAAAATAATAAAATGGAAGGTTTCCAGTATTTTATTATTTTAATGTAAATCCTTATTTAAAAGACCTTTGTAAAAAAGGATGATAATAAATAGAGTATGGGAATTAATGTTTGCTGATGTGGGGAATCACAATAATAATGATTTAAACCAAAAAGGACTGGTACTAATATAGTATGAATAAGTGTAACATGTTCAAATAGACTGTTATTTCACAATCCTAAAATCAATGTATTAAATAAATGTATTTGTAAGGTTTATTAGAAAATAAGATTTATGTTATGTGTTTTAAAAAAGAATTATGTTTGATAAATAATAACCTACATACCAGTAATAATGTACTAAAAGGTATGCTATGTTAGATTAAAGATAGTCAAAGGAGATATGTTTAAGCTGTATCTGCAATATGTTAAATTGTGCAGATTACTAAACAATGTTCATAATTAATTATTTTAATAACTGTAGTGTTAATTAACTACTACACAAAACAATAAGTTATAGATCATGTTATTTTCATATAATTGTAATTATGTAAAGTCAGAGGAGGAATTAAGTTTAAATTATTTGAGAAAGAAAGAAATATAAAATTCTAAAATCTAGGCCATTTGGTGAAATCAGAGAACCAATATAAAATAGTATAATTCACTAATAAATCCTGTAAACTACCCAGATTTATATAAGATAACACAATTAACTACTACTAGGAATGATCCTATGAATTAAAATGACAATAAGGAAATATACCTTAACATTTTGTAAATTGTCAAAATATATAAATTAATTAATTTTAAAGAGCAATGTCAAATCTACAAATTAACACAGAAAACCAGTTCAAAGGTGTAATTTATATGTATTTAAGGAAAGGAAGAGAAATATGACTAATTAAAATTTATTATAATAGTATTAATAATATTTAAAATGGAAGGAATTTTGTATAAAGACGGAAATCCAATTTTGAGCCTATATTTCCAAAGTGTGAACAAAATTTGTTAATTTCCACAAAATGTCTACAGATATGGACTATAATATATCAATTTAAAGGGAATAAGATGATTAAACTAATAATAAGATTAGTAATTCATAAAAGTAAGGAATAAAATAGAAAAATTCCATATATAATGTAATATTTTCTAATGTGTATGAAGTCGAAAAATGTTAACAATACTTTTTCAAGGATTAACTGGGCAAGATTTATGACCAAGTTAATTAGTCTTTTGTTGAATATCAAGCTGAATAGGTGTGTGACAAAAACGTTCTTTAAATCGAGTCGAACATGATGCTAACGTTTAGCCATTGAAATCAGTGAACGAGAGTTAGACAAATTAAACACTTTTTGAAGCCAATACTATAAAAACATTCACGACAATAGTGAAAACAAACCTCTAACTTCACTATACGAGTGACAGTAAACGGTAAAACATTATATTACAACTGATTTACTCTACAAACCTAACCGCAACTTGAAAACTTAACCGTAATAGTTGAACAAATAGAAAATAAACTAACTAACGCAAGTTTACACAGAACACTTCACCAGAATACACTAAATAGATTAACAGACTTATTACACCAGTGCGGGGACATTTTAGACCTTGATGAAGGTAATTTTATAGTAATTTTCTGACTCGACGCATATTCAATAGCCAAGACCAACCCAAGGAGCGGCCATCTTGAAAACGTAAACTGCCTACTACATCGTAGCCACTGACGTCACATCAGCCTTCATTGGTTCGACAAAACATTTATTCTCATATCATAACCTGAATTATTTAAATACTATTAAATAGTAATTATTGTATTTATGTGTTAATTGTTAATGTTATACTTTCTCGTCACCCTTCTCTGACTATTAATCCTAATCGCTCAAAGAACCTGTCTTTTAATATAATATAACATAAAATTTTGTTCTGTATGACACAATCGATAATTCCTGAGACAGAGTCGATAATTGCTCTCCATCGATAAAATATTGATTATTTATTTAAAATTGTCAATAAATCTTTATATTTCCATTATTTTGTATCTGTACTTATTTCACAGGGTAATTTAAGGGTATTTATAAGGCTGAAGGTATTAAGTGAGAAGAATATATTCTATTTTGAACAAGATATTGGACCAGTAAGGAAAGTCACCAATCGATTATTACCTGGAGTTAATCTATTTAACTCCAGACTTGGTGCAAATCTTCAACAAGTGCTCGACGGTCAATAAATACCTACCTGTTATTAAAATTTTACCAGAATCTTTTAAAAAACAGATTTATCTTGTATACATACCTCTATAAACATAAACAAATTTATTTTACCGTTTGGAAATTCTATTATTATTGAAATTTCCATTTTATTTTTATTCTTTTGTAACGACCGGCATACAGGGGTCTTCTTACAAAGTGGCGTCCAATTTAGAGGGCTTAATAATCTAAGCTTGGCAGCGATTGATTGATAGACAGCAGAAAGATGCAGAGACGAGCTACATCGAAAAAGAGGACGGCAGAGGCCGAGAAAGAGGTTGACATGGGGGATAAGGAGGCAACACCCGTTGAAGATCCGGAAGTGTTACTAATCCAGGTGGAACATAAACAACCTGAACCACCAGAGGAACAAGCTGAAGTAACAACGCAGACAGTGGAAGTCAATGTCCCAGAGAAGGAGAGATCTAAAACAATGGAAGAGAACATAATGGAAATGTTCAGGCAAATGAGAAAGGACATTGAAGAAAATAGTAAAAAGATGGAGAATAAACTGGATTCCACTAACCAGAAGATGGATTCTACCAAGGAAGACTTAGGTGGAATAAATAAAAGCATAGAAAATACCAATAGGAAGATTGAAGAAACCAGTAAGAATCTGAGTAAAAATTTAGAAGAGAAAATGGAGGAAAATAACCAATCCATGAATAAGAAAATAGAAGACCTGAAAAAGGAAAACCACTCCTTGAGTAAGAAGATGGAAAGGAAAATGGAAGAAAACAATAAGAATTTAGAAGAGAAAATGGAAGAAACCCGTAGGAAAATAGAAAATGACAACCAACAATTAAGGAAAGAATTGAGAGAGGACAATTTACTGCTGAGAGAAGAATTAAGAGAAGCGAACCAAGAGAACATGAATAAGTTAGACGAGAGGATTGATTTAGCCAAAGAGGAATTAAATAAAAAGATAACAGAGACCAAGAATCAATAGTAAAGAAATTAGAACAGGAAGTTGTGGTTGTTAACCAGCAGATCCGAGAAGTAGACGAAAGATGTCGGCTAACAGAAAACGAAGTGCTGGAAGTCCGTGAAGTAATAACAAAGGAAATTACTCAGGTCCAAGAACAGCAGAAAACAAAAATAGAAGAGACCAAGAAATTTGCTCTGGAGGAAGTAAATAAAGTAAGAACCCAAGTAACAGAAAGATGCGACGGCGTGGAAACCGCCATGATAAACATAACCGGACAGATGCGTCAGAGCCAGGAGGAGATAGAGTCAATCAGAAACAGACCATCGGGATATCACAGTTTCCCCATGTCAGAGAACCGAGAATGGCTGAATTTCCGACAATACAAACGGAAGCCAATGGAGTTCTTGGCACGAATAGAGGAGTACATCGAGAAACACCGAGGGAACCGATGGGTCCAGAATAGAGAGATCCTTGATGAGTCGTTTCGGGAGGTGAATGACCATTGGTGGATGTCAAACCGGAGCGACATCAATAACTATGAACAGTTCAAGAGCATGTTCAAAGCCAAGTACTGGTCAGAGACCACGCAGAATCTCATCAGAGATAATATCTGCCACGGCCGCTACCAACCACAAGTCGGCAGCTCAATGACAGCGTATTTCCTCGGCAAAGTGTGTATGGCCAAGCACTTAGAACCAGCCATACCGGAGGAATGCTTAATAAACAAGCTGTCTTATCATTATGATGAGGAAGTGATTCGCGCTAGGAGGGGCAGCCAGATAAAAACCATCCAGGCAATGACCGAACTCCTGGAGAATTACGAAAACGAAGATTACTACAAGCAGAGTCGCAGAAGAAGTGATGGGCCCGAACCAAGAACGTACCAGAATAATAACCAAGGTGCGAACCACGTAAATAATGGGTACCAAGGAGGTCGGGCATACCCGCGAAATAATAATTATAATAATGGAAATACTGGAAATAATACCAATTACAATGACAGTAATAGAACGGGTCCCAACCAGCAAAACCCGAATCGACCCTCTAATGGTTATCAGGGTAACCACAATCCCAACCCTGGTAACGTAAATAGTCAGAGAAGCCCCAATTATGGTAATAGTCCTTACCATAATAATGCTAATCGTGTGGGTCCCAATAATAGTAATTTTAGTAATAATAGGTTTCCTCGCCCAAGAGTGAACTTCATACGGGCCACAGATGGAAGACAGCGAGGTTTCAACCACCATAGAGGGAACAGCTACCGAAGATACGAAGAAAGGCGGAGGAGCCTAGAACGGGACCAACCGAGGTACTATCCGGCGCGTAGGAGTAATAGTTTGGACAACACTGAACAAAGGTCGCACCATGAACAACCGGAAGACCATAGAACAGATCGGCAAGTAACCACTCTGAGCATCCCGAATGAGGCATCCAATAATATGGCTCAAAGAAACAATGATGCCGAGCCTTTTAACGGGCACAGGCAGTAAGAAATAACCAGAACCCATTACTGCTTCTGACTACTGGGTATGATAATGAGAATGAGTGCAATATAGTAAATAATCACAATCGTATTACAATCATCGGATGCAACTACCTGAAGGACATCAGACAGGAGTTATTGGAAGAGGATAACAGGAGTCCCACCAATAACTTCAATAATGAAATTATACATGTTGACGCCAAGGTAGAAGGCATCCCAGCCAAGTTAATGATCGATACTGGGTCAAACGTATCAATAATAAATACGACGGAACTGGAGAGGATACAGCAAGAGTGCGGAAGAACTTTACCAACATTGCCGTTGAATAATATTGTTTTGTTGGGAGCAACCGGCCGACAAAACAAAACTATACGTAGACAAGTCTCCGCCAGTGTGATGAGCTGTGGTATAGCGATAGACATGGAATTCTTGGTGGCGAGCGGTCTGCCATTTAATATACTGGTCGGGTGTGATGTGCTTAGGAGAAATTCCGCCATCATTGACCTAAGAACTGAAACGTTATCACTGTTTTCTAGCGGACATACTTGGACGGCGAACTTGGTGGGTAGTGACCAAGTCGTTCCCGATAGTATCCATCAGCAAATCCGAAAAATCAATTACATCCAACCAACATCCATAATTGAACAGAGAATAGACGACACATCCAATGAGGATTTATGGTCGCAAAAAATCCAGGAGATCAGGGATTTCCGGAGCGGTACAACTGGAGAAGGGTTAACAACAGCCCAAGCGAACAATTTAATCGATATATACAATAAATACAAATCAGTCTTTTCTGATGAGCCCGGTAAAGTGAAGAATTTCCAGTGTACTCTACAATTCCGAGACACTGTAGACTTTAACCGGAAGTCTTACCCCATAGCGCAATCACGAAAGCAGGCAGTAAGAGCTGAAATAGAGCAAATGATTAACCGTGACATAATAGAGAGTAGCCATTCCCCTTACACAAGTCCTAAGGTGGCTATTCCTAAGAAAAACGGACAAGTCCGTTTATGTTTAGATGCGCGCGAAATAAATAAGATGATCATAAATGACAGGACTTCGCCCGGTGAGATTGAAGAGATCTTAAAACGATTCCACGGTACCAAATACTTCACTACCTGGGATACGGTGTGCGGATACTGGCAGGTGGAATTACATCCGCAGAGTCGCCAGTATCTGGCCTTTATATTCGAAGGGCGGAACTACCAGTTTAAGAGGTTGCCCATCGGACTGGTAAACTCAGTCGCAGTCTTTGTGCACTGCGTGGATCAAATACTTGGCCAAGAAGCACTAAAATTCACCACCGTATACGTCGATGACTTGCTAGTGTCCTCAGAAACTTGGGAGGAACACTGCTACCGTGTGGAACATGTCTTACAGAAGCTAGCAGCAAACAATATTACTCTGAAGTTAGCAAAGTCTCATTTTATTGCTAAAGAGATACAATTCTTGGGCTTCATATTAAACGATAAGGGAATCTCACCGTCGGCTGAAAAAGTCGAAGCAATGCAGAACTTTCCTACACCAAAGAATCGAAGGCAGTTACAGTCGTTCCTGGGACTCTGTAACTACTACCGCAAGTTCCAGGAAAAGTACTCCGAACTGACTGCCAGATTCCAGCCGCAACTGTCATCTAAAAATAAATGGATCTGGGGTAATGAACAACAAAACATATTGACTCTCATAAAACAAAAATTTCTTAAACATATTATACTCCGCCATCCAGATTTTAACAAGCCTTTCTTTCTTAATTGCGATGCCAGTGACATCAGCCTTGGCACTACTTTATATCAAGAGGATGAGGAGGGCGAGCATCTTGTAATCTGTTTTGCCAGCAGAGCTCTGAACCAGAGTGAGAAAAACTATCATGTGACAGAGAAGGAGTTATTGAGTGTCGTGTTCGCGTGCGGAAAGTTCCGTACATATATTCTTGGTTATCCCGTTACCGTCCGGACAGACCATAAATCTATATCGTTCCTTAAGAGATGTAAGCTGAGCCATGGAAGATTAACGCGGTGGATACTATTGCTGCAAGAGTACGACCTGAAGTGGGAGTATATCCCCGGAAGGAAGAATGTCGTCGCGGACGTATTGTCTAGAGTTGACATTGACAAGCAAACGTTCGAAGGGGAGAAGGAGAGTATTCTGAAGGTGTACCATATTCTCAGCAGCAGTGCCGGTCTACAATCAGTTCTAGAACAACTAAGCACACACCAACAAGCTGACCCGAAATTAATTAATATTATCTCAAGATTGGAAGCAGGAGATGAGACCATATCCCGATATTATACTATACATAAGGGAATCCTATTTTCCAAACCATCATTATTTAAGGAGGAATGGAAGGTAATAATTCCAACCCATATCGAGAAAGAGGTAGTGATCAGTTATCATGTTTGATATGGGCATATGGGCGCTTTAAAGGTGGTAAAGGCCCTGGAAGAAAACTGTTATATAAAGGACATCAATCGGAAGGTACGGAGGTATATTAGAAACTGTCGCATCTGCCAACTCGTAAAAACTAATAACGAGAAAAGAGAAGGGCAGATGATTCCAATAACATCACAGTTCAAACTTGAGAAAGTATTCCTGGATATCTGCGGACTATTTCCCCGCAGTGGAGGCCGCCACCGATACAGATATATCGTCATCATTATGGACCATTACACTAAGTTCGTAAAGCTATACCCAGCAAATCGGGCGACTACGAAGAAAGTTCTTAATATCCTGATCGACCAGTACTTCCCAACCGTCGGAAGACCGGTATCGATCATAACCGACCACGGAACGCAATTCAAGGGGAGGAGATGGCGAGATACACTGCTATCCATGGGGGTTCACACATACAAGACATCCGTATACCACCCAAGCAGTAACCCGGCCGAAAGAGTCTTACGAGAGGTAGGGCGCCTATTAAGAACATATTGCCTTGATCAGCAGAGAAGGTGGCAAGAATACTTGGAGGCCACTGAAGAATTCCTCAACCTGGCCTACCATCCAGCCATAGGAATAACCCCATACTCCGCAATGTACGAGAGACAACCCCCTAGAGAAATTGCAGACATCTTGGAGTTCCCAAGAGAAAATAGATATAAATTCAATAAAATTCAATTTTGTAATAAGGTGGCCGAAGATCAGGAGAAACGGCGGAACAAATACAATAAATGCATGGGTAAGGTTATTCATTATACCATTGGAGAGAAGATGTTGTTGAAGAATAGGGAATTACCCAGTTCCCTAGAAGGGATAACAAAAAAGTTATTGCTCCTGTATACTGGTCCCTATATCGTATCAAAAGACAATAACAACAACACCTACGAAATCAAAGAAATAAGTTCAAGTAAAGTCAAGGGTGTTTTTAACCAGGCATCCATGAAGAAATTTTATGATTAAAAAATCCTCTAAATACTAAAAAAGGTGTAAGTTCACCTTACATACCAAGAAAATGTGAAAAAACTTTATGGCTAGAATAAAAGAGAAGAAGTTTAAAAACATAAAATCCTCTAAATTCTAAAAAAATGTAAGTTCACCTTACATACCAGGAAAATGAAAAAACTTTATGGCTAGAATAGAAGAGAAGAAGTTTAAAAACATAAAAACCTCTAAATTCTAAAAAAATGTAAGTTCACCTTACATACCAAGAAAATGTGAAAAAACTTTATGGCTAGAATAGAAGAGAAGAAGTTTAAAAACATAAAATCATCTAAATTCTAAAAAGGTGTAAGTTCACCTTACATACCAAGAAAATGTGAAAAAACTTTATGGCTAGAATAGAAGAGAAGAAGTTTAAAAACATAAAATCCTCTAAATTCTAAAAAAATGTAAGTTCACCTTACATACCAGGAAAATGAAAAACTTTATGGCTAGAATAGAAGAGAAGAAGTTTAAAAACATAAAAACCTCTAAATTCTAAAAAAATGTAAGTTCACCTTACATACCAAGAAAATGTGAAAAAACTTTATGGCTAGAATAGAAGAGAAGAAGTTTAAAAACATAAAATCCTCTAAATTCTAAAAAGGTGTAAGTTCACCTTACATACCAAGAAAATGTGAAAAAACTTTATGGCTAGAATAGAAGAGAAGAAGTTTGAAAACATAAAATCCTCTAAATTCTAAAAAAATGTAAGCTCACCTTACATACCAAGAAAATGTGAAAAAACTTTATGGCTAGAATAGAAGAGAAGAAGTTTAAAAACAAAAAAATCCTCTAAATTCTAAAAAATTGTAAGTTCACCTTACATACCAAGAAAATGTGAAAAAACTTTATGGCTAGAATAGAAGAGAAGAAGTTTAAAAACATAAAATCCTCTAAATTCTAAAAAAATGTAAGTTCACCTTACATACCAAGAAAATGTGAAAAAACTTTATGGCTAGAATAGAAGAGAAGAAGTTTAAAAACAAAAAATCCTCTAAATTCTAAAAAGGTGTAAGTTCACCTTACATACCAAGAAAATGTGAAAAAACTTTATGGCTAGAATAGAAGAGAAGAAGTTTAAAAACATAAAAACCCCAAAATTCTAAAATACATGTAAGCCAATCTTACATAAAGATTATTTGAAAGAAATTATTTGAAAAGAAGAATAATATAAGAAGAGTTTGAAATAAGTAAACAAAATTTTAAACATAAATGAGATCACCTTACATACCAATTATCTAAGAAAAACTTTATGGCTATAATATAATAATAAAGAAGGAGAGAATTTAGAAATAAAACCATCTAAGGTCAAAAAACAAATAAGGACAGTTTACTAAATATTTATTTGAAGAGAAACATTTTGACAATAATACCAAGAGAGTTTAGAAAAATAAAACCAGCCAAAAAACATATAAGCCCACCTTACATACAAATTATTTGAGAAAACTTTATAGAATAACATAAGAAGAATGAATTTTGAATTATGAATAAATCAAGTTTCCCAAACCAAGTATAAGTACAACTTACCAACCAATAATAAATAAAACAATATGGTGTGATAAACTGATGAGATTTCCTACCAGATTTATGGTAAGCATAGAAGATAATTACCATGGTAACAAAGGATCATAATGGGATGAATAAGAGGAAACAGAATTAGAATTAAAACAAATAATTCTAGACAGTTTAATCATGTCTAAGTTCAATATGAAGAGTGAAAACCTTTCCGTAAAATGTTGTTGAAGGAAATAAAAAAGAAAAATTCTTTAATACGATTTAAGTGATTGAATAAAATAAAGTACAAAAACTTCTTTGGAATTATGAGAGAATGAAACTTTAAGTGGTATGAGGAGAAAATATGACATCATAATGAAATTAATAAAAAAAACCAGCATTTGCAAGTATAATAGCAATGACCGGAATAATGTGAAAATAATGTCAAAAATGTATGTAATTAAATGAATTAATATAAAATGATTTATAAATTAAATGACAATTATGATAATGACAGTTATAAAAAATTCTAGAAAATAGAACAAGTGGAAATTTTAAGAACCAAGAAACAGTCTAAAAATGTCACAAAGATATGCTACTACAAATAATGCAGATTATAATGAAAAAACCAGAAGGTAATAAAGAATTTATAACCAAAAGATTTATATGATAATAAAAGTATAAAAAGGTAATAATAGAAGAGCTTCCTACCATAATATCAAATGAAAGAAACATCCAGATAATAAGTCAGATGAACAACTGAGATAGAAATATTAAAATCTCTGAGAAGTATAATAAGTAATAAGTGAAGTATCCCAAAGATATTTTTTTAAATAGTAACAAATGTGTACTATTCTGAATAATTTTTTTAATCTGTCTGATGATAATTCCAGCAGGATTAATATATTTTTTGAGCAGAGATGATTTGCCTCTGTACTCAAATATGTGTGAAGTATTGGACAGCAGAGGAAAGTAGCGTACAGTGCCTCTCTGAACTGAATCAGCTCACAAAGTAGGGAACGATAGGGAGAAAATATCCCAAGGAGAAAATACTAAGAAGAAATATAAAAATGAAATAATAAATATGAAACTCAGAAGACTATTACTATCAAGGAAGATCAAGTGAGAATGATATAAACTCAGATATAAATAAGAGAACTTTAAAATGGAAGGAAGTCCAAAATAATAACAAACTTTGAATAATTATCATAAGCAATTGTTTCAGACAAAGCAAGTATAGTCTGAAAAAATTACTTCTGGAGAAGGGCATTCTGTAGCGTGACAGAAAATCCACTACATTTCAAGTCATATGAAATCATAAAGTTTAATTACATCAACAAATGTTGTAATAATATTAAATGACATTTAAATAAATCAGGGGAATGAAACACAATAAGATAAAAATCCTCACTACATAATATATCAAAACCACTGTTAAAAGAAACGAAAGAAAGTATTGAAGCAACTCATCAACTCATAGTATAATACCAGTAAGTTACCCAGGAAGCTCAGAGCAGTAAACCAGTTACATAAGACAATATCCCGAAAAAAGAGACTCAATCAAAGAGTGGTGAATACCAAAATACCCTAAAAACAAGAAGAGGGAAGAATAAAGTTTGTGAACAGGAAGAAAACAATACCCTGAAACCTGTATAGAAGAATAGAGTCAGTTCAGTGAAGAAATTAAATACTCCAAACTAAACCTCAGTCGTGATAACACCACGTACCTTGGTTTACCCAAGAATGAGGTAAGAAGACCAGAAGAGTGAAGACTAGACGAGGGACAAGAATGAAAACTAGAAGAGGGACAAGAATGAATACCAGAAGGAAGATAGGAAGAAGGACAAGAAGGAAGACAGGAGGAGAGGAAGACATAGTATGAAAGAAACACCGTAGTAAAACCTATTATTATATAAACTACTATCCGTCCCAAACCCATAAAAACTATGCCAAAGAAAGTATAACATACCCAAAATCTTATAAAAATGTAATTATGGAGAAAACTAAAGTGTTGTATAGCGTTATAAGAAGTGCACCGGCTAAAGCTATTGTGTAATAAAGAAAATAAACTAGTATTAACGGTCCATGATGACTAAAGGTCTTATCTGAGATAATAAGACTCAGAATATCAGAACCAACAGTGAAAGTGAATTTGTATAAGTGTTTTTTAAAAAATGCAATAAACTTAAAGTTGGTGATACTATAACTTAGTAGTATGCTATATCACAACTTTAAAGTCTAATAATAAACAGCATAATAAAATAATAAAATGGAAGGTTTCCAGTATTTTGTTATTTTAATGTAAATCCTTATTTAAAAGACCTTTGTAAAAAAGGATGATAATAAATAGAGTATGGGAATTAATGTTTGCTGATGTGGGGAATCACAATAATAATGATTTAAACCAAAAAGGACTGGTACTAATATAGTATGAATAAGTGTAACATGTTCAAATAGACTGTTATTTCACAATCCTAAAATCAATGTATTAAATAAATGTATTTGTAAGGTTTATTAGAAAATAAGATTTATGTTATGTGTTTTAAAAAAGAATTATGTTTGATAAATAATAACCTACATACCAGTAATAATGTACTAAAAGGTATGCTATGTTAGATTAAAGATAGTCAAAGGAGATATGTTTAAGCTGTATCTGCAATATGTTAAATTGTGCAGATTACTAAACAATGTTCATAATTAATTATTTTAATAACTGTAGTGTTAATTAACTACTACACAAAACAATAAGTTATAGATCATGTTATTTTCATATAATTGTAATTATGTAAAGTCAGAGGAGGAATTAAGTTTAAATTATTTGAGAAAGAAAGAAATATAAAATTCTAAAATCTAGGCCATTTGGTGAAATCAGAGAACCAATATAAAATAGTATAATTCACTAATAAATCCTGTAAACTACCCAGATTTATATAAGATAACACAATTAACTACTACTAGGAATGATCCTATGAATTAAAATGACAATAAGGAAATATATATAACATTTTGTAAATTGTCAAAATATATAAATTAATTAATTTTAAAGAGCAATGTCAAATCTACAAATTAACACAGAAAACCAGTTCAAAGGTGTAATTTATATGTATTTAAGGAAAGGAAGAGAAATATGACTAATTAAAATTTATTATAATAGTATTAATAATATTTAAAATGGAAGGAATTTTGTATAAAGACGGAAATCCAATTTTGAGCCTATATTTCCAAAGTGTGAACAAAATTTGTTAATTTCCACAAAATGTCTACAGATATGGACTATAATACATCAATTTAAAGGGAATAAGATGATTAAACTAATAATAAGATTAGTAATTCATAAAAGTAAGGAATAAAATAGAAAAATTCCATATATAATGTAATATTTTCTAATGTGTATGAAGTCGAAAAATGTTAACAATACTTTTTCAAGGATTAACTGGGCAAGATTTATGACCAAGTTAATTAGTCTTTTGTTGAATATCAAGCTGAATAGGTGTGTGACAAAAACGTTCTTTAAATCGAGTCGAACATGATGCTAACGTTTAGCCATTGAAATCAGTGAACGAGAGTTAGACAAATTAAACACTTTTTGAAGCCAATACTATAAAAACATTCACGACAATAGTGAAAACAAACCTCTAACTTCACTATACGAGTGACAGTAAACGGTAAAACATTATATTACAACTGATTTACTCTACAAACCTAACCGCAACTTGAAAACTTAACCGTAATAGTTGAACAAATAGAAAATAAACTAACTAACGCAAGTTTACACAGAACACTTCATCAGAATACACTAAATAGATTAACAGACTTATTACACCAGTGCGGGGACATTTTAGACCTTGATGAAGGTAATTTTATAGTAATTTTCTGACTCGACGCATATTCAATAGCCAAGACCAACCCAAGGAGCGGCCATCTTGAAAACGTAAACTGCCTACTACATCGTAGCCACTGACGTCACATCAGCCTTCATTGGTTCTACAAAACATTTATTCTCATATCATAACCTGAATTATTTAAATACTATTAAATAGTAATTATTGTATTTATGTGTTAATTGTTAATGTTATACTTTCTCGTCACCCTTCTCTGACTATTAATCCTAATCGCTCAAAGAACCTGTCTTTTAATATAATATAACATAAAATTTTGTTCTGTATGACACAATCGATAATTCCTGAGACAGAGTCGATAATTGCTCTCCATCGATAAAATATCGATTATTTATTTAAAATTGTCAATAAATCTTTATATTTCCATTATTTTGTATCTGTACTTATTTCACAGGGTAATTTAAGGGTATTTATAAGGCTGAAGGTATTAAGTGAGAAGAATATATTCTATTTTGAACAAGATATTGGACCAGTAAGGAAAGTCACCAATCGATTATTACCTGGAGTTAATCTATTTAACTCCAGACTTGGTGCAAATCTTCAACAAGTGCTCGACGGTCAATAAATACCTACCTGTTATTAAAATTTTACCAGAATCTTTTAAAAAACAGATTTATCTTGTATACATACCTCTATAAACATAAACAAAATTATTTTATCGTTTGGAAATTCTATTATTATTGAAATTTCCATTTTATTTTTATTCTTTTGTAACGACCGGCATACAGGGGTCTTCTTACAACATTAACAATTTAATTAATTAACATATTTTATTAATTAAATCGTCACAAAACAAAATACATGACACCAATTAAGTCACTAATCACCAGCTTTAATTTTCACAGTTAAACAGATCCGTAATTAACAACACAGTCTCTTATAACATATGAAATAAAAA
This sequence comes from Magicicada septendecula, assembly GCA_034769895.1. Classification (NCBI taxonomy): domain Eukaryota; kingdom Metazoa; phylum Arthropoda; class Insecta; order Hemiptera; family Cicadidae; genus Magicicada; species Magicicada septendecula. Next base: position 375,440,245 of record CM068375.1, on the reverse strand, counting down.
TTGTTCACACGCAAATAAATGTCAACTAATATTAAAAATATCGGTATGGAGAACTATAGATGACTTCCATATTCTAAGATTTATATTTAAAATCATTTTCGAAATGAAATATTACCTAAATATTCCCTAAAGACTAAAAGTCTGTCTATGAATCGTTCCTCTGTAAACACGTGCAGTTACACTGCCCAGCGATCCACAGGAAGGAAATCGCTATCCACGCTGGGCACTTTTTCGGCTTGCATGCGTTATGTTGGTACGGGTTCGGCACTTTCCATTTAAAAACCGTGCAAATGTAAGAAAATAAACATGAATGATGCCAAAAATAACGCGAACTGTGTGTGTGTGTGTGTGTGTGTGTGTGTGTGTGTGTGTGTGTGTGTGTGTGTGTGTGTGTCTTCCCTGCCTTTTCATTGCGGTAGTCATAATAATAAAATGGAAACGTAAACAGTACATAACTGAGAAAAAATACATAAATGAAAAAAACTATAATTTTATTGCCTGGCAACAAAATTATTTTATTTTTAACAATTACCATTGTTTGAAAAAGTTTAAATGAATTTTCAAGTACTTTACTCTTGTTAAAACGTAAAAGGTTGCCGGTAAACTACCCCTTCACCTTAACCGATCTTCACCAAAATCAAAATTCCTAGAGTCCTCTACAATTCACTGACGTATGCAAAAAATTATTTGATTATGTTTGAATTTGCGGCTGTTATCGTTTGCCATAGAAAATACGCTTGATAAAAAAACGTTGCAGGTAAACTACCCCGTCCCCTCAACCGATCTTCACCAAAAACAATAGGTCTTGAGTACTCTACAAAGTAGGGCTGTATGCAAATAATCTTTTGATTCTGTTTGAATTTGCGGCTGTTATCGTTTGCCATAGGAAATACCCTTGTTAAAACATAAAACGTTACCGGTAAACTACCCCTTCCCCTTAACCGATCTTCACCAAAAACAATAGGTCTTGAGAACTCTACAATTCAGGGCTGTATGCGAAACATTATTTGATTATGTTTGAATTTGCGGCTGTTATCGTTTGCCAAAAAAAAAATTTCCCTTGATAAAAAAAAACCGTTGCAGGTAAACTACCCCTTTCCCTCAACTGATCTTCACCAAAAACAATAGGTCGTGAGTACTCTACAAATCAGGGCTGTATGCAAAAAATTATTTGATTCTGTTTGAATTTGCGGCAGTTATCGTTTGCCATAGAAAAAAATCTACACACACACACACACACACACACACACACACACACACACACACACACACACACACACACGCACGCACGCACACACAGACACTTTTCGAAAAACGACTATTTTTCATGTTTTGAGTGTAGTAGAATCAGAATCTGCAATAATCTCGAACACGATTTTTTTTACCATCACCATACTTCCATTCCTTAAGGAATATGGAAGTAAAACAATTGTATTACAATATACATTCGGATTATAAAACACAACACTTAACTAATAACCACCTGAACGCACGTAGTAATATCGCCCGAAAATCACTTGTAATCGCCCGACAATGAATTCGAACCGCAGTGTAAATATATCGCAACTAGACTGAAAACTAAGGCCGCTGCCGCCTTGTATTTATACATCCGCGCACAGACAAGAATATTCCAAAATGCGTGTTAGCGCCAGTGTGTACTACGTAATTAATTGCGGCCTTGACACAGTCCGCGCGGCTGGCGGCTTCGAGAAAAGTCTCGCGAATTCGTCAAGAGTCACGTACACCACCGCATTGCATTCTGGATCCCTCTGAAACGTTCGATAAAGAAGTAGAATTTTCTGTGGTGTCATAATAATATGTATCTTATATTTCCCTTCCTCCTTCAACTACCCTTTTTATTTATAAATATTTCATGCTTTCCCTAGTCTTACTTTGGAATTTTTCTGCCGAGTTCCTTTTAGTCGGCATCAAAAGTGTATTATTACTTCCATATTTCCTTAAGGAATGGAAGTATGGTGATGGCAAAAAAAATCGTGTTCGAGATTATTGCAGATTCTGATTCTACTACACTCAAAACATGAAAAAAAGTCGTTTTCCGAAAAGTGTCTGTGTGTCTGTAGATTTTTTTTCTATGGCAAACGATAACTGCCGCAAATTCAAACAGAATCAAATAATTTTTTGCATACAGCCCTGATTTGTAGAGGACTCGCGACCTATTGTTTTTGGTGAAGATCGATTGAAGTAAAGGGGTAGTTTACCAGCAACGGTTTTTTTTTATCAAGGGAAATTTTTTTTTTTTGGCAAACGATAACAGCCGCAAATTCAAACATAATCAAATAATGTTTCGTATACAGCCCTGAATTGTAGAGTTCTCAAGACATTTTTTTTTGGTGAAGATCGGTTAAGGGAAAGGGGTAGTTTACTTGTAACGTTTTATGTTTTAACAAGGGTATTTCCTATGGCAAACGATAACAGCCGCAAATTCAAACAGAATCAAAAGATTATTTGCATGCTGCCCTAGATTGTAGAGTTCTCAAGATCTATTGTTTTTGGTGAAGATCGGTTAAGGGAAAGGGGTAGTTTACCTACAACGTTTTTTTAACAAGGGTATTTTCTATGGCAAACGATAACAGCCGCAAATTCAAACAAAATCAAATAATTTTCTGCATACAGCCCTCATTTGTAGAGTACTCACGACTTCTTGGTTTTGGTGAAGATCGGTTGAGGGGAAGGGGTAGTTTACCAGCAACGTTTTTTATCAAGCGTATTTTCTATGGCAAACGATAACTGCCGCAAATTCAAACAGAATCAAATAATTTTTTGCATACAGTCCTGATTTGTAGAGTACTCGCGACCTATTGTTTTTGGTGAAGATCGGTTGAGGGAAAGGGGTAGTTTACCAGCAACGGTATTTTTATCAAGGAAAATTTTTTTTGGCAAACGATAACAGCCGCAAATTCAAACAGAATCAAATAATGTTTCGTATACAGCCCTGAATTGTAGAGTTCTAAAGACCGTTTGTTTTTGGTGAAGATCGGTTAAGGGAAAGGGGTAGTTTACTTGTAACGTTTTATGTTTTAACAAGGGTATTTCTTATGGCAAACGATAACAGCCGCAAATTCAAACAGAATCAAAAGATTATTTGCATACAGCCCTAAATTGTAGAGTTCTCAAGATCTATTGTTTTTGGTGAAGATCGGTTAAGGGAAAGTGGTAGTTTACCTACAACGTTTTTTTAACAAGGGTATTTTCTATGGCAAACGATAACTGCCGCAAATTCAAACAGAATAAAATAATTTTCTGGATACTCCCCTTATTTGTAGCGTACTCAAGACCTGTTGTTTTTGGTGAAGATCGGTTGAGGGGAAGGGGTAGTTTACCTGCAACGTTTTTTATCAAGCGTATTTTCTATGGCAAACGATAACTGCCGCAAATTCAAACAGAATCAAATAATTTTTTGCATACAGTCCTCGTTTGTAGAGTACTCGCGACCTGTTGTTTTTGGTAAAGATCGGTTGAGGGGAAGGGGTAGTTTACCAGCAACGGTTTTTTTATCAAGGGAAATTTTTTTTTTTGGCAAACTATAACAGCCGCAAATTCAAACAGACTTAAATAATGTTTCGTATACAGCCCTGAATTGTAGAGTTTTCAAGACCTATTGTTTTTGGTGAAGATCGGTTAAGGGAAAGGGGTAGTTTACCTGTAACGTTTTATGTTTTAACAAGGGTATTTCCTATGGCAAACGATAACAGCCGCAAATTCAAACAGAATCAAATAATGTTTTGCATACAGCCCTGATTTGTAGAGTACTCAAGACCTATTGTTTTTGGTGAAGATCGGTTAAGGGGAAGGGGTAGTTTACCTGCACCATTTTTTTATCAAGCGTATTTTCTATGGCAAACGATAACAGCCGCAAATTCAAACAGAATCAAATAATTTTTTGCATACATCCCTGAGTTGTAGAGATCTCAAGGGCTTTTGATTTTGGTGAAGATCGGTTAAGGGGAAGGGGTAGTTTACCTGGAACTTTTTACGTTTTAACAAGAGTAAAGTACTTGCAAATTTATTTAAACTTTTTGAAACAATGGTAATTGTTAAAAATAAAATAATTTTGTTGCCAGGCAATAAAATTAAAATTTTTTAATTTTAATGTAATATAATATTTTTCATTTAATACGGCAATAAAAAGGCAGGTAAGACACAAACACCCAATTCACGTTATTTCTGGCCTCACTCATGTTTATTTTCTTACGTTTGCACGCTTTTTACTTCCATATTCCTTAAGGAATGGAAGTATGGTGATGGCAAAAAAAATCGTGTTCGAGATTATTGCAGATTCTCATTCTACTACACTCAAAACATGAAAAAAAGTCGTTTTCCGAAAAGTGTCTGTGTGTCTGTCTGTCTGTCTGTCTGTCTGTCTGTGTGTATGTGTGTCTGTCTGTCTGTCTGTAGATTTTTTTTCTATGGCAAACGATAACTGCCGCAAATTCAAACAGAATCAAATAATTTTTTGCATACAGTCCTGATTTGCAGAGTACTCGCGACCTATTGTTTTTGGTGAAGATCGGTTGAGGGAAAGGGGTAGTTTACCTGCAACGGTTTTTTTTAGCAAGGGTAATTTTCTTTGTTTGGCAAACGATAACAGCCGCAAATTCAAACAGAATCAAATAATGTTTCGCATACAGCCCTGAATTGTAGAGTTCTCAAGATCTTTTGATTTTGGTGAAGATCGGTTAAGGGAAAGGGGTAGTTTACCTGTAACGTTTTATGTTTTAACAAGGGTATTTCCTATGGCAAACGATAACAGCCGCAAATTCAAACAGACTCAAAAGATTATTTGCATACAGCCCTAAATTGTAGAGTTCTCAAGACCTATTGTTTTTGGTGAAGTTCGGTTGAGGGAAAGGGGTAGTTTACCTGCAACGTTTTTTTAACAAGGGTATTTTCTATGGCAAACGATAACAGCCGCAAATTCAAACAGACTCAAAAGATTATTTGCATACAGCCCTAAATTGTAGAGTTCTCAAGACCTATTGTTTTTGGTGAAGTTCGGTTGAGGGAAAGGGGTAGTTTACCTGCAACGTTTTTTTAACAAGGGTATTTTCTATGGAAAACGATAACAGCCGCAAATTCAAACAGAATCAAATAATGTTTTGCATACAGCCCTGATTTGTAGAGTACTCAAGACCTATTGTTTTTGGTGAAGATCGGTTAAGGGAAAGGGGTAGTTTACCTGTAACGTTTTATGTTTTAACAAGGGTATTTCCTATGGCAAACGATAACAGCCGCAAATTCAAACAGAATCAAAAGATTATTTGCATACAGCCCTAAATTGTAGAGTTCTCAAGACGTATTGTTTTTGGTGAAGATCGGTTGAGGGAAAGGGGTAGTTTACCTACAACGTTTTTTTAACAAGGGTATTTTCTATGGCAAACGATAACAGCCGCAAATTCAAACAGAATCAAATAATGTTTTGCATACAGCCCTGATTTGTAGAGTACTCAAGACCTGTTGTTTTTGGTGAAGATCGGTTAAGGGGAAGGGCTAGTTTACCAGCAACGTTTTTTTATCAAGCGTATTTTTTATGGCAAACGATAACAGCCGCAAATTCAAACAGAATCAAATAATTTTTTGCATACATCCCTGAATTGTAGAAGTCTCAATGACTTTCGATTTTGGTGAAGATCGGTTAACGGGAAGGGGTAGTTTACCAGCAACTTTTTACGTTTTAACAAGAGTAAAGTACTTGAAAATTTATTTAAACTTTTTGAAACAATGGTAATTGTTAAAAATAAAATAATTTTGTTGCCAGGTAATAAAATTATAATTTTTTCATTTTAATGTAAATCATGTATAAAAGAAAATATATCGCGCTTGGCAGGCGATATTAAGATTTAAATATAAATCTTAGAATATGGAAGTCATGTATGGTTCTCCATACCGATATTTAAATGGAAAGTGCCGAAACCCACACCAACATAACGCGTGCAAGCCGAAAAAATGGACATCAATTTGCTTACTGGCGAAGCTAGTAGTTAATGAATGGATAGGCAAAAATCTTATCTTAAATTTTTTTTAAGGAATCACTAAAAGGACGGTGGGTCAAATCGGACGCTGAGGTAGAGTTTGCTGTAACCGAATGGTTCCACAAACAGCCGTAAGAATTTTACTAGCAGGGAATCTACAGGTTAGCGCAACAGTGGAACTCATGTCTTAATGTTATTGGAGACTTCTTTTAAAATCGTTGAATAAAAAATGCTTTACAGCTCTATACGTGTGTCTATTGAACAATCCTTGTATTAGTCATACACAATGATACAACTGATTGAACTTCAAATTTTTAAACTTGGTTAGTTTCTATATATATGTTTAATGTTACAAATAATTCAAATAACAATCTTGATCATCTGTTAGTTCAGCGGAATAACAGTGACACTTTTAATAACCGCATAAAATAAACACTTAGAAACAACACAGGCGCTTTAACTTAACTGTTTGGACCACAGAAGTGAGGCATGCCTCAACGCTCTATGTGTACAGCGCGGGACAATCCCCCCTCCCTACACTTCCCTATCACACCACTACATTGCTTACATACGATGTATACAAAAAACGCTGAGGCAAGTTCAGGTTGCCTCATTCGCTTTAAACGAACTATGCCGAATCTCACCTGTCACTATCTAGCGGTCGCTCAATAAAGCACGTTTCGGTTTAATAAATTTGACAGTCACAGTAACAATGTATAATCTTTACGTTATGTAGTTCATACGTATTTATAATTTTTATTCTACAGAATTTGTTAGGGTAGGCATTGCCTCAATTGCCTCCATGTAACTTCGCCACTGATATATATGTGTACAACGTTATCGGCAACAAAGAAGTAGTTTTTGTTAAAAATCCTTCCCGGGATATTTGGCCGTAGTCCAATGTTTTCTACAAAACCAGACATTTCGGCAATGCCATCGACTTCCATCATCAGTGAAAATCGAGTGCGATAACGTGAGGTGGTATACGTTAGTGACCACAGTACTGTGGTAAAGGCTGAAGCAGTAAGTAGAAAGAAGTAGTTTCTATGGTAATATTTCATTTCGAAAATGATTTTAAATATAAATCTTAGAATATGGAAGTCATGTATGGTTCTCCATACCGATATTTACTACCAACAATCATGAAAAAAATACATACCCAATAAGTACATAATAGTTACGTAGTTGTTAGATTCCAATGTAATTAGTTCGTCAAAATTTCTAAAAACTGTTGTTATATTACTTTTGTCTTTCATTCAGATATGTTACAGTTGTCTTTTCATATTTTATGTAGGTTGTATATTGCTCGCTGAAGATCGTCTTCTGAAGTGGCGTGGTCATCCGCAAAGAGAATGGTTTTCATCTCTTATTTCGGTGAATTTTAATAACGTCAGGGGATTGCTCCTTCCATTTTAGGCTACTGTTGGAATTGTGAGTTGTTGATTGAGACCATCGTATAGGGCATCCAACCCTATGCCGGCTAGATTTTTTATCGACCTTCTCTTGTCTATATCCGTCGTGTCTTGTTATAGGACCACCTCGAAAGGATGAGGCTCTTCACCACGCACGACGGTCTTCAGTAGGTAGAGGCTCAATGGTCCTGGAACATGGGTCATGAAGAAAAAAGATGAACATAAGATAAAAAAGAGCAAAAATGAAATTTCTGAGATCAGTAAAAAGGTGTAATATACGAGATCATATAAGAAATGAAGAGATAGGAAGTGATTTAGACACGTTTACAATTAATGAAAGGATTAAAGAATACAAAAGAAAATGGATTGAACACATCAATAGAATGGAAAAACGTAGATCACCAAAGATGGCGAAAGTTTGCAACCCTAGAGGGAGAAGGAAAGTTGGTAGACCTAAGAAAAGGTGGACTGTGGAATAGCAACAGAGTCCTAAATAGTAAAACCGTTAAGAAGATGATGATGATGATGTTATATTATGTTTGTGCTCGTTTACACAACACAATAGCATAACCTCGTTTGCTAGGTAGTGGGATGCAATGGAACAGTTGAAACGACTGTTTAGTGCAAACTGACTTTCTTATTTCCAGCGTAACGAGGTCGACAAAGTATTAATTTTAAACTTGTGTGAAAACCATTTGCAGTTCTTGTATCCCTTTAGATTGCTATAAAAAAATAAAAGCTGGTTGGGTCATTCGCTAGTCTACTCGTATATTTGAAAGGTTTAAAGCGATATTTTCCGCTCTAATTAAGTTACGAAGCCTTGCCGAGGGTAGTGTTTAGCGTTTCCCTTTGTTGGTAGAGGCAATGTAGATATGTGGGATACAACCTGTACTAGGAAGGTGCCAGTTGGGCGTTTAACCTTTTAAAACTTCCACTGGATGTTTTTCTTACAAGACGCCGCCATGCGGATCTGTGACTGCCAATGAACGGGCCCATTATATATGTTGTAATAATAATATAACAACTGCAAGTGAATTACTCTGTTTACGAGTTCTTGTCTGCTTTAATATTTTGTTAATTTTGAAATAAATTTATTGTTTATCGTTTACTGGATTATTTTTTATTAATTGGTTTATTTTATTAAGTTACTTTGATTAATAAATAAGAATTATCAAGCAAAAACAGGTCGTCGCTGAGTTTACGGTTTTGAAAATGTCGCCAAAAATAATTGTTCTTAATAATTAAAATAGATTGTGTGGGTTCTTCACAATCGATTGTTGATCCGACTCAGTCTTTAGGTTACCTGGCCTTTTCTAGTAGTTGCTTGATGTTACTCACGCTCGCCGTATTCCTCTTCTTACTTATCGTCTGCAAATCCTTTATCTTAATTCACTTTGAAGAAATAATATGCTTTGTAAATTAACAAATCAATTTATTTGATGATTTTTAAAACTCAGGGTAAGTACAACGGTTCGTGAATCGAACGGGATAGTAACCGTATCGACTCGCTCACCAAGCTCGACTCGAAAAAATACAATGTTTAAACTGAATTACAATATTATTTTTTATATCAAGTCGTGGACACTTACAGCTGCTAAGAAAGATCAGAAAATTCCTACAGATGAAATACAATACATCACAATTGGTTAGTTAACATTCTTAATAAATAATACAATTAAAATAATGTTTGAATTCAAGTACAGAGTCTATATCTGAATGTGAATCAAAATGGCGGAATATCATACAAAATGGCCGTCGGCCTGGATCTGAGTAACCTCAGAATCTACTTCAATCAATTTATTTAAATTAAATAATGATTTAATAGTTTTACGTCCACAATGTTATTGAATAAAGTTTGGTTGAAGTTCACAAGTGTCTGGATTAACAGTGTTTTTTGGTGAATCTCGTGTTGTGTAAAGGTGTGACTATTTTATTATTAGGCTATTCCAATCTCACCGGATCGCTGATACAACCTTCATATTGGGAACGTATTAGTTTGAGTAACTCATCATCTTGCCATTCGGTTTTCAATTACTTCTGTTAGTATGGTTTGCCTGTGTAATTCTTTAATGTTTTTTCTTAATTTGGTATCGACATCTCTTTATTTTCACTTTTGGTCATTAAAATAATTTTGGTCATTTTTTGGTCATTACTTTTGATTATTCATCAAAATGTGATTCTCTGTTACATGGAGTTCATCTGTACAGCTTGAGATTTAACAATAGACTAATTCGAAAAATCCGTTTAGTTAGCCTTTGTGACCAAGCTTTTGTGAGCTCTGATTGGTTCTTATTCCCGACCCTGGTCACGTGACGTTAATTATTCGAAATCTGTAAATTTTAAATCCGTCACCTCAAATTACTCCTTATTTATTTTGATATTAAGTTAAATTTGGGTTATACGATGTTGTTGTTTGGAAAAATAGAATTATTTTGATCCCGAATGTGGCCCATTTCGGCCCAGTAGCACTTATCTTAACATATTTATAATTTTAAGTTTTTAGGCTTTTACATATTTTTCCTTAACACTTCTTATTGCCTTCTTTGCTATTACATATGTCCTAATAGGGTTGTAATTATTACTAATAATAAAATCTGTTAGTTCTACATTATATATAACATTACAATTTTAAATACCTATTCTACATTTTCTTATAATAACAATAATATTGACAGCATGCCAGTTCAATTACTTTCCCTATTCATCTGATTATTACAATTAGGAGTTTTTACATATAATTTTGTCAATACCTTCCCTGTTTCATTAAGGTCAGGCTTCTATTTGATTTTATTTGGTTTGGTTAATACTATTTTGGACATTTTACTGTTTAAGTTCAGCGCACATCTTTTGGCCTATAGGTCTAACATTTTGCGATTCCTTTACAATGATTTTTTACACAATACGGTGTTTCACCATGTACCTGATATTGATATTTCTGAACAGCTCTTATTACTATTGTTCTTGAAAAATTAGCAAATCTTTTAACAATTAATTGTAACACAATAAAAGTATGGGTATACAAAACCCTTCAAACACATACTTATGAAATAATAAATCCTGTGGGAATACAATCCCTTTAAATACTTAATCCTAACAAAATAAAGTATGTGGGTATACAAACCCCTTTAAATAATTAATTATAACATAATACATCAGGTGGGTATTCGAAAACCCTTTACATAATTAATTATAATGTAATAACTCCTGGGTATATAGAACCCTTTAAACAAATATAACTTTATATTTACTGGTTCTTAATGTATAATGTTTTATACATAAGACCATTACTTCACTTTCACCCTGCCCACTTGTTTATAACATGATCTTTGATCATCACTATCTCCTACCTTGTACACTAATCACTGCACTTCCTTACAATATAAGTTTTACAATTTTTCTTAAACTAATGCACATTTTTCTTATTTTCATTTATATTATTGTATTGCATTTTCTACAATTCTACCTACTTTCTGATCTTATCTCTTTTAATTAGTATTATTGTTATTAATTTATGTAGTACTTTTTATTTACATTTTACTTGGTCATTAACATGTTTTTAGTTTATTTTCTTTTGTTATTTTTTAGTTCTTCACTCCTTTGTTTTGTCTTGTCATTAATGTGGTCCTCCCTGTCTTGTTGCTTGTTGCATGTCTCTATTCCAGTTATTTCATCGTTGGGTATGTTTATACCTCTCACTTACCATACCTATTGGGTTTATCACGTTATTAAGTTCTATTCTTCTAATTTTCCTTATAGTTACTATATTACCTTGTTTTAACATTTATTTTGCTTCATCCATTGTTATGTTTTAGCTTGGAACCAGAATACACTGTTTAATACTCCCTTATTAGTAAGTTTCCTTTCATTTATTATTTATTCTAGTAATTAGTTAACTATGTAATAAAACCCAAATGTGTGTTATTTACAAATAATAGATAATTTAGATAATAATTGGTTAATTAAACAATTTCTTTATTTTATTTATTTTTTATTTTTTTTTAAATTATGTTTATGGGTTATTTTTCATGTCATTAATTAATTTTAATTGGAGTAGCTGTTTTTCAATTATTTATGTTCAATTAATAAAAAATATACTGCTTAATAACTGTGCGTGTTCTGAAGTAAGATTATTTATTTCTTCACTTCAAATAGATTATCTAGGCCGTATCGATTGCATGTAGCAGCCAATTTAATATCTGTTCTTCTTCTTCTTCTAGCTCGTCTCCTTAAGAAGTTCACTTTTTCTCTTACATAATTAATGTAATTTAATTTAAGGCTTAGCTGATCAATAAAACAGTATTAAAACAATAAATGAGTTTATTCGTCAAACAATTATTTGAAATTGCCGCAACGGCTTGAATCTGATTCGATATAAAGTTACAGTTCGATTATTTTATATATTCAAAATATTTTAATGGAATTATTATATTATAAAGGTTCTTTTAACTGTAGAAATAGTCAGGAAAGGCAAGAGAATTCAATACTTACAAAGTATTAAAAAACTTACTCATGAAACAGACAAAATAATAAAGTATAATGTATATAAAAAGTTAATATTACGATACTGTTGGTTTCTCTGACGTCACTCGTCACGTCCTCTTCGACTGGAATCAAAATGGCTGCCTTAATGAGTTGGTCTGCGATGTAATTTCAGCTACGAGTTTTTTCTTCAAATAAATGTCTCCGTTGGTTATTTCCTCTCCAGTGACGTTGTTCTTGGAATATCCACGAGTTGTAGAGTGTAGTGATGTTTACCCACTGGATTTTGGTTCGGTAATAGTAGTGTTATGTCCCAAAAGGTTCCCTTCACTCGGTGTCTGTTTATTTGAGTTCAATTTGGTTCTTCTGTCGTGTCTATATATAGTGACGGTTTAATTTATTATTATTTATTATAGTTAAGGTTTCTGCGACTGATATTATATTAGTCTTCACTTCAATTTATCTTCTATTTATCTTTATATAGCTTCGTCATATATCTCGGTTAGTGTTAGTTAAAATTCTCGTTAATATTTCTCAGAGAAGTCTTTTGACACATCTATCTCGTTTGGCTTTTAACAATCAACTAACTGATTTTTGTTCCTTCATATATAAAATTTGTAATATTTCGGTATCATTTCTCATTGTTCAGCCATCAGCTGTTGTCTTTGAATTCAACCTTATATATAAAAAATATTGACATTTTTATGTTTAAATGGCTATAAATTATTTGTTTAGTACCTTTATGTAATTTTAATTATATAACAATATTCCTGATTTTATTTTATACAATTTAATACTAAATTTTCCCTATTTTGGTTTGAATTGTGCTTCTTAATTACATTCTTTGAAATTTATCTGTAAGCCTTACCTTGGCTTACAGACTTACCTATTACATAATTTAAAATATGTTTTATGTTACAATTTATTTTTCACTCGATTACTAATTAAATATCTGTAATTTACCTAATTTACATCTGGCTATTATTTTAAACATTTAACAAATTATTTGCATTTTACTAGTACACTTTACTGATTATGGCCTTATCTGGTACAAACACCTATTTTAAGTCAATTTTACATGTTGATTCCTCTCATTACTATTATAGGTCATGGTTATTATTATGATAATGTATTTGTATATTGAATAGGGTAATTTACATCAAATTAGTCTAGGTTCTATTAACTTGTATTATTTGATTAGATTCATATGGTCAAATTTGAATTTGTCTTGGTCATCAATTTCCAATTTTCCTAGCAAAGTTATTATTAATTCATCTTATTAATTTTATATTTTTTGATCCACTATTTCTGGGTTGTTTGAACTAGTATTTTGCCTTTCCTTACTTTACAAAATATAACATTAATTAACATGATTAAAATACAATAAATTCTTACATTCTAACATCTAGCATTTACTAGTATCAACACATGTTGTATGGTATTCACAAACAATAATAACATAAAATAATTTTAAAAATAAATACATTAAAACTTTATATTAATAATAGTCTTTTGTTGTCCTTTTTTGAAAACTGGTTTGGGGTGTGCCCCTTAATCACATTTATTTCAATTATAATTAGTTTTTACATCATTTTTACTTATATGTATTGGATTCTCTTATTTGGGCTAGTCTTTTCATTCAAATTGGTATATCTAATATATTTTGATTTCCTTTAAATTATTTATTTGCTGCTCTAGAGGTTTTTGTCTTTATAATAGATCTTTTGGGTATCTGGATTATTATTTCCCTTTAATTCGATAGTCCTGGGCTATTACTCCTTACTGTTCCGTATTTTAAAAATTGTCATTTCTATTTTATTTGTTCTAAACTATTATTCATTATTATTTCATATCTTGCTAATTGTCATGTTCATTTATTATTCCTGGGCTGTTACTCTTCACTACTCCATATCTTAAAAATTGTCATTTTAATTTATTTGTCCTGGGCTGTTCCTCTTCACTACTCCATATCTTAAAAATTGTCATGTTAATTTATTTGTCCTGGGCTGTTACTCTTCACTACTCCATATCTTAAAAATTGTCATGTTAATTTATTTGTCCTGGGCTGTTACTCTTCACTACTCCATATCTTAAAAATTGTCATGTTAATTTATTTGTCCTGGGCTGTTACTCTTCACTACTCCATATCTTACTGGGTTTACTAATTATTATGCTGATATGATACTCTTATTATTTATTTTTCAACACTTTATGGCTATAATTGGACTACATATAATTCCTTGGAATCGACTTTTCTAGTTCTGTTACGTTCTTTTATTTATAATTGTAAATACTTTCTGTTAATTTTTATTTAAGTTGATATTATTCCTTCTAGATGACTTCTTCCCTTCCTTTCATATATTATATTATTTTGTAGAGCAAGGTAAAAACTTCGTTGTGCAACAACTATGGTTTCTTTATCTGAATAGTTCTTCTATGCATAGTGGTGATATGTATCGCCACAATGTGAAAGGAAAGATTACGTCATAGGAGTGCCGAAGAGACTCGGTATTGTTGTACACGGCAGTCATAGTTCCAATGACATCTTTCATAACTCCTCTTGTTCATCGAGAGCTTTCTATAAATAATCCTGGCTACACTACTCCTTTGCTTCATACGATGTTTAAAAAATGGTCGAAAGGAATTGCATCGCTTTGACAGCCTTAAGCCCAGAAATCCGTAAGCTTTCACAGCCGGTGTCAACATTGTTAAAATTGTTATTTCTTGCCGGGCTGTTGTGCCGCGGTCGCTGTTATTTCAGACAGACGTTTCGACCTCGTCATGGGAGGCAATCTTCAATGTCGGAAAGTGTTTGGCAAGGTGTCTGCCGATCAGTCTGCTGTTAGTCTTTACCTCAGTACTGTGGTGAATTGGCGGACACCTTCCGACATTGAAGGCGGCCTCTGATGGTCGCCTCTCTACAATAACAATCGACCACTGCCTAACAACCAGCCTAGTAATTACACAACTTTAACAGGAATATCATTCTGGACTACGGTGTCCGGCTCACTCCCGTACACCTCGTGTTCATACTGTTAAACGATGTCTTTGTAGGGAAATCTTTCGTGTTAACCATACTAGCTGTAATTCTTAAGTAGAAGCAACGAGCGTGACTTGAGCCGTATTTCGTGTTTACCGATAATTTTTGTTAACCGTCTTTGTGTTAAACGTTTTCCACTGTACAGCAGAAGCTGTCCAACTGCTAATTTATATATTAGTAATAATAATAATTATAAGAAGAATTAATTCACCCAGTTTCTGACTGGACACGGTTATATTTATCTTACCTGAAGAATGTTGAAAGTCCGAGTCACCAGAGTGCCTGTACTACCTGGGAGCTGCTGACGATACCAGCCATACATTCTTCGTCAGCGACATATGGGAGCAACATAGAAGATCGTTGCTAGATGATATTAAACATGAGATCTTCCCGGATAAGATCGTTGAAGCGATGCTTGAAGGGGGAAGACAACGGGAACTGTGTGGCACGCTTCAAAGAAGAGATTCTTAGGGCGAAGAAGATAGATATGAAAAATACAACATAGAAGTCCAACAAGGCAGATGTGAGCATCAGGGCAGAAGAACAATAGGCCTAGTGCGAAATAGTGTGTCTAACGGTTCCAGGTTAGTGTCCTAGAACAAAAAAGGGTGGGCGGTGGTTTTTTAGTGGGTTGGGTATTGTTATGATGCGCCCCGTGGGACCAAAAAAAATGATGAAATCCGGTCCGAGTGGACCTTAAAAAATGTGTTGATGTCGGCACGTGTGTACTAAGAATTTTCTATCAGTAAGAATGATGTTTGGGGTGCTATTGCCAGGATGCAGAATGATAACGATAGTGGACTGTATTAATACATTTATTAGATTTCTTTTTTACAGTTAAATCATAGTGTTGAGATTGGCTAAGTCTGAAAGACTTTAAATTTCAAGAAACCGATTCGTAAATGAAGCTACATTTTTGATGAGGCGCAAATGTGTGCCACTCAGCTTACATTGAAAAAACGTTGAGGCCTAAGGCCTAAATAATTGTCGCGACAACAAGAAAATGAAAAAGACAGAACAGGCAGCAAACGTAATGACGTCCGCTGCCAGCCAAGGCTCGTAGAACTGTATCGTTGTAAAAACGTGATAAGCACAATTTGAAAGCGTACAGATTAGCCAACCTATGAATGCAAAAATTACCACATTACTGTCCATAACTGCCCGCAAAAAATCAAAAGTTTTTTTAATACATTTTAATAACTTATTGTAGAAAAATACAGAGTTCTTAATAATAAAGGTCAATCTCAGTAAGTTGTATTGAACCTTGATTTGAAATCTTAGATAACAGTTATGACATTAACTGCTTAGCGATAAGCTTGAGTGATGATAAGAGTTGAGCAGGCCAAGGTCGGCGTGCAACTTGATTTGTGCATGAGTATAAATATAAAAGTTAGCAATGTATTGCCAATATATTGTATGTATACAATATTAAACGATATAAGACATGAAAATACATAATTTGACAATGTTTAATGATGAATAATCGGTGACTCATCACATGATGGGCCCGATAAATTGTAACATTTATGCAAGTCATAGTGGTTAGCTTGAACCAGTTAAGGCCAGTAGACCTATACAATAGTATTGAATGTAAAGTGAACAGACAAAGTATTATAAGATTATACATGTAAAGACATAAATTTAGCATGACGCCATATAGTTTGAACGAGGCATGCTATACCTGAATTTTCAGGAATTTACAATAATTATTATGTGAAAACAAGCTATATATTGTTGAATAATTGCAACCACAAAGTGTAATGACATGTATGTCATGACTAAAGCATGAATAATAATTGTGCAATGCGTAGTCACAAAATACAAAATACAAAATGCAATATAAAATACAATATAAAAATAAAAATATAGGCGTGGCGTGTGGTTATAGACAGTAGATGCGAAAAAAACAATGTCTTTTACATAGATACAAGTTATACATAATAAATAAAATAGAAATCGGTCTAGATAATTACAAATATATGAATACAAGGCACAATAGCATAAGTGACAAGTACAACAATGTGGTTATACAAATGTAATACATGTGTTGAACAATTGCGAGAAATACATTCATAGAGTAATAAATATCACACATATTGACAAATGTGCAAGAAAATGCATACATGGTTTGTATAACTGCAGACCATGCGAATATTATGTAACAAAATTTTTATATAAAAACAATACCACCAATGACATGACACATAACCCAATACCAATATCAAAATGTAAATGTG
The DNA here is from genome assembly GCA_034769895.1 of Magicicada septendecula. NCBI lineage: Eukaryota > Metazoa > Arthropoda > Insecta > Hemiptera > Cicadidae > Magicicada > Magicicada septendecula. The sequence continues at coordinate 375,423,087 of CM068375.1, read as the reverse complement.
TAGGACATAGTATGCCTCACAAATTATTAACATATAAATACAAAAATAGCAAAGTATACCACCATGAAAATATAATATGTTGTGAAAATGTTGTGATGATACATATCACAATTAACTTGACCAAATTGTCAGACAATAAGGTAATGAAAGCCAGTGGCCAAGTGAAATAGCATTGTGCTAAATAATTATAGTAACCTTGAGTCTAAGCCTCGTCCCGCGCTGGCAACAAACAGCTTATGAACTGGTCTCCGTAAAGTACCAGTAGGCGTGCGAATGTCTACTACTCTAATTAAGTTGTCTGGGCCGGGAAATGTGGCGGTAATTACACCAAATTTCCACGCTAATGGAGGTAAGTTATCCTCAATCAGTAAAACCAGGTCACCAATGGAAACGTTATCCTTGGCGAATTTCCATTTGTGACGTTGTTGTAATTGATGTAAGTAGTCACGAGACCAAGCCTTCCAAATGACTTGGACAAACTTCTGGAGAAGTTGCCAACGTCCAAGACGAGAGATGGGAACGTGAGATAAGTCTGGATCAGGTATCGCCGTTAATGGTGCGCAAATCAAAAAATGGCCAGGTGTGAGTGGCACCGGATCATTTACATCCGATGAAATGGCAAATAATGGACGTGAGTTTAGACATGCCTCTATCTGAGACAAAACTGTCGTAAACTCCTCGAAGGTGAGTATAGACTTGCCTACCACGCGGCGCAAATGATACTCTAAACTCTTTATATCGCTCTCCCAAAGACCACCAAAATGAGGTGATGAGGGCGGAATAAATGACCATGAAATACCATGAGAGGTCGTAAAGGATTTGATTGATGAGGTGGCATCCTTATTATGCCAAAGATTGTAAAGGTCATGTAAAACATTGCGGGCCTTCCTAAAGTTCGTGCCATTATCAGAATATAACTGGCTGGGTATGCCCCTACGGGACATAAAACGACGTAAGGCAGCTATAAACGCGTTGGCTGTAAGGTCGGAAACCAATTCCAAATGAATGGCCCTGGTTGCTAAGCAGATGAACAAAGACACGTACGATTTTGACAGAGTCCTAGATTTCTGCCCACCATGACGAATCATGAAGGGACCACCATAATCAACTGCGCAGAATAGAAACGGACGTGAAGGAGTGACTCTAGGAGATGGTAAAATACCAAGCCTCTGAACCTGTTGTTTGGCACTAAACCTGAGGCACTTGACGCATCTACGAATGATGGAGCGAATGACTATCTTGGCGTTAATAATCCACCAACGTTGACGAAGTGAGTGATGCACGAGTTGAGCACCAGCGTGGAGTAGGCGAATGTGTTCGCGTTCAATAATAAGGCGAGTAATATGAGCCGATGGATGCAAGACAATAGGATGCTTATTGTCATAAGGTAGTTGCGACTGCTGTAAGCGCCCGCCGACGCGTATTACGCCAGACTCAACAAGAAACGGGTCCAGAGAAGACAACTTACTCCTAATAGAGACAGAAGACCCATTACGAAGACAATTAATCTCGGCAGCGAAGTGGATCGACTGAGATTGTTTTATGAAGAAATTAAGAGTGAAATGAATTTCAACGGGGGTAAGAGCGCCCGATATTTTCTCAGCACTCGAGAGTCTAATATTTTTGATGAATCGAAAGCAGTAAGCGTATACGCGAGTCAGACGGTGCACCGAAGAAAAGTCCTTTGAAAGATCAATAGCCAGGGTAGACATTAGAGAAAGTTTGGGGGTTTGTTTTTCCTCCGCAGTGAATTCAGGAGACGACAGATTAGAAGGTAAAAAGGGTGGAAAAGATTGGACTCGGAAGATTGAGACAAACAAGCGGGACCATGCCACCAAAGCGAACAATCGCGCAAAACGTCGGGGTGACATCCCCTAGAAATAATGTCAGCAGGATTATGTCGAGAATTGAAGTGATGCCATGTGTAGGCTTCCGTAAGACGCTGAATCTCGGCAACACGATTAGCGACTTAGGTTTTCCACCGCGAAGACTGGGCATGAATCCAGTAAAGGGACACCATAGAGTCAGAATACAGATGAACACTATTAATAAAGGAATGAAGAGCAGGGACGACCTTGAATACGAGTCGCGATAACAACAAACAAGCGCAGAGTTCAATGCGAGGTAATGACACCTGTCGTAGGGGGGCCACGCGAGATTTAAAACACAGAAGGTGACAAGAGGCCGATGAATCTTGATAAATGACTCTAATGTAAACACAACACCCATATCCCCTTTCAGAAGCATCCGAAAACCCATGTAATTCAACTATCTTTGCCTTAGACTTGCAGCGAATAGAACGTGGGACAATAATTTTACTGATCAGACATAATTTATCGCATAATGAATGCCAATGCAAGCGTAATTGCCCGGAGATTGGCTCAACCCAACCAAGATTACACAGCCAGAGTTGCTGCATAAACTGTTTGTACAGGAAAACAGTGGGACCGACGAGTCCGAGTGGATCGTATATGCCTGCGATAATCGATAGGATTTTCCTCTTGGAGATGCTTGATACAGCGGGGAATGATTTGATGTCAAACAAAAATGAATCGGTAGTGTTATTCCAGAGAATGCCCAAGGTACGCACATTACCCTGTTTGTTTAAAGGGAGTGATTAATTGTCATGATCTGCGACCACATTGGGTTCATTTGATGCCCATTTATGCAGCGTGAGACCGTATTGACTCAACAACGTACCTAAGTCAGATTTCAACTTGGTCAGATCAGAAATGGTGTCTGCACCGGTTAGCAAATCGTCGACAAGCGTCATGTGGCCAAGATCCTTATACTCCTGAATAAAGTTTGCGTATTCGCGTGCAAGCTTAGAATCACGCATGAACCGGCGTTCTAAACTCAAGAAACTTGCTTCAGCGCTAGCATAGGACTCACCCAACTGGGGATTGTCAGACTTAAATGGTAGCGAAACAACGAACCTACCCTCTTGATTGCGATGAGTAGACTTAACGAAATGCTCCTCACAAGCTGACTCGTTATCAATAGGTGCATTATCAGGGATAGTTTCAGTCTCCCAAAATTTCTCGAGAGACTCCAGAATTTGACTGTCGTTGTTTCTAGCCAGGAACGAAACAGCAGGACCCTTATAACGGCAGTGTTTGGGCAGATTGCCTGCTAGAATGTAGCCTAACTTTGTTTCCTGTATAATAGGAAAATGAGAACCGCGTACGTATTTGTTAGCTAAAATTAAATCTAGGTAAAATTGCGCTCCTAAAAGTATGTCGATGTTAGCTGATATGTTGAAACGCGGATCGGCGAGGAAAACGTTATCTGGAATGTTAAATTGATTTATGTCAAAAGATTGTGCTGGCAGTTTATGGGTTAATGCAGTAAGACCGCACATTTTGCCTCGAAGCTAAATCTTTGATAGCGGGAAGTAATGCGTATAGACGCTGAGGCCTAAGGCCTAAATAATTGTCGCGACAACAAGAAAATGAAAAAGACAGAACAGGCAGCAAACGTAATGACGTCCGCTGCCAGCCAAGGCTGGTAGAATTGTATCGTTGTAAAAACGTGATAAGCACAATTTGAAAGCGTACAGATTAGCCAACCTATGAATGCAAAAATTACCACATTACTGTCCAGGTATAATACTCAAACCCACAGACCCTGGAAGTGTGGACCCTTCCGGATACTTGTAGAGCAAATTTTTCCACCTGACCTCATAAAAAAATATTATTTTAAAGTCTGTAAGAAATAATTCAAGAGAATAGTTTAGAATAATCTGCTATGGAAGAAAGAATTCATAAAGTGGAAAGAGCATATGGTATAACTGAAGATATTTACAATAAAAAGTGCATATCTGAAAATGCGAAAATAAGGCATTACAGTACAGTAGTGATGCCAGAATGCATATATGTAAGTGAATGTCTACCATTGAATTATAATATAGACAAACTAGAAATATTGGAAAGACGAATTGTTAAGAAAATATTAGGTCCACGAGAAACTTCAGAAGTTTGGAAATTAAGAAGTAATGATGAAATATATCAGAGTATAGAAAATGTAACAGAAACAATGAGAAAAAAAGACTAATATTTTTTTGGACATTTGTATAGAATGGACGACAATAGGTTAACAAAGCAGATCTTCAAAGATATGTGGAGCAAGAAGTCAACATCAAGTTGGATTAAAGAAGTATAAAAGGATTTCGACAAATATGTATATATTTGTGTCGCAGAAGAAATATATAAAAACGCAGAAGAAACAATTGAAAGAGAAGTTTTTCGGGCAAAATTGTTAAAAATAGAAGGAGTCTAAGGTAGGAGAGAGACAAACGCAGGTTCAAAGTTGACTGTAGACAGGAAGAAGAAACACAGTGAAAAGATGAAAGAGTATTGGAGAAATAAGAAATATGGAAGAATAAATAATTGAAATTGGCATGTGGTCCTCAGATAGCCGATACAAATACAAAAAAAAGTCTCTATAATAAATCACATTAAACAGTATCCACAAAGGTTACCATCAGTTATTGTATACCTGGCATGTGCTTGTTTCTGTGTAAGAGTGCGAGCGTGCGGGCCCATAGCACCACAAACGGAGCTGAGAGTGCAAAAAATGCTGTGCACGTGTATGCTATACGCTCACACAACGTGTACAACTAAACAAAAACTAAAGATTAGTCCGACTAATATTTATAATTTTAGATATTTAACGGCAAATTATATAAACACATGTTGAACCGGCACGTGACTGGCGCAGACACGCGCTATGCTACACGTAATTAAGAACGCGTTCAAGGTCATCAAGTTTCCAGCCAACTATGGTAATAAAATTTATATCGCTTCACGCTTCCTGATGAATCAGGTAGGTAAAGCGAGATTGTACGTAATTGCTTAAAAATTACATACTCTATAATCGTCTTGTTTTGCGTTTCAAGAAATAGTCCTACAACGGATTCCTTCGTGAAATCCATTTTCTCCGTAGCCGTTTTGCCTGTATTTTCCGTGATGACCCATAAACGACAATCTATTTGTGTTCCCTTGCGTTCTACTTCATCAACTACGGTAATAAACTTTATATCGTCTCACACATGCTTACTGTTACGTGCGATGTGTATTAAATAGTATGATGAGCCGCTGGGCGCAAACGGCGTAATACAGCAAATGATAAATACCAACCTTTAGTGAGCAGAATCAGCATTGCTTTATTTTAGTAAGATACAGATTTGTCTCTTTAGGTGTAAAAAATTAAGCCAGGCAGGGGACTAAAATTAATGTTGGTGCATAAATAAATGTCAGTTTACAAAATGTTAATAGCTAATACATACACGCTACCATGGACTCATTAATTATAACGAAAGTTTTTTTTGTGTTACATAAACGAATAAACTAGGTTCATTTTCTTTTCTGTCTAAAGTGTTACAAACTTGGACTTCCAGACGTGCTTTAATTAATAATTAATTGGTTTACTTGAAAGAAAATAAGGTCGTGTCCTCTGGAAGCATGATGTCGCCGACAGTGTCGTGCGGGGGCCTGTCGTAGAGACGTATTTCTTGGGTACCCTCACGAATTGTCAGCCTCCGTCTCTTTAAGTACTGTATGTGCAGGTTGTATTAGATTCCTAAATAAATAAAAAATTACCGGTACTGTTCGACCAAGCCGATGCTGAAAGTCCCAGATGAGTTTTAAGTACGTGAACGTGTAATAGTGTAAGTCCGATGCGGAAAATGTCGCGCCATTCACCAGTTAACCACAGTAGGTACTGCGTCAAAATGACTGTGGAATTGGTGAAGTAGGCCTACATACCAGTTTTTGAATCTTCCTTACACCGAAGATGGCCTCCAGAGGAGAAGTCGAAACGTCTGTTGATAGCGGCAAGAGTGGACCACGAGCCAGTAGGCCGGAGTCAAGTCAATTACATTCTAACACAGTTGACGCCGGCAGTGAAAATGGTAGTTGGAGTCAAGTTAATTACATTCTAACACAGATGACGCCGGCCGTGAAAATGTTAGTTATATAGTACTATGTAACAATATTCGGTTGTTAAAAATTATTCCCCTTTTTATTATTTATTTATCTGAAATTGTCATTTGTAATTTAGTCAGTTTAGGTGGTTAGAAGAAGGTGTAAGGATAGAAAAATCTGATATAATTAACAACAATTAAATTCGAAGACAGCGCCAGATTTTAGCTGCCAATTCTGTGTAGCTTAACGGAGGGTAACGAAGCAAAATAAAAAAACTTCAAAATTTCTGAAAGGAAGAAAACGTGAACGCTAACAGACAGAAAAACGGTATAAGAGTAGCGAAGCAATAACCAGACTTATTCGGTGTTACGCTGGTTCTAAGAAACCATGTTTCAGTAAACACTAACGGTAAACACTGTTGGCTAGGCTGTATTACTTTGGTGTCAAGGCGGCTGCGAATAGTTGTCAACATCAAGACGTTTCACACACGAAAAAGTAAAACTCCTTTGAAATATACAATATCACGTTTTGGCTGTGGGTGAAGGTCGTATATAACACTATGTCGCGAGGACGATAGGTTGAGCGGATTTCAAATTCGCTACTGTGAACGTATATTCTTCTTATTAGTTTTTAGGATAAAACAGGAGTTGTCATGCTGAAAAGTTATTAAATTTTTTTTTCAAAAATAATAAGTACGAAAGTACTATTTTAAGAAGTAAGATATGACGGTAATGATTTGCTTGTCTTGATAACGTAAAGGTCTCCGAGGTATGTTAGATATAACATGGTCTTCTAGTTGCATGTATAATTAAATTGTTAAAGTTACCTTGTGTATCCAGGTTCCCTTCCTTGCAACTTCATTTTTTTATATTTTACAAACTACGCGTTTCGAGACTTATAGTCCCATTATCAGGCGATAAAATATGTTCACTCGCATGGAGTACGTCAATTAATAAAAGTCACACACATCCCGTTATTTAAGCGACTCTCTACCCGCGTTATATCACGATGCGCATCGCAACGGATCTCGCGAGTGACTAACGATTCCACATTATACTGTGCCCAAAGGTGGCATTAGGAACATTAAATCGAAATTTGCCTTACATGTCACCAATCATAACCATAAATATTCCAGTTTTCAAAACAGTTTCAAACCAGTTTATTTCTGCAAAAAAAGCAAACGCATGGACGCACTAAAAGAGTTTGAAATTTACAGAACCTCCAAAACTCAGAGTGGCAAGCTTCTGAATGTTAAACTTTCTTTCAAACCCAACGAGCTATATGAAAGAGCTATAGTCGTGATAGAACATAAGTGTGGGCTCTAGAGAGGGAGAGAGAGAGAGAGTGTGTGAGAGAGAGAGAGAGAGAGGGGGGGGCAAGTGAGAAAAGATTATGGTTATGGAAATTGCATGCATAGTTGAGAAGGAATTGATTAAAGTAATACAGCAAACATTTAACCATAATGGACTGTATTACTATTTTACTGAAGTTTCTTAATGGTTCAAACAACGGCACCAAGAATAGAAACTTCATCATACAGGTAACCGTTAAAGGTATAATGTGGAGAAATATAAGGACTCACGCTGTTTTAATCCTACAGAATTCAACAGGAATAGATTAAACCTAACATTTTCCCACTTATGATAAAACTATCTGTTTGTGGAGTAAACTAACCTATCTCTGACGTGCTGGCAGCTGTATACGGAATAACCCTGACTGAACTGCACAGTGCCTGTTTCAATCTACGGAGTCTTTAACAATAACTGAGCCATTGCCAGAATCATAATCACGTTTGCATGCAAACTATCTGCTTGTGGAGTAAACTAACCTATCTCTGACGTGCTGGCAGCTGTATACGGAATAACCCTGACTGAACTGCACAGTGCCTGTTTCTATCTACGGAGTCTTTAACAATAACTGAGCCATTGCCAGAATCATAATCACGTTTGCATGCAAACTATCTGTTTGTGGAGTAAACTAACCTATCCCGGACGTGCTGGCAGCTGTTTACGGTATCACCCTGACTGAATTGCACAGTGCCTGTTTCTATCTACGGAGTCGTTAACAACAACTGAGCCATTGCCAGAATCATAATCACGATTGCATGCAAAGTATTTTGTGGTCTTCAGTAGCTCAACGAACTATTATAATTTTAAGTCTACACCAAGACAAGATAAGTAACAATTACTAATGATAAACAATATTTTCTAATAACAATATATAATTTATTTATTTCTTTGTTACGTTGCATTGTTTCGGCAGTCTTTCTGTTCCGTACTGTAATCAAGTAAAAATAAAATCTAATTTTATAAGAGTCAAGAACTGGACTATTATTGGTATTGGACTATTTGGCTATTATAGATTGGTACATCCTTTTCGTTCAAAACTTTTTCGTTCACCTACTGGAGGTCTTCTTCTTTGGTAAAGGACGTTCGACACGGGATAGGAGACGAACATATGCCAAGCTGAGGATTGCTAATACCTCACCGCCAGGGAACGTTAGGATTGGCATCCCATGTCTAATTTTTATAACTACTGAAGAAAGCCTCCGATGGTTAGGAGAAACGTTTACATAGAAAAACATGTGTCAATCGATAAGCTATGGATCACGGCCCAACAGCCCGGTAGCGCTTGACTGATATAATATTGACTCCTGCCCTCTTGCCGTGATACCTCCGTAATAGATATAAATACTCAAGAAAGCCTCCGGTGGTTAGGCGAAACGATATCTTAGAAAAACATGTGTCAATCGATAAGCTATGGATTACGGCCCAACAGCCCGGTAGCGCTTGACTGATATAATATTGACTCCTGCCCTCTTGCCGTGATACCTCCGTAATTGATATAAATACTCAAGAAAGCCTCCGGTGGTTAGGCGAAACGAAATCTTAGAAAAACATGTGTCAATCGATAAGCTATGGATTACGGCCCAACAGCCCGGTAGCGCTTGACTGATATAATATTGACTCCTGCCCTCTTGCCGTGATACCTCCGTAATAGATATAAATACTCAAGAAAGCCTCCGGTGGTTAGGCGAAACGATATCTTAGAAAAACATGTGTCAATCGATAAGCTATGGATTACGGCCCAACAGCCCGGTAGCGCTTGACTGATATAATATTGACTCCTGCCCTCTTGCCGTGATACCTCCGTAATTGATATAAATACTCAAGAAAGCCTCCGGTGGTTAGGCGAAACGATATCTTAGAAAAACATGTGTCAATCGATAAGCTATGGATTACGGCCCAACAGCCCGGTAGCGCTTGACTGATATAATATTGACTCCTGCCCTCTTGCCGTGATACCTCCGTAATAGATATAAATACTCAAGAAAGCCTCCGGTGGTTAGGCGAAACGATATCTTAGAAAAACATGTGTCAATCGATAAGCTATGGATCACGGCCCAACAGCCCGGTAGCGCTTGACTGATATAATATTGACTCCTGCCCTCTTGCCGTGATACCTCCGTAATAGATATAAATACTCAAGACAGCCTCCGGTGGTTAGGCGAAACGATATCTTAGAAAAACATGTGTCAATCGATAAGCTATGGATTTCGGCCCAACAGGCCGGTAGCGCTTGACTGATATAATATTGACTGCTGCCCTCTTGCCGTGATACCTCCGTAATTGATATAAATACTCAAGAAAGCCTCCGGTGGTTAGGCGAAACGATATCTTAGAAAAACATGTGTCAATCGATAAGCTATGGATTACGGCCCAACAGCCCGGTAGCGCTTGACTGATATAATATTGACTCCTGCCCTCTTGCCGTGATACCTCCGTAATAGATATAAATACTCAAGAAAGCCTCCGGTGGTTAGGCGAAACGATATCTTAGAAAAACATGTGTCAATCGATAAGTTATGGATCATGGCCCAACAACCCGGTAGCGCTTGACTGATATAATATTGACTCCTGCCCTCTTGCCGTGATACCTCCGTAATAGATATAAATACTCAAGAAAGCCTCCGGTGGTTAGGCGAAACGATATCTTAGAAAAACATGTGTCAATCGATAAGCTATGGATTACGGCCCAACAGCCCGGTAGCGCTTGACTGATATAATATTGACTCCTGCCCTCTTGCCGTGATACCTCGGTAATTGATATAAATACTCAAGAAAGCCTCCGGTGGTTAGGCGAAACGATATCTTAGAAAAACATGTGTCAATCGATAAGCTATGGATTACGGCCCAACAGCCCGGTAGCGCTTGACTGATATAATATTGACTCCTGCCCTCTTGCCGTGATACCTCCGTAATAGATATAAATACACAAGAAAGCCTACGGTGGTTAGGCGAAACGATATCTTAGCAAAACATGTGTCAATCGATAAGCTATGGATTACGGCCCAACAGCCCGGTAGGGCTTGACTGATATAATATTGACTCCTGCCCTCTTGCCGTGATACCTCCGTAATTGATATAAATACTCAAGAAAGCCTCCGGTGGTTAGGCGAAACGATATCTTAGAAAAACATGTGTCAATCGATAAGCTATGGATTACGGCCCAACAGCCCGGTAGCGCTTGACTGATATAATATTGACTCCTGCCCTCTTGCCGTGATACCTCCGTAATAGATATAAATACACAAGAAAGCCTCCGGTGGTTAGGCGAAACGATATCTTAGCAAAACATATGTCAATCGATAAGCTATGGATTACGGCCCAACAGCCCGGTAGCGCTTGACTGATATAATATTGACTCCTGCCCTCTTGCCGTGATACCTCCGTAATTGATATAAATACTCAAGAAAGCCTCCGGTGGTTAGGCGAAACGATATCTTAGAAAAACATGTGTCAATCGATAAGCTATGGATTACGGCCCAACAGCCCGGTAGCGCTTGACTGATATAATATTGACTCCTGCCCTCTTGCCGTGATACCTCCGTAATAGATATAAATACTCAAGAAAGCCTCCGGTGGTTAGGCGAAACGATATCTTAGAAAAACATGTGTCAATCGATAAGCTATGGATCACGGCCCAACAGCCCGGTAGCGCTTGACTGATATAATATTGACTCCTGCCCTCTTGCCGTGATACCTCCGTAATAGATATAAATACTCAAGAAAGCCTCCGGTGGTTAGGCGAAACGATATCTTAGAAAAACATGTGTCAATCGATAAGCTATGGATTACGGCCCAACAGACCGGTAGCGCTTGACTGATATAATATTGACTCCTGCCCTCTTGCCGTGATACCTCCGTAATTGATATAAATACTCAAGAAAGCCTCCGGTGGTTAGGCGAAACGATATCTTAGAAAAACATGTGTCAATCGATAAGCTATGGATTACGGCCCAACAGCCCGGTAGCGCTTGACTGATATAATATTGACTCCTGCCCTCTTGCCGTGATACCTCCGTAATAGATATAAATACTCAGGAAAGCCTCCGGTGGTTAGGCGAAACGATATCTTAGAAAAACATGTGTCAATCGATAAGCTATGGATTACGGCCCAACAGCCCGGTAGCTCTTGACTGATATAATATTGACTCCTGCCCTCTTGCCGTGATACCTCCGTAATAGATATAAATACTCAAGGAAGCCTCCGGTGTTTAGGCGAAACGATATCTTAGAAAAACATGTGTCAATCGATAAGCTATGGATTACGGCCCAACAGCCCGGTAGCGCTTGACTGATATAATATTGACTCCTGCCCTCTTGCCGTGATACCTCCGTAATAGATATAAATACTCAAGAAAGCCTCCGGTGGTTAGGCGAAACGATATCTTAGAAAAACATGTGTCAATCGATAAGCTATGGATCACGGCCCAACAGCCCGGTAGCGCTTGACTGATATAATATTGACTCCTGCCCTCTTGCCGTGATACCTCCGTAATAGATATAAATACTCAAGAAAGCCTCCGGTGGTTAGGCGAAACGATATCTTAGAAAAACATGTGTCAATCGATAAGCTATGGATTACGGCCCAACAGCCCGGTAGCGATTGACTGATATAATATTGACTCCTGCCCTCTTGCCGTGATACCTCCGTAATAGATATAAATACTCAAGAAAGCCTCCGGTGGTTAGGCGAAACGATATCTTAGAAAAACATGTGTCAATCGATAAGCTATGGATTACGGCCCAACAGCCCGGTAGTGCTTGACTGATATAATATTGACTACTGCCCTCTTGCCGTGATACCTCCGTAATAGATATAAATACTCAAGAAAGCCTCCGGTGGTTAGGCGAAACGATATCTTAGGAAAACATGTGTCAATCGATAAGCTATGGTTTACGGCCCAACAGCCCGGTAGCGCTTGACTGATATAATATTGACTCCTGCCCTCTTGCCGTGATACCTCCGTAATAGATATAAATACTCAAGAAAGCCTCCGGTGGTTAGGCGAAACGATATCTTAGAAAAACATGTGTCAAACGATAAGCTATGGATCACGGCCCAACAGCCCGGTAGCGCTTGACTGATATAATATTGACTCCTGCCCTCTTGCCGTGATACCTCCGTAATAGATATAAATACTCAAAAAGCCTCCGGTGGTAAGGCGAAACGATATCTTAGAAAAACATGTGTCAATCGATAAGCTATGGATTACGGCCCAACAGCCCGGTAGCGCTTGACTGATATAATATTGACTCCTGCCCTCTTGCCGTGATACCTCCGTAATAGATATAAATACTCAAGAAAGCCTCCGGTGGTTAGGCGAAACGATATCTTAGAAAAACATGTGTCAATCGATAAGCTACGGATTACGGCCCAACAGCCCGGTAGCGCTTGACTGATATAATATTGACTCCTGCCCTCTTGCCGTGATACCTCCGTAATAGATATAAATTCTCAAGAAAGCCTCCGGTGGTTAGGCGAAACGATATCTTAGAAAAACATGTGTCAATCGATAAGCTATGGATTACGGCCCAACAGCCCGGTAGCGCTTGACTGATATAATATTGACTCCTGCCCTCTTGCCGTGATACCTCCGTAATAGATATAAATACTCAAGAAAGCCTCCGGTGGTTAGGCGAAACGATATCTTAGAAAAACATGTGTCAATCGATAAGCTATGGATTACGGCCCAACAGCCCGGTAGCGCTTGACTGATATAATATTGACTCCTGCCCTCTTGCCGTGATACCTCCGTAATAGATATAAATACTCAAGAAATCCTCCAGTGGTTAGGCGAAACGATATCTTAGAAAAACATGTGTCAATCGATAAGCTATGGATTACGGCCCAACAGCCCGGTAGCGCTTGACTGATATAATATTGACTCCTGCCCTCTTGCCGTGATACCTCCGTAATAGATATAAATACTCAAGAAAGACTCCGGTGGTTAGGCGAAACGATATCTTAGAAAAACATGTGTCAATCGATAAGCTATGGATTACGGCCCAACAGCCCGGTAGCGCTTGACTGATATAATATTGACTCCTGCCCTCTTGCCGTGATACCTCCGTAATAGATATAAATACTCAAGAAAGCCTCCGGTGGTTAGGCGAAACGATATCTTAGAAAAACATTTGTCAATCGATAAGCTATGGATCACGACCCAACAGCCCGGTAGCGCTTGACTGATATAATATTGACTCCTGCCCTCTTGCCGTGATACCTCCGTAATAGATATAAATACTCAAGAAAGCCTCCGGTGGTTAGGCGAAACGATATCTTAGAAAAACATGTGTCAATCGATAAGCTATGGATTACGGCCCAACAGCCCGGTAGCGCTTGACTGATATAATATTGACTCCTGCCCTCTTGCCGTGATACCTCCGTAATAGATATAAATACTCAAGAAAGCCTCCGGTGGTTAGGCGAAACGATTACTTAGAAAAACATGTGTTAATCGGTATGCTATGGATAACGGCCCGGCAGCCCGGTAGCGCTTGACAGTTATAAAATTGACTCCGGCCTTGATACCCTCCGTAATATATATAAAACCTGTATCATACGATAAGCTATGGATCACGGCCCAACAGCCCGGTAGCGCTTGACTGTTATATTATTGACTCCGGCTGTGATACCCTCCGTAATATATATAAAACCTGTATCATACGATAAGCTATGGATCACGGCCCAACAGCCCGGTAGCGCTTGACTGTTATAATATTGACTCCGGCTGTGATACCCTCCGTAATATATATAAAACCTGTATCATACCATAAGCTATGGATCACGGCCCAACAGCCCGGTAGCGCTTGACTGTTATAGTATTGACTCCGGCCATGATGCCCTCCGTAATAGATATAACTACAGAAAAAAGCCTCCGGTGGTTAGGCGAAACGATTACATAGAAAAACACGTGTCAATCGATAAACTATTCATCACGGCCCGACAGCCCGGTAGCGCTTGACAGTTATAAAATTGACTCCGGCCTTGATACCCTCCGTAATATATATAAAACCTGTATCATACGATAAGCTATGGATCACGGCCCAACAGCCCGGTAGCGCTTGACTGTTATATTATTGACTCCGGCTGTGATACCCTCCGTAATATGTATAAAACCTGTATCATACGATAAGCTATGGATCACGGCCCAACAGCCCGGTAGCGCTTGACTGTTATAATATTGACTTCGGCTGTGTTACCCTCCGTAATATATATAAAACCTGTATCACACGTTAAGCTATGGATCACGGCCCAACAGGCCGGTAGCGCTTGACTGTTATAACATTGACTCCGGCTGTGATACCCTCCGTAATATATATAAAACCTGTATCAAACGATAAGCTATGGATCACGGCCCAACAGCCCGGTAGCGCTTGACTGTTATAATATTGACTCCGGCTGTGATACCCTCCGTAATATATATAAAACCTGTATCATACGATAAGCTATGGATCACGGCCCAACAGCCCGGTAGCGCTTGACTGTTATAATATTGACTCCGGCTGTGATACCCTCCGTAATATATATAAAACCTGTATCATACGATAAGCTATGGATCACGGCCCAACAGCCCGGTAGCGCTTGACTGTTATAACATTGACTCCGGCCGTGATACCCTCCGTAATAGATATAAAACATGTGTCAATCGATAAGCTATGGATTACGGCCCAACAGCCCGGTAGCGCTTGACTGATATAATATTGACTCCTGCCCTCTTGCCGTGATACCTCCGTAATAGATATAAATACTCAAGAAAGCCTCCGGTGGTTAGGCGAAACGATATCTTAGAAAAACATGTGTCAATCGATAAGTTATGGATCATGGCCCAACAACCCGGTAGCGCTTGACTGATATAATATTGACTCCTGCCCTCTTGCCGTGATACCTCCGTAATAGATATAAATACTCAAGAAAGCCTCCGGTGGTTAGGCGAAACGATATCTTAGAAAAACATGTGTCAATCGATAAGCTATGGATTACGGCCCAACAGCCCGGTAGCGCTTGACTGATATAATATTGACTCCTGCCCTCTTGCCGTGATACCTCGGTAATTGATATAAATACTCAAGAAAGCCTCCGGTGGTTAGGCGAAACGATATCTTAGAAAAACATGTGTCAATCGATAAGCTATGGATTACGGCCCAACAGCCCGGTAGCGCTTGACTGATATAATATTGACTCCTGCCCTCTTGCCGTGATACCTCCGTAATAGATATAAATACACAAGAAAGCCTCCGGTGGTTAGGCGAAACGATATCTTAGCAAAACATGTGTCAATCGATAAGCTATGGATTACGGCCCAACAGCCCGGTAGGGCTTGACTGATATAATATTGACTCCTGCCCTCTTGCCGTGATACCTCCGTAATTGATATAAATACTCAAGAAAGCCTCCGGTGGTTAGGCGAAACGATATCTTAGAAAAACATGTGTCAATCGATAAGCTATGGATTACGGCCCAACAGCCCGGTAGCGCTTGTCTGATATAATATTGACTCCTACCCTCTTGCCGTGATACCTCCGTAATAGATATAAATACACAAGAAAGCCTCCGGTGGTTAGGCGAAACGATATCTTAGCAAAACATATGTCAATCGATAAGCTATGGATTACGGCCCAACAGCCCGGTAGCGCTTGACTGATATAATATTGACTCCTGCCCTCTTGCCGTGATACCTCCGTAATTGATATAAATACTCAAGAAAGCCTCCGGTGGTTAGGCGAAACGATATCTTAGAAAAACATGTGTCAATCGATAAGCTATGGATTACGGCCCAACAGCCCGGTAGCGCTTGACTGATATAATATTGACTCCTGCCCTCTTGCCGTGATACCTCCGTAATAGATATAAATACTCAAGAAAGCCTCCGGTGGTTAGGCGAAACGATATCTTAGAAAAACATGTGTCAATCGATAAGCTATGGATCACGGCCCAACAGCCCGGTAGCGCTTGACTGATATAATATTGACTCCTGCCCTCTTGCCGTGATACCTCCGTAATAGATATAAATACTCAAGAAAGCCTCCGGTGGTTAGGCGAAACGATATCTTAGAAAAACATGTGTCAATCGATAAGCTATGGATTACGGCCCAACAGACCGGTAGCGCTTGACTGATATAATATTGACTCCTGCCCTCTTGCCGTGATACCTCCGTAATTGATATAAATACTCAAGAAAGCCTCCGGTGGTTAGGCGAAACGATATCTTAGAAAAACATGTGTCAATCGATAAGCTATGGATTACGGCCCAACAGCCCGGTAGCGCTTGACTGATATAATATTGACTCCTGCCCTCTTGCCGTGATACCTCCGTAATAGATATAAATACTCAAGAAAGCCTCCGGTGGTTAGGCGAAACGATATCTTAGAAAAACATGTGTCAATCGATAAGCTATGGATTACGGCCCAACAGCCCGATAGCTCTTGACTGATATAATATTGACTCCTGCCCTCTTGCCGTGATACCTCCGTAATAGATATAAATACTCAAGGAAGCCTCCGGTGGTTAGGCGAAACGATATCTTAGAAAAACATGTGTCAATCGATAAGCTATGGATTACGGCCCAACAGCCCGGTAGTGCTTGACTGATATAATATTGACTCCTGCCCTCTTGCCGTGATACCTCCGTAATAGATATAAATACTCAAGAAAGCCTCCGGTGGTTAGGCGAAACGATATCTTAGAAAAACATGTGTCAAACGATAAGCTATGGATCACGGCCCAACAGCCCGGTAGCGCTTGACTGATATAATATTGACTCCTGCCCTCTTGCCGTGATACCTCCGTAATAGATATAAATACTCAAAAAGCCTCCGGTGGTTAGGCGAAACCATATCTTAGAAAAACATGTCTCAATCGATAAGCTATGGATTACGGCCCAACAGCCCGGTAGCGCTTGACTGATATAATATTGACTCCTGCCCTCTTGCCGTGATACCTCCGTAATAGATATAAATACTCAAGAAAGCCTCCGGTGGTTAGGCGAAACGATATCTTAGAAAAACATGTGTCAATCGATAAGCTACGGATTACGGCCCAACAGCCCGGTAGCGCTTGACTGATATAATATTGACTCCTGCCCTCTTGCCGTGATACCTCCGTAATAGATATAAATTCTCAAGAAAGCCTCCGGTGGTTAGGCGAAACGATATCTTAGAAAAACATGTGTCAATCGATAAGCTATGGATTACGGCCCAACAGCCCGGTAGCGCTTGACTGATATAATATTGACTCCTGCCCTCTTGCCGTGATACCTCCGTAATAGATATAAATACTCAAGAAAGCCTCCGGTGGTTAGGCGAAACGATATCTTAGAAAAACATGTGTCAATCGATAAGCTATGGATTACGGCCCAACAGCCCGGTAGCGCTTGACTGATATAATATTGACTCCTGCCCTCTTGCCGTGATACCTCCGTAATAGATATAAATACTCAAGAAATCCTCCAGTGGTTAGGCGAAACGATATCTTAGAAAAACATGTGTCAATCGATAAGCTATGGATTACGGCCCAACAGCCCGGTAGCGCTTGACTGATATAATATTGACTCCTGCCCTCTTGCCGTGATACCTCCGTAATAGATATAAATACTCAAGAAAGCCTCCGGTGGTTAGGCGAAACGATATCTTAGAAAAACATGTGTCAATCGATAAGCTATGGATTACGGCCCAACAGCCCGGTAGCGCTTGACTGATATAATATTGACTCCTGCCCTCTTGCCGTGATACCTCCGTAATAGATATAAATACTCAAGAAAGCCTCCGGTGGTTAGGCGAAACGATATCTTAGAAAAACATGTGTCAATCGATAAGCTATGGATCACGACCCAACAGCCCGGTAGCGCTTGGCTGATATAATATTGACTCCTGCCCTCTTGCCGTGATACCTCCGTAATAGATATAAATACTCAAGAAAGCCTCCGGTGGTTAGGCGAAACGATATCTTAGAAAAACATGTGTCAATCGATAAGCTATGGATTACGGCCCAACAGCCCGGTAGCGCTTGACTGATATAATATTGACTCCTGCCCTCTTGCCGTGATACCTCCGTAATAGATATAAATACTCAAGAAAGCCTCCGGTGGTTAGGCGAAACGATTACTTAGAAAAACATGTGTTAATCGATATGCTATGGATCACGGCCCGACAGCCCGGTAGCGCTTGACAGTTATAAAATTGACTCCGGCCTTGATACCCTCCGTAATATATATAAAACCATTATCATACGATAAGCTATGGATCACGGCCCAACAGCCCGGTAGCGCTTGACTGTTATATTATTGACTCCGGCTGTGATACCCTCCGTAATATATATAAAACCTGTATCATACGATAAGCTATGGATCACGGCCCAACAGCCCGGTAGCGCTTGACTGTTATAATATTGACTCCGGCTGTGATACCCTCCGTAATATATATAAAACCTGTATCATACCATAAGCTATGGATCACGGCCCAACAGCCCGGTAGCGCTTGACTGTTATAGTATTGACTCCGGCCATGATGCCCTCCGTAATAGATATAACTACAGAAAAAAGCCTCCGGTGGTTAGGCGAAACGATTACATAGAAAAACACGTGACAATCGATAAACTATTCATCACGGCCCGACAGCCCGGTAGCGCTTGACAGTTATAAAATTGACTCCGGCCTTGATACCCTCCGTAATATATATAAAACCTGTATCATACGATAAGCTATGGATCACGGCCCAACAGCCCGGTAGCGCTTGACTGTTATATTATTGACTCCGGCTGTGATACCCTCCGTAATATGTATAAAACCTGTATCATACGATAAGCTATGGATCACGGCCCAACAGCCCGGTAGCGCTTGACTGTTATAATATTGACTTCGGCTGTGTTACCCTCCGTAATATATATAAAACCTGTATCATACGTTAAGCTATGGATCACGGCCCAACAGGCCGGTAGCGCTTGACTCTTATAACATTGACTCCGGCTGTGATACCCTCCGTAATATATATAAAACCTGTATCAAACGATAAGCTATGGATCACGGCCCAACAGCCCGGTAGCGCTTGACTGTTATAATATTGACTCCGGCTGTGATACCCTCCGTAATATATATAAAACCTGTATCATACGATAAGCTATGGATCACGGCCCAACATCCCGGTAGCGCTTGACTGTTATAATATTGACTCCGGCTGTGATACCCTCCGTAATATATATAAAACCTGTATCATACGATAAGCTATGGATCACGGCCCAACAGCCCGGTAGCGCTTGACTGTTATAACATTGACTCCGGCCGTGATACCCTCCGTAATAGATATAAAACATGTGTCAATCGATAAGCTATGGATCACGGCCCAACAGCCCGGTAGCGCTTGACTGTTATAACATTGACTCCGGCTGTGATACCCTCCGTAATATATATAAAACCTGTATCATACGATAAGCTATGGATCACGGCCCAACAGCCCGGTAACGCTTGACTGTTATAATATTGACTCCGGCTGTGATACCCTCCGTAATATATATAAAACCTGTATCATACGATAAGCTATGGATCACGGCCCAACAGCCCGGTAGCGCTTGACTGTTATAATATTGACTCCGGCTGTGATACCCTCCGTAATATATATAAAACCTGTATCATACGATAAGCTATGGATCACGGCCCAACAGCCCGGTAGCGCTTGACTGTTATAATATTGATTCCGGCCCTGATACCCTCCGTAATAGATATAACTACTGAAGAAAGCCTCCGCTGGTTAGGCGAAACGATTTCTTAGAAAAAAATGTGTCAATCGATAAGCTGTGGATATAACGTGTCGGCTACGTTATAACCCAGGGAACCCGTGATAATTGACTCTGGCCAATTATACAGGCTGCCTACGTTGTAACAAACTGAAAATTAAACACATCACTAATAATAATTCTAAATACTCTAATAAAAGGACACAGGGGAGAGAATTTTGATGATTTATGCACTCATTTTAGTATGTAACAAAGATGACATCCCTTTATTTACGTATGATTGATAATACATTACAAACAAAATTTTTACTTACACAGAAATTGTAAAGGGGTTTTCTGTATTAAAAATAATCATACAGATAGTGTATTTACCTCGGATCCGAGTCTCTTTATACTAGTTAGGAATTTTCAAATTTACTCTACTTCTTTAGTCAATTACATTATTACTTATAATACCATTTGAAGAATGGTTTCCTTTAGATGGGCAATGTTTCAAAGCTACATCACAAGAGTTATGTTGTTATGATATATCATACGTTGTTATGATTTCTGAAATTACTTGTTACACCATTGTAATGATTAACGCTTAGAGATTGTCATTTAAAAGTCTTTCTCATTTAAAATTACTTATATTTTAAAAGATACATTATTCACGGAAGACGAGCTTCCGCGTCACCTCTAATTAAATGTTATCTGCCCATGTCCTGCCGCGTGATTCTTCTGTACTCTCTTAGTAGTGTGTTGTCATCGTGGTAGTCTTTCCAGTGGATGTCCTCGGAGTCAACTAATGATGAAGTGGATGTTCTGATGTCATCTAGCGTGAAGTCGTCCTGTTTCTCAGCGGTAGTGTAAATGCAGATGAGGTCTTGTCTTCACTATTCACAGTTATTCACATTATGATGAAATTACACATAACTTGAACCATATTTTATTTTAATAGGAGATGTCACCTTACACACATATTTTCTTCTTTCACATCATTGTTTTAAAAACACACTACATCTTAGTTACATAGATCTATATCTCCACACTGTTAGTGGAAGCTAATAACGAAATCAAATAAAATAAAACATTTTGTGCAGAGCCCCGCTTGGAGCTGTTTACAGATTGAAAGTCGCATCTCAAATCCCACATTGTTACAACAGGAAAATAGTAACGACGCGGAGTGAATATTCCGCCATAATATAGTTCCAGCTTTTAATTAGTAATACAGTCTTACAGTTCGACAAAATAAACAATCAAGACTTTGCTTGTCTACAGAATTTATTACAACTACTACTAGTGACTCTGAATTATTAATTATTTACATTATAGTTTACAGGTATTTTTTATTTAATGCCGGGTCGGTATACAAGTTGGATCCGGTATACACAGGTCATAGCATGATAAATTTAATAAAGGGTTAACAGTTTTTATTTTTAACTTTTGCTTTCTCAGTTTTAATTAATTATTTTAGTTAAATTCCCTTTTTAATTCTCATTACTATTATGAGTTAGTTCAGGGGTATTTGGTTTAATAGTGCGATTTAATGGTTTTCACAAACTTCCCATTTTATATTTTTATTATTATTTTTTTTATATTTGTTTTACATTTAAATCGTCGCATGGATCACGGACCAACAGTGGGGTAGCGCTTGACTGTTATAATATTGACTCCGGCCCTGATACCCTCCGTAATAGATATAACTACTGAAGAAAACCTCCGGTGGTTAGGCGAAACGATTACTTAGAAAAACATGTGTCAATCGATATGCTATGGATCACGGCCCGACAGCCCGGTAGCGCTTGACTGTTATAATATTGACTCCGACCGTGATACCCTCCGTAATAGATATAAAACATGTGTCAATCGATAATCTATGGATCACGGCCCGACAGCCCGGTAGCGCTTGACTGTTATAATATTGACTCCGACCGTGATACCCTCCGTAATAGATATAAAACATGTGTCAATCGATAATCTATGGATCACGGCCCGACAGCTCGGTAGCCCTTGACTGTTATAATATTGACTCCGGCCATGGTACCCTCCGTAATAGATATAAAACATCTGTCAATCGATAAGCTATGGATCACGGCCCAACAGCCCGGTAGCGCTTGACTGTTATAATATTGACTCCGGCCGTGATACCCCCCGTAACAGATTTAAAACATATTGTTTTTAAATTTACTTAAAAACATTTTTGCGTATCTAATATCTAAGGATAACATTAGTGAACAACTGTCGCAAAAGTGTAATATAAAATACGCATCTTCTTCTTCTTCTTCTTCTTCTTCTTCTTCTTCTTCTTCTTCTTCTTCTTCTTCTTCTTCTTCTTCTTCTTCTTCTACTTTTCTTTAACGATTAGGTTATATAAACCTGTTCCGGCGCCCATCTCATCCTCGGAGGACCCACGTCCCTTCTGCCAATGGCTTTATAGTTTAGTGCCGCTTTCGGCAATCGATCCTCTGTCATCCTTTGCAGATGATCCCAACATTGTCTTCTGTAAATTGAAATAATTTCATCCTTTACTTCGAGTTCTGCTCTAATATCCTCATTCGTTATTCTATCTTGCAATGTATAATTAAAAGTACTTGGAATAAACTTCATTTAGCACTCCAAATCTTCCCGCTTTTTTTTTGCCATGACCCACGCCTCAATCGCATATGTCAACGTATGTATTGCGATTGTCTTACAAAATATAATCCTCGAGCTGCATCTTGTTTTATTTCTAAGATTTCTATTAGTTGTACTAAAAATATTCATAAATTTATTTATTTTCTCTTTTATATCATACTCAGACTTATAGCTTACTGCAAAGGCGAGATATTTAAAACGACTCACTTGTTCTAAAATGCTGTTGTTTATAACTACCTTAGTCCTCACTGGATATTTACCTTTAAAGGCCATGGATTTGGTCTTTCATAAAGAAATTGTCAGTGAGTACTCTTTTGCCGCTCCTTGTAATTGAAACACAGCTCTTTGTAAATCATCCTCATTTTCTTGAATAAGAACTATGTCATCTTCATAATTCACTGCATTTTGATGCGGAAAAATTACATTCACATCGTGTCATTGCTGTAAGCTATTTTGGGTGCATATGTTAAGTTTTTGTCGTTTCCAAACCGACAACCGTTAACCTAAATGTTTAACTGTCGATCAGACTGTAATTGCCTAATTTTAATTTTTAGCAAAGCGCGATAGGATGCAGTTGCTTGTTAAGACATACGGACATTAGTCGTATCCTGCCCGTGCCACGAACTCTACTTCCTTGAGTAATACGCTTTGGCTTGACAAAAAATTAAAGCAATTATTCTGATCCAGCGAATTATTGTTTTCTTTCTGTTAATTCTCTGTGACTAATGTAATTTTGTAATATAATTTTTTGTGACTTTTGTCCGAGGTCACTGCTCTCAGCGACACGTTCAGAAGAATCGTAGTCAAACACCAGTGAAAATGTCCGTGTTTAAACTACCGTAATAAAACATGTTATACCTGATATAATAATTAATTCTAATTATACTGTCGTGATTACTCCCCAGTTTATGGAACTAATTTAATTTGTGAATAATATATTGAGATAGGATTCATACCCAATTTAGTTGCTTAGTAACGTTACTGTACACTGATCTAATGTGGAGGTTCGCTTAAACCCAACGGAAATAATGACCTCCATATGTTACGGCCAAAAGGAATCGAAAATTTTTTTCTCATATACAATGTAAATTAAAATTCAAAGACAATAAGATTACGACGCTTGATGTAGTTAGAATGAACACCAAGCTATTTTAACTTCTTCTTCTTCTTCTTCTTCTTCTTCTTCTTCTTCTTCTTCTTCTTCTTCTTCTTCTTCTTCTTCTTCTTCTTCTTCTTCTTCTTCTTCTCGGACGATCCACGTCTCTTCTACAAATGGCTTTATAGTTCAGTGCCACTTTCGGCTATCGATCCTCTGTCACCCTTTGCAGATAATTCCACTATTGTCTTTTGTAAGTTGAAATAATTTCATTTATGTCCTCCACTTCGAGTCCTGCCCCTGCTCTGGTATCCTCATTACTTATTCTATCTTGCAATGTATAATTTAATGTAGCCTACTTCGAAGAAATTGTATTTCAGCACTCTGAATCATCACGCATTCCTTTTTTGTCATGACCCACTCCTCACTCGCATATATGACAATGTGGGTATTGCAATTGACTTTTATAAAATGTAATTCTTTTGCTGTGTCCTGTAATATTGTAAGCACTTTAGAAAATGAGCCGTTTTAAATATCTTGGATGTGCTCTAAGCTTTTTTAACTACAAAGAAAATTATAACACACTTAGAGTGTCTTAAGACAATGTATCTAGCCAAAGCTATAATGCGATGGACAAACAGAATCTAGCACGCGAAGCTGCAAATTTTGGAATCTTGTATAAATTTTACTTCGCCGAAAATGAAGCTGTTATATCAGAAGATCAAGTCACTTCAGGTACGTGATAAATAAACTAAATGAAAGGTACCAGGAAGCAGATTCGTGAATCGATAATAACTAGAATGTCTAACTGCAGAAGACGAAGACTGAGAGAATCTTGGATCCGAACACGTCCATGTTCTGAACATTCAAATATTTGGGAGTTGTCTTAATGAAGTGGTAGAAGCAGCGAAGAGGTAAATAAACACCTAAGTAAGAGGAGACAAGTATCTTAATCTTTGAACACCATACTATGGAGTAAAAGTATTATGAATTAAACAAAGAAAAGACCAAGTAAAAGTTTGATGAAATGGAAATCAATACCATTCTGGCTAAACTGAGATATATGCCGATGAGAAGAACACCAATTATTATTATTATTATTATTATT
Source organism: Magicicada septendecula (assembly GCA_034769895.1). Lineage (NCBI taxonomy): Eukaryota > Metazoa > Arthropoda > Insecta > Hemiptera > Cicadidae > Magicicada > Magicicada septendecula. Next base: position 375,398,269 of record CM068375.1, on the reverse strand, counting down.
GGTTGTAATAACCACAGAAAACTGGAAAAGTATACTTAGCAGTGCCAGCTGGTGTTATGGTTGCAGCGTTGCACAACCACCAATGTGTGTGAATAACTAAAGTATAAAGTAATATACGAAAACATTAAGCAGCTAAAAGTGTCATAAATTTCAACGGAGAGCGTATTAAATCCTTACGCGGCAAAATTCGCGTACAATTCAAATGTGGCCCGCAGGCTGGTGGTTATAGGCCGCTTGCAGCTTCAACAGTATATGGCAGAGCTTACTACACAATCATATGGGAGAACATGCGCTACTCTTTGTTTAGGAAATAGGGATTGTCCTATGTTCCCAATGTTAGCTTGGTGGTTGCAAAGCTTTTGCAACACTCCACTAGTAGCGTTGTAGCGCATCCTGAGTTGTGTCATGAAGTCTGCACAGCCTTCTTGATTCATAAGTTTTGTCAGGTTTAATGTTTACGTTGGTTCAAGATAAACGTTATCCGTTATTTGAGGTTATAAAATTATAGTAATAATTTACTATTATCAAATCGTGATTATGATAGTTTAACGTCTTTTAACCCCTCTCCCATCCACTCAACTAACTACTGCAACCACCAAAATTTTGAACTACCATCCGCCACTGGTATTTAGAAATCGAAAAACTCAACATGTCTAAAGCCTTGTAACAAAGAAGACATGTCTGTACAATTGTGACTCAAGTTCTTAATAAAACCGGTGCAGGTATAGAGATTACAGGTAATTTGTTTACGACATTGCAATGAACACATTGAGACACAGCCCACCATTTGCCGGGGAGGAAAGCACAGAGTAGAAACCTGTACTATTTTTCTTCTGAAGACTTAAGTACAAAGGCACAAGTATGTTGCAGCAAATGAAACTTCGTTTAAAAAGTTGTCTTGTATCTAGAAGAAAATTGCTAGATTTCATCAAATTTCTTAATCAAAAAACGTTTCTTTGATAAAATTATGGAATTTTAATTGGGTACCAAGAAATTCAAAGACAATTTGAGCTACAAGAACGTTTAGTTATTATTAGTCCAAGGTGACTGGAGTATCAAATACCTTTGCATAGCAAGATGAGCGATGCGGTTGTTGAAGTAACAAACTGAAAATATCGGTATGGAGAACCATACATGACTTCCATGTTCCAAGATTTATATTTAAAATCATTTACTTGAATTCGTTTCGAAAATTTCTAACAAGTCAGGTGTGTCCCTTCTAAATCGAGTTTTATGTTTGACAATTAAATTGAAATATTTCAATTTTGTCAAACTACTTCTTTGTTGCCGATAACGTGTACACATATAAATAATTATCACCTCCCCCTTCAACTATCATTTTTATTTATAGATGTTTCATCTACCTTTCTACAGTGGATTATTATGGTCTTCTTTTCAGGATACTATATGTATCAAAATTAAGTACCTTATTCGTGTTAAAGTAAAACGTTGCAGGTAAAATACTCCTTCCCCTTAACCGATCTTCACCAAAATCAATAGGCCTTGAGTTCTCTACAATTCGGGCACATATGCAAAACACTATTTGATCTGTTTGAATTTGCGGTAATTATCGTTCGCCATAGGAAAAATTCTACGCACAAACACAGACACTTTTTGGAAAATGACTTTCTTTCATGTTCTGAGGGTAGTACAATCAGAATCAGCCCTTACCTCGAACACGATTTTTTTAGCGATCACCATACTTCCATTTCCTTATGGAACATGGAAGTAAAAACGATATTGAAATAAAAAGATTTCAAACATTCACGTTTCGCGAGCGCACGGGTGCGTGTGTACATGTAAATAGAAAAATCTTGTTTTCTGTAATTGTGTAGTTTCGTGCTGGGTGTGTGTGTTTTGTTGTCCCTTCCTCCGAATGTCTAGGAGTATAGTTAGTTATTCACCCCTCATTTATGTACAATTCAAAGAAACAAATTAATTTTTTCACGGTACATAACGTTGGTTAACACCGATTGTTACCATGCCTCGCCATGTTTAGCATAAAATCTCATTGGTTTTTAGACCCTTATTTATACAACGGCATGCGGATTACAATATAAAATGAAAAATTTATAAACAGCTGATTTTAAATTAAGATTATTGAAACGCTTTTTGTGAACGAATTTTTACGGTTAATGGAAACTTGATTTATTCCTAATTTCCATATAATTGAATAATTAATTTTCTATTCTCCAAAGGAAGCAGCAACCGAGACTTTTTAATAAATGCTTGGAATTAACATTTAATTCTTTTCTTGTAACTATATAGAAGGGCAAGAACGTCATTATATACGCAGGGATATATTTATATAAATATTATATAAAGCCTGTACAGTTTTTACACAAACACGCGCGCTCGCACACAACATCACAACAGCATGTGCGAGCGCGAGCGCGTTTTCTATGTTGTACATATTTTGATTAACGTAATCCCTTCCGCTTGAATTAATTTACTTCAACTATTATTGGCACTACTACTACAGCTACTACTACTACTACTACTACTACTACTACTACTACTACTACTACTACTACTACTACTACTACTACTACCAATTATTATTATATCTTTTGAGTATGGATGTGGCAGGCCAGGATACTCTCAGTACCTGAGCCCAGGATACTCTCAGTTCCTTCTATCCTGACCGTCTACATTGACCGAGTCATGTTTTTCAGAGTCCGACGCTATAAAAGCATTCTAAGGCTCGGAGGCTCTATTTTCTTACGAGCTTTTTTTTACACGTCTGGGAACGGGTCAGTAAACTTCCAGGGTACACCCTGCCTGTAGTAAGAGATGTTTGAGATGGATATGGAAAGGAGCCGCGGAAAATGAACCCGTCAGGACCGATTGGATTACGAATTCACTTACGGTGCAGGGGATCGGATCCCCAGTATAGGCCCGCCAGTGATTGCTGAACAGTCATCGGCGCAGACCCAATGTATGAATTACCCCCACTCAAAAAGTACTCGAGAGAGGAGAGTATGCGATAACAGCGTCTCTCTAACACGTACAGTCACTTCACAACCAAACTTGCACGCTTATGATGTTCTTTCCAGAAGTCTATTTATATTTTAACTTTATCTATTTTGTTACTTAACATCACTGATGTTACTTAGTATGTGTAACATTGTACTACATGTACTCATTACTTTGAAAACAGTCATTTACAGTTTTTGATATCATTGTTATTTGCATTGTTTTAATGTACGTAACCTAAATTTGTTTTAAAATACAAATTCGAGAACATTTGGAGTTATTCATATTTAATTATTTTTTTAATATTATTAACAATAAATACAACTTTTTTCACAAGAATATTTTTTTTGTATTTTTTTAATAAGGCACTGTTTCGATAGTATAAACTATCATCATCAAGTTTGTTTATATTAATAATAATAATAAATATACACAAGAATAATTGAGCGAATATGAATATATTTAATTAAATATAAAAATTTGTACTACATTTAAAAAATAATATTGGAGTTATTTAACTACAAAAACTATTCTAGGGTACTTAAGTCTGAAGGAAGTTTTCAGTCGCTGTCAGGCAAAACCTCTATTACAGAGATATTACCATCTTCCTCTTCAGCAAAATCGTCGGAACTGTCTGAACTACTCTCTCCTCCAAGATAAATTATGAAGCGGTCTACTGTTTCATCAACAATAGCTTCCTTTTCCAGATATTCTTTTTCAATCCTGGAAAGAATCCTGGAAAACATGTAGACTACATGTTTGCATCTATTTTCCCAATCGTCAGCAGTCACAGTAAAAATTTTTTCTTCACATAAGTTTTTAACATCATTTAAATTAACGTTACATTTTTTTGAGCAACACCCCGCTTAATGTCTGACCACATCATCTCTATAGTATTTAGTTCAGGGTGGTAAGGGGGAAGCCTTAAAACTAAATGTCCTCTGCTTTGCAGAATCTGATCTATTAAGTATGTTTTAAAGTTTGATTTATACATTTTAACAACTTCATAAATTTCTGCTTTAACCATATCAGGACGGAACGGTATTGCGTGTCGTATTAGCCAGTCTTGCATATCACGTTTCGTAGAATTAGACGTAGGTGTTTTTTCTAGCTGTACATTATGATAGCTGGCATTGTCAATTACCAACACACTGTTGGCGGGCAAATTCGGGACCAATTTTTCTTCAATCCAACGTCTGTAGTTGTCAGCGTTCGTGTTATCGTGGTAATCTCCTGTATTTTGGTTAGATTTAAAAATCAGCAGTGCGTTTGGAACAAACCCATATTGACCGGTAGTCAATCCACGTATATATCTTTGTCCTTTCGCAACTGGAACACCGTAGCCACCAGGCTGAATCTGATCATTCCAGGTGTATGGAAGTGTGTGGCTGCTATGAATATACGTTTCGTCCTGGTATACTACGGTTCTGCCTCCTTCTTTAATTTTGTTTATGTTTTGTAAATAATGTATTCTCATAGCTCTTATCTCGTGAATTTCTGTTAACACAGGTCGATTATTTTTAGTTTTTAACCACCTAAAGCCTATTTCATTCAAGGTAATATTTAGGCTGCTACTGCTGCCTTTAAAGTTTATAGATTCTTGTAATTTTTCTAACAGCTTTTTTACCGTTGGGAGACACTTTTCTTCAATGTAAAAATTCTGAAACGTTCTCCTAATTACACCTTTATCAAAATCGTCAAGCCCGGTTATAGGTTTACGAACGCGGTGTTTCTTTCCCGGTGTGCTAAATGACGTTCCCGCTTCTGCATCTGGACTGTGTAGCTGCTGACCTTCCTTTATTATTCTCCTCACGGAGTTATGAGAAATACCCGTCGCTTTTGCAACACGCTCTTTTACTTTGTGGAAATCTAAGAGAGGTTTCCTATTTTCAGCCTCACTCTTCATGAAATTATACACATTCCACACTACCTCACGAGTCTGACTTTGCAGATTTTTTGACTCAATTTGGAAATTTTGCGGGACATATTAATGAACGTTTCACACTAACATTTAAAACATATACGCGCAATTATGAAATAGTTTATTAACAGTTTTTTAAAATATAATAATACGTTCTCTAATAAAATGTAAATAGGTTGCCTAATACTAATTTCACTGATTAACACAAATAGTATTGTCGTCACAGTATAATTTGTAAATGACTATACACCATGTTTGCAAAGCCCGATGTGCACATTCCGGAACACTGCACAAAACTGTTCTGCGCATGTGCGAACTGAATGAAAATTTTGTTAGCCTCGCAACGAGACGTTTGTCTACTGCGCATCGGGACCTCAGTGTTCAATTTTCATTGTCCGGCCTCTCCGCCGGTCACCGCCGTCGGTAGTGGAGCAACCGGCCCCGAATCATGGCCATCTGGCGATCCCACTTGTCACTGTTAGCAAACTTAGCCAGCGGAAGATTAAATCCTACAAGCACTGGGATGAAACGAAGTAAACTTTGAAAGAGTACGTTCTTGCAAAGAACCTTCTTGTGGAAACGAACCGATAACCAGCTTCGTGCTTCGGTAGAAGAAATGAAAATATTAGAGGAATTCAATAGAACTGAGGTTATGCCTGCATTGACAAAGTCCCCAAAAACATCACGTCTGTTCTTAGACTAAAAATATTAGGGTCTAATTACCTCAGAGAAATTAGAGAAATGGTTACGTTAAAAGAAGGCAAGAAAACGCCGTTAGTAAACAAGATCAGCATAAAATAAAGGATGCTGAATAAATTTAGTAGACAGTTAAATCAAATAATTCGTGAAATAAAAAATTAAAATCTTAGTAGCTTCCTGAGCAATCTTTCTGGTGATAATGAAACAGAGTACCCTCTCTGTTTAAAAAGACCAAACTATTTAAAAAGACAAAATATCTACATTCCATTAAGTCGCAAGAATGACGGCAGTTGTCTGTTGACAATGGTCAGAAAGCTGAATTGTTAGAGAATATTTAGCTATCACGTTTAGCCAAATCCTAGACTAGACAACAGATGAATACTTACATTAAACCATAGCCAGATAGATAGATAGTTTCCGGCGATGAAGTAGTAAATGGGGAAATAACTAAAGAGCTGTCAGGGCAAGTAATTACCACGTTTACACACTTGATGAATACAGTATTTCTCTTGCATTGTCAACCAATACAGAGTGGTGGGGGTGAAAATTGGCAGAGATAATAATAATTTTTCAGCCTGGCAATCCACAAAATGAAGAAGCATCATCTCGTCCAATATCACTCCCAACGATTATCTACAATATATTTGACAAGTTATTCTCGAAGACTCTGAAACTTGTTGTTTAGGACAAAAAATTGATTTCCAACCACCTGTTTAGGTTTAAAATAAATATTCGACAATTGATGAAGTTCAACAAAAGAATTATAAGTATCTTTTTTAAAGTCATCAGAAGAAAAACGAATTTACTCCAAAATTTCCTGGATGTTAATAAAGTCTCGATAAAGTCTCGTATTGCTTGTTGGAATACAAAATTGAAGAGAGATTTACCAAAACATTTCAATAAGTTATAAAAGTAATTTATTTTACCCACATATTTCCCAGTAAAACATGAGGACTAAAGGTAAATATGAACAAAATAAAATACATGGCAATAGGTGACCTTCATCAAGACTAGATATAGGTGGAAGACATGGAGAAGATTTAATGTACAGAAGAATACAAGTATTTAGGAGTAAAAATTACGGCCAGTGGGCTGCGAGACAAAGAAATACAATCCACAATTAATTTGGGAAAGATGGCTATATCTGCATTAAATGGAATACTGTGGGACAAGCAAATTATAGCAGAAACCGACGCAAAAATATTTAAAACCATTGTTAGAAGTATCATGACTTACGGTCCAGAAATTTGGGCTACTAATAAACACACAAGAACAAAATCAGTGACAGAAATGGACTTTTAGAGACGTTCGGCAAAAGTTACCCGACGTAAAAGAGTAGAAATTATGTCATTACGGACATAATGAATGTGAAAATCTTAATTGTTGATTTTATCTAAACACAATGGTATGGACAAAAGGAAAGGATGACACAGGAAAGATTGGCAAGGAGAGTTATGGAATGGACCCCACCAGGAAGAAGGAAAAGAGGAAGACCACCTACCAGCTGGTTAGAAGAAAATCAGACTGTACTGAGGGAACGAGGAAATGAAGAAGATCTTTGGGTGGACAAAGAGCAGTGGAAGATGAAATTGAATCACTTTTGTAATCTATAGTTCCGGAAAATGTGTAAATATGATACAGCCGGAATTATAAATAAAACATGAGGACTGTTATTCTGTATCAAAAGAAATCACAAATTTTCGTATTAAGATTAGTTCTATTATATTCTTGTTGATATAATATATGCCAACCTGTTAAAAAATCGTAATTGCTCCTTTGCTGTTGACGCTGCTATTGAGGAACGTAGACTAAAAGTAACATCATTGAAGAAGCAACTGAGAAACCACAGTGTACTGCTGACAATGTCAATTATTAGGCTACAATGTGGCGGACAAAACTAAAAGAAGACAAGTCACTGCACGTTAATTTTACAAATAGGAGAATGTATTACCTGCCTATGGCTATCAACTAACAAATGATACCACATGAAAACCTAGCAAATTAGTTAGTCATGGCATTAGATGCCAAGTTAAGGGGAAAGATACTTAAAAAGAAAACAACTATACTTGAGCAGAAATTCAAGAAAATATACCGGCTTGTCGGTCGACATTCCGAGTTGCCTGTGTGTAATAAATTGTTGTTATATACACAAGCCCTTAAACGTGTCTGAACGTCATACGGTGTGCAAGTGTAGGGGCGCATGAATAAAACTAGTAGAAAATTCATTCAGACATTTCAAAACAAAGTACAAAGAGTACTGTTACTGTTAATGGCCCGTACGAAATGAAGACATCCACAGGGTTTAAAGATTATTTTACTCAAAGACGAAGTTTGACAATTCGGAAAATAAGCGTCAGAAACGTCTGCATAAACCCCAGAATATCAAGACGCTGCAGCTTATCGACAGTTCTGAACTTGCACGAAGGAGCTACAGAATGAGACGATTTGACTTAGTACAGTCACAGGTGTCACAAGAAGAAAAATGATTAGTTTTAAGAGATGTGTATTATAGGACGCCAATGTTACAACATGTGATTATTTATGAGATGTTACTGATAAATGTGTTTAGCCATGGCCGGCTCTAGTAGAAGGTCGGAATATTAAACATGGCAACGCTGGAACCAGCTGATATTTGAGACCGAATTGACGATCTGTTAATTTATGTATTTCAATAATCAAATCGTGTCATTTTTAATTGCCGGTTAACAACAGTTTTATAATTCTCCATTTTTTGCTAATTAAAAGTTTATTATGTAAAATACTGTTATATTATTTAAGAAATACACTAGTTAACTCATTCATATGATAGGAACTCAATAGATTGAACAAAGTTAATTCATTAGGCACTAACATTTTTTCACTAAGTTCTTCAACTTTAAAGTATAAGTGCGCACAGACCTATAATTTAGATTAAGCTCATGCCTGATTTAAAAGATTTAAATAGGCCTACTTATGATTTTAGTAATGGTATGAAATTAAATCAAAATATAACATGTTAACTTTAGCTATTTTATTACACTATGCTTATAGGCCTGACGCAACGTTGCCACGTTTAATATTCCGGTCTTCTACTTGAGCCGGCCAAGGTTTAGCCCAGTCTCAACAAAGAAATATTTCGTGCAATTTCTACAGCTCAGCGCGTTTACCAGTTACTTAATTTGATTAATTTTATTATCGATTCTGTGAAGTGTATAATAAATAATAGTTTACACCTAGAAGAACTGATGTTAGAACGCAAGTACTATTCTGTAAAAGCATTAATAAAAATCTGTATCTACTTCTCTGGTGTTCCTTAATCTACTCTAATGTCTTAAGACTACTATGCACGTATTTTTAATAAGTTGGTAATAAATTATAATAGTAATTTATGTAATGTTAGCACCTTTGTGTTATTACATTTGAAGTTGGAGCATTCACTTCGTACTCATTAAGTATATTCACACAAAAATTATTTTGGTCCAATAAAATTTGAAATGTGTATCCGTTTATGGCGAAGAGTTTTTGTTTATTTACTTTCAGATAGTTTTACTTTCTTTTAGTTATCTGTATTATACAATTATTAATTACATCGTTCATCTGTTTATCTGTAAATGCATTTAACTTTACAATGGTAACTAAAATTTCTACAGAGGTAATTGCTTCATGTCTGCAGGCAAAACGCTTATAATCTCATGTCTATAACCGATTTTCCGAATATTCTCTCTTTAGAATCATTTAAAACGCTTGCCTGTGAGATTATTATATACCAGTTTTATATTTCAATGTATTTGTTATTTAAAGACGGGGAGATTTTAAATACAAGGCATGTCTCATTACTGGCTAACACTGTCGTCTGCGTACTGTACTCACTGAGTATTTCACTAGAAATAATTCACTAGGAACAAAGTGAATTATATATCGCCTTTGTACAACCGATATCATTAGTACGCACACGCACACAGTGATAACGAAGCTGTGTGCGGGTATGGGAACTGCGCCTTACTCATGAAGTCCAATTTATAATTCCAAGACCATCATATTATCGATTATACTATCAAAACATGTAAGTGGTTCGAAATCGACTTTTAAAATTTATTAACTAATCTCTGAGTGAGCGGAGTAGTCAGTAGTATGTTGATTTTCTACAACACCCCGCTTATGTTCAACTCCCACCGCCGGGAGAATAACGTCTGGTTTCTACTACACGTTTGCAAAAAGTGGAATCACCGCTTAATAATACCTCTTACTTAAACTGTAGACCTCAAGGATTTGTGACTCGTTTTTAGAATACGTGTTTCTTTTTATGTCACTGGCCTATACATGTAAATCGTATTCATATAAGATTCATAAATTAACTTAAAATTAACTATAGAAGTAAATGATTCTTACAGAATATAAATATATTTGCAATATAAAACACAAAAACTGGAAAAATAGAAGATAATATTTAGCAAATAATTGTCTGTAAACAAATAGTAACGGCAGACAAGCGGGTGATATCAAAGTGTCAAGTGTTTTAGTATTTATTTACGTTGCCTACTATTGTTATGGAAAGAGTGAAGCAACTTTTCAACAACATTTCAGCAATTGTCTGTCTGTTTGTGGTACGTCATATTGGTGACGAAGGATAACACGATAACGCTCTTATCCAATAATTTAATATCTGATTACAAGATTTTTGCAAGTCCAATATGTTTGATACGTGGTTATACAACTTGGAATAAAAGTATGTGTTTCACCATAAAATTGTAAATATTGAATGTTTATAAATACTGCATAAGAATAGTGGTAATTTTTCTGTTATCTCCCTCGGAAACGTTCATGGTTTTCACTAGTAGCAACACTGCTTTTTGGTTTGAAACACGTCGATTTATTTCAAGGGCTCAACATTAGGTTTTAAAAAAATTACACAACGTTTGTTAAACAGGAAAAAAGAGTGGTTTATTCGTTTGCTTAAAAAAAAATGTAGTGCCACCATTTCTGGGACGGGTTACGGCGCCACTTCACGACCACTGAAGATATTTTTACGCCAGTGTGAGTGGTCATCGTGTTGTACAGAGGAAACAAAATACAGATACCAATGAAGTCACTAATTACCAGCTTTAATTTTTAGTTACAAATAACAAATTAAAATCAACAAGTTATTCTTATACAATAATACACGTTAAATTTGTTCACGCCTAATAGTAATGTCAGTTATTTAGAGTTCATCATTATTGAACAATCACTTTCCACTAATCAGCAACAATCACTTGATCCGGACTCTACACTTTCGCTTGGTGAAACTAACAAACTAAGCCGGCCGCCCTTCCTCTTTTATATATATATAATCACTTACTGCTACAGTTCGTTTCTTGATATATATAAAATATTTAAAATTTGTATTTAATTTACCTCAAGATGTTATTTTTCCTTTATTTGGAACATGTTTCGAGAACTCTCGTGTTCTCATCCTCAGCCTTCGTGATCTTGCGTCTGTAACGAAGGTTGAGGATCACGAAGATCACGAAGGCTGAGGATGAGAACACGGGAGCTATCGAAACATGTTCCAAATAAAGGAAAAATAACATCTTGAGGTAAATTAAATATAAATTTTAAATATTATATATATATATATATTCTGCAGATTTTGAGAGGCCAGCATAATGTGGCGTGACAGCATAATTCCCAAAGTACTAGAACAGTCTGGAGTGCTAACGGCCTTGACACAGACGCTGCACCTGCTCTGCTACCCGAGGATAGAACGACACTCTCGACTTGTCACGTAACAATATGAGGTGTGCTGTCGACTATGCACAACAAAGTCTAAAGATACTGCGGGTTTCAGTGCTGTCTTAGTAGAGTGTATCTTCAGAAGGCGGCACTTGAAGGATTTGCGTGGGGACAAACGGAAAGGGGCAGACGCAGAATGATGGAGTCGATTGGGATTGTAGAAGACTGTGAAGATACTAAGAGGCCGCCGCACAGATGAGAGGTATGGAGTGATATCATACGAGGACCTGCCAGGTAAAGGCTCAACACGATTGTTTGTCACGTAAGTATGCACGCGAATAGCAGACCCATAACAGACGACCTGCTCAAACCGTCAAGCAGTATACAATTAATTTGTACAATTATTCATAGCTTCAGTGTACGTGAATATCACTTGAACGTTACAATCATATACACTAATGATTGCTACAGCTTTGAAACAGTCAGTCGACCGTAGTTAAACCGAAATGCATTTCTGGGCGTGTCAGTCGAATATTACGAACAACAGATGACATTATAATCGCCCTGACAGGGCTACATAAGCATTACATAGAAACGATACGTGAAAACTACGCAGTTGTTAGCTCAATTTTGTAACCCATTTTAATTGAATTACATATACGCTTTATTTTATAGGTTTTGTAAAACCTTATGTTAATACTTCCTACACAGGAGTACACAATGAGTAAAAAAAAAACAAATAATTTTTGTCTATATAGGCGTATTTACATGTATTCGCTCATGCTAGTGTGTGTACACAGTCTTCATGCGCACACCGAAATTTGTGCGACTCTGTAATATCTTTTTTTAAATTAGGAACATTTTCGCAGTTCTGTTCTGATTATGATGACTGTTTGACAACGCTCTGCTGGGAAGGGTAAGGGATGAGGAAATTTATATGTAATAAGATCTGGAACTACAATTGAATGAAATTTTAACAAATTCCCACAAGCAGTGGAGCGGTGTGTGAAGCTGGTGACAGAAACGTCACAGGAAGTCGTTGGTGCCAAGTCCAGGGATGGGTTCACCAGAAAGGTGCTTCTTACACTATATATCTTGCCACGTATTGTGCACAAGTCGGAGTTTAAAATAGCAACTACCTAAAGTAATTAGTAAAAGACTACTCACATAATGCCATAGCTTGTAACATTATCATTAACTATTTTATGCCAAAATGTAAAATTTGCAATGTTGAAGTTAAAAGTGTGTTTTAGGTGCAATTCGCGACCAATAAAATTTGAAATATCTACAATTTTTAAATTTATTTATTTCCCTGTGCTATTATTTACTTATCAAAAGCTGTAGCGTTTGACTTACGTAGAAACATTTTAATTACAAAAAATTGTTAAAATTGACCAGTTTTTAGGATTTTCAGGGCGATGTGAAATTTTTATTTCTTATTTTTGTTTTACTTATCTGTCCTAGGGGCACTTTTTCCGCGGTAAAGCGAATCGACAAAAATATACATTTTTTCGTCTCACACTAATACTTACAAACATATTCTTTTCACAACACGGATTACGCCTGCGGCCTTCTCCGCACAGTGGTTGCGGTACACCTCACGTTGCACCGCTGCCACATAAGAATCAACCATCAAGTAACCGTGTGCAGGTGCGAGGCGCAGAGTGGAGAGGGAATTATGATTGTGCGCCTGCACCTGTAATGAAAGTGAACTTTTGTTACTTGTCTAGTGCATGCATGCCGTACTAGACTTCTGTATCATTTGCTCCCAACGACAGGGGCTGACAGACAGAAAGAGCCGTGACATTGCTGGATCCCACGACCGCAGCACAGCCGTTGCGATTGTGAGCCGCAAACGAATTCTCTGTGCCAACCCGCTCCTTTAGTTATCACACGTTATATGATATTTTAACATTGTCATGTATCGTGCTGTAGAGCTAAGATCTTTATAACTTTACAAGGTGTGGTTCTGTTACAAGTACTTAATACATGTATACACCTACAAATTTGGAAGCGTCAAGAGACGTAGCCTTGACGGCCGGTGTCAACATTACTAAATTGTTGAAAATAATACGGGCTGTTGGGCTGCGGTCGGTCCCTAACACAGTGCGACATTAATCGGCTAACGTTTGGATCCAAGCCACCGGGAATCTTCTACAGATCCGCTGCGTAGCGACAAAAGAACACGTGCGGCAGGTGTAAGCCGGAAAATATCCGAGTCTTTCCCGGGTATACGTTTGGTTGCTAGGTTCCTAGGTAAACCGCTCGACATTTTCATAGGCTGAGTGAAACTCGGGACGTGAAAAATTAAGTTTTAACTTATTGTAAGCACGGAACTGAACCCAAAACATCAACCTTAGTAGCCAAGCTTTACTACTACAAGCTTTGGTCTACTAATCCAACATATTGCCATGAAATCTGCGTAACGTCCTCGAAAAGTCCAGAGCGTAATTTTACATTATTCTCAGCTAGAGGAGCAGGTGCGGCGTCTCGGTCAAGGCTTTCAGTAAAGTAGCCTCTAGACTGTTCGAGCACTTGTGTCTACCCTAATTATGACGGCACGACGCCAAAATATTGGAAAATTATTCTGGAACACCTGCGGGATCTATATAAGCATCAGCGGCCGACTTAGTTAAACCTGGCTATGTTGTAGAGTGCTGATCAGGTGGTTGTTGCAAATTAGTGGAAATTGAATATTGTGTATTAATTATTACGTAACACTAATAGTTGACTTTGTTATTGGGTGTGTACAAATTTAACTTGAATTATTTTACGAGAGTTTCTTGTTGACTTTACATTGTTATTTGTAACTAATTAAAACTGTTAATTAATGACTTCATTGGTGTCTGTATTTTGTTTCTACTGTACAATACGACGATACGTGAGACGGTCGTAACAAAATTTAAAATTTATCTTTTTCAAGGCAAAAACAGTTGCACACTTTATTCTGCTATATTTCGTATTTCTGTATGCTTTGAATGGGTTACATATGTAATTAACCACTACACGGAGACTGACAAGCACGCATTAGGCTCACAATGTTTAATGCTTGAGGAGTGTCGATAGGTCCTATGCTGGCAAAGTTAAATTGTCCAAATTGAGATATACTTGATTATATAGGTTTTTCCAAATATAGTTTTCTCTAAAACTTGATGATATACAGTTTTGAAATTTTTCTGGGTGTTTTATGTTTTCGTAACCAGGAGTATTTATTTTCTATGTCCAAAACAAGATTAATACTTATTTATTTAGATTTTTTCACTTTTGTCCTGAAAAAATTAATAAAAATGTCTTCGTACAGTACAACAGCCAAGGCATACACTTTAGTCTACAATTCTGCTTCAATGTTAGACAATGCTGAATTACATGAAGCCTACATAAGTCCTACGTAGCGTAGTTTCTTATACGGTGATGCGTAGCTATATATATGTATATATATTTAAATATATATATTGCGACAACACAAATTACTAAACTATTGGCGCATAGGATATGATAGTATGTGTATTTCAAATTACAAGTCTATATTGGAGGGTTTAAGATTATTTATTGTACAAACACAAGTTATAGTTTATATGGTATATTTGAAATGTACAGAATGTAATGTTTGATATAGAGTCTTTCTTTTAAAATGTTAAATAATGTTCATACGCAAGACGTGATACGTTACATAAGAAGACTCCCACGATGATGTTGTTGAAGAGAAGGGCCGGTCTTTGCGGTATAGTTGGTTCGTCAGGTGTGGCTTACAAATGACAGACGTTTCACCAGAAACGTTTACAGCTGGGCTGGCGTCCTGTAACAGCTGGGCTGGTCCTATAACAGCTGGGCTGGTGTCCTATAACAGCTGGGCTGGTGTCCTATAACAGCTGGGCTGATGTCCTATAACAGCTGGGCTGATGTCCTATAACAGCTGGGCTGATGTCCTATAACAGCTGGGCTTATGTCCTATAACAGCTGGGCTGATGTCCTATAACAGCTGGGCTGATGTCCTGCAACAGCTGGGTTGATGTCCTGCAATTCCCTCGATGAATCCGACACTTCGCACACACAACGGTACTACGGATTTTATTACTCGCAAAACTTATATAGAGTTTAAGACCAAGTAATATCTCAGGTGACAGTGAGTTTAATCTAATAACGGTATATTGAGCTTATACCTCTCCGGCTTCTTCAAGTGTTCTCGCGAATACCAAGGTCTACCGCGATCAGCAGACCACCCTATGAGGAAATCTTGCACTAGCACGGAAACGTCTTGATGGAACTATTGCGTAACAATTAATGATACTGCCACTGCGGAAAATCTCGCACAGTGATACAGTTACACTCACTTCTTACACACGTAATACTACAATATTAATATCGTGTGTAAAGATATAAAATCAATTGTTATGCGTCACACGCGTTACTATTCCCGAAAAGTCTTAACAGATCCTTGCAAGCGGTAGAGTCTTGTACAAGGATTGTATGTACCGTTCGCGGTAGCAGCAGTGAAGAACTGCTTGTAATTTTACGCACAATGCGTTAAAACACTGGCGTGTGCAAATGTACTACACACACAGTTCCGAGCCTTCCCGTTTCACTAACGACGAATAGTCTTTACAACACCTTGCAAGCGGTAGAATTCTTGTACAAGGAGTGCACGACCCGTTCGCGGTAGATGGCGTAGAAGAACTGCCTGTGCAACGACAGGCCTAAGAAAATTTCCAACCACCAGTCAGCGTTCTATTGGTGGATGGAAGTCACATGGTTTTATATAAAGTGACAATGCACTTTTCATGCAGTAGAGTGCATTTACTTTGTAACAGCATGCAGTTTATTCAATTTATCAACTTCCCAAATAATATTATGTCCGAGTTTTCTAACTCCAAGGACGGTCGCATCTATTTCCGTACCCTGTCCGTATGTTGTTTTAATTTCCTGTTTTTCAATTACCTGCGACTCACACGCTCCTGATTTTATCCTTGTGTGACATACCGGCAAAATCGGCCTTTGTATAAAGTGGGTTTTACACCTCTTTCGTAACTGCTCGTCCAACAGCGATATTTCTGTGCCACTGTCGGACAACCTCTCGTCAACATAACCACTGATTTTTGCTTCGACAATAAGGTCGGTGCAATTTTCAATCCTAATATTTCCCTCATGTTTATTACTATTATCATTATTACATACTAAATTATCCCTAATTTCGGCAGGATATAGGCCATACATAACAGTTCTATTCTTATAACTAACATTTTTCATACTTGATTGATTGAACTGCTTTTCAACTGAATCATTTTCAGTAACTGTTGCTAATAAGTTGGTATTAATTTGCTGAGTTGTATTTCTATGTTGTTGTGATTGCGGCTGATTTTGTGGTGTTTGAACATGAAATTGATTACGCGGCGGTTCATTATTATTTACCATAATTGTTGTTCCCTTATTGTCATCAGTATCATTCACCTCTCCATCCTTTGTATAATATTTCCTCAATGAGGAAGCATGGAATTTACCAATCGCACGGTTGGTATTTGGGTTGGTTAAGATAAAGGTATTTTTCCCAACCTGCTCCGACAGGGTATACGGACCATTATACAGCCTAAAAAACTTCGCGGCTGTGTTGTCCTCCCTTCTTCCAACATTTAATGCTCGTAAAAGCACACTCTCTCCAGTCTTGAACTTGACTAGTTTATGTTCCGCATTAAATTTTTCCGTGCGCTCCTCGGCGCACTTTTTAATGCGTCTTCTAGCCTCAATTTTCTTTATCTCAACTGGTATAGGCATATTATGCGTCGCTATCCTTTCAATGTGTTTACCCCAGACCCGGCCTGGCATTTCTCCGGTTTGGAGTTCATTCGGAGTATACCCAGTAGTAGAATTATAATTTCCATTTATGGCAGACTCAAAAAATTCTAGGAATTCCGGCCACTTACTCTGGTTAGTATTACAGTACGTACGGAACAACCGTCCCAACTCCTTGTTGACCCGCTCGGCCAAGTTACCTTGCGGTCTCCGGATCGCAGTCAAGACCGTCTGGACACCGTGTTTCTCAAGCTCGGAGTGCCACTTGGTGTTCGTAAATTGCTTACCTTGATCTGAGAGTATCTTCCTTACGGGACCATTTTTCGGCATGTATTTATTTAGCATAATGTTTATGACAGCCGACGTAGTAGGTCTACCAATAGCATATAGGCTAACATGTTTGGTAAAGGCATCCGTAACAACCACAAGGTTCTTCATTCCACGTGCCGCCCGAGGAAGTGGACCCAAAAAGTCAATGCATACAAGGTCATTTTTATTACGCACAACAATGTTACCCATTTCAACCTGGGTATGTTGGTTCGGATATTTCGCTGTTTTGCAGATGTGGCATGTGCGGAGTATGGCCTTTATTTTCCTGGTCATATTTAGCCACACAAAATCTTCCCGCATCGCCAGGTAACATTTATAAGGCCCCGCATGAGCCAGACTCTCATGACACATCCAGGTGAGGTCTTCCACCATGGCGTCCGGTACCATAATCTTCCATCCGCCATTGATAATTTTATACACTACGTCTTTATATATTCTGTACTTAGGGTTTTCTTGTATCCGGATAGCGTCACATATCCGCTTCAATTTTGTGTCACGCTGCTGTTCCATACCAATATTTCTTAACTTATTTTTGAGACTGTCTTCTAATTTATATTTGACAGCTAGAATTTGAACCTCCTGGTTATTAGACGCATGACGTTCTTCCACCAATGGAGGGTATCGGCTTAACGTGTCAGCTGCTTGGTTCTCGCTTGCCTTACAGTAGTTAATGGTAAAGTCGTACTCTTGGATGGCCATGATCCAACGGGATATGAGAGCGTTCGCTAACTTGCAGCGCAACATGAACGATAAGGCCTGGTTGTCCGAAAGGATTTCGAAGTGTTGTCCAACCAGGTAATAACGAAATTTACTAATGCAGTACACAATAGCCAATATTTCTTTCTCCGATGTGAAATAGTTACGTTCGGCCCCTTTTAGTGACCTACTGCTGTGCGCAATTATTTTGTTTTCACCCTTCTCATTCCGTTGGTAGAGTACCCCCCCAATGGCATAATCAGAAGCATCGCAATTCAGGACATATGTGCCCCTTTTCTCAGGATGGAACACGTGCAGGTTTCTACTATACAAATTTTTAGTCGCGTCGAAAGCATGCTGATGACGCTCCTCCCATCTCCATTTATTACTCTTACGAAGTAGTTCTAATAACGGCTCAATTGTCCCAGAATATTCTGGAGTAAAACGTCTGAAGTAACCAGTAAATCCAAGGAACGCTCTGATATCCCTGGGTTTTGTGGGTTTCGGGAACTCCATGATTGCACGTATTTTTTCCGGGTCCGTTGTTATACCTTCCGCTGAGATAATATGTCCCAAAAATTTAATTTGCGATTTCCCGAATTCACACTTTTCAAGATTGAGAGTCAGGTTAGCGGCTTGCAATTTCTGAAATACAATCTTGAGATGTTCAAGATGTTCTTCAAATGATTTGGATATGACCAAAATATCATCAACAAATATGCTGACGAAGTCCTCCACCTCGGGTCCCAGAGCTAACTCCAAACATCTGACCATGGCCGCTAAAGCATTCTTGATTTCTGCAGTATCCGCCATAATGATTAAAATTTAATTTAAATTTTAGTAAATTTAAATTTATTGATTTATACGCAAAGCAAGTTATTATTATCACAACAAGATTAGAACATATGGTAACCAGTTTATATGCACACAGGAAAAGCAGTTCAAAATATCAACATGTAAATACCTTATCGACATACAACAACTAATAATCTACCTCCAATATACTGATAAAATCTGTTCATATATGATATACAAGAGAATATGCACACTTGAAAAATTATATCCTCAGCTTTTCATATGAACAATACACATACAATTATTACGTTACTTATATTTATACGTCGGATTTTTCCAACAAATTTTATATTCATAGACAAATATGTAATAGCGTAAATTTACCGCTATTTTACGAGCCCCACGTTGGGCGCCAAAATATCTCTATGCGACAACACAAATTACTAAACTATTGGCGCATAGGATATGATAGTATGTGTATTTCAAATTACAAGTCTATATTGGAGGGTTTAAGATTATTTATTGTACAAACACAAGTTATAGTTTATATGGTATATTTTTCTCAGTTTTGAAACGCACACGTTTACTTGGAAATATAGATTTGAATTTGTTTAATATACGCCGTAATTGCCTTATCTCGCAACTCATTAACTGAACCTTGGGGGTCGGTGAGTTATTCGTTATCTTATCTTTCGAGCGTCCCAGTCTGATAACGTGAGGTCGACAATCAACTTTAGCTGGCAATAATTCTTTCTGAAATTCCAATGTAGCATGCATATGTCTAAGTTCAGTTAATGTCAACACAACGATAAATACTTCACGCACCGCCCGGGAAACGTTTACCACTCGCGCACGCGCGCACATTTCCACAAACACAGTACATGAATACAATAAATAAATAATGCACAGCTTTACTAAACTAAACCCTTATCCTTACTAATTACAGTTATAACAACCAAACTTAACCATCTACCAATATAATATGAATGTCCATTGTCTGTGTAATATATGAACTTGCCCCGCCTATCATGATCCTGTGATTCGTTGCAATATATATATATATATATATATATATATATATATATATATATATATATTGTAATAGGAAAAAATTCCGTGCGAGTGTGTTTACTCTTGCTTTTTATAATGTGTTTATTATTTGCTATTTGTCTTGAGATAATTTGTGTTGAAAACCTTCTGATATACTTTTACTTTGTTAAGCCCCGCGTTGGATCGCCAATTGTAATTTAACTAATTTATTCCGATGCTCGTCGCTTCTGAGATGTTTTAATATTTATTATGTACTTGGAATTATTGAAAATAATTATATATAAAAATTTTTTTCTGAATTTAATTTAATTTTCTTAATTTAATTTAATTATTTTAAATTAAATTAAGTTTGTTGTTTTATTTTATTTATGTTTAAAAAACTAAGTGTTTTCTGCTTTGAAGGTTTTAAAAAAAATTGGTTTGTATAGCAGAATTAATTTAATGATGGTTGCGTTCGATTACATTATCGAATTTTCTAATTTGAGGTTACTTCCAGATTTCGTATTTGAGCGGAAGTTCAAATTACCAAAACAGTTTTATTCTTCTGTCATGTATTGAAGGTTCCTTTATTTTACCCTATTCAGTAAATAAAACGCATTTAATACCAATTATGAATCATGGTTAACAATTATTTATTCGATTTCCATTTAAAACTATAAGGTCGCAATTGACAATAGCACGTATCGATTCTTCCTCTCGGGTCGATTTCCTCTTTATTTTTGGTTATGATTATATTGTCTTGGGTTCTTGAGACTGCTATTCAAAAGGTCGTAAGTGTGCGCAAGAAGTACATTACATTACAATTATTAAAATACTTGTTATCTATTACAAACAGAATTAATTATTATAAAGAAAATAATGTAACATTATTATCGTTCAGTTCAGTGTGATATTGCAATGCAATATAGTTTTTACCCAGTGTTCAACTCAACAAAGATGGCGGCTTTTTTGTCTAGCAAAATTAATGTTAAGATTTTTTCACCATCAGTTTTTACAAATAAAATAAATTATACATAGTGTTCACTGTGTATTCATAAGTTTTTTCTTTCTTTCACTAGTGTTCTGTTGGTTATTAGTGTTGTTTAATTTGTTCTTGGTGTTATTTCGTTATAAAGTGATACTAGGATATTGTTACCTCAGGGTTAGTTCTAGCTGTAAAATTTATTCACTCTTTTTATAATTCACTTTTATTATTTTTTCTTCTCTTATTTTATTATTTCGTGGTTTCGTTATATCTTCTTTCTTAATTTGACTCTATTATTTTTGTTTTATAGAATTATTATTCTTCTCCACTTGGATTAGATTCTCATATACACTTCACTCAGAGTAGCACAGAATTGATCTGATCACTTTCATGTCTAACAATAGAATGTTGTGTTTTTCTTATTCTCTTAACTGGCTTGACCAAAATTAGCAAAAATCTCATTGGTCAATACAGTTGAACTTAGGTGTCACATGACCCTTATTATTTAAAATATTTAGTTTTTCCATTATCCACTCCAAATTACTCCCTAATTATTACTTAACTATGCTTAACTTAATTTACAAATTTGTTTTCCTGATAATATTACAAGCATTTTGATATCACACACGACCTTTGTGAGTGACTTAATAAATATTTTTGGTGGTTTACAAAATCATGTTTTAAAGGCCATTTAGTCATCTAATTTTCACAAAATCTTATTATAATCCCTTACTTTATTTACAATGTTGTTGTTACTATAAAAATAAATCCTATATTAATACTTCTCACTGCTCATTACTAATTAACATTGACTTGATTTTTGTTAACTAATTTTGACAATAATTTTAATGTTAACATTGGCCTAGGTCATGGCATTTCTTTAGCCCTATAATTCCCTTTTTTCACAATTATTCTTTGGCTTGTTGATTTAAAACCTTATGATAAATTATCATTGCTTTCCACGGTATTATTACATAAAATGAACATATTCCTTATATTGTAATAATATAAATACATTAGTTTCAACCGACATATTAAATAAGGTCATGTCCTCATGACTAAAAATTCAACCAACACTAAACAAATAACACATTTTCAAAATAACTGGTTAACCTATAAACAATATTTTTTCTCATTCCATTATGGTCTGTCTTTACTTACTATTTCCACTCAAATTCGCATAACTCTTTAATAGTATTAACAAGCTGTTATGTATTATTGGTATTGACATAACTGATGGTTTTTACCCTTGAATGACAATCATTAATTCGAAAGAACAGGGAAAATTAGTAACTATACTTAAACTAACAAATCCTATCTTAACATTAACGTCTATCTTATAGTAACTATTTTTATCAATTAAACACTTTGTTTATTGTTTTGATTTGTCTAAAACATTGGTTTGGTGTTGATTGTAAAAGCTAATATATTCACTCAAATCAGGTATCAATCCCCACAGTTCTGTCTGTGTGATTAACACTTATTGTGGTTGTTCACTTTTTCCACTTTAACACTAATTGTCTTAATTTCATTTAACTTATCATTTACATTTATTTACTTATTACATAAAGTACATCAATATTATCATAGGCATTGTATTGTACTTCTCGTTTCTGCCTTGGTTTTTATAATTGTTTGTTTGGTTTATGTTAAGGTTACTGGCATTATCTCATTTAATGTAGTTATACTTTGGACCTACTGATTCTGTTACATTACAATATATATATATATATATATATATATATATATATATATATGGTGATGAAAAATATGGTTTTTCAATTAACAGGTATATAGCAGGCCTATATCAGTGAAAACTAATAAAAACTCAAGTTCATGACCAAATCCTATTTCCACACACAAAAAAATATACATGTAGACATATTGTTGACTTAAAATTTCTCAAAATGAAGGGCAAATTATCCCCTCTTACTTAATGAAAACAACGTCATTTTACTTTAAGCCGTTTCACTATTAAAACGAATCGTGTACAAAATTGTAATGATGTTACTGTGTGCAGACGTAAGATTATTAATATTAGTAATATCTTTAATAATATTAAAGATTGTTCACAAAATGTCTTTCAGATTATATTTGTATGATATAGCCTATTACATACACTTTTATTCAGAAAACTTGAAAAATATATGAAAGAAGCATTTAAAAAACTAAGCCTTTAAACTTTGGTCTTTTGACTCCCCTTAAAGATATTAAGACAACTGAAAGTTTTACTCGTACTTGGTAGCTAATTTTCTGATTTTGAATATAATTTTAGGCTTAATAATATTTTCGTCTCTTATCCTCAACTTGAAAATCTTGCATCCAATTAACAGTCATTTCTTATGTTCCAACAAACATTATTAGTAATATTGTCAACTAATGTTAGTTCAATATGTATCTACTACATCTGCAAGTAAACTCTTCAAGAGGCAAGTAGAAGCAAACGGAAATCCAATTAAAAACCTAATTTGAATTTTGGTATATAAAAATCCTTAAATTAATACTGATTGTCAATCAATAAATGATGAAGGGCTTAGAGAGAATGGTCAATTGAGACATACCCTTTTTTAATTATATATTTCGTAAACTTACTTTTTTAATTGAAATTTGAGACGGAATTGAAATATTGTAATGTAATGGCTATACCTCAACTACTGTATGGTAGTGAGACTTGGATTAGAAAGGCCAAAGGTATATCTAGAATACAAAGAGCGGAAATAAGGTTCTTGAAGGCTGTAAAGGACTGTACCAGGAGACATCTTATCAGGAATGATCATATTGGAGTGGAGCTAGGCGTAGTTGAAAGCTTAAATGAGAAAATCTTCCGGTACAAAACGGAGTAGCGGTTACACGTAGAGAGAATGGATCCATCTAGATTTTCAAGAAGAGCCCTTGACTATCATATAAGGGGAAAGAGAAGTGTGGAAAGACCCCGTAAACGATGGTTGGATGACTTCCATTGAGACTGGAACAGTCTACTAGTCTAAGCCATAAAGGATGACGACGAAGACGATAAACTTATTTTTACTGCATTTCCTTGTGCACTTTTCTTTCTAGTGTCGTCGTACATTTCCTAATTTATGCTTTATCACCAGTATGCGTTTCGAATGAAAACTTCAGCTATAACATTAACAAATATGAGAAAAATTGTCAGCGTTTAGTGTTAGAAACCAGCATTACAAAACTAAATTGTTAGGCCGAAACAATAATAACAGAATTTAAGACAACCCATCAAATAGTCAACTAAACATTTTTGTTACTATTACATTAAATATGCTAAAAAAATTAGACCGTACGTTACACGACTGAACTGTGATGAAATTAATATGTATATCTGGTTTCTATTACCTGGGATTTAACGCTATTTCTGACACCGTAACAAACGATATATTTTTACTTCTGGCGCCTAACAGCTGAGTTTCGCAATCAACGGACGGACGGAAAAGTATCTGTTATAGGCCTGTTTAATGTTCAAATGTTGAAGACAGCTTGATACGTTTGATGGCGCCATAAAAATGCAATTAATTTTATTCTAAGCAAAAGGTAATAAAGAATGTTTTTATTTAATGTCTTTGAAACGTTTAAAACTAAAACTGTACATCACCTACTAGACAGGGATTAGTCGTAAAATTGTAGTAAGGAGTTAATTAAAAACTATATGGCTATTCCTTATCAAAATATGTGATGCCATTGCTTTCATCTATAATTGCTTTGCATGATGATTCAAAAACCATCATTAGGCGTATCTAAGTTTTACAAACGCTGTTGTCGGCGAGATGTTACAATATGATTAGTATATCATACAATAATTTTATTTGCTTTCGTTTCCAACCAGCACATTTATAAGTTTATTAACCTTGTCTCCACGCCTATGGCTTTGAGACGCAAAGAGATGTGATCTTTATAACAACTGTTTTATTTCTTTTTTAATAACGTTTCCTTATCAATCGTCCTTGTTGTGAATCGTCACAGCTAAACGTTTATAGACATTTAAGCATCTGATTTTTTATTGAAATCTCTTAAACTTGTTTCCCAATAGGACGGTTTTTGCTGTTGTAAACAAAGTTGGCAGCAATGAAAGTATACGCTCAATCACCAGTAAAGTACACGACCGTCTACAATCTGTACACGACCAATGTTTATCGCCCCACGTTAGATTGTCTATTTTATTGCTTGTTAAAATACAGTACGGTACTTCATGAATGCAACATGGGTATACCAAGGGGCTACAACAACTAATGAATAGAGTGACAGAAAGCAGGCGTAGATATGCTCTAGACATGTTAATAAAACGAAGGTAATGATTGTATCTAAGAACAAGTTCACAAACTGCATACTTAATATAAACCAAAGGCCAGTTGAACGTGTAAGCAAATTTACATATCTTGGTACTATAGTCAATGAACAATTGGACCACTCTCAAGAAATAAAGAGAAGAATTTAAAAGGCAAGAGCAGTTTACACTAAAATGAGCAGTTTATTTAAAAATTACGATCTAACAATAAACACGCTGCTACGTATTCTCGGTCATCTCCTATGGTGTAGAATCTTGGACTTCGACTGAAGCTACTACTAAAAAACTGGAATATTTCGAAATGTGGCTTTACCGTAGAATACTGAGCATTTCATGGACAGCACATATAGCTAATGTTGAAGTTCTTAGAAAGATAAAGAAAGAAACGGAAGTTATTAACACTTCTAACAGATAAGAAAGATGCAGTATCTGGAACATCTCATGCGAAATGAAAAGAGATTTTACTTATTGCAGTCCATACTACAGGGAAATGTACTGGGAAAGAGAGGAGTTGGGCGACCGAAAATCACATGGCTGAGAAATTTAAGGACCTGGATTGGCATGAATACAACAGACTTAATCCGTGCAGTAGTACAGAAAGTTGAAATAGTCTGTATGTTACCCAACGTCCAAAACGGATATGAATTATCAGAAGAAGATATCTTTAAAAATTACACGTTTTGATTTATCTCACAATTTGGATTGTACTCTTATGCGGCTTTTACTAAAATACGTGTTCACACGTTAGCTTCACAATTCCGGCTGTCTCGTCAACTTACAGGAAGTCAACTAGTACAAATTTTGTCACCACGAGAAGCGAGGTTTTTCTAATACCCCTCGCACACGTAATTACTTAAAAAAATAAATTGTAAATTATTTAAAAGTTGTCAGTGATGTTTTATTGACACTAAGCCTACTAGAAGGATGGAATTCTTCCGTCACTGCGTTTTGTTTTTAAAGCGACGTTTCGGTTACGCAAGAAAGCTGTAATCGTCTTCAGGGAAAAACAAACACTAAACCTTCATAAATAAAAACTAAAAACTAAAATAATTCTCTGTATCACAACCGGCAGAGGGTCAAAACATACGAAAGCAATTACATAATATACAAAAAAAAAATAAATCTTACCAACTATTGAATCTATAAAACACACACACACTGCATACACGCCAAACCTCAAAACAACACGCACGCTTCAACGTCAACTGCGACGTCCAACAGACGCTAAAGTACCCCAAAGCCTAAACTACCCAACGAATAAACTATTTTCCTGATGAAACGAAGTCAGAT
Source organism: Magicicada septendecula (assembly GCA_034769895.1). Taxonomy (NCBI): domain Eukaryota; kingdom Metazoa; phylum Arthropoda; class Insecta; order Hemiptera; family Cicadidae; genus Magicicada; species Magicicada septendecula. The sequence continues at coordinate 375,371,779 of CM068375.1, read as the reverse complement.
ATTCGAAATTTCACTGTTTATTTGACTAATACAGTTACAGTCGTTCCGGAAGCAGCTTCCTTAAACCCATTGGCGGCTGGTGTTATGCTTGCAGCGTTACACAACCACCAATATAGAATAACTAAACTACAAAATGATACGTACGAAAACATTAAGCAGCTAAAATTATCATAAATTTCAACGCAGAGCGTATTGGATCCTACGCGGTAATGTTCGCGTACAATTCAAACGTGGCGCGCAGGCTGGTGGTTGTAGGCTGTTTTCAACTTCAACAATATATGGCAGAGCTTACTACACAAACATATGGGAGAACGGAGAGCTACTCTTCACAACTGCCCTATATTCCCAATGTTAGCTAGGCGGTTGCAAAATTTTCTGCAACGCTCCACTAGTAGAGCTGTAGCGCATCTTTGTCTCATGAAATCAGCACAGTCTTCTTGATTTATAAGTTATGTCAGGTTTAGTGTTTACGTTGGTTCCAGGAGGTAAATGTTATCCGTTGTTTGAGGTTATAAAATTATAGTAATAATTTTGTAACTGTGATTATAATAGTTTAGGGTCTTTTAACCGATCTCCCGTCCACTCAACCAACTACTGCAACTATCAAAATTTGGAACCATCAGCCGCCACTGCTTAAACCTACGTTCGAACCACTTCTTTTCTTTACAAATAATTTTCACTACATCCCATAAGACTTTGTGCTGAGCCTCTCAGAGTGCATCTTCTATGCTTGAATTTTGTGAATATTCAGTGTGTGTGTGTGTGTGTGTGTGTGTGTGTTATAGATTCAATGGTTGGTAAGATTTATTTATTTTTTTGTACATTACGCAATTACTTTGGTGTGATTTGACTCGCTGTCGGTTGTGAGACGGAGTATTGTTTTCGTTTTTACTTTGTATTTGTGATGGTTTAGTGTTTGTTTATGCCTGAACACAGCTACAGATTTGTTGCGTAACCAAAACGTCGCTGTACAAAAAAGGGCAGCAATGGAAGAAGTTCGTCCTTTCAGCTGGTGGTTGAAAAATTTTAGGATTGCAGGTGGGTTGGATGTAATAAAATTGTTCTATTCTCTAAATAGAAAATGTCCAAGTCTCCTCCTCTCCAAACAATACACAAGGAAAGCAAAATACTGGAATTTTAGTGTCACACCCACGTAATTATGAATAATTTATTGTATAAATATTTTTAAAATTTACGATTAAATATTCTGTTACATGATTTTACACTTTGATTAAAATTTGAGAGGTCTAGTGTAGGCCTACCTACTCTCTTAATTTCAATTTTTTCCTCAATAGGACCTAAACTGAACGCCGTTTTCGTTAAGTTTTGCGACAGAATTCATTGTGTCCTACCAGTTAAATACGCGTATAATAAATATCTTACACTATGACACCTTAATCCTTTGTATGTACTATTATTTACATTTGACGATGAATTGGATTGACACTAACAACGAACTTACAAATTTTGGCGCACCACGTGCTATTTACCAAGAAACAGACTTGTGGCGCCGTGACGTACAAGCGGGGTTTCCAGTCCCTATTCACACAAAGCGAGCCTATATCGTTCTAACAGGAACAACCGAGTCCAGCCAGCCACAGCACTACTCCATTGTATTTTCCCATATGCAAAGCGTGTCACAGTTGGTGCATACACCGCGGCAAGAGCGTGTACGGTTTTTAGTATTCCTCTGCGCTTTTCAATCGGCCAATGATTAATTACGATGATTTAGCTTCAAAACACTATTATTAATTATTGTTTGATTTATAATTCTATATTTTAAAATACAATTCAGGAATTATTTGTGGTCGTACAACCGTGCAACCTAAGAACGAGCCGCCACTGCCTTCTAGTAGGCTAAAAATTAAATTACGTTTAATTTTGCATACGTTGTTCTAATGGATAAAATGCGGCGACGTCTTTGTAAATTTTGTCATACAGAACGTTTTTAGCGTTCCTCTGTCGCCACAGAAATTAGCAAATGTAGGAATCGATTATCATCCGAGTAGTACCTGATTTCTTTGTGTTACGCCTTCCTTTTAATGAAGCCCCCCACACTTGTGCAAACTGTATTCGTATTCCATCAGTAACGGGGTCAACAATGTTGGTGTGAATTGTTAACGCTGACGTGCTTGTAATTCTGTCGCATCGTAAGCGCACAATACGTTTGAAATTATGGTAGACCCAAGTCTGAGCAACTACGTAACTACCTCCAACAATGTATCCACTATTTGGACCGATAAAGGTACAATAATCATGCATTGGCTCTCTCTGTAAGTTCCTCCAAATACCGATTATCATCGGGGTGAGTTACCTATTCTTTCGTTGATTGAAATATAACTCGTCTATTTCAACCGTTAACCCAGACATTACAAACTATACCACACAGTACGATTAAAATATAATATTGTAATGCTACGACAATTATGTAAGGCTCTCGAAAATGCGAGAGCGTCACTCTACACGTTGCTCGACTACCCTACCGGGTGCAGGGTCTGTGTCAATGCCGTGCACTTGCGTAGCCTCCAGACTGTTTGTGTGCTTGTAACTATGCAAATTATGCCGGCACGCCGTCGAAATAATGGAAAATTGTTCTGAAACTTCTGCGGTGTATATGTAAGCATCAACAGCCGGCTTAGAAGCCACTTGTACTTGACGATTTATTCAAGTGCGGATCGCAGTATTGTTGCAAAGTGATCATTGTATTTGTTAGTGTGGTACTCTAATATTTGACGTTTATTAATGCGTGTGGAAAACGTTAACTGGAATTATTGTATAAGAGTGCCCTTGATAAATTTTAAAATTGTTGTTTGTAACTAAATAAATTGGTAATTAATGACTCCATTGGTGTCTGTTATTTCTTTCCACTGCACAATACGACGATCTGTGTCTCCGTCGTAACAGTAAATAGTTCATAGGATTTAAAATGTAGAAACAAAAAGATAAGGAAGAAATTGTAAAATCGAGATAATAGTGTTTACAAGGTCGTTCCATAGAACGGCCAGACTTTAATCACTTCAGAGTACTATACATGTTTTTGTATTGTAGATAAACATACAAGGATAAAATTAGTTGTAATCTGGATTGTAAAAAACCGGTAAAATAATAGTATAAATTATAAATACAATTAAAATAATAATTCGTCTTGTTATTTGAATTACTGTCTCTGTAATTCAAATTTTGTCGTGTTCACTTGCTGAACTGCTACTTGTCATGCTCTGGACGAGGCCTTTCAGTGTTTCAACCATTATCAAGTCGTGGTTTAGGACTTAATAGTGGTGAAGACACTGAAAGGCTCTTCCAAAGCATGACAAGTAGTAGTTCAGCATGTAAACACGTCAAAATTAAAGTAACAATATTAAAGATTTGCAGATTTTGACGCATATGGAGAAAAAGAGGAAAGACAAAACTTGAATAACGTTTTCTTACGTAACTTAAGATCTTCAATAATTATACGTCCTTTTTAAGTTTTCAACCCACGTTAGACTTTGTATTATCTTAATTTATTATTGCCTTCTGCAGTAAGGCGGAAATTGTAACTACGTGCAAAGCGTTTGAAATTCTTATCGTGGCAGTAGAATAGCATAGGCATATCAAACATCTTATTACAGTACATTATGTTAATAAACTTCTGGCATCTGTGAGTCGGGTAGCTAAAAGAAAACACCTTTAAAATAGGTTCCGCTTTAAACGATTTCCACTGTACGTCGAAATTACTATACATAACCCTCGTTGTATTATACCTCTTGTAATCCACCACATGTTATATGTTTCACAATATCGTTCATTTTTTTTTAATCCGTAAATTCTATTTTAGTTTGACCGCTTAAACTTGTCAAACATTGTAGATCTAAATTTTAGGCTGTGTTTATTATTCCTTCCTTTCCTTCCCTTTCCTGACTTTACAACTCAGCTTGGGTTTTAGCCTGCTCAATGACTGTCTTCCATTCCTCGTTCTCATTGCACATCCGTCTCAATTCCCTCACGTTCATACATCTCAAATCATCCTCCCCATCATCCAACCATCTCTTTCTGGGTCTGCCTCTAATTCTTCTTCCTACCGGTCTCCAATTAGCAAATCTGTTAGCCATTCTCCCGTCATCCATTTGCCTTACGTGGACCAGCCACTCAAGCCTACTACTTTTAAGAAACCGGACTATGTCGGCACCCTAACCAGTTGGTCCAGTTCATGGTTCATTCGAAATTTTCTATTGCCATCTTTAGTTTGTAGAGGTTCAAAGATTTTTCACAAGACTTTTCGTCTTTTATTTCAGGTTGCATCCCCTGAACTATTAGCAACTGCAATCCTTATACAAGGCAGGGTAGTCGGCCCTGCGCCCAACCCCCAGTCTGGAAGCATGAACTTTGATTTTGGGCTGTTCTTCCCCTACAAACGGTTGCTTCTACTACAGCTTTAGACCCCGGTCTACCCTTGGTTTTATATCGGAGTATCCATCTCCTAGCCTTTGGGGATCCAATTCCTTTGCCTACAAGGCAGTATGGCGCAGTGCTTATTTGATGGCGGCACTTACTCGCCATGTCACAACATCGTTATAGGGAATATGTGGATTTTAACTGGGGTGACCACGCTGGAGTTTGTTATTACGTTTCAAAAATAACGTGTACGTATCTAGATGACGTAATGCGTATTAACTAAGTATTTATGTTTGTGGTCTAAATATTTTTCATGTTTCAGACCAACGTTTTCTACCAACGTTGCAACGCACAATGATTTATATTCAGGCCAGCTTTGTAAATGTCTGATATTAAAAAAACAGGCTTTCGGGTTATCATCGCATTGCCCCGTATTTCAAACAGGAGCGAATCGAGAAAGAATTCTAGGGGAGAGTTGATTTTGTAGGAGGGGTTATGACAAATTGAACCGTTTCTTAAAGGCCTAAGTATAAATGATATGAATGAATGAAACTACAAATACAGTTTGTTATTGTCAGCACTGTCGGTTTACTGACGTACAGATATAAAACAATATATGTGTTTGCCAGTTCATTGTCCTTTTAATAATATCCACTTACACAGTAAAATAGACACTACTCATTTACGGTATGTATTAAACTAAAATTAACATAGTGGTGGGGTACAGTTACAATTTAAAGTAATTTTACAGTAAACCATTAACCTACACAACGTGATATGACTTTTTTATATCACAAACACAAAACTATTCTCCAATTAAAAACTACAACAAAGATTTTTAAAATTTTTTAAGTCACTTTTCGGGGTGGGTGAAATTTCCCCCACTTTTCACACTCCGTGGATCCGCGCCCGAAAATTTAAAATGTTTATCCTACTGTACCATTTCCTTAGAGTTGTTAGATTTTAACGTATAACATTAGATTATTAACATGTAACGTAACAAGGTCCTGAAACACGTGTTACAAGGCTAATTCCTTTGAGAGTTTCTGTATGTGTCTTGTTAAGTTTAATTTAAAAGGTTGCAATCACCTTTTCCAAGGTTCCAATCACCGAGGAAGAAACCTCGGTAACATAAATGTAACTTTAATAGATGGTGCAACGAACGTCAGCGTCTCTGTGTTCAATGTGCTTTTCTCAAGTCCTAACGAATTGAAAAATAAATCCGGAAACGTGCACAACAGCAGACTCATACACGGGGGTGGGAGAGAAAAAGACAGAGAGAGTATGGGTGAAAGGTGGCGAGGATGAAAACAGCGAAAGAGACCACAATGTCACGTCCTGCAAGGTTGTAGACGTGACTTCAAACAATAGTGATATTTAACTTCTTTTTCCATTTCTACGTCTGAGTTCTCCGCGGTTTATATACTCATGTTTGCGCGCGTGTGACTGAGCCGGAGTCATTCTCCTTCAACCCACTTTAGCCGAGTTTTTCTGCGTTACATCAAGCGTAAGGTTCAGTCAGTGCAATGTACCTATAAATGGTTTACAGTTTTGAGGAAAGACATTCATTCAAAAATGCTGCTACTAAATTAAGAAAATCCAGAAGGAAGACGTTCTTCATTTTTCTATATAATTATTGCGGTTCCCTATTGTATCTCACAGTTTATATTGTTACAACGGGCTCACCGATCGTCGTGTGGTACAGTGGAAAACAAAATACACACGAGTTTAGTAAAGTAATATATACACAGTGAAATACAAAGTGAGTTTAGTAAAATTAAATTTCCAGATACGTAGAACCGTTCTTCGTTACAGATAAAATGCAGTATGAGGACTCATTTACTACCAACAGATATTTTTTAAGCATTTGTGATGCCTTGCCTCCTCCTTTAGTTCTTGTACAGGTACAGTACACGATATTGAAACGAATAGAACCACCTAGAATAACCGAGAGCGTCATCGATCTGTCCCTCGTCTATTGTGGCAGGTGTTGCCTCAGTCAAGGCCGCGTTCAAGTACGTTCCAGAATCCTCTACTGAACACTTGAATACATATTAAGTGGCGTGCACACTGAGGATGAAAGACTTCTAAAAGGCGTGCGCTACCTGTAACATGCCACAAAAGCCGGCTTGTCAGATCAGTTGTGTTGAGCGATTTCTTTAGCGCGGATCGAGTGTTTGTAGAAGCGAAGTTTTGTTTTGTTATAATTAGTGCGGGATTCTTGATAGTTGACATTATTATTTCGTGTAGACAAATTTCACTTGAATTGTTGTAAGAGACTATCTTGTTGATTACAAATTATTAATTGTGACAATTAAAGCTGGTTATTAATGATTTCATTGGTGTCTTCTATTTTATTTTGCACTCCAACATACGACGATCAGTAAGACTGTCGTAACAATAGTTTTAATTAATAAAGTTGTGTCAGTGGTTATAATCGTAAGCAGGAATTATACTGTTGCACATTCCTATAGAGAGAATTCCCGATTAGCGGTTTCAAGCTGCACAGGTCACCATCAGATAGGAATTATTAAGGTAACTACGATCTGATGATAAGCTGTGAAGCTTGAAAGCGCTAATCGAAAAATTTCTCTGTAGTGGTGTCCAACAGGTAATTTTTGCATGAGGTACATGCTTCAGTCTAAAATGTTAAAACTAATGCACTTCTCGGATTTTATTTTCAGTTTCCATATTACCGTTTATTACGTCCATGAAATATTATATATTTTTTGCTTGAGTGGCTGGCTGTCTTTGAAATGGCTTACTCTGAATGAAAAGTTATTTGGTATTCGTTCGTGAGAACATCTTCTTTAATTCGGCGTCAAAACGCCCTACGACGTTGTTCGATGCCTAACCTCCATTGTTGTCTGTCTTTGCAGTTTTCATCGTTTAGCCCTCTATCGCTCATTGATCTTCTTATACCCTCTATCCATGTTCTCTTGGGTCTTCCTTTCTTTCTGTGCCCTCTAGGTATCCATCTCATTGGTTGCTTTGGTAGTCGGTCTTTTCCCATTTTTCGTACGTGTCCGTACCATATTAGTTGTTTTTCTTCAATGCAGTCGATGATTGTCTTTTGTAAGCACATTTCTTCTTTGGTCGTTTCATTTCGTATTCGCTCTGGCCCTGAAGTTCTAGCAGCTCGTCTCAAAGCATCCATTTCTGTAGCTTCTAACTTTCTTTTTACCTGTTCTTTTGTTCTCCAAGTTTCGGATCCGTACAGCAACGTGCTTTTTTAATCATACTACCGTATATTATTTTCTTCTTTTCTTCTGTGCACCCATAGAAATCCCATTTAATGATCTAGTTATTTGTTTGCTTTGTTTACTTATTTTAATGTCGGAGGTCCTACAGTCTATGCCGCATCCCGCATTTCGATCGCCATTTCTCCCTATCCTTGTAGTCATCATCTTCAATAGCTCGATCTCTCATGCTTTTCGTAATTCCTGTTCTCCATTGTGTTGTCAGTCTTTCTTCTGTCTTTCTGGTGTGTAAGACAATGCTTTCTTTGGCCGCCGCTTCTCCTCCATCCTCATTACGTGACCATACCATAGCAACTGTTTGGATTCTATTCTTTCTGCTGTTGTAAATACGCGCCCTGTTTTCCTTGTTATATCTTTGTTTCTAACATGTTGCATTCTAGAAATTTTACGTTCTTCTTAAGAAATTCATTTCCATAGTTTCTATTATCTTTTTCTCTTTATCTGAAAGTTGCCAGAATTCGCAGCCATAAATTAAAATGAGCTCCACAGTAGTGGTGTAGATTTTCAGTTTCATTTTGTTCGACCAAACAACGAGTTCACGAAACGAATAGTCTTTTTTCCCTGTTGTATCCTATTTTTGATATCATTTTTTATTGTTCCATCTTCTGAAATAATGCTTCCCAAATATTTGAATTCGCTACACTTTTCGATTCTATGGATTGGCAGATCTGGGTCTTGCTTTGTTTATTCTTTATTTTATTTCAATATCATCTGTTCCGCTTTCATTAAAGTTTATTTATAAATATTTGTAGGTGTTTCATTTTTTATACGTTCGTTATTTTCTAGGATTAAATTTGTGAGAACCTTTGTGTATACATTACTTTCCAGTTTATTTACAACAAATTTTTGTAGAAAAAGTGTAGTGATCAAACTTTCCCGGGTACTGCAATGTCGGGTAGCATCAGTAATTATCGGATTCCACTGTTTTAAGTAATATAACAATCCGTGTTTTTTGTTTCAGAGTAACGTAAAGACAGAATCTAAAAGCCTTCGAGAACAAACGATGCTAACACTTAAGTGTTCTGACAAGTTAAGATTCACCTGTACTAATCACGGTAATATATGTGACGTCAGCATCATAGGCGTGCGCACGGGAGAGACCAGAGGGACCTTGGTCCCCCCATTAGCTTACAAAAGAAAAGCCAAATTCGGAAAAATTAAAAGATGAGAAAAGGCAGTGAAAAAATGATGTGTGAAAAAAATACACTAATATAAAAGTGCATGTAAGAATGATTTCAGTCTAGACAGGGTTGCAGTGATAAACCCCCCCCCCGCTACAAACTATGTATACATTTTTCAAGAAATATCTTCTTCTGATAGTTCCTATCCGTTTCGGATGTTGGGTACCATACAGGCTATTTTAACTTTCTGTACTGCTGCACGGAGTAAGTCACTTGTGTTCATGCCAAAGCAGGTCCTTATGTTTCTCAGCCGTGATATTCTCGTTCGCCCAACTCCTCTGTTCCCAAGTACATTTCCTTGTAGTATGTACTGCTGCACGGAGTAAGTCACTTGTGTTCATGCCAAAGCAGGTCCTTAAGTTTCTCAGCCGTGATATTCTCGTTCGCCCAACTCCTGTGTTCCCAAGTACTTTTCCTTGTAGTATGGACTGGAATAAATAAAATCTCAGTTCATTTCTCATGAGATGTCCCAAATACTGAGGCTTTCTTATCTTCACTCTTAATAACTTCCCTACCTTTCTTCATCTTTCTAAGAACTTCAAGATTAGTTATATGCGCGGAAGAGCCGTAGTACTGGCACCTCATTATTCTGGGGTTGAGAAATCGGTTCCGAAGGAGGATGAACTAGTTACTAGTTAATGACATTGGGATGGAGAAGGCAATGAGAAACCACTGCATTAAAGATCGTTTAGATACCTCTAGTAACATCATCATGGCTATGTTCAATAAATATAGTCAATAAATATTACTTAACGCTTTTGTTTATTCCATTCCTTCTTATTGTTGTTGTTTAGGACAAAAATATAAGATAATGATATGTTTTTAATTCAACTAATTTGATTTTTTTAATGTTAATTTTATAAACCGTTTTACTGAGAGTATTCCATATCCCCCAGTATAGTGATCCCACACATTGTAATCGCCCTGCGCAAGCCTGTGGTCATCACTGTCGTATGTTCAGAGACAATATAGGGTCATTGACCCCAGTTCCTCTCACAATCTGCTTGTATGCCTTCTGTGTTTGTTTGATATCCTCTTAACTACAGAAATTCCAGCGACGCGATCTGTCATGATGTAAATCACAAGGTAGTAAAATCGCCGTCTATTGTGTGTTTGGAAAACGTGGAAACATGTATGAAACTGTTTGTGTTAGTTTACTTTTTCCCCTCGGTGTTAACACATGTTTTATCGCAATATAACAACCTACACCAGTAAAAAGTGGAAAAATAAAAAGTTAATTTTCAGCTCAATGCCGTTAATTCAAATCAGCTGGTTGTGGCAGCAGATACGGTAGAATAGAGATAGACGCACTGAATTCAACGTATTGCAGCTGCAAGAAAGTTTTATTTTTCAGTGTAGACTTGTTGCACCCGTTGAAAACAGACTTATACGTATAACTGATTCAGCGGAGCATTTTGTTAGAATAATCACAGAAACTGCTGCACAAAATTAAATAACGTGCGAGAATTTTTGTTAACTATTATTTTTTGGACATTTATATAAAATGGACGACAATAGGTTGACAAAGCAAATCTTCAAATATCTGTGGGGGAAAAACAGTGGCGTAGCTAGGCTTCTAGGCTTTTTGGCGCCCGGGGCAAGAAGATCGTCGGCCGCCTCTTCTTCACAATTAAAAGGGGCTAAACGAGGAAAATTGAAGGCCCGTCCAGTGAACAGAGTACTTAATAAGTGCAATTGTGTAGAATTTTATATGAAAGCATGTCCAGAAACGTCTTAAGAATATTTGTTAAGTCAAAATTAAGAAATTAATATTATAAGTTTAATATTAGCGGTATTCAGTTTGTATACATTTATTAGTAACAAATGTAGACTATAAAAATGTAGGAATATAACAAATTTATAACATAAAAATGTTCTGATAAATATGCAAATTCCTTGTAGGTCTAAAGCGCGTCGTCAAAACAATATCCTAAAGCAACATAAAGTTAAACAAAGAACTACAATAAAAGTAAGAAAATAAATCACTAACCATTACTAGTTAATGGTTCCGTCTTCTATTAATACACACTTAATATTTAATTTTAGTATTTAATAAATATTTAAAACGTGCGTTCTAAAACTTAACTTCCCTGGTCTGAATTGCTGCAAGTCGGTTATTAAATCACTATCATCTAAAGACGAAGCAATGTCTTTTTCAATTGAAAGTGTCGCTTGATATGATACCCTGTCCTGAAATATTGTTGATCGTAGGTACGATTTAATCAATTTAAATTTACTGAACGATCTTTCACAAGAAGACACAGACACTGGTGAATTAAGAAAAATTCTTAATTTTTGAAGCTGTTGCTAGTGTTTTGTAGGCTTCTAATTCGATTGAAGAAATGTATTGTAGCAGTCCCTGATGTGTAAAGTCTATTTGTTCTCCGTTAACTTTTGCCCTTTTTAATAAAAGTACATAACACTTCAGCAACCGAGTTTTTTTCTCTCTCTAACAATGCTATTTTTGATTGAAATATGGCCATTAAAGAATGTAAGTACCATAAATAAATTTCATTTAAATCATTTTCGAAAAACTTTTTTATCATCACTCGTATTTTATCTGTTGTCAAAAAATACTCCTTTAGTGCTTCGTATAGTTTCAGGATCCTTTCTATTGCAGGAAAAAGACTAAGCCACCTTGTTTTACTATGATATAGCAATTTTTTCATAATTTATTTCTATGTAATCGCAAAACTTCTTTAATTTTTCAGTCCTCACAGTGTATACAGAGAAGTGATTGAATATCTTCATGACTAACGATTCTATATCAATTTCCAACAGATCTGTAGCATGTCGTATTGCGTTATATGAGCTGGACATCCGACTCCCATTATCGGTTGATCTAAACTATTGTTCAATAATGTTAATATATTATTTCCTTCAACTCTGTTAACGCCGCCAAAATTTAAATTAGTATTATCTCCGGTAGAAGAGACGCATTTTTCTTTTAAGCTGTATTTGGCGAGAGTTTCAAGTAAGTACTTTGAAATGGTCTGCGAATTTTCGTTTGGTAATGCTGCTAATTCTAATAATTTGCAGTCAGTGCCAAACTTCCAATCAAAGAACTGAATAATCACAGGAAATATTTTATCAGCATTATGGTTGCTTGCATCAGTCGATAATCCCAAGTAAACAACATCTTTTAATTTTTCTAATAGAATTTCTATAGTATATGTCACGATAACATTGTGTGTTATAGCCTCCGTTTTGGTTCTTGCACATGCTAAATTTCTAGCCACTTCAGAATCGTTAAACAATTGCCTTAACAAAGACGAAGTAAAATCCATGCTTTTGTAGGACTGATGATGTTTTACTACGTGAAAAGCAAGAGTGGCTTCAGCGGCTGTACTACATTTTTTATGATCTGGTTGCTTGATAAAACTGTCCAACTTACTTGTCGATGCACACAACCTTCTCTGTTTCTTATGTTTGTCGGTGTTTAAATGTTTTTCAATATCAGCGCCTCCTTTGTGAGCAATCGGGATGTAAGAATCACAAATAGTAAACTTGACTTCTTCATCACTTCGCCCCTCTACAAATGAACGATATTTTGTTCGCAAGATATCGGTAAATTTACACCGTTTTTTACTAGAAGAAGCCATTGCATTCAATACTTATGAATATTTAAGCACGAAAACAATTAAAAACGAAAACCCGAAGCACTGTTTTGTAAAAGAGCCTTTAGCGGTACGAAACAAGAAACGTTCTGCGACACTGCGACATTACTAACGCTAGTAATCGACATTACAAAAGATAATCGATTCTCCGCTGTCGATCGCGATCCCCTCTACCTATCTACGACGCTTCGTCTTAATTAAATAAGAAGTTATTATCGAAGCTATTATATTCCTTATTTAGAAATAGAAATTATAGCATCATAATAAGGTAGTATAAGTAAAATTCCTTTTGTTTGCAATAGATTCTTAATCTCGGTGATTGTCGCAGACGGCAGACATCGCTTCTTGCTTCTTACCGAAGAGAGGCTCTTTTGCGAAAACAGTGCTTATAAGAAAAAATCCGGTCTGTAATGAAATCCAGCCGGAATCCGGTCAGCTCTCTGAAAATCCGGTCTAAACCGGATTTATCCGGTCAGATGGTAACCCTACTCCCGACTCACCTGGCGAACCCATACCCAAAGATCCGTCAATGGCGCAACTCAGCAGACTTTGGCCCGTACTGTTTAATCCGGCAATGACCCTCTAGTTAGATAAGCTCATCGTCAACACGTTCGTGTTGCCCGTGGTTACTCGATACTCTGGTATCAAGCGCGCTAGAAACATATCGCAGAGTTTTTGTTTTGTCTCCAATTACTTTGTTTTGTCATAAATAAGTCTTACACCGTTCCAACATAATAGTATTATTTGGAATGACATAAATATAAATATGAATATAAATAACCTAAATATCCTAAATACAAGCCACAAAAACGAATAATAAGCCTACTTACAACTTCACGTCTTATGTATTTCTAAATTCATAAATTTTATCCCTTCACGTCATATATTTTATCATCGTCATCATCACGATAATGCTTTAATGCTTTAAGGATTAAAACAAGGATGGTTTGTTTCGGTTGCAAACAGGCAAAGTTTCGACTGTTTACTCCAAGCGCTTCCTTGGACGTCCCTCACCTCTCCGTCCCCTCGAATTATAGTTCCATAGTTGTTTGGGGATGCGGCAGTCATCCATTCGACAAACATGTTCCCAACAATTCAGCCGATGCTGGGAAATCCTGTCGAGTATACTCATAATATTCAGTTCCTGTCGTATATCTGTGTTTCTTCTATGATTGTAGAGAGTATACCTTGCCACGTGCCTGAGAAATCTTATTTCTGTCGCTTATTCATAACTGTGTCAGAAAAATTTGATCTGTTCTTTGAGACAATTTAGTAGTGAATAAGTATGTTACTAGCGTACTTACCAATACCGCAGGGTAAGACGTATGGTGGGGCTGCCACCTTTAGGGTTAACGTCCAACCCGATTTTCTGTCTGGATATTCTCCCATAAACTGGCTGTCTTCTCACCCTATAGGGACCATTTTTTCCTGTTGAAATATCCATAAGGGTCTGTAATGTGGTGGTTTCTCCTTGCCTCCCACATCCTACATCGTTGACCAATGGAAGGTCATTCGTCTTCAGGGGCAATTTCTCACCCCAAAGGCAAGAGGGTCTTGATAATGACAAGTAGAGAAGGGACAGCTTATATCGGCTGTCATCCGGTCTCTAGAGCCGCGTCAGCTATCTGTAGGTGTTGCGCATCCCCCTCAATTTGGAGGTGCAGCTGGATATTTCCCGTCATCAAGGAATGAGACCATAAAGCATTACTCATCCTCTCCAGTCCTTTGGAGGTCTCATATATTTTATATTCAATAAAATATTAATTTAGGCTTGTTTATTATGACATTTTAAAACCATTTTACGTAGTAGTTTCGATAACTGAATCGTTTATAATTAAAATTAACCTTTGACGTATACTGTCAGCGCAGTTTAGAATACAATAAACACTACGTACTGAGATTTTTAAAACAAACAAAACGGAACTGGCGCACCATCAACATCAACGTAACGATGAGCACTACTGTTAAAAATTTAAATAACAAACACAATAACATAACGCAATTTTATGTAACGGAATTCTCAACCCATGAGAAATCATGGCTTTTTAAGGAAAGATTCCAGTTAGATCAAAAATTGTTCTTGGGGGAACAGTTTTGGAGCAAGACTCTTACTTCAATTACCTGGGTTGCACTACCAGTATTGGGAATGACACAGGCCGAGGATATCGCAATAAAAATATCGAGATTTTAGATGGCCTATGGCGTCATACATAGAACGTTGAGTAAAAATACAAGGAATTAGACAAGGTTTAAATTTTATAAAACAATGGCAGTGCCTGTTTTACAATATGAATATGAAACATGGATCACTACAAAGAAGATTAAAATCAGATTCAAAATTCGGAAAAGAGTTTTCTGGGAAGAACAAAGGGTTGCACGAGACAGGATCGTTTACCCAATGAGGATATTATAGAAGAGCTCTAGGCATTCTCCATAAATGATAAAATCTAGACATACAGCAGGGAATGGCTACAGCATCTGGACAGAATGGAGGATGGAGGACTACCTAAGGTTGCGTTTCGATATAGACCCTTTGGTACAAGAGACGTAGGAAGACCAAGAACGAAATGGGGAGATATTCTGTGAAGACGGAACAGGCAAAGTGTCTACTCCGTGAGGTGCAGAAGAAGAAGAAGAAGAAGAAGAAGAAGAAGAAGAAGAAGAAGAAGAAGAAGAAGAAGAAGAAGAAGAAGAAGAAGAAGAAGGTGGTGGAGGAGGAAGAAGGTGGAGGAGGAGGAGGAGGAGAAGGCATTTTCAATTTTTAGTTATAAGCAGTTTTACTTTTTGAAGTTATTTTTAATACTAATCATTGTAGAAATAAAAGTTTCTAAAATAAATAAAATTTTCTATTTTTGAAATAAATCTCTTTATTTAATGAGATCCAAAGTCGAAAACAAAAAATAATACTCTCTGATTGGCGAATGGTAATGGTAACATTTTTCTCACGTGCCACATTTAGGACTATTCCACATTAAGTATGCAAACATGATTGAAAGTCTGCTTATTCGATCTGTACATTATTTTATTTAGTTTTCCCTATTATTAGCTAAACATTGTTTACTGGTTGCATTTCTTAATCAGTTGGAAATGTCAGTATACCAATTATTGTCATGTGTATTACTAAAAGAAAAGCAATATATTTCAATAACTAATGTACTATACATTGCAATTATATAAATGTTAACAATGAACTAGAATAAGCTATTTCTAAAGGTTTCACGGCCGGTGTCATAATTATTACAATTAAGATTCCAGCTATTAGGCCGTTGTATAGTTACTATTTTGACAGACGTTGTTATCAGACGTCTGCACCTCTGAACGTATGGAACTTTGCCGCTGTACTGTGGTTACAGATGAACACCGTGTCAGTTGTATTATGATCACTGAATATGACCACCAGAGGTGAGGCCGAAACGTCTGATAGTAACATCTGTCAGTAGACAACAGCCCAATAGCCCGGATCTTAGTTCAACAATAATGAATTACGATCTTCGAAGACCAGTAGGTGTGGCACTTGGCAAGTAACCTAAACCGGTCTGGGGATTTTCCCTGCACAGTACCAATCATAACAAGGTGAGTCTCTCAGGCCCCAGGTCAAATCCCATGCAAGTAGGTAAAGCTCTTGGATAGAGTAGGCGTTTCGTATGGGTATTCCCTGTGTGTCGTAAGGGTCAAGTTGACAGCCTACACTTCCTGTAGCTTTCTAAGCTACTTTGGTGGTACAAAGAGCCACCAATATTAACAACAAACCAACATTACAACAGCAAACCAACAAACCATTGACTAGACATTTGTCCTAAAGGATTTTGTTATTACCTTCTCATAAGTTAAGAACGCTTAGTATAAAATGACATCGTAAAAGCAAACTTCACGTCTAAAATAGAAGGTAAAAGAGAAGTTAAATTCTGTCTGAGGTTTTCACGGCAGGCGTTAATGTTATGAGGACTTTGGCTTGCCGGGCTCTCAGGCCCTGGTCCATAGTTGTTTGGTGCAAACGTTTCTGGTTAAGCCTTAACCACAGTTCAGCGGTCACTGACTACGAAAATTTTGTCAGTGTTTTGCAGCCTTCTGCACTGAACATGACCGTCGAAGGCACGGCCAAAACGTTTGCATCAAACAACTTTGGACCACGACATTACAGACCGCCAAGCCGAAGTTCTCATAACCGAGAAGTTAAATTTTTATAAAAATTAACTTCTATAATTTTTATAGAATAATAATTTAAATATTAATATTTAAAAATTATATGATATTTTAGTATATTACATTATGAAGTGTAAGGTATATGATGGGAAATATATAGCCTGTCGTGTACAAATGCCAACCTCACCTTCTCGAAGTACAGCCTCGGTTGTATGGTGCACCCTGTTTAACTGACGAGGAAGTGGCGACCGAGTGACTACCGGAATAAGTAGTTTCCCACTTGCTAGTCAAAAGGTTCGGGTGGATGAACTGGCAAGCGGTAGGGCACCTCATTGTCCTGGGGTTGAGAAATCGGCCCCGAAGGCGGATGCATTAGTTACTAGTCAACGAAATTGGAATGTAGAAGGCAACGAGAAACCACTACATTAAAGATCGCTTAGATATCTCTAGTAATGTCATCATGTTTATGTTCAAGGCAAAATCGTCCGGAGCTTCAAGTTCCTCAATCGGATATCCGGAGGATAAGTTTTGAACAGTTATAAAGTAAAAAGAAAATTAAATATAAACACAGACGTCAAAATATGCACTTAGAATGTTAAAACAATAGCGCAAGCCGGGAAAATTCATAATGCCATCCAACAAATGAGAAGAATGAGTATCACAATCTTGGGAATAGAACAATGGGGATGGCCAGGTTCAAACTATTATGACATTGATGCATAAAAAATTGTATCTTTCGAAATGTGGGTTTACTGAGCATTTCATGGACAGCACATATAACTAATGTTGTATTTCTTAGAATGATGAAGTAAGAATGGGAAGTTATTAACACAATGAAGACAAGAAAGCTTCAGTACCAGGGACATCTCATGAGATATGAACAAAGATTTTAGTTATTGCAGTCCATACTACAGGGAAAAGTACTTGGAAAGAGAGGAGTTGGGCGACCGACAATCTCATGGCTGAAAAGTTTAAGAACCTGGTTTTGCATGAATAAAACTGACTTATTCCGTGGAGCAGTAAAGAAAGTTAAAATAGTGTGTATGATATGCAACATCCGAAACGGATAGGAACTATCAGAAGAAGAAATATATAATACTTACAAATGTAAGATTGTCATAAAATAGTGCCTTCAATGTAAACATTTAATTTGCTCAAATTATTCCTTTAGTAAGGACGCTGCATACATAGTGTTCTTAGAATTTCTGAAGAGAAGTTAACATGAAACGCGGAATCATTAAACTTTTTTGATAAATCTGTTCGCTATTTGCACATACTGTTAATCGCAGGTCTGAGGAAGAGATATAATACTCAGCTAGTTTGCTAAGTGTTTAGTAGTTCTTCTGTTTAGCTAAGATAATCCTGCACTGCTTGCTGAAACTTTGTCTGTTGTCTGGACGTTTCAATATCAGTTACCGCAGAACATAACCTACTTACGTTCAGTATCCATAATGATTGTCACAACTAACATCTTATAAAAGTTAAACAATATGTTGGTAACTTGAGCCAAAGTTACAAGTATCAATTTCCGCTCACCACACGGATTGCATTGTTACCGTCCTGTATTGCAGACACTATACAACTCAAACTGTATGACAAAACTGAGACGTGTGATTGTATTGCAAAATTATCATAAACAAATTGGATCTTCTCACGTAAAATTTTTACTAAATATATGCACAACTGATGCGGAGACACGTAATGATAACTTCAGCCTTCACAGGTATTAAAACATAATTCAAATCAGATTTAAAGTTAACTACGTTTAAGACTACATAAATTATTGGCAGAAATAAAATTACTAAAATTATTTAGTTTGTAAACTCAGTGACGTTCTAACATAACACGCGTATGTGTATTCCAGGTCCGTCAGACGTCAAACGAGTTAGTGAAAAGTTACAAATGGTGTTCTCTCAATGACGATGTGATTGTAAGTAAAGAGAGAGAGAGAGAGAGAGAATGGTCTGCAAAAGTTGGGTATATATACGCCTTGCATTCAACATTTGTCCAAGACTGGTTACTAAGTTCCAATCGTGCCCCGGATTGTCACTACAAGTTTGTCACTTTAATAATATTGTTACGACATCGGAGAACAATCTACGTGTTTATCGAATGTTCCAGAGCCTGAATGTTGTGGCGTACTCAGCGCATTTGCTAGACTGTGTCAGAAGCCGCGAGAACTGTGTCAAGGCCGCAATTAATTACGTCGTAGATAGTGATAGCGCGTAGTTTGGAAAGTTCTGGTCAGTTATCGGGGGTATAAATACAAGGCTTAGTTCAGTTATATTTGCGATTTATTACATAGTGCGGTTCGAGTGTATTGTCGGGGGATACTGTGTGTGTTCAAATGGTTATTTGTGAAGTGTTGTGTTTCATAATCGGGCGGTATAATTGTAATACAATTGTGTTTTATATTAGTTGACATTTTATTGCGTGGGAACAATTTTTATTTGATTTGTTGTAAGCGACTGTGCTGTTAATTACTAACTGTTTAACTGTGAAAATTAAAGCTGGTGATTAGTGACTTAATTGGTGTCTTGTATTTTGTTTTCCACTGTACCTACGACGATCAAGGTGACCGTCGTAACAGTGGTATCAGAACTGGGATAGATTGGAGACATTGGACACTTTGTACAAGACGAGTGTAATTCGTAATTAATCGGAAAACATTGGATGCAAGACAGATGATGGAAGCTTTCCAAACGCTGCTACGGCAGACACAGGAGAAGCAGAAAGACGACAAAAAGAAGAACGAAGACAAGAAAGAGATGAAGCAGAAACACGACAAAAAGAAGAACGAAAACAAGAAAGGGAAGAAACAAAGGAACGACGTAAGCAGCAAACAGAGGAACGTAAACGTGAAGCAGGTGACATCAAAGCGTTAATTCATGAGCAAAAGCAGATGCAAGAACATACTACCGCAGGATTGGATCTCCTACGTGGTGACGTAGGTGAATTACAAGATGAGCTTAATAATCAGATTACCAGAATATCTGACGTAGAAGAATCCATGTCAAATAAAATAGCTGAAGCAGAAAAATCTGTCTTGACTGTGGAAGAAGCTATGTCAACAAAAATATCTGCAGTAGAAAACTCAATGCCAAACATAAGAGAATAAATTAAAAGTGAAATTGAGCACTTCATAAACATACAACCAAAATAAATTTCTGAACAGACTGTATCAATGATAAAGACAGAAAAAGACACAGAAAATAAGTCAATTGAGAAAGTAACTTTGCCTGCAGTAGGGACAGTTCATGCAAAAGCTCCAACCTTTGACGGAAGCAGAAGCAGTCACTGGGCAACGTACCTCCGCCAATTTGAAGCTGCTGCATGCGCAAATAATTGGGCTGAGAAAGACAAGGCAGTCTCACTCGTTTTCGCATTAAAAGGGCCCACGGCAGAACTTCTACAGAAAGTGGCATTACGGTATGGTGATAAACATTTGCAAGATGTGTACTGCACCCAGTTGAGAGCAAGGCGACAGCATTCCGGGGAGAGCCTTCAAGAGTTTGAAGCAAGTATCGACAGACTAATTAGACTGAAGCGCCAGAAGATTTTCGAACGAGTTTTGCGGTGCAGACATTTAGTGCCGGTGTCCCAGATAAATGAACTACAGCAAGTGTTACGAATGGCAAAACACCAGAACAGTGTGGAAACCCTGGTATATGCTTTGCGATTTGAGGCCACCAAATCACCGTGGCTGGACAAGTCATAAAGTGCGCGAGCTAAAAGATCGCGACGACACAGACGAAGAGGAAAAAGAACAAGGAACAGAGACTCGACGCTCGGCGCCACAGAATAAAATAAGAAAGGATGGAAAGCCAAAATGTTATCGATGTGGGAAATCTGGACATCTACAACGAGATTGTCGGGTTAGAATTCAGCAGCAGGGAAACGAGCAATAGTTGGTACAACGAGGCGTGTGCTGACTAACTGGAGGAACGAAGCCCCTAGACAATACGCAATTTCTACACTTCAGAATAACAACGGGAGCTTGGTAGTTACCGGATTTGTTCAAGAAAGGCCAACCTCGATTACAGTTGACAAAGCCGCAACAGTTTCTATTGTGCAGCCCGACGTGGTGAAAGATCTCAAGCCAATCTGGTGCTCTTGCAGCTTGTGAACAGCTGCTGGACGGCCTGTAAAAGTATTTGGAAAAGTGGAGATACACCTATGCCTCGGTCGACTTGAGTTTAATCATCAAGTACTTGTTGCAGACATTGTGGATGAAGAAATTCTTGGTGTGGACTTTATGAACGCATACGGATTTATAGTCGACTTCATAAACAATGTCTTGAGAATAGGAGAAGAAGAGGTGATGCTCTCCACAACGACTACATCAGAAAAATCGATAGGCGTGATAAACCAAGTGGCAGTAACTGTTTCGCCAAACTCTGAAAAGATCATCATCGGTACAACCAAAGTAGATACTAGTTGCAACCAGTGTTCTATATTCGAACCCCAGGTAGTCAGCACACCGGGCATAGTAATTGCCAGAAGTTTAGTAAAACCTGACGAAACCGGAAATGTACTTATTAGAGTGGCTAATATTTTGGATCAAGCTGTCACTTCACTAAGGGATACGCTCCTAGGCAAATTGACTCCTGTGGCTTGGGTAGCTGGAATGACGCAACGAAAATCCACTTCTTCGGATACTTCCAAATTACCAGAGGAATTGCAGAAATAATTGAACAGATCTTCTAACGACCTCTGAAGTGGTGAGGTAAAAGAACACAGACAGTTTTTAATTGAATTCAAAAATTCTTTTGCAGTTCGGGGCCAGTCGTTGGGAAGAACCTCTCTTGTACAACATTGCATTAATACCGGGGACACAACACCGATACGCCAAAATCCTCGAAGGCCTCCATTATCTAAACAAGAGGAAATGTCTCGCTTGGTACAGGACATGTTGACAGAGGGATTAATCGAGCCTTGGTCAAGTGCTTGGTCTTTTCCAGTAGTGCTGTTAGTGAAGAATTATGGTGGATTGCGTTTCTGCGTAGACTACCGGAGGTTAAATGACGTTACAAAAAAAGACTGCTATCCATTACCTCGCGTTGACGATACACTCGACACGTTGTCCGGAGCACAGTGGTTTTCCACATTGGACTTGAAGAGTGGATATTGGCAAGTGGGTCTTCATCAAGAAGACAAGGAAAAGACCGCTTTCTTGACCCAAAGTGGCTTATTCCAATTTAACGTCATGCCATTTGTACTCTGTAAGCACCGGCTTACATTTGAAAGATTGATGGATCTGGTACTCCGAGGCCTGATGTGGAAAACTTACTTTCTTTATTTAGACGATGTCATAGTCATCGGGAAGACTTTCAAAGACCATTTGGAAAACCTTAAAGAGGTTCTAACTAGAATTCACGGTGCCCAACTTAAGCTGAGCCCGAAGAATTGTTCTTTGTTCCAGAAGGAAGTACAGTATCTGGGCCATCTGGTTTCGGCAGCGGATGTTAGCATGGATGTTAGTAAAGTAGACACCGTAAGAGACTGGCCAGTACCGAAGAGTAAACACGAAGTTCCAATTTTCCTGGTGTTATGCTCATATTACAGAGGTTTTGTGAAAGGCTTCGCTACTATTGCTAAACCACTACATGAGCTAACGGAAAATAAACGAAACTGCCAGTGGTCGAGAAAGTGTGACCAAGCATTTAGGACTTTGAAGATTGCATTATGTTCCCAGCCAATTCTCGTTTTCCAGCTTCCGAAGGGAAGTACTTCGTAGACACAGACGCAAGCAATACTGGTCTAGGAGCAGTTTCGTCTCAAGTGTAGAACGGTGAAGAATGAGTAATAGCGTATTACAGCAAGACGCTTTCTAAACAAGAGATAAATTATTGAGATACAAGGAGAGAGTTGTTGGCAATTGTCAGAGCTTTAGAACACTTTCATAAATACCTCTATGGGGGAGAGTTTTCACTACGTACCGACCATGCAGCGCTTGCATGGCTCTTGAGATTTAAAAATCCGGAAGGACAGCTGGCAAGGTGGCTCGAACTTCTGCAACAGTACAACTTTAAGGTACAACATCGGCAGGGGCGCTTGCATGGTAATGCAGATGGCTTGTCACGAAGGCCGTGCCCGGAAGACTGCCGACATTGCCACAGAAAGGAAGATCAAAACTCAAGCGAACATGTTCAAGCCATCACTGTAGATTTCCTGGCTGACAGCTGGAGAACACAAGACTGTCGACAAGAACAGATGACTGATGAAGACATTGGACCGATTTTGAGAGCAAAAGAGGAAGGTCGCCGCCCGGATTGGCAAGATATCTGCCATGGTACCGAAGTGCTGAAGGGCTACTGGGCACAATGGGAATCTCTTACCTTAGAAAACGGATTGCTGAAAAGGGCTTGGGAAAGTCC
Source organism: Magicicada septendecula (assembly GCA_034769895.1). NCBI lineage: Eukaryota > Metazoa > Arthropoda > Insecta > Hemiptera > Cicadidae > Magicicada > Magicicada septendecula. The sequence goes on along the minus strand of CM068375.1, from coordinate 375,348,827 downwards.
AGATGGCTGAGACGTGGTCATGCAATTGATAGTTTCCCGAAGTAAAGTGCAGTCTGTTTTGAAGGAGATGCATGATGGAACATCTGGAGGCCATCTTGGGTTTAACATAACCCTTGATAAAATACGGAAGCTATTCTATTGGCTTCATATTCACCACGACGTAGAGGAATGTGTTCAAAAAACAGACTGGGACCAACGTATACCACTATTCCTCATGGCGTGTAGATCATCCGTACAGGACACAACCAGCATGACTCCAACAAATTTGGTTTTGGTCAGGAGATTCGTCTTCCTGGGACTTAATGTTCGGATCATCTGAGACTCAGTCCCAAGAGCCACAGACTGTTCCTCGCAAATAGAAAAACAATTGCGAGAAATGAATCGCTTGGTAAGAGGACGGCTGAAGATTGTCAGCGATAAAATGAAAACTCGGTACGACATTCGCGTCAATAGTGTGGGTTTCCAAGAAGGAGGTCAGGTGTGGTTGTTAAACGCAAAACGCCGTCGTGGTCGCTCACCTAAGCTTCAGTCAAACTAGGAAGGGCCCTACACTGTCAAAAAAAGAATCAACGATGTTGTTTATCTGATTCACCAGAAGGGATAGTGAAAATTCAAGGTCGTTCACCTAGATCGCCTGGCTAAGTATTACTTCAGAGACGGTTTGCCAGTTCGGAGGGGGAAGTGTTACGACATCACAGAACAATCTACGTGTTTATCAAGTGTTCCAGAGACTGAATGTTGTGGCGCACGTGATTCTCAGCGCATTTGCTAGACTGTATCAGAAGCCGCGCGAACTGTGTCAAGGCCGCAATTAATTACGTCGTAGATAGTGATAGCGCGTAGCTTGGAAAGTTCTGGTCAGTTATCGGGGGTATAAATACAAGGCTTAGTTCAGTTATATTTGCGATTTATTACATAGTGCGGTTCGAGTGTATTGTCGCGGGATACTGTGTGTGTTCAAATGGTTATTAGTGAAGTGTTGTGTTTCATAATCGGGCGGTATAATTGTAATACAATTGTGTTTTATATTAGTTGACATTTTATTGTGTGTGGACAATTTTTATTTGATTTGTTGTAAGATACTGTGTTGTTAATTACGAACTGTTAACTGTGAAAATTAAAGCTGGTGATTAGGGACTTAATTGGTGTCTTGTATTTTGTTTTCCACTGTACCATACGACGATCAAGTAGACCGTCGTAACAATATGAAAAAAGTTTGCTTCTTTCTGCGTTTTTCGTCGTCCATGAAAGACATATCAAATGGAATACTTGCCCTTAAGTTGTAAGATTTTGATTTTATCTGACTTTATTCTGTTATTCCGTAACTGTGTTTTTAACGATGTAATGAACAAATAATTAGTCTGTAAACTGACACAGACAGGAATTTGCACGACCACGAGTCCGCCGACGCCTAATGTTGTGCATACTTCGTTGAAACACAATTTAATTTCGAGCGGCATAGTCAGTTTTGCAAATTTCGCAAAATCATATATTCTGTAGGCATGCACAAAAACAACTACAGTGTACTCAAAGATTTCACACCTTATGGCGTCTCGTCAGTTCACACACACACACACACACACACACACACACACACACACACACACACACACACACACACACACACACACACACACACACACACACACACCTCTGCTTGAGATATCTGGTTTTAAATACAGAGTGCTTAATAAATATTTTTCTATATTGTGGTTGTTATAATTTACATATACATGGTTGTATGTTATCAGTGCAGTTTGTAGTGGCATTAGTGCATAAAGTGTATTAGGATGTGGAAACACATAATAAGTCTCCTGTTATATAAGCAACTGTCGGTTACTCGATAACAAAGATACACACAAGTCCGTGTTAGCGTTGTAAAATCAGTTGTTCGGAGATGGAAAGACGTTAATTAATGCTTCGAGTTTCTATAGTTAAGGTTCAATAAGAAAGAATATTGTTGGATCCTCCAAAGAATATTGTGGACCCGCTCCACATTACAAATGATAGTCATATTAAATGTTTCTGTAGTAGGATTAGTAACAAAATAAAATTGTAAGCTGGATACTTACATTACTGCCGTGAGTACAATTCAAACGTTATTCCCTTCCCCGAACTTGTGGGACAAAATCAATTGGTATTCCTGCCAGGATCAAACGGCCAGCAAAGCGTTGACATGAACAATCATCCCGTTTGTAAGAGTAAGGAAAACTTTTTCTTTTTTCCAGACGACCACGGCGGGAGGAGTCTTCCTCTGTGCAGGCGCCGATGGGGTCTTCATATTTAATTGACGGTGTAAGATATCGTGGACATTCGAACGGATGTGAAAGTAAAACCTCGTTGGAAAGGAGAGTGAGGATCGCTGCCGCGGCCCAGCCGTCTGTAAGAACAAGAAACAGCTGAACCAGTAGTAGTAGAAGAAGAAGAAGAAGAAGAAGAAGAAGAAGAAGAAGAAGAAGAAGAAGAAGAAGAAGAAGAAGATCAACAAAACTTCTCACTACAGTTTTGTTATTTTATATTCACTAGACAGGTTGGCTGATATTGATTTCATTTTGGTAAAAATTCAGTTGCTTCGACTGCGGACAACAACAACACGTTAGCAACTAAAGTTTCAAAACGATCGCGTCCCAAACCAGTTGCTCAACTCGTGTTGCAGAGTTGAAATGCCGTGTACCCTTAGGGCCTTACTGTTCCTTTTTTAAGACTCCATCGATCCATGTGCAAATTCTTGTACAGCTACTGTTGTCTCCTGCATCCTACACGCCAGAGGTTCCTGTCGTTCCAACCACCACGTTGTGTGACGATTTAAATTGTCAAACAAATAAAAAAAAATAATAATATAAATATAAAATGGGAAGTTAGTGAAAACCATTAAATCGCACTATTAAATCGAAGAATACCTCTGAACTATCTCATAATAGTAATGAGAATTAAAAAGGGGATTTAACTAAAATAATTAACTAAAACTGAGAAAGCAAGAGAAAAAATAAACTGTTAACCCTTTATTAAATTACCATGCTATGACCTGTGTATACCGGATCCAACTTGCATACCGACCCGGCATTAAATAAAAATACCTGTAAACTATAATGTAAATAATAAATAATTCAAAGTCACTAACTTTGTAGTTGTAATAAATTCTGTAGACAAGCAAAGTCTTGATTGTTTATTTTGTCTAACTGTAAGACTGGATTACTAAATAAAAGTTGGAACTATGTTATGGCGGAGTATTCACTCCGCGTCGTTACAATTTTCCTGTTGTAACAATGTAGGACTTGAGATGCGACGTTCAATCTGTAAACAGCTCCAAGCGGAGCGCTGCACAAAATGTTTTTTTTATTTTTGTTATTAGCTTCAACTAACAGTGTGGAGATCTATGTAACTAAAATGTAGTGTGTTTTAACACAAAAATGTGAATGAATAAAATAAGTGTGTAAGGTGACATCTCCTATTAAAAATATAGTTCAAGTTATTTTAGGGCTCCGTCATAATGTGTAACGAATATGTAAACTCAAATACTACTGTGCTATTACAAATGTGATGTGAAATAACTGTGAAAAGTGAAGACTAAGATCTCAACTGCATTTACACTACCCCTGAGAAACAGGACGACTTCATTCAAGATGACACCGTAGCTTCCACTTCATCATTAGTTGACTCCGAGGACCTCCACCGGAAGACTACCACGATGACGACCCACTATTAGGAGAATACAGAAGAATCACGCTGCAGGCCATGGACTGAAACGATTAACTTGAGGTGACGCGGAAGCTCGTCTTCCGTGAATAATGTATCTTTTAAATATAAGTAATTTTAAATGAAAAAGACTTTAAATGACAATCTCTAAGCGTTAAGAATAACAATGTTGTAACAAGAAATTTCATAAATCATACTTTGTAACATAAATCTTGTGATGTAGCTTTGTAACATCGCACAACAAAATGAAGCCATTCTTCTAATGGTATTTTAAGTAATAATATAATTGACTAAAGAAGTAGAGTAAATTTGAAAATTCCTACCTAGTTTAAAGAGACTCGGATCCGAGGTAAATACACTATCTGTATTATCGTTTTTAATGTAGAAAACCCCCTTACAATTTCAGTGTAAGCTAAAAATTTTATTTGTAATGTATTATCAATCATACGTAAATAAAGAGATGTCATCCTTGTTACATACTAAATTGAGTGCATAAATCAGCAGACATCCCTCCCCAGTTTCCTTTTATTAGAGTACTTATAATTTTTGATAGTGATTTGATTAATTTCCAGTTTGTTACAACGAAGGCAGCCTGTATAATTCGCCAGAGTCAATTATCACGTGTTCCCTAGGTTATAATGTAGCCGACACGTTATAGTAGCAAACCAACCTCTTATCTCAATCTCGTCGTGTGCGCTCTCCTGAGTTTACCCCATTTGCATCGTCTAAATAAAACCCATTTTGACAACTACGATCAGGCCGGCTATCATCAGGCATCCGTTTCACATACCATACGAGCTCTTTGTTTCATTCCAATGGAGCATTGTATCCTGGACTTTTATAATACACGGAGTTTACTATTCGTGTCTACAATGGAGTTTTATAAATACGAAATTGCTTCCTGAAGTCATCATTTCGAATTCACTGCACCTGAACGTCCCAAAAACCTTCTCCAGAAGTCTTTTTCTACAGCTTGGAACTACGGAAATTTCGTTGATTTACATTCTCACGTTTCGGAGACATATTTGTCTTTAATTTCATAGACAGATTGAAACATACTTTTTAAATTTATTTATTTATCAGGTTGCTGCAACAGTGTCGGTCATTAACGACCACAAAAATTTTAAAAGTGAATAAATTTTTACTTTTATAAATATAAACTATAAATATTTATAATTATATAAGTATTTTAAAAATTACAAATGTGAATCTTTTTTTTTTGTTATTTTATCATCAACGCCCAACTCAGCTGTACTGTCACTATTTTTCGTTATTTTCTTTTCTTGCAGCTAATCATTGTCTAACTTTTGCTCTTATTACGTATCATCGGGAGTAATATGTGAATCTAAGATCATATGGTTTCGTTCACCTTCCAGCTGTCCGATTTTTTCGAAATTTATGTTGAAGACCTAATACCTGAAACGGGACTGATCTTACAATTCTTAAAGAGCAGTAAGTTAAGACTAATTTAGTTGTTCTAAAAAACAAAAATCTGTTACCTTTTAAACTGGAAAATAAAAATGTACACTCACAACTGCACAGAACAATAGACATCCCTTGAAATGTTCAAGTTACAAACAAATCGATAGTTAATTTAGAAAACTTATATTGCAACATTACAACTTATATATTGTAAGTATATAATCAATATATATTTGATTATATATTGTGTATTGGAAAAGTACTCAACGTAACTATCAAATAATTTACCAGCTAAGTTGTGGGATTTCTTAGTTCGTTACGTTTAGTCCATCTTGTTGCACAATAAATTTTATGTGAGAAGATAGGAGAAATATTTTATGGCCTGGAATAAATTTTAATAAAACATTGATTTATAAGAAAAACAAATTCTTTAAAAATGAAAAAAGAGACCTGTATTAAAATTTGCCTTTAAAGAGAAGCTATTTTACACGTATTAGTCATAGTACACCTTATAAATTACACATAAATAATATGCAAACAATTAAAATAAACACAGATATGAATATGTAAATGACAAATATAAAACAGATATACAAAAACAATAATACAATTTAAAAATTGTTTAAAAAACAATTATAAAATAGTCTTAATTGGCTGGGTGTCTGACATTACAATATAAAATTCAAGTAATTATTTTGAAAGTTGCAAATCTGATAGCAATTAAATATTAATTATAAAAAATTAAAATTTTACTTTTCGTATTGTTGCGAGAAGCGTACAGAACAATCCAGAAATTACTCCACTCCCCCCGTCAAGTGTGGCAGCTGTGCGTCTTTCAAGTAGATAATTCTGGTGATTTCCAGGAACTACGCATTAAGCAGCCGGCGTGCAGTTAAGGAGGGAAAGCTGTACTCGGCCTCAGCAGCGTATATAGAGCCATAGCTGCCGGATTATCAGTTAGTTACGTGAGCGACTGTCGCTAGTGTTGATCGAGTGCTTGTCAATGTGAAGAATTATTGTGTTATGTGTTTTATAATTGTGCAAGACTCTATTAGTAGACATTGTTTATTGCGTTTGAACAATTTTTATTTGATTTGTCATAAGAGACTGTGTTGTTAATTACGAACTGTTTAATTGTGAAAATTAAAGCTGGTGATTAGTGACTTAATTGGTGTCTTGCACTGTAATTTGTTTTCTACTGTACCTACGACGATCGAGTAGAACGTCGTAATAGTGGTCTCAGAACTGTGGTAGAACGGTTAATAGTGGAAACAGTGGACACTTTGTTCAAGACGAGTGTAATTCGTAATTAATCCCAAAACAATGGATACCAGTCAGATGATAGAATCACTCCAAGCAATGCTAATGCAAATCGAGGAACGATGCTGACAAGAGGCGGAAGAAAAGGAAAAACGACTGGATGAGAAACTCAGACAAGAAAGAGAAGTAGCAGAGGAACGACAGAAAGGACTAATGGAAGAACGACTAAAAGAAAAACGCAAGCGTGAAAATGAAACACCAGAGAGACGGCAAAAAGAAGAATTTAGTCGTCAAGCAGACGACGTTAAGGCGTTCGTACAAGATGATAACACTGCAAAATTCGTCCTTTCACGAGGTGAGCTAAATAAACAAGTTGACAGAATATCTGGAATAGAAAAATCTGTGTCAACTATAGAAATAAGTATGTCAAGTATAGAAGATTCTATTACAAATTCAATAAAACAAATTAAAAATGAAGTGGAACATTTAGGCAAAGAAATATTTGATAAATAAAAACCATCAGTAAATGCTGATGAAGATTCAAAGTATCAGAGAAATCAAACTGTAGTAGGGCCAGTGTTCGCAAAGGCCCCAACATTTGATGGAAGCATTTATTGGACAACTTATATTCGCCAATTTGAAGCTGCCGCTCGCTTAAATAAATGGACGGATAAGAGAAAGGTCTTTCACTAAGTCTTGCTTTAAAATGGCCTGCCGCACAACTAATACAGAAAGTGCCACCTGAAAATCAGAACGTCTATGCCGAATTAACTAAAGCTCTGGAATTACGGTACGGTGACCAGCATTTGTGCGAAGTGTACCGTGAACAACTTAAAGAGAGGCGACAGCGTTCAGGGGAGAGCCTTCAAGAGTTTGAAGCGAATATCGACAGACTGACGAGATTGGGTTATCCCGAAGAATCGGAGGACTTCCGGAAGTGGATTTTCCTCATTATGTTTGTTGACGGTATCAGAGATAGTCAATTACAACAAGTGTTAAGAATGGCACGCCACGATAATAAATCAGACGCTCTTGTTCATGCCCTCCGTTTTGAAGCTGCCAAGTCGGCGACCTACATTAATCAAAGTATGCCATCACGTTGTAACCAAACGGATCCAATACCACAGTAACGTCATAGCGGACAGCATAAAGAGGCGATTCAAGAACAACAGTTTAAGAAGTCAGCAGCGCCACAACGATCTTTCGAACCAAAGGATAAAGACAGAAGACCGAAGTGTTACAACTGTGGGAAACGTGGTCATCTACAGGTAGACTGCTGGAAGAATAAAATACCGAGAGAAGAGAGCGATCGCACCAATCGGAGTAGTAATGCTCCAGAACAGCACACAGTTTCCACGCTACATAAGACTACTGGAAAACTGATCGTTAATGGATTTGCGGAAGGTAAACGAACATCATTTACAGTTGACACGGGCGCTAAAGTGTCTATTGTACGCCCCGACTTAATCAGCAACCGACTGCCTCAAATTAGCTCTTGTACAATGCAGACTGTGACTGGAACCCCCGTCAATGTGTTAGGAAAGATAGACGTACGTGTACGTCTGGGTCTTCTCGAGTTTAGCCACCAAATGCTTGTTGCAGACATTGTTGATGAAGTGATTCTTGGCACGGACATTATGAGTGCCTACGGATTTGTTGTGGACTTAAGAGAGAACGTCCTGAAGGTTGGACAAGAGAAGGTAAAGCTTCGCATGGCTAAAATGTCAGGGTCTGCCAACCATTCAATCAAGCAAGTGGCATTGGCCGAAGAAGAAATCAACAGGTCTGGTCAAGAGGAACCTTTCCTATTCCAGGCGGAAATGGAAGAAGGACTAACAGAAGAAGTACACATACGTGAAACAGCAAAAGAAGTGACTGTAAAGCCAACTATGGGTGTCAAAGAAAACCCCTTGTTTGTTCCGGAGTTAATAGAAGTGCCCAGAGGAAATGTTGCTGAAGATGAATTTACGCAAGAGGTTGTTGACGAGATCCAATCGGACTTGGATCAGCCACTGCTGTTTAGGTCATCAGTACATGACGTAACGGGAGTGATTCCAGCAAAACTAGAGGATGAGCGGAAGTCTCGTATTCCTGGGAACTTGATGTTTGGATCACACCAAACCCAATTCGATGGACGGGAGAATTATCTTTCACAAGGACGTCCACCTAGATCGCCTGGCCAAGTATTACTTCAGAGACGGTTTGCCATTTCGGGACGAACAGGCTTAAGGAGGAGACGGTGTTGCAAGAAGCGTACCCAACAATCCAGAACTTTCTCCACTCCCCCCGTCCAGTGTGGCAGCTGTGCGTCATTCAAGTAGATGATTCTGGTGAGTTCCAGGAACTACGCATTAAGCAGCCGGCGTGCAGTTAAAGAGGGAAAGCTGTACTCGGCCTCAGCACAGCGTATATAAAGCCATAGCTGCCGGGTTGTCAGTTAGTTACGTGAGCGACTTCCGCTAGTGTTGATTGAGTGCATGTCAAAGTGAAGATTTATTGTGTTATGTGTTTTACAATTGTGCAAGACTCTATTAGTAGACATTGTTTATTGCGTGTGAACAATTTTTATTTGATTTGTTATAAGAGACTGTGTTGTTAATTACGAACTGTTTAACTGTGAAAATTAAAGCTGTTGATTTGTGATTTAATTGGTGTCTTGTACTGTAGTTTGTTTTCCACTGTACCTACGACGATCGAGTAGACCGTCGTAACAGTATTTTAATCAAAAACAATATTTGCTTTATTTCCATAAACATTAATTATTGTGCACCCATTTTAACTAACTAGAAAAATTACTCGTAAACAGATGTTACAATTACATGTTTAAGTTGTATTAATTATTTAAATGTTTGTAACTATACTATGTACAATTATTTATTTATTATTTTATTTATACCGTGATTATACCTGTTTACTGTCCTTGTTTACAAAATAATTGTTTATTTTTCACCTGTTTTTCACTGTTGCGTTATCGTGGCGTATGTGTTTTTCTCCTTGATGATGAAGATCCTGGTGCCGAAGTGTGTTGTAGTTTCTCCGTTATACAGAGTGTCCCCCGTTTTAAAATGGTTGGCGTCTGTCCGACGTCGCTGAGCAATCGGAGATAGTATCCCCGTTACGTGTCCTATGTTGCTTCCCAAACTAACATAGTGTCCCCGTGAAGAATTATTAGCGTCTGTCCTGTCGTTCAGAATCGTACGGGGTTATATACTGAGGCCGTGCCGACAGGTTGAAGACTGTCCACTGTCCACGACCCTCTCAAACTTGTACACCTTTGGGTCAGCGTTTCGGTTTTCACACATCACTTTTTTCGTATTTTCGCACTAGTCATTAAAGGCATGTCCAAACTAATAAAATCATAGGATTCATGCGATTTTTTTGTCTTTATTTAGATATTAATTAATTGCTTGCCACATATCAATTAACCGAGTAATTAAATAATATGTTTCTAGTTCTGTTATACGTTTACCCTTTACCTTTAAATTGTATCTCCTCATGCGTCATTTTGCACGTCTTAACATTAAATAATTCGCTTTGCTACAAGTAATATCAGTGCGAGTTTCTTATAAAATAAACATCTTATTTTAATTGTATTTTCTGCCTGTTTGGACTGGCACACTACCACAAGTTAAATACACTGGTATGGAAAGAAACTATTGTTCTTCTCCCTTGATCAGATGATGCAACACACACACACACACACACACACACACACACACACACACACACATACGCGCGTCAGAAAACCTGTTTGCACACACACGCAGTTCGCCACCACTCAGTAACTCGTAACAAATGTTTAACAACAAGCTAAGAGTTGTCCAAGCCTGTCTGTTCACGAATGCTTCATTTAAAACTATGTACAACTGCTTATATTTATTTTATATGTACAAATAAATTACCTTCGGCGAATATACAAATATGTATCGTTCCAATATATATATTTTCTGTTTACTTTTATTATTGTTACTTCTGTATGCATCGTTATTTAAAAGAAAATATCAATCTGCTTACATTCTGAATGTCACTGTTTCTTATTTTTGTTTACAAGTGTTATATTTTGTTGACGGGATTTTTATACAGATTTTCGATAATATCCAATCTAAATGCCGGAAGAGTCTCCATTCAGATGAAATATGTTGGTCTGGGAACTGTGCCTAAAAATCAGAACTCATTTATCAGTGGCATCGGAAAAAAGGTTTAAATAAGTACAACCGGTACGATAAATTAAAATTTATTTTAAAATAATTTTTGGTAACAAACATATTTTCTTGAGAGACAAAAATACGTAAATATTTATTTATTTGACACTAAATACTGAGCAAAAACACTTAGATGATAAACATTGAAGCTCTTCGTCACGGAATCTTCAATTCCTCAGTACTGTTACCGTTGTTCGATTATTGTGTTCATCACATTGGCCTGAGGTATTCGTAACCCAGCACACCGCGGCCACAGATCAGGTACACTCTTGACAGTTGTTCATTGTAAAGCTTGATACGCGTAGAACTGACAAACGCTTTCTGTTGGAGACAATTAGCTCGTCCTCTGCTACATCATGTCGCCGACGTCACCTGAAATACATTTGTTTTATGCAAATTATCAGTTCACCAAATTCATTGTTAACACATACAGAGGTCTGCATCGAAAGAAAGTATTAGATAAAGAATGTATCCTAATTCTTATAGGATACCTGCCCTGGAATGCCATCGCTTCAATTCGGAATAACTTCAAAATATACACGAGAAAAGTCGTCTTTAATAAAATTATATTCCAGGCAGTTAGGCTGTTACCTCTTGTTAGAAATCCAGAGGTTTCGACTGCATCTGCGGTAGTCATTTTCAGTTCTGCTCCTCCGGTGGCCGTCAGTCGCCGGATAAACAGAACGGAACGCGCACTGATGATAACTGCCGCAGCTGCAAAACGTTTAGATTTGTAACTCGAGGATCACAGCCTAATAATCCGAAATATAATTTTACTTAAATAATTCGGAAGATAGTAAAAAGTGTAGAAAATTAAGGAAATGTAAGAAAGAAAGAGAAGTAGAAACAACGGTAGTACCGTACTTTGCTATCGAATGGCGTCGATGAAGAAACTAGTATCGTTTGCATTAGTTAACAGAATATATAGAATTACTTATAGTTACAAAAAACAAAATAATAAAAATCAAACCTTTGCGTAAGTACATCACTAGGGAAATTAACTGTAGCAATTAGAAACCATTACTTACTGTACAGCCTGTCGTATCTATTGTTGCCTTTCATCTGACTTTCACTGCCACACTCGTTATTATTAGAAGTACCGGTGTACTCCGATTTCCTCTCCTCGTTACATCGGCTGTTCTTCAACGACCCTAAAAACAGAAATATGTAGGTTAGTAGGTGTCATTGTCGAGCCAACACAGACTTCTGTGACAACAAAGCACTGCACACTGTGATAATTTATGTGTATGAAAATACAATGATATTATGAAAATTTACGGTATTTGATTTCCATTGGTTAGCTATTGTACGAGTCCGATTACACAGTATGTATCCGGTAGTGCACACTAGCTACTTGTTTCCGACAAATTACACTTATTTAAACGAAAAAGAAGAATATAGTTAGATTGTTCTTGTTAATTACTCTGTAAATTATGGAAACTCTTCTTCTCCTTCTTCTTCCTCTGGTTCATTTTCTTGTTGTTGCTCTTCTTGTCCTTGTCCTTGTCCTCGTCCTTACCCTGGCCCTGGCCCTTGTCCTTCTTCTTCTTCTTCTTCTTCTTCTTCTCCTCCTCCTCCTCCTCCTCCTCCTCCTTGCTTCCAACAATAATATTCTCCAATGTTTCATATTCTTTACCATCACCGCGTAACCCCTTACATCTACTCTTCAGAGATCTTGCAGTACATCGTCCCTAACTGTCCTATCCTAGGTCGACTCCTCTTCCTGTTATGTGTAAGGATAATGTTCATTGTGTAATAATTACATTGTTGTAACGGACACACATAATTTATACGCTACGAAGTGGCCAGAGTCGTAATACTAAAAACTTAAAGTAACTAACTTATCTTTAGTACGAAACCCGTTTGATGTGATAACACGTATCACTAAAACTTTAACCACCTATATATAAGAAAAGTATAGTTATTCAAGAGATATTCAACAGTCAGAAAAGAACACCTTACCACATTGGATGTGACAAATGTGGAATGTGGTTTTGTTTCGACATCTCCAAGTGATATCCCAAGAAGCACAAATTGCACAAATCTAGATGACTCCAACCAATTCCTCATTGCCGCCTGTTGTGACGCTTACCGTCTCGACTCGATTCCAGAAGAACTCAATCGACTTAGTACATGCTTCACTTATCGCACCTACAAAATTCTGACTGTGGTTGACTGTTAAACATTGTAAATTATAAACAGGTACACCGGTGATCGCTCAACATAAATCGAAAGCAATAGTTGTGGCAGACTGTATGAAGGCTCTATCTGAGTCAAAAAGGATTTTGCGGTTCCACTTTTGGCATAGCGTAAAGGGAAAATTTCACCTTTGCGGCAGATATACCCTTGATTTCGAATTTTCTTCGAGAGTAGTCCAGTGTTACAACGTCTCAATAGGTTTACTTTCTTACAGCTAATCAAAAAGAGATAGGGAGTGATAATGAGAAAGAGAGAGAGGGAGGGAGAGAGAGAGAGAGAGAGAGAGAGATAGTGTCAGACAGACAGACATAGACCGGTGGACAGTTTGACATCAACTGACTACAGACACACTTCTTTTCTTCTTCTTCTTCTTCTTCAAGGATTAGGTTATATAAACCTTCCGGCACCCATCTCATCCTCGTGCGACCCACGTCTCTTCTACCAACGGCTTCGTAGTTCAGTGCCGCTTTCGGCAATCGATGCTCTGTCATCCTTTGCAGATGATCCCATTATTGTCTTCTGTAGTTTGAAATAACTCTATATATGTCCTTTACTTCCAGTTCTGCTCTGATATCTTCATTCTTTATTCTATCTTGCAATGTATAATTTAAAGTATTTCGAAGAAACTGCATTTCAGCACTATGAATCTTGCCGCATTCCTTTTTTGTTATGACCCACGCCTCACGTGCATAAATCAACGTGGGTATTGCAATTGTCTTACAAAATTCAATCCTTGTGCTGTGTCTTGTTTTATTTGAATATTTCTATGAATCGTACCACAAATATTTCTAAATTTAATTGTCTTCTCTTTTATATCATATTCAGATTCATAGCTTACTGCACAATCGAGATATTTGAAACGGCTCACTTGTTCTAAAGTGCTGTTTTTATAACTATCATAGTCCTCATTGGATTCTTCTTCTTCTATGGCGTCATAGTTTGGAGTCAAACCTTAGCTTCCATAATCATCTGCTTCCATTTTATCTGTCCTTGGCGATCGATGTCAATCATCCTCACTTGATATTTACCTTTAAAGGCCATACAACAGACCGTTCAATGGAAAAGAAACAAATGCAGGAAATATTATTTAAACGCCCGTTTTTAATTGGGATTGACTTGCGTAAAGTGGAAAGTATGTAACAAAGAGAAAGTCATGGTAAATTAATAGTAAATATTGTTACGACGGTCTCCTTGGTCGTCGTATGGTACAGTGGAAAACAAAGTACAAGACACCAATGAAGCCACTAATCACCAGCTTTAATTATCACAATTAGACAGTTTGTAATCAGCTAGATTGTCTCTTACAACAAATCAAATAAAAATTGTTCACGCGCAATAATAATGTCAACGAGTGTAAAACACAATTATATTACAACTGTCCCTCACAATTATAAAACACATAACACTTCGCCACAATGCTTCGAACCGCACTCGAATATATCCCAACTCAAACTGACTGAGCGTCGCTGAGGACATGTATTTATACCCCGCCCAAATTCCAGAAACATCTGTACTACGCATCAGCGCTACACTAGAACGTAATTGATTGTGGCCTTGACACAGTGCGCGAGGCTGGCGAAATCTAGAAAAGTCTCGCTAACGCACGTTGAAATCATGTACGCACACACACACATTACAGCCGGATTCCGCTGTAACATGCGAGAAACACGTAGAATCTTTTGCAATGGTGTAACGTTACGTAACAATATATTAACAGTGCTTACATTGGGGAACAACGCGAGTGGCGCAACAAGGTCCTGGTCGTGACGGCGGCTCTGGTTCCAACAAGACGAGCGTGGTTGTCTCTTCGCGTAGAGTGCCGACTCGACCTAATCGTGTATTCATAGAGCTGCGCATCTGTAGACTGGACCCATCTCTGAAACAAAGTCACTAACTACTTACACTGATTTACACCTACTTACAGGCTACTACCTCTGTCTGGACATTAACTTCACTAACTACGTACTTACACTGATTTACAACTACTTATATGCTACTACCTCTGTTTGGACATTAACTTCACTAACTACGTACTTACACTGATTTACACCTACTTACAGGCTACTACCTTTGTTTGGACATTAACTTCACTAACTACGTACTTACACTGATTTACACCTACTTATAGGCTACTACCTTTGTTTGGACATTAACTTCACTAACTACGTACTTACAATGATTTACAACTACTTATAGGCTGCTACCTCTGTCTGGACATTAACTTCACTAACTACGTACTTACACTGATTTACACCTACTTATAGGCTACTACCTCTGTTTGGACATTAACTTCACTAACTACGTACTTACACTGATTTACACCTACCTATAGGCTACTAGCTTTGTTTGGACATTAACTTCACTAACTACGTACTTACACTGATTTACAACTACTTATAGGCTACTACCTCTGTTTGGACATTAACTTCACTAACTACGTACTTACACTGATTTACACCTACTTACAGGCTACTACCTTTGTTTGGACATTAACTTCACTAACTACGTACTTACACTGATTTACAACTACTTATAGGCTACTATCTGTGTTTGGACATTAACTTCACTAACTACTTACACTGATTTACAACTACTTATAGGCTACTACCTTTGTTTGGACATTAACTTCACTAACTACGTACTTACACTAATTTACAACTACTTATAGGCTACTACCTCTGTTTGGACAGTAACTTTGCTAACTACTTACACTGATTTACAACTACTTATAGGCTACTACCTTTGTTTGGACATTAACTTCACTAACTACGTACTTACACTGATTTACAACTACTTATAGGCTACTACCTCTGTTTGGACAGTAACTTTACTAACTACTTACACTGATTTACAACTACTTATAGGCTACTACCTTTGTTTGGACATTAACTTCACTAACTACGTACTTACACTGATTTACAACTACTTATAGGCTACTACCTCTGTTTGGACAGTAACTTTACTAACTACTTACACTGCTTTACAACTACTTATAGGCTACTACCTCTGTTTGGACATTAACTTGTGAACGGTATATGGGTCATACATGTTACGGTGTGATTGGATATTCAGCTAGCTACTCATAGTAATACTGCGTCAGACAAAAACATGTCATTCATTAATAAAGTCATATCAACTATGATAAATGAAGATCATAAATATACGAGGTTTAAATCCAACTTGAAACACATATTTTTTTTTTTTTATAAATGCGCTTACATGAACGCCTTGGAAGAATTCGAGATGTATAGATGGTACAATGACGTACACAGTCGTGACTTCGTGCTAAACGATCATTTAAATTTCAAATCAAACCCGTTCTACGATACCGTAATAAACATGTTTACACAATAGCCATTAACAGACAGTGTCCGATCGGTCCGACTCGAGTGAGCACTCATGTAACGCGGTTATGTGTGGAATTGTTTTCAATATTTGTAATTTTATTATTTAACGACGTCACTTTGAGTGATTTTTTTATTTCTGAAGACGAAACATATGTTTCGAAGCGCGTAAACCAATCGAACGCAACACGAAGTCACATGACGGATAAAATACGGTAAATATTATACAGACTTTGTCAATAAGTGACTTGGATACCAATTCAAACAGGTTTTACATTAATAAGGACCTGTTCATCATCATCATCACCTCCATCATCTTCACAACGCGTCATAGGCAAGGTGCTGCCTTTTCCGCCTTCAAAGGTCCTTACTGGGTTTCTTTCTGGTTCTACCCACACACTTGTGTCCTATAGTTTTCTATTTCCAGACTTGTGTCCAGTCTAGAATCGGACACTCTTTCTAAGTGTTTTTTCCACCGTTGTTTGTAATTCTTACAATTTTTCATTCAAGTTAAAAGCTTGGAACTCTTCTCTTAGGGCATTATTCTTTATACGGTCGGGTTTAGACCTTTCGACTCCTCTTAAGAACGCCATTGACGAGGACTATATGTTACTGCCTTGTTTCTTGGCTGTTTTTCATAATTCACACCCGTAGAACAGTTCAGGGACTGCCGTAACTTTATAGAATTTTAATTTTGTAACTCTACGCACCTTGTTTCTAAAGTACTGTCGAATGTCCTAGAGATCGTCTGAAACTTACCTAATATAACATCAGTATCATACTTCCTAGCATAGTCAATATCACTTCCCAAATAACAAATAATTAAACAGTCTCACCCGTCCTAAAATTCGATCATTAATCATTATTTTTGTTCTTATAAAGCAAATATCATTAACAGTAATTAAACTTTTATCTGGCGTCAGTCAAGTAACGTTGTTGAGGCTCTATAGCAGGTGATAAGTCGCGGTTGATGAATACTAATTGTGACAACTCAGCGGCAGCGTGGACTGAAAACGGTATAATTTCATCTTATTCACGGTACAATCAAATTGGCGCACATAGAGACATTGTCGCGAAATGCCGCGCAATTAAGCACATTAAGCACAAAGAGGAACTCAATGCCGCATCAGAGGCTGCCGACGGTCATCTTTTTGGCCGAGGCAGTATTAAGTGTCTGTCTGTATGGGCCCAACGCTAGTATATTTATCTTCGTTTGGATATAAAAAACCGGATGTCTGCTACCAATAAATAAAATTAGCATACACACACACACACAATTGTTCATTTCTTTTGCATAGCTTTCAAATGCAACCACTTGTTTTAATTTTTATTTAGGCCTATACTCAGGCCGCTTGGATAATTTACTACCTGACATCAATAGAGCTTTTCTGCGATTTAAAATTTTAACCTTTTATTGTTCACATTGTTATTACTGACTTGCTCAAACGTTAGTCGTCAATTGCTTAGAGAGTGTGTAAATTAAATGGAAATAACGTACAGTACAATGAGTAGTAAATGAGCTGTAACAGTTGTGCGAGACTTGTTGCAAGCTACAATTGTGTCGAACATTTCAGCAGTTTCGTCTGACATTTCGGCGTAAAGGAAACATTTCACCTTCTCGGAAAATATACGCCACCTGAAGGTTACAGCGGGCAATACTTGATAACAGGTAAGGTCAGTAGTATTATAGATAACCTACAAATTCGTGTAACAACTTGTTTGTTGAAGAAAGTAAATTACAGTTTAAACTCATTAATTCGTCGCCCACCAATTCGTCTTTCTCTGTAATTGGTCATCCAAAAAGATAGTTTTGTTCTTATTCTTTATTAACAATCGAGTAACATATACTTTCTAATTATAGCCGGGGTAAACCTGAAACGTGCTGATTGCGGCAGGGGTTCTAATATTATCCAGGAAAACGGATTGCGGAAGGCATTGGTGCCGAGAATAGGTATTTCCTACTTGTGTACACGGCACTATAAGTGTTGTGTTGTGTTGTTACAGCGTAATACGTTTCCGAGAATTGAGTCGGATTCCTGGATGCCTGGCAAAGTATTCCGGAAAACACTCTAAAATATGCCTGGAATTACGGCCATCTGAATTACAACCAGCGTCTACAGAACCAGAAGGTCTTGACCCCTTATCGGAATTGTTAGATATCTGCCAATCCCTACCAGTATTTAACAGTTTTAATGAAGACGACGTAAACAATTGGTATGAAATAGGCTTACTGATTATAGGCTACAAAATGTTTAGTGATGATGAAATTGTTACAGACATATCCACAGAAGCTAATGATGAAAAAGATGACCAGCCAATAAAACCTGCAATCTCTCAGAAAGAGGCTATTCAATCACTGACTACAGCAATCAAGTTGTACCAAGGCCAAGATGAAGTAGAAATTTCTAAAATAATTACACTGCGCCAAATACATAATTTGGCTCTTGGAAAGTACGGTCGACAGAAAAAAAAACAGAAGAAATTTACAGATTTTTTTCACAATTGTTAAACAATTTTTTTGCAATTACAATGCCTTACTTGTTTGGTTTTGAACATTTCCAGCAATAAATATGTTCGAGTATAACATTAGTACCCTACATTCCTAGTGTTGTAATAAAATTCTTTTTATACTCTCTTTAATGAGTTAGATTACTCCCTCACTAATTCGTCATCCCTTCGGTCCCGTAGGTGACGTATTAGTGAGATTCCACTGTATTTTCCATTTTTTTTTAACTCCTTATTTAAATATTTGATTTATTAAAAAGACATTTTAACAAACTTATCTAACTTTGTGTAAGGAAATTTCTGGATCTTTTTTCTGACTTTTGTCGTCCACAATCTATACTATTTCTCTTTTTAAATACATAAAGATTTATTTATTGAAATAGTGTCTAACTATCATCACTCAGATAATTTATTATTATTATTATTATTATTATTAATATTGTCCCTGTTATTGTTAATGTTAATTAACTTAGATATTATTTAAACATTATTTGTCTCATTTTCTTTATTTCAAAACTCACTGGATTACACTTAAATTAAAATATTTGATGATAACTTACTCTTCAAGCTAAATTTAATTTCGAAGTGTAAGTATACGCCATAGAATATAATATACTTTCTTAATAAAAAACATAATAAAATCTTTCAGATTTGATTTTCTTATTCTAAATGAGGTAAAAAAAATATGATGGGAAAATTAATCGCTTATATTAAAATGAAATACACTCATTGAACATGCAGTAAATGAATTATACTACATCCACGGTAGACTTTTGTTGAGGCCAAAGAGCACAAGACAAAATCTGTCAATTACCTGTAGCTGCCATGTTTTTTCTTCCTCGGACGCCATAAGTGAAAGGCCCCGTATATGAGTGGATTCACTAGACTATTTGACATGCCGAAAAAGAAGATGGCTTTTTGGAGCTCTTCACTAAGCTGAAAAAAATAATATTCTTCGTTTACCCAAAAATTGTAAACTTTAGGTGAACCACAATGATTCTACTTTTAAGAAAATACTGACATCGCTTTAACTGATTACAATAAATAATTATTAAAGAATTAATAAAAGGATTGTTTATTTTTAATAAAGAATTTACGGCATTAGCAGGAAAACAAATACGTGAATGTCTGGTTTTTAATTACAGTAATTTATACAAATTTTACGTGTCAGGACAAATAAAAATGAGGAAAAGAAATGCCCCGGTCCAATATTATTAAAATTATGGTTGTTCTCAAAAGCTGGTTCATAATAACAGCACAGTCCCATGAACTATAAAAACATGTTTTTATAAATTTACAGCAGGAACCAAAACAGACATTTCGACCTTGCCCCAGACGGCCTTCGTCAGTGAGCGAGAAAGAGATATTAGCCTCCGCGAGAGACTGGCATCTGTAAACACAGTGTCAACTTTTCGCGGGGCCTACTACTTCAATTCTCTACCACTGAAGAACGCTGTTGAACGTTAAAAGAAAAAACCGGCACTTGTTCAAGTTTTGCTTCCTTTATTACGTGGTTGGTTGTAAACTGACATATTCATACGTACGTGTTTGTCGGGGTTGAGAAACATGAAGATGATCATCATACTGTAGTAGGGTGTCCACCACACGATGAAGGTGACCACTATGACGACGCTGATGCGGAACGACTTGACCTTCGCCCTTTGGATCAGACGACGTCTGTTTACGTCGTACTTGCGCGCCGGCGACGCTGCTTCGGCCGCAAACATTTTGTCACTTTCTGAAAAACGTAACAACCGGTGATTCCCAAAATTTGGCTGAAGCAATATTAAAAACTAAAATTTTTGATAAACTGTGTTTTAGGTACGAGACAATAATGCGGAGACTATGATCGATTATAAGGTGAGTGCAAGCAGTCTCGGATTTGAACAGACTTCTCAGCATTGCACAATAATTATCCTTCTTCGCCTGTCAATTTAAACACACTGTAAGTTGGGACCGTTCAAGAAATATCGGTCTCTACTTTTGTTAAGATCTTCCGATTCCGGATGTTTGGTCGTAGGCCATTGCTACACAAATTAGCCAACGTTTCGGGCGTGGTCTCTAACGTGCGGCATCTGCGTTAGAGAAAGCTCGATCATCACTGATGATGGCCGTCGATGGCACGGACGAAACGTTTGCTAATTTTTGAAGCAATGGACCACAGCCAAACAGCCCGGAATCTGAAGATCTTAACAACATTGACTTTTCCCGTGTAAGCCTTTGAATATATTTATCGGTCTCTACTACGCAGAGATACTTTCTGAAAAGTTATAAACATTCTAATTACAAATAAGCCTGAGCGGCAGAACGATTAACAAAATATATTTATTATTAGATAATCCAAATTCATCATAATCATTGTCTACACAATATGGCACAGACAATCTCTTAGTCAAAAGTGAAACCTAACAATTTCTATGGTGTAAATGTGAACAATTAAATAAATATATTAATTACAGTCCACTGTCTCTTTATCACTTCTGCATCCTGGCGAATCAACATACAGTAAATCACGAACACTTCAAACTTAACATTTTTGCGTCTACTCGGACCGCTTTTAAAAATTTTTTCGTCCACACATGGCGGATCATTCTTCTACTTAACATATGTGTTGAATCCATTTTCTTCTGAATTATTTCATCCTTTCATTAACTGCAGAAATAACTCGTTCACTTTTTATTTCCTCATTTGTTATATTATCTCATCTATTACACCTTTCAACTGATCAGAGAAATTTCATTTCTGCTGTTTATATCTTCTGTTCAGCTTCTTTTCTTTACGACCCAAGTCTCAGAACCATACAGTAGTGTAGGTATTGCCATTGATTTATAAAATGTTATTTGGGTTTCTTTCTACATTTATTTCTCAACATCTCCAAATCGTTCTACCGATTCTTGTGAAATGTGTTACTGTATTTTCTATATCTCTATCTAGATTATGAGTAATGTCACGTCCAAGAGAGTTGAAATGTCTTACATGTTCTATGCATGTGTTTTCTATGCATACTTTGATACAAACCGGTTCATCTCCTATAAAGGCCACTACATTCACGCCGTGACCGGTGAAGAGTCACACCGTTTTTCGACGTGGTCCTACAGCAGAACACGAAAGATCTAGACCAGAGAAGGCCGATTAAAAATGTAGCCGGCATAGGGTTGGTTGCCCTGTACGGTGGTCTGAATCGAAAACTCACAATTCCAACAGAGTCGACAATTCATTTGTTAAATACGTGTATATTGTAGTTGTTGTACTTACGTGATATAGTGATGAGGATGGAGACGTATGTGGAGAGCAGTATGCCTAGAGGCAGCAGGAACATGGAGGCGAAGCTGAACGTGGTGTACAGCTGTTCTTGCAACGGTTCCGTGTAGAAGCCGTACGTGTATAGTGTAATTGTTGTACTTACGTGATATAGTGATGATGGTGGGGAAGTATGTGGAAATCAGTATGCCTAGAGGCAACAATAACATGCAGACGAAGCTGAACGTGGTGTACAGCTGTTCTTGCCACGTTTCCGTGTAGAAGCCGTACGTGTATAGTGTAGTTGGTGTACTTACGTGATATAGTAAAGATGGTGGAGACGTATGTGGAGAGCCCTATGCCTAGAGGCAGCAGGAACATGCAGACGAACCTGAATGTAGGGTACAGCTGTTCCTGCCACGGTTCCGTGTAGACGCCGTACGTGTATATTGTAGTTGTTGTACTTACGTGATATAGTGGAGATGGTGGAGACGTATGTGGAGAGCCGTATGCCTAGAGGCAGCAGGAACATGCAGACGAAGCTGAACGTTGTGTACAGCTGTTCTTGCCACGGTTCCGTGTAGAAGCCGTACGTGTATAGTGTAGTTGTTGTACTTACGTGATATAGTGATGATGGTGGAGACGTATGTGGAGAGCAATATGCCTAGAGCCAGCAGGAACATGCAGACGAACCTGAACGTGTTGTACAGCTGTTCTTGCCACAGTTCCGTGTAGAAGCCGTACGTGTATAGTGTAGTTGTTGTACTTACGTGATATAGTGATGATGGTGGAGAGGTATGTGGAGAGCCGTAAGCCTAGAGGCAGCAGGAACATGCAGACGAAGCTGAACGTGTTGTACAGCTGTTCTTGCCACGGTTCCGTGTAGAAGCCGTACGTGTATAGTGTAGTTGCTGTACTTACGTGATATAGTGGTGGTATAGTGACGATAGTGGAGACGTATGTGGAGAGCAGTATGACTGGAGGCAGCGGGAACATGCAGACGAAGCTGAACGTGTTGTAGAGCTGTACTTGCCACTGTTCCGTGTAGAAGCCGTACGTGTATAGTGTAGTTGTTGTACTTACGTGATATAGTGATGTTGGTGGAAACGTATGTGGAGAGCAGTGTGCCTAGAAGCAGCAGGAAGATGCAGACGAAGCTGAACGTGGTGTACACCTGTTCTTGCCACGGTTCGGTGTAGAAGCCCAACGTGTATAGTGTAGTTGTTGTACTTACGTGATATAGTGATGATGGTGGAGACGTATTTGGAGAGCAGTATGACTGGAGGCAGCGGGAACATGCAGACGAAGATGAACGTGGTGTACAGCTGTTCTTGCCACGGTTCCGTGTAGAAGCCGTACGTGTATAATGTAGTTGTTGTACTTACGTGATATAGTGATGATGGTGGAGACATATGTGGAGAGCAGTATGACTGGAGACAGCGGGAACATGCAGACGAAGCTGAACGTGTTGTACAGCTGTTCTTGCCACGGTTCCGTGTAGAAGCCGTACGTGTATAGTGTAGTTGTTGTACTTACGTGATATAGTGATGGTGGAGACGTATGTGGAGAGCAGTATGACTAGAGGCAGCAGGAACATGCAGACGAACCTGAAAGTGGTGTACAGCTGTTCTTGCCACGGTTCCGTGTAGAAGCTTTACGTGTATAGTGTAGTTGTTGTACTTACGTGATATAGTGATGATGGTGGAGACGTATGTGGAGAGCAGTATGACTGGAGGCAGCGGGAACATGCAGACGAAGCTGAACGTGGTGTACAGATGTTCTTGCCACGGTTCCGTGTAGAAGCCGTACGTGTATAGTGTAGCTGTTGTACTTACGTGATATAGTGATGATGGTGGAGACGAATGTGGAGAGCAGTATGCATAGAGGCAGCAGGAACATGCAGACGAAGCTGAACGTGGTGTACAGCTGTTCTTGCCTCGGTTTCGTGCAGAAGCCGTACGTGTATAGTGTAGTTGTTGTACTTACGTGATATAGTGATGTTGGTGGAGACGTATGTGGAGAGCAGTATGACTGGTGACAGGGGGAACATGCAGACGAAGCTGAACGTGTTGTACAGCTTTTCTTGCCACTGTTCCGTGTAGGAGCCATACGTGTATAGTTTAGTATAGTGTAGATGTTGTACTTACGTGATATAGTGAAGATGGTGGAGACGTATGTGGAGAGCAGTATGCATAAAGGCAGCAGGAACATGCAGACGAAGCTGAACGTGGTGTACAGCTGTTCTTGCCACGGTTCCGTGTAGAAGCCGTACGTGTATAGTGTAGTTGTTGTACTTACGTGATATAGTGATGATGGTGGGGACGTATGTGGAGAGCAGTATGACTGGAGGCAGCGGGAACATGCAGACGTAGCTGAACGTGGTGTACAGCTGTTTTTGCCACGGTTCCGTGTAGAAGCCGTACGTGTATAGTGTAGTTGTTGTACTTACGTGATATAGTGGTGTTGGTGGAAACGTATGTGGAGAGCAGTATGCCTAGAGGCAGCAGGAACATGCAGACGAAGCTGAACGTGTTGTACAGCTGTTCTTGCCACGGTTCCGTGTAGAAGCCGTACGTGTATTGTGTAGTTGTTGTACTTACGTGATATAGTGATGTTGATGGAATCCTATGTGTAGTGCAGTATGCCTAGAGGCAGCAGGAACATGCAGACGAAGCTGACCTTTGTGTTCATCTGTTCTTGCCACGGTTCCGTGTAGAAGCCGTACGTGTATAGTGTAGTTGTTGTACTTACGTGATATAGTGATGTTGGTGGAAACGTATGTGGAGAGCAGTATGACTAGAGGCAGCACGAACATGCAGACGAAGCTGAACGTGGTGTACAGCTGTTCTTGCCACGGTTCCGTGTAGAAGCCGTACGTGTATAGTGTAGTTGTTGTACTTACGTGATATAGTGATGATGGTGGAGACGTATGTGGAGTGCAGTATGACTGGAGGCAGCGGGAACATGCAGATGAAGCTGAACGTGGTGTACAGATGTTCTTGCCACGGTTCCGTGTAGAAGCCGTACGTGTATAGTGTAGCTGTTGTACTTACGTGATATAGTGATGATGGTGGAGACGTATGTGGAGAGCAGTATGACTAGAGGCAGCAGGAACATGCAGACGAAGCTGAACGTAGTGTACAGCTGTTCTTGCCACGGTTCCGTGTAGAAGCCGTACGTGTATAGTGTAGTTGTTGTACTTACGTGATATAGTGATGATGGTGGAGACGTATGTGAAGAGCAGTATGACTAGAGGCAGCAGGAACATGCAGACGAAGCGGAACGTGTTGTGCAGCTGTTCTTGCCACGGTTCAGTGTAGAAGCCGTACGTGTATAGTGTAGTTGTTGTACTTACGTGATATAGTGATGATGGTGGAGACGTATGTGGAGAGCAGTATGACTAGAGGCAGCACGAACATGCAGACGAAGCTGAACGTGGTGTATAGCTGTTCTTGCCACGGTTCCGTGTAGAAGCCGTACGTGTATAGTGTAGCTGTTTTACTTACGTGATATAGTGATGATGGTGGAGACGTATGTGGAGAGCAGTATGACTGGAGGCAGCGGGAACATGCAGACGAAGCTGAACGTGGTGTACAGCTGTTCTTGCCACGGTTCCGTGTAGAAGCCGTACGTGTATAGTGTAGTTGTTGTATTTACGTGATATAGTGGTGTTGGTGGAAACGTATGTGGAGAGCAGTATGCCTAGACGCAGCAGGAACATGCAGACGAAACTGACCTTTGTGTTCATCTGTTCTTGCCACGGTTCCGTGTAGAAGCCATACGTGTATAGTGTAGTTGTTGTACTTACGTGATATAGTGATGTTGGTGGAAACGTATGTGGAGAGCAGTATGCCTAGAGGCAACAGGAACATGCAGACGAAGCTGAACGTGGTGTACAGCTGTTCTTGCCACGGTTCCGTGTAGAATCCATACGTGTATAGTGTAGTTGTTGTACTTACGTAATATAGTGGTGTTGGTGGAAACGTATGTGGAGAGCAGTATGACTAGAGGCAGCAGGAACATGCAGACGAACCTGAAAGTGGTGTACAGCTGTTCTTGCCACGGTTCCGTGTAGAAGCTTTACGTGTATAGTGTAGTTGTTGTACTTACGTGATATAGTGATGATGGTGGAGACGTATGTGGAGAGCAGTATGACTGGAGGCAGCGGGAACATGCAGACGAAGCTGAACGTGGTGTACAGATGTTCTTGCCACGGTTCCGTGTAGAAGCCGTACGTGTATAGTGTAGCTGTTGTACTTACGTGATATAGTGATGATGGTGGAGACGTATGTGGAGAGCAGTATGACTAGAGGGAGCAGGAACATGCAGACGAAGCTGAACGTGGAGTACAGCTGTTCTTGCCACGGTTCCGTGTAGAAGCCGTACGTGTATAGTGTAGTTGTTTTACTTACGTGATATAGTGATGATGGTGGAGACGTATGTGGAGAGCAGTATGACTAGAGGCAGCAGGAACATGCAGACGAAGCGGAACGTGTTGTACAGCTGTTCTTGCCACGGTTCCGTGTAGAAGCCGTACGTGTATAGTGTAGTTGTTGTACTTACGTGATATAGTGATGATGGTGGAGACGTATGTGGAGAGGAGTATGACTAGAGGCAGCAGGAACATGGAGACGAAGCTGAACGTGGTGTACAGCTGTTCTTGCCACGGTTCCGTGTAGAAGCCGTACGTGTATAGTGTAGCTGTTGTACTTACGTGATATAGTGATATTGGTGGAGTCGTATGTGGAGAGCAGTATGACTAGAGGCAGCAGGAACATGCAGACGAAGCTGAACGTGGTGTACAGCTGTTCTTGCCACGGTTCCGTGTAGAAGCCGTACGTGTATAGTGTAGTTGTTGTACTTACGAGATATAGTGATGATGGTGGAGACGTATGTGGAGAGCAGTATGACTAGAGGCAGCAGGAACATGCAGACGAAGCGGAACGTGTTGTACAGCTGTTCTTGCCACTGTTCCGTGTAGAAGCCGTACGTGTATAGTGTAGTTGTTGTACTTACGTGATATAGTGATGATGGTGGAGACGTATGTGGAGAGCAGTATGACTAGAGGCAGCAGGAACATGCAGACGAAGCTGAACGTGGTGTACAGCTGTTCTTGCCACGGTTCCGTGTAGAAGCCGTACGTAACGCACTGGTAGAAGTCCTCGTAGAACGGCCCCTTACTCACGTGGAATATTGCTAGCTGCGAACCACACATTCAAAGTACTACATACGACAAACGGCACTGCACATTAATTTATAAAATATATTAATTAAGAAACTGTAGTAAACTAAAGGCAAAAATTTTGTCAAGTGAAAAATATTAGTAGTTACGATAACGTTTTATGCAAGAGAAATCTAGAACAAAATACAAAATCTTAGCACATATTGATTATGTATCTAACGTAAACAATTTTTACTAATTATAATGCATTAACTAGTTAATTTTATTCCGGATTGTATAATTGATCATAACGCTTATATAAATAATGTCTCTCCGCGGTTTTGTCCCGTAAAGTTCGTACCGTAATAAAGTGATGTAAAGGATTATGTTTAATTATAACTATACAGAATACTATTGACTCGGAACACAAATAGGTATTGATAAAAATGATGAATTTTTTCTTACGGCCAAGACTATCTTTAGCTCGTCACACACACACACACACACACACACACACACACACACACACACACACACAACAATCTTTCGAACGACGGCGCTGTCACCAAAAGCAGGAAGGACAGCGCTCCTAGCGATAGCCTCTGTCGCAGCTCTAACAAGCGAAAGCTGGTTTAGGCTGTAAGATAAAAGCTTATCATTTTTATCAATAAAAATTTGTGTTTCGAATCAGTAGTGTTCTGTATAGTTAACTAATAACAACGGACAAGTCACGGACAACAAAAATCCAGGATAACGTATACGTTGTCTTATAAGAAGGCTGTATAGATTAGTAAAAAAGGAAGAATGTACAGTTATAAGAAGTAGGCTTGTAGGGGATGGCTCTTTATTTTGTATTAATTAAGACACACACACACACACGTACACACAGTCGTTTTTAAATATACAGGATGTTGGAAAATTATGTTCCAAATTTTTAGGAAACGATCAAACAATAAAAACAGAGAAAAAACTTACTACAAACATATGGCGTATACTGCTTCATTTTCCGTCTGTCTGTATGTGTTTTTTTACAAAAAAATTAATATCTGAAGAACGATTTAAGGTAAAACCTTTAAATTTTGCATGCTTACTTTTATGACTTTTGTACGTAATTATTAAAAATTTCATTTCGTTATGGTTATGCGTTTAAAAAATAGCGGCCACTTAAAATGTTTGATGCCAACATTTTTGAAAACCGGTTCGTTTTTCGAAATTATACGAGAATAATAAAAGATGCGCTTTGTTATGCTTTGGTGTGCCATTTATTAGTATTGGACCATAAATAGCGGAAAATCAACATTTTATTAACATGGGTAGTGGTGATTTCGTACACATAAAATTGACTGCATCTTACATGTTCTTTTTTTTATTTGCATTTTACATTGTATAGCATACTGTTTAAGATTTTATAGTCTACTAGTTACTGAAATTCTAGGTACATTAGGTCTGACGGATGGCAGATTATTTAGTATCTTTTAAGGTCACAATTTTTTTAAATGACTATTATTTATCTGTTTTCTAATAATACTATTTATTCGCTTTTGATTATTGTATTTATTAATTTATTGATGAAAG
This sequence comes from Magicicada septendecula, assembly GCA_034769895.1. Classification (NCBI taxonomy): domain Eukaryota; kingdom Metazoa; phylum Arthropoda; class Insecta; order Hemiptera; family Cicadidae; genus Magicicada; species Magicicada septendecula. Next base: position 375,320,223 of record CM068375.1, on the reverse strand, counting down.
ACGTCTAACAATTTTGTCCATTTGGAAGGTAATTTTTAATTTATTCACCTGATGTACGTCTGAGTTAATATAGTAAAAGTATGAAACATATTTTACTAAATAAAGTAGGTACGTGATAAATGATTATATGATACTGATAGTAAATTATTCTTACCTGTGGTATACTGAGGACACCACTAAGACCCCAAGCGCATGCTACAAGCTTCGCGCATCTCTTGGCAGTGCTGAGCGATTTGATAGGATATCTAACGGCCAGAAACCTGTCCACGCCAATGAGCACCAACACAAACGTCGACAAGTACAGGCTGAACATTTCCAGAAACTTGAACAGTTTGCACGCGACGTTGCCGGCTATCCAAGCGACCGTGTAACTCCAGAACGATTCACCGGCGATGCAGAATATCGTCACCAGCAGGTCTGCCACGGATAGGTGTAGTATCAGGGTGTACACTGCGCTCTGGTGGCGGTTGCGGCGCGAGTATTTCGACGTGTGTATACTGTATATTGTCAACACGTTGCCGACGAACGACAACGCCGCCATCACGGCCAACACGATCGCTCTGGTTTTCGCCGATTCAGTCAGCACTGGAGCGTGTTCCAAACAGTGGAGGTCCGTTTGGTTGGTTGTCAGTTCCCTCCAAACGCTGCTGTTCGTTGAATTGAGGTATTCGCACTTTTCGATGGGCAGAATATGACTCCCTTCTCCGGGTAACACGTAATCCATTTTTAAATTATTTTCTATTAACGGAAATTAATATAAATAAGAATTCTTACACAAAACACTTTTTATCACATAACGCTTAAATTCAGTTAAATAAAAGAGAAAACTAGTCACACTATTTAAATAAATCTTTAGAAAATGTTATAAGTTTTGTCCATTGAAATAGAGTATACGGTTGTACAGAAGAACGAAAATATAAAATTCTGAAATCATTTCTTACGTAATCATTAAAGTTAATTAGTGTGTTTTAAAATGAGTCTTTAGATTGACGGTTAAGTACTTGAGAGACTCGTTAATCGGTTGTCCTCACAAAATCGTATCACACTCATTTAATCTGTTTTCACAAAGCTGCCCTAGGACTTTATATACCCTATTACATTTTCATCATCGTAGACGCGGTAAAACCATAGTCTATCAGTCCTCGCTGACAGCGTCATCTGAAACAGAGATATTGGAACAAATTAATAAAGAACTCAATACAAAACAAATAACATGAAATCAGGAACGAGGGCAAGAGTACACGATAGTCTCACGGATCGGCGTGTTGTACAGTGGAAAAAAATTAATGACACCCATGAAGTCAATAATTACACACTTTAATTAGGCACAAACAACAGTAAGTAATCAACACACGTTCTCTTATACTGTACATAAATACAAGTTATATTTCTCCAACTCACAATAATAAACGTCACGTTATTACAGTTTTGCAATAATTATCACAATAATCACATACTACTAAACAGCAACAATAACGCGAACCGCACTAGTAAAGCCGCCAGGTCTAACTGATTTCGACCGCTCAGAAATCCAGTAATTATACCTTAGCCGCCTAGCATTATAGTGCCACAGCGAGCCAGGGAAGCAATAGAATGATCGAGAAACGCGTCGAAGGGCACTCGAATTATCTAAAGCGTTACGTGATTCTGCCGCGCGGAATGATTTCCAAACCCCTGTGACAGCAACGTTCATTGCCGCTTGTTATTAGTCACGTGGGATATTTTGTTATTTTTCAGCTCAACGTGGCAATATGATCGCGAACATAGGTCGCCAACAACGATGAAAGATTGTTGGATTTGCAAAATGTTATACATTTAGATATCTAGCGACAACAGCAAACAGTCGAAAAATGGGGGGGAGTGTTGGAAATTGCAGAGAGTATACTCGCTCGCGCACGAGTTTATGTGTATGAGTGTGTATTACAACAATATATTATTAGAGAAATTATTAGAAATAGTTTTTTTCAAAAATGGTACGTGTTTGTAAAGGCAAAGATTACAGACCTGTAAAGGCCTGTCAAAAATCAACATCTGTCGATTTTAAGCGGTGTCTCTGTGTACACTGTACATGTCTGTGGTCTGCCATATGCTTCTCGTGTCTACGAAGAAAGACGAAGGAAAACCCGCTCCAAATTGGAAGTGGTCTAATAAAACTAAGAGCCATCTGACTGCCAACTCGGGCTAAAATCTTTTAGTCTCACAGGAGCCTGACCGAATTTCACATAATGATGCCTGACCTGATAATCCTTGCCACATAAGCTGTTCCGTTAAAAATAATGTGTTTGTTAAAATGGTTGCTGCAATGGTTGTCACATTGGTATAACACATTTTATTTTTAAACGTTAAACTCCAGGAAATTCGGCCAGATATCAGTTGAATAGTGTTGGTAAAATAGATAAGAATCACTAAGATATAACTATAATTTATTTTCTTACTGCCAATAATGATGGACTTGGTCAATGTAAAACATATTCTGTTTTCTGATGTCAAAGAATTAGACAATTAACTAACATTTATGTTCTGATTGTCCGGTCACATGGAGATGTAAATTCCAATCAAGCCAGTTACGGATCGTTACTGCTATTTGGGGCACGACAATGAAATATTTTTAACGGTTCTGCTCGTAAAATTCAATATAACTATATTATGGTGTTTGTGAAAATGTTACCGTGGAAACTGATAATATCAAAGTATCACGCTTCGCTCTACTGTTCGGTATAAAATGTTATAGTCATCGCAACATCAAAGAAGCTTACCAATACTGAGCGTTTTGAAAAAGAGACAAAATACAATACCTTTCTTTATAGACAATCATGATTATGGTTATTGAAAGTAAGACACACAAGAAACAATTAATTTCTTTATTGTTTATATTTTCAAACTCGTGATAAGCATACTACTGAAATGTTAAGTCTCCTCTAGGCTAGCAGCCCATAGGCTGGTTCTCAGGAGCTCGCCATTGTTCAAGCTTCTCTGCTTTCCTTTTCAACTCACAGTACAATGTGCAGTTCATATCGACCATAAGCTGTTTGATGTAGTCTACACGGGGCCCTCCTCTGTGATTCTTACCTTCAATTGTTCCTTCTATTATTCTCTTTGTAATAAAATGTTAAATATTATTAAATGTGAATTAAAATATTAAAATTAAAAGCAATTAGAGTGTAAACTACAACTTTATAATACTTTTATTTACCTTGTCAAAGAATAAGTAAATTCAAGAATAAATATTCAAAGTGTTTTTTCGTAGATGTATTTCATTATGGAATATTTTCGTGAATCGTATATTTGAAGCATAACATTAATGCTTGTGTTTTGTTTAGAGTTGTAATTGTTTTAAGAGTTACATTTGGAGCATGTGCACATACAGCCCGGAAAATTGAAGTTTGAGGAAAATGGAGAGGACTTGCCTTAAAGTATTTAAGATGGTGTGCTTGAGGAGGGCCTTACAAATACCACGGACAGGAAGAGTACCTAATGATGAGGTTCTGAGGGGAGTGGGTGAACAAGAGATGTTGATTGGATTCATTGTGGAAAGAAGAAGGAAATTTTTTGGTGATCTGATTGACCGTTTAAATTGGTTCACCGCCTTGATAGCAGGACGTAATGGACAGGAATACGTGGTTGGGGTTAAGTAAGTAATAAGGTACGTGGTGATCAAGAGACTGTCCAAGAATAGGAAGAAACTGCAGCCCACAAAACTCCGGGTTAAGGAAAAGAAGACTGGTAATAATTATAATAATAATTATTATTATTATTATTATTATGTGGACCGCGCAGACTGTAGCTCTAGCTCGGTTCAATTGTGTAATACTTTTTTCATAACTGTGTTGATTCACAACAGAGTTGTTTGTGAGTGTCGGAAAAATGTCTTTCTAATTTCAACAATGTTTCCCTTATTAACTGTACAAGCAAATAACATTCAATCTCGGGAGTTTGGCATTTGTCTTCTCTTTGGCGAATATTTTAGAATAACGTTTGAATCCGGAAAATTTACCATGCATGTCCGTACACTTACTCCAAAGATTACAAATGGTTTAAAGCTTTAAACTCTCAAAAGATACGTGGTGGTATAAAAAACTGTTAAAGGTCGAAAGTCTTTCGATAGATGATCAAACCGAAGTTATGAGACATATTTGAAAATAAAGGTATACCACAACACCTATTGCCATAAAGAGTTTATATAGACACATCGCGATAATCATAGGCGACGGAGAAGAATCTGTCCGATTGAAACAAACCAAGGCGTAAGACAAGGTTGTTGTCTGTCACCATTACTTTTTAACCTTTATCTAGATGATCCCCTAAAAAAATGGAAAGAACAGTCCCCTGATCGTATTAAAATCCACCGAAATAAACGCTATGTAAATATCTCTTATAGAACGAAAGTTTGTCGCGTGGCGAAAATTTCACTACACGCGATTTAACAAATAAATTTCATGACACTGGACCGTTCGAAGGCTCTGTTCTTGAAAATGTTTAAAGTTATCGGTTCAAAGTTATGTCTAAAACCATTCTCAAACTTCAAGGAACACGATGGTGGAAGAATTGTTTCATCGAATCAGTAGTTTTTGATGTCAGCACGGGCAACGAAACAAAAACACTGTACCTATTTATAAAAGTTGAATAGACGACACGCTTACTCCGCAACTGATTGCAAAGCAGTTGCAACCTGTTTTTAATACCCTGCAACCAGTTTCACGTAGCCTTGAAATCAGTTGCATGCAATCAGTTGTGTAGTGTAATAAAGGTCTTAAAGTTAAGGTTTCCTTCAGCTGTTCCAGTCAATGTATTTGTCTTCAATGTATATTTTAAGAAGTGTTTAAAGCATGGTAAAAAGCAGTGCACAATTTCTAAAGTTTTTCTAATGTTTTAAAAGCCCGTGTGTTTGACGACAAACCAAAATAATTTGAGTGTAAACGTTTTTGTCACCAGAAGTATCCGATGTATGAAACGAAAGCGGTCGCTCGTTAATCTTCGTTTATCACTGAGTATAGAGATAATTGTAATGCTAGTTTCAATCCTTACCAGACTATTACAGTATTATTACAGACATTTTTTTTCAATTACAATGTTACGGGAAAATAAAAAGCAAAGGTTTTACGTTTCAAACAATACAAATTATTAATTTTTTACCTGAAATAATTTGTTTCCTCTGAGAACATTAATTTACGCATTCTTACAATAAAATCAACGTCTGCATGTAATTTCTTATAATTATTTGTTTATAATAATGAAACTTTAATAACATTGGAACCGTTTTAAATTAACACTCGGTTTGCGGGGTAGGCAATTAATGAGTAATTTTTTTATTCTAAAGCATCCGTCGTTAGGATAAATTGTTTTTATAATTAAGGTAGTTATTAAAAATTGTGTTTAGCAATAACTGAGTTAATGAATAGTGATAATTCAGAAATAATTAACGTTTGGTACTCTAACTATATAGGCCTATTTCACTTTCCAATTGTTTATGCAATCTTTCGGCAGTTACGTAATAAATTACAAATATGATTCATATACTGTAGTTGTATGTTTCAATTTAATAAAAACTGTATTTGAATCATAATTTTTCATCGAAGTAAAAAAAAAAATATAATTTCATGCTTTCATAAAAGTCAAAGTCGGTTGAGACCGTCACATTCACCCCTCTTTCTGAGGCTATGCTATAAGATGGACTAGATATCACATATTAGACTGTATTAAAACCTGTATGACAAACCATGTACAAGAGTTTATGTATTTGTTACTAAAATCGGTATGGAGAACCATACATGACTTGCATGTTCTAAGATTTATATTTAAAATCGTTTTTTAAATAAAATATTTCCATAGAAACTACTTCTTCCTTCAGCCTTAACCACAGTACTGTGGTTACTAACGTATACCACCTCACGTTAGCGTACACGATTATAACTGATAATGGCAGTTGATATCACTGCCGAAACGTGTGGTTTTGCATAAAACATTGGACCACGGCCAAACATCCCGGGAAGGAATGTTAACAACAAACTTCTTCTTTATTGCCAGTAACGTAGTACACATATAAAATTATCCCCTCCACCTTCTAATATCATTTCCATATAGAAAATTACTCCCTCCCCTTCAACTACCATTTTTATTTATAGATATTTCATCACGTTTCTACAGTGGATTATTATGACTTTCTTTTCACGATACTTTATTTATCAAAATTAAGTACTTTACTCTTGAAAATTTTGCAACTAAACTACCCCTCCCCTTAACCGATCTTAACCAAAAACCATATAGACCTTGCCGTCCTCTACAAATCGGGCATATATGCAAAAAATTACTTGATTCCGTTTGAATTTGCGGCAGTTATCGATCGCCATATAAAAAAATCCTACACACAGACACTTTTTAGATAATGACTTTTCATGTTTTGAGGGTAGTACAATCAGAATCAACCTTTATTCTGTATGTCGCTGCATTCAAAAGAATAAGGAGAATGCAAAAACAGACTGATATACCAGTGGGTTAAGTGGGCATTGAACGGTTCAACAGTTATTATCACGCCCAGCAGTGCACATTTTGTCGTGTGTACTACGGGTGTTCGTTCAATAATTTACGATACTTAAAGACTGGCTTGAATTTCAACGACGTGTTGTCACGTCAGGATAGGAATTTTAGCACCTGATGATGGGAATTTGTTCCCGTAACACGTCTTGCAAAGGAAAACATTAAATCGCAAAACGGATTATATATTGAGGTAATTAATTAAATTTCTGTTGTTTGTTATTATTTCAGCCAACGATATCACTTCACCAACGCTAGTGTCAGACATTCAGAAGCTGACGCAGTATGACTAAATATTATGTTTCTATTTTCACGTTGTCACACCGAAGCAGTGAGTGGGCAGGTAATTAACTTTCGCGAATATTTCAAACATCGTAAATACTTAATATTGTCACCACATTTAGTACTAATTATAAACGCTACTATAAACGTTGCTATTTTGTTAATTAAATCGGTATTTCAGAGACGCGGAAAATTTAATAACACATCAAGGCAAAACTTTATATGGCACTGATACTTTTATAATTACCGTGAAACATCAACCAAGCAAATAAAATGTCACATATAATTTATATTTTTATAAATTGAATTTAACATGTTAAAACCGGTCTGTAAGAACAACCATCAACTTACCTCTAATATCTCTAATACTAAATACATATCAGCCAAATTAATTCCAATGACATTCTTTAGTTCGTTCTGGTGTTCTTAACTAAACACTCTCATCTGCGCACAATGCTCTGCTTTTATAACACAAAACACTATAAAAGTTCAAATGGCTTTGTACTTTTCAGTCTTTGGAACACGTGTTGATTGTCCAACAGCTGAAGAACTTCTGCCTTTCTTCATGCTTCTTCGCAAACTCTTCTTTAATCTCTTCTTTAATTGTTGGAATACCTAGATCTTTGTGCATGATTTGGTATTGTTTTTATTCGATCAATTATTCTATGGGCTGTATTCATTGGTAAAATCATGGCCAGCTCTAGTAGAAGGCCGGAATATTAAACGCGGCAACATTGCGGCTGAGGCCTATAAACATAGTGTAATAAAATGGCTAAAGTAAACATGTTATATTTTGACTTAATTTCATACCATTACTAAAATCATAAGCAGGCCTATTTATAGCTAAATCTAAATTATAGGTCTGTGCACATTTAGTATTATACGTTTAACTTAAAGCAATTAGTATATTAGTGTTAGGCCTAATGAATTATTTTGTTCAAATTATTGAACTCGTATCATATGAATGAGTTAATTATTATATTTCTTAAATAATGCAACAGTATTTTACATAATAAACTTTTAATTTGCAAAAAATTAAGAATTATAAAACTGCTGTTAACAGGCAATTAAAAATTACGCGATTTGGTTATTGAAATACATAAATTAAGACATCGTCTAGTCGACCTGAAATATCAGCTGTTTCCAGTGTTTGCCACGTTTAATATTCCGGCTTTCTACTAGAACCGGCCATGATTGTACCTATGAACAAAGCCCATAGAATAATTGATCGAATAAAAACAATACGAAATCATGCAATAATGATAAGTTTAAAAAACTCAGTTTATAAACATCTAAGAATATTTAAGGGTACCGCATTAAATTTTAAAACCATTCATCGTCATCATCACTGTAATCGTCGTCGTCGTCTTCTTCTTCTTCTTCTTCTTCTTCTTCTTCTTCTTCTTCTTCTTCTTCTTCTTCTTCTTCTTCTTCTTCTTCTTCTTCTTCTTCTTCTTCTTCTTCTTCTTCTTCTTCTTCTTCTTCTTCTTCTTCTTCTTCTTCTTCTTCTTCTTCTTCTTCTTCTTCTTCTTCTTCTTCTTCTTCTTCTTCTTCTTCTTCTTCTTCTTCTTCTTCTTATTATTATTATTATTATTATTATTATTATTATTATTACTATTACTTGTATATTATCACTAACATGATCTAAAATCACTTTTCCCATACAATGTCCGTGTGCGCGGCATCATGTAATTAATTTTAGTTTTTTGTTGTTGCAGAAAAACATTTTTACATTTTTTTCGTGTTGAGTGTACACATCTTGGTCAGCGTCCCGTATTGTAATAGCTGTGTACTTTGTTTGGTGTCACCTACACTGTATAATGCCGGAGGTTTATTTGATAATCCTATTTTGCAGCTAAAGTGTGCTGTCTACACGTCTTAAGGGAATACAGTGACCTCGTTACGTTACAGTTATGGAACAAAACAGGTATTGCTGTCGCGGCACTAACAATAGTATTACTGTAACGACCAATAGAGACGTAAGCAGTTTATAGAGCTGTACTAGCGCTTTAGATTATAAATAGAACTATTGTAAACATAACCTATAAACATTTACCTAGATGTATATATGAAATCGTTGTCTTGTTCTCGTAGTCACTCACGTGAGCTAGGTAAAGCTTCTTTAAATGTAAGAGGAAATTGTCTGGTGTTACAGACGACTGGCTCTCAAGTCACTGACAAACGTTTTTTTTGGAAACTCTAAAATGTTTCGTCACTCCTCGTTATATGTAACATGGCGTATTCTATTGGACCCAGCTAATCACCTGGAATCTTGATCCTAATCATTTTTCTTAGGACGGGTCAGCTAACCGTGAGACCAGTTCCGAATCATCGAGGAACCATTTCTGTCGTTCCCATCTTCCCTCAGCTTATTTTTAAATGGGATTGGCTATCACAGTCTTCAACGTGTTTGCTTATGTTCCCCGGTTCACAAATTTGGAGCTGAGAATTGCATTGGGTAGGAGAGGTCAAGTGAATGCAGTTATAAGTTGCCAATTGTTACCTCGACTTGGAGGAGGATTTACGGGGGGAGACGAACGAGACCGGAACCCCCCCCCAAGGAGGGCAGAAAGTTGACAAGAAATTTTGTTAATCTCTTAATTATTAAGCTCTTAACTTCTCAGCTGTGTAATCTAATACAGTAGTAAAATATTGGTATTTACATATAGGTCTACAGCATTATCTATTTCACAGCATTTGCTTGTACGTTTGAAATATGAAATGTAGGAAAATCGATTAAGTCAAATTCTGTTATAAACAAACGGAGCGTACAATTCGGTCGTCACAATAAAAGTTTAGATGCAGTGTACCAATGAACACTGTCCATAGAATAATTGACAAAATATAAAGAATACAAAATCATCCACTAATAACGAGTTTAAAAAAAATTAGACTATAAAAATCTTATAAAAATTTTATAAACAATGTTTCAATATCGCCTGTTTTTACTATGTTATTATTTTCATGGGATTTATTTCAGTATTTTATTACATGTTTTTAGCCACTTTAAAGATTGTAACATTGATTAGTCTTAACTTGTTTCTTGTCTTTTGTATGAAACCGACTCAACCCCCCCCCACACACACACAAGACCAAATTCTAGATTCGCTACTGCCCGAATTTAACCCATTATTATTTAATACTCTTAAGTTTTTTAATTATAAAAATACTTATTTTGTTGCGAAGGTAACAGTCTGTATTTTTATTTTACACCATAATATTTTTAAACTATGTATTGTGTTAGACTAGAAAGGCAACATTACTGTTACGTAATACGGAACGTTCTACAAGTATCTCGGCTATCCCAGGACACTCCAGCTGTAACGTGTGTGTGCGCACACATTGCTGCTACTTTGAGACAGATACGTGACACTCATCACGCGTCAACAAGGAAGGCTGTTCCAAACTTCACCGGTCTGCGCACACTGTGTTCTAGGTCAGACACGACACTGTTTCTAGTGGTTTCGAGAGCGTCCGTAAGAGGAAATTGTTTAAGACGTCATCCAAAAGTGACATCTTATTCTGGAATCCTAGCGGGGTATAAATATAAGCATACAGAGACTGTCAGTTTAGTTACTGTCGGGCGATTTACCTGCGGATTTCTTTATAGTTGACATTATATTTGTTTGGACAGATTTAGTCGAATTATTGTACAAGTATAATCTTGTTGAGTAACTTGTTGAATTCAAACTGTTAATTGAGATTAATTAAAGCTGGTGATTAGTGACTTAATTGGTGTATGTGTATTGTTTTTTACTGTACCATACGACGGTCAGTGTGATTTCTCCCCCAGTCTCTGACGATAGACTGCGATGTTTCTACTTCACTCACACCTTCCCAATACAGTAGAGCATCGATTACCCGAACATCCATTAACCGAACGATTTATTATCCGAAATCAATAAAAAGTAGGCCTACAATTATGTACTGTAATGTACAGTAATGTATTCGACACGTGTAGGCGTATTGGATATTTATTGAACATAAAAAAATGGTATAAATTATTACAGTACTGTACAGTAATAAATAAACTCTGTAGCTATGTAGCCTTACAATCGATAAACAAAGAATTGGGTAAAGGTGGTCGAAGAAGATCCCAGTTTTCAGTTATTAACCGAAGAAGAGATAATTGAGTCTTTAAATGAACGTAATGAAAACAAAACCGATTCAGATGAAGACGGGGATAAGGGTGCTAATACAAAACCACCGACGGCAGCAGAAGCTTTTCACACACTTGAGACTATTCTAAAGTGGGCCGAAACATAACCTTATGAATCTTACAGGACTTCAGTTTTAGCAACGAGAAGACGGGGTATCGGTTTGGAGAACACAGTGATAGAACAATTCTTCAAAAAAGTGTAAATCCATGGATTTACTGTGTTTTTTTAAATAATTTTTAGTTAATTTTATAGTAGAGAGTTTGTCATTAAACTCTAATATTGTTTAAATTAAATTTTGGTTTTTATTAAGTACACTCAGTTTTAATTCAGTGGTTTTTAGCCTTAGTAATAAATTACAGTACAGTATACAGGTTGCTGTAATTATATAACAGTATGTTATACATTTGTTTGTACTAAAAATCTTTGTTTTTGTAAAGAGAAATAATGTTTTTAATTTATGATCTATTACTCGAAATATCGATTATCGGAACGGGCCCTCGTCCCGAGAGGTTTGGATAATCAATGCTCTACTGTAATTATTCCAAAACGATATACAAAGTAACGTATCTCAAACTTTCTTAAGTTTCCTTCTAAAGTTTTCTGTCTTGAAACTTTACTCCAACCGAAACGAACGTTTTCGGGACACGAGAAATTAATCTCCGGTGGGCTGAAGAGTTTAGGTTACAGTATTCTAACAAAAGTGTAGACTAAAGGAAAACTATCTTGACAAGCCGGGTGCACGTAGGTTGTGTTCTGTTGAATCCGTCTGGAGCTCAGAGTTCAATTACCCGCCTACAAGCTGAACTATGCCTTTTGGGACTTAAGTGACGTAACGTGTCAGCAAAGTAAGAAGACGCCACATCCACTCCACTACAATGCACAACTACAAACGTAAGGCTCCCAACTAAGAGTCTTTGTGAACTGTACAATAAAATTGGTGTTTTGTATTGTGATAAACTATTTTATCGTGACAGATGAATTACGGTAATGGAGATAAGCACGGCAAATGGCTTCAGTGGTGTTAGTATTGGCAAAGGTAATGATAATAATGACGATCGTTCAAAGAAAACGTCTGAAGTGTTTTACAGCGTATAGAGCCACATTAAATATTATTAAGAAGGATTAACAGTTTGTTGAAAACAAAATAAAAGAGACTTAAGTGAATATTAATTTGTTGTCAGAAGAAGAAGGAGAGAAAGAAACGGAGCTAGGTGTATAAGGACAATTGATTGAATTAATCATCATCATCATCTTCACGGATCAAACCAAGGATGGTTTGTTCCGGTCTCAAATAGGCAAAGATTAGAGCTGGTCACTCCAGCGCTTCCTCGGGCGTCCCACACCTGTCCGTCCCCTCGACCTATAGATCCATAGTTGTTTGGGCATGCGGCAGTCATCCATTCGCCAAAGATGTTTCCACCAATTCAGCCGATACTGGGCGATCCTGTCGAGTATACTCATAATACCCTGCCACGTGCCTGAGAAATCTTATTTCAGCCGCTTGGATGCGACTGGCCCGGCATTTCGTTAAGGTGCAATTCTCAGACCCATAAAAAAGTGTGGGAAAAGCCATCACCTTGTAAAATTTTAGGCGTGTTCCTTTACTTCCTGGCTTAAGAGTTCGCCTAATAGTCCCGCACATAAGATTGAACTCATGAAACTTATTCACAACGTCGTTGCATGCATTATAAGACACACTGCCGCCCAGGTATTCAAAATTGCTAACTTGTTCCAGGACATTACCATCTATAAAAAATTTTGGCCGTAGGGATCAGTTCCACGAAAAGCCATCACCTTGGTCTTACGTGATTGAATTAATAATTAATTTAATATGATATGATAAAATCACATAATATAATTTTTACAAACTATTAAATTTATATATAAAGAGTATATAAAGTATATGTTATGGTGTGGGAGAAGGTTTTGACAGAATTAAATGAAAGCGTGAATGAAAACGTAGAGAGGAATTTAAACACAGATTATTTATAGATAAATTATATGGATGACCAAAGGCGTGTCGTACTTTGTTGCTGAACTGTTAGCTGTTGCTTCGGGCTGATCACCATTTCTATGTCAGTACCATTGTCAAATACATAACGATTCATGCTGGAAGTGAACCTAATATCCTAGTGCAGCAAGAAGCAACAGGTCTACGACAAAGTTGGAGTGATAAGGATTGCTAACACAAAAGCCAAATACACGGACTAATCAACAAAAAACAACGGTAAAAGGAGACGTTGATGAAACGAAACAAATTTGCATTTGTAGAAGACTTTTCCGGTGATGTTTGATATTTGTGGTAAGAATTTTGTAAGCAAAGCATCAAAAGAAATTGGTAGAACAGTATTGGAAAACAGAGAACTAATATCATAAAATATGCAGTTAGCACGCAATTATAGTAGAGAGCAAAGAAAGACAATAGGTATTACAAAAACTATGAAACAAGTAATGGTAATAACTAAATATAATTAATTCACTTCCGACTCGGAACACAAAGTTTTTTATAGGTATAAACGTAAAAGTTTTACCTTATAGCCTGAACCGGTTTTCGCTTTTAAAAAGCTCCTTCAGAGGCTGCCGTTGGGCGCACTGTCCGTCTTGTTGTTGGCGACTGTATCGACTTTTGAAAGCTCGATGTTGTGTGTGTGGGGTGTGATATGTTCAAATAATGCGTGTGATTGTAATTGTGGCTGTTCGTTTAGGATGTCGTTTTTATGTGTTTTCGTGTTTGTATATTTCCAATTCTTTTAGAATGTCTAGTTTTCGGCCTTTTGTGTGTCCGTGTAGAATGTCCATGTTATTTTAATGTTTGTGTATGTGTGGTTTGCTTCAATGAGGTGGTTTGCAAAGGTGGATTCTGTAGTGGATATAGTGCCTTTGTGTGTTCAATGTATCATTGTTTGAAGCTACGTCCTGCTTGGCCTATGTAGAATTTGTTGCAATCTGAGCAATTTACTTTGTAAACACCAGGTAGATCGAATTGGTTTTGTGCTTTCTGTGTGTGTTTTGATAGTGTGTGTTCTGTTTTGTTAGTAGTTTTATATGCGATTCTGTATCCTGCTTTTTTGAATTTGTGAGCTGCTTTTTCAGTTTGGTTGTTAATGTACGTTAGTATTATGAATTTGTTGTTTTCTGCCTTTGTGTGTTGTTTGTTTCGTGTTTTGTGCAGGAATTTATTGATTATTGTTCTGTTGTATCCGTTGGATTCTGATAGGTATTTTATCGTGTTTAGTTCGTCTTGTAGTCTTTTTCATCTAGTGGGATGTTGTTAAGTTTATGTATCATAGTTCTGAAGGTAGCTAGTTTGTGTTTCGAGTGTTAGTGAATGAATTATATTTAGTTAAGTAACGGACACGTCATGGAAAACGAAACCCAAGAATTTAATAGCAATAACAGAAGGCAAATTTAAACAATATCTAATCTAATAGAGAAAAGTAATCTAATAAACAAAATCTACAGAAATTGTTAAATACAAAAAGCGTTAAAAGTAGAACAAACTGAACCTTTGAGGTACATTACAATTACGAAGAATGAAGCTTCACAGAGGATATAGGAGTAGATTGTTATTGGGATAAATAGCATTTAATAAGGAAATTAATGTTCTGAATAACACTGAATTAACATATGGGAATTAAGGAAAGTATTTCCTAATGGTTTTGTATAAAGTATCGTAATGCAAGGACCATCATAGGCATAAAAAATTAAGAATACGTAAGAAAAATCTTTGAAAAGGCTTTAAAATGCGGAAAATGCAAACGTTTTAAAATGAAGATGTATTAAAAAGAATAAACGACAGGAGATATTAGAAAGAGAAAAGAAGGTTGGATTGGCACTCTGTCAGAAAGGATCGTTTCAGAAATTCATAAAACAAGAAAATATGCTAATATTAACATTTTTTGATAACTAGATGACTGCCGCATACCCAAACAACTATTGAATTATAAGTTAAAATGTGGAGAGTTGTGGGACGGCCAGAGAAGCGTTGGAGTGATCAGCTCTAGTCTATCTGTTTGGGACAGGACCAAATATTGTCGGTTTAATCCTTGTTGAAGATGATGATGGAAACATTCCAAAGAAAACAAGCAGAGGAAAATGAAGAAATTGTATGTCGAATTTGATGATGAAGCTAAATTCGAGACGCATCGCAGGAAAGAGAGGTGTGGAAAGAACAGTTCAGTTGAACCCTGAATTTGGACCAAATCACTACTCACGATGGTAGATCGGGAAATGTGATGTAGGGAGGGGAAGATATTAATGGCGACGGAAGGAGTTAAGATAGCATGGTATAAGAGAATTAAAATATCGGTATGGAGAATTAAAATATATGGTATATATGACTTCCATGTTCTAAGATTTATATTTAAAATCATTTATGAAATGAAATATTTCCATAGAAACTACTTCTTTCCATTTATTGCTTCAGCCTTAACCACAGTACTGTGGTCACTAACGTAAACCACCATATGTTATCGCACTCGATTTTCACTGATGATGGCAGTCGACGGCACTGCCGAAACGTCTGGTTTTGCAGAAAACATTGGACTACGGCCAAACAGCCCGGGAAGGAATTTTAACAACAAACTACTACTTTGTTGCCGATAACGTAGTACACATATAAAAATTATCTCCTCCTTCTTCAACTATAATTTTCATTTATAGAAAATTACCCCCACACCGTTCAACTAGCCTCTTCAGTTATGGATATTTCATCTACGTTTCTATAGTGGATTATTAAGATATTCTTACCAGGATACGTTATTTATCAAAATTAAGTACTTTACTCTTGTTATAACATAAAACGTTGCAGGTAAACTACCCCTACCCTTTCTCTTAACTAATCTTCACCCAAATCAATAGGTCTTGAGTCCTCTACAATTCAGGGATGTATGCAAAAAATTTTTTGATTCTGTTTGAATGTGCGACAGTTATCATTCATCATAGAAACAATTACTCTTGTTAAACATTAAAGGTGGCTGGTACACTACCCTTTTCCCTTAACCGACCTTCACTAAAATCAAAAGGCCTTCAGTTCTTTACAATTTAGGAACGTATGCAAACAATTATTTGATTCTCTTTGAATTTACGGCAGTTATCGTTTGTCATAGAAAAAATTACCCTTGTTAAAACATAAAACGTTGCTGGTAAGCTACCCCTTTCCCTTAACCGATCTTTACCAAAATCAACAGACCTTGAGTACTCTATATTTCAGGAAGGTGTGCAAACAAGTATTTGATTCTGTTTACATTTACGGCAGTTATCGTTTGTCATAGAAAAAATTACCCTTGTTAAAACATAAAATGTTGCAGGTAAACTACTCCTTCCCCTTAACCGATCTTCACTAAAATCAATAGGCCTTGATGCCTCTACAACGTAGGAATGTATGGAAAAAATTATTTGATTCTGTTTGAATTTGCTGCTGTTATCGTTTGCCATAGGAAACAAATTACCCTTGTTAAAACATAAAACGTTGCTAGTAAACTACCCCTTTCCCTTAACCGATCTTCACCAAATAGAACAGGTCTTGAGTACTCTACAATTCAGGTCTGTATGCAAAATACTGTTTGATTCTGTTTGAATTTGGGGCTGTTATCGTTTGCCATAGAAAAAAATCTACAGACACACAGACAGACACAGAGATTGACAGACAGACACACACACAGACACTTTTCGGAAAATGACTTTTTTTCATGTTTTGAGGGTAGTACAATCAGAATCTGCAATAATCTCGTCCACGATTTTTTTTACAATCACCATACTTCCATTTCCTTATAGAACATGGAAGTAAAACAGAACGCAGCAGAAAAGAGGTTCTTAAAAATTGTCAAAAAATGCTTTAAAATTAGTTAAAGATGTTTGGAAAACTGTTGAATATAAGAGGAGATGGAAGGAACAATTCTTCGCATGGAAAAGGACTGTATACAAAGAGCTGCATATTGATTGCTCCACAGGGTAGTCGTGATGTAGGAAGGCAGAGAAAACTACGGGTTGATTTTTAATTTAACGTAAAGTACTTTCAAGTAATGTAAATTATATTTAAAATGTATATACGGTTTAATAAATCGGAACAGGTGGTATATATAATTTTTTTTTTTTTTTAAACGTCAGTGATGGGTTATTGACATTATACTAGAGGGACGAACCTCTTCTATAACTGCCTTTAATTGTAAAGCGACCTTTCGGCTACGCAACAAATCTGTATCCGTCTCCAGCCAGTAATATACACTAAACCATCACAAATAGAAATATCGGTATGGAGATAGGTAAAAAAAAAATACATGACTTCCTTGTTCAAAGATTTATATTTAAAATCATTTTTGGAACGAAATCCATATAAACAAAACTATTTCTTCAGCCTTAACCACAGTACTGCGTTCACTAACGTATACGACCTTACGTCAGCGCACTCGATTTTCACTGATGATGGCAGTCGGTGTCACTGGGTAAACGTCTGGTTTTGCAGAAAACATTCGACCACGGCCAAACAGCCCGGGAAGGAACTTTAACAAAAAACTATTTCTTTGTTGCCGATAACGTAGTGCACATATAAAAAATTATCCCCCCCTTTAACTACCAATTTCATTTATAGAAAATTATCCCCTCCCCATTTAACTATCCTTTTTATTTATAGATATTTCGTCTACCTTTCTAAACTGGATTATTTTGACTTTCTTTTCAGGATCCTTTTTTTATAAAAATTAAGTACTTTACTATTGTTAAAAAATAAAACGTTGCAGGTAAACTACTCCTTTCCCTTAACCGATCTCCACTAAAATCAATAGGCCTTGAGGCCTCTACAACGTAGGAATGTATGGAAAAAATTATTTCAATACATGTTCTGTTTGAATTTGTACCAGTTATCGTTTGCCGTAGGAAAAAACTGCTCTTGATAAAACGTAAAACGATGCAGGTGAATTACCCCTTCCCCATAACCGATCTTCACCAACATCAATAGGCCTTGAGTTCTACTAAAATTCAGGGATGTGAGCACAAAATTATTTGATTCCGTTTGAATTTGCGGCAGTTATCGTTCGCCATAGAAAAAATTCTACACACCGAGACACAGGCACACAGACAGATACACACAAAGGCGCTTTTCGAAAAATTACATTTCTTCATGTTTTGAAGGTAGTAGTACAATCAGAATCAACCCTTATCTCGAACACGATTTTTTCCCCATCACCATACTTCCATTTCCTTATGGAACCTGGAAGTAAAAATACACTATCTCACAACCGACAGAGAGTCAATATAATGTAATTAGGCCTACATAATATACAAAAACGTAAATAAGTAAACTTCCCAACTATAGAATTTATAAAACACCACACGCACACACACACACACACACACACACACACACACACACACACACACACACACACACACACACACACACACACACACACACACACACACACACACACACAATGAATACACGCACAAAAACTCACATGAACGAACACGCACGCTTCAAGGTCAACTCTAAAACTGCGACAGGCGGCATCAAGTCACTCCTTTATCTACGGTCTTTACTCCCTGTTTAAATAATAATAATAATAATAATAATAAGAAGAAGAAGAAGAAGAAGAAGAAGAAGAAGAAGAAGAAGAAGAAGAAGAAGAAGAAGAAGAAGGAGAGGAGGAGGAGGAGGAGGAGGAGGAGGAGGAGGAGGAGGAGGAGGAGGAGGAGAGGCTGGAGAAGAAGAAGAAGAAGAAGAAGAAGAAGAAGAAGAAGAAGAAGAAGAAGAAGAAGAAGAAGAAGAAGAAGGTGGAGGAGGAGGAGAGCGAAAAGAAGAAAAAACAGACCTGGAATAGAAACCGATGCATACAAACAGTAGTAGGCTATTCTAGTGTTTGAGATATGCCAATCGCCACACTATCGTTTTTGATGATTATACGTATATGCACGTATAAGAAACACACAATTGGAAGTGTCTATATAGGCCTACGATTTTTTCCAGTGGTATATTGTACACTGCCTGCACGCATTATTTTCTCTAGGAACTCATATCACAAACGAATTCTTCTTGTCCTTTATCTCTGTATGTATCTCTCCTCCCCCCCACTCATTCCGTCCTTCTATTTCAGACGCACAAAACACACACACACACACACACACACACACACACACACACACACACACACACACACAGAGTCTCTCTCTCTTTCTCTCTCTCTATGTTCTTTACACTATCACGTTTATAGCATCAAAAACGTTGGTAATACTATAATTTGGATAGGTGTGTTTCGCAGAAGTATAATACTCGTTACAAAAGGCACGTATAGTGGTCTACAGAACAACGTCCTCTAATAATACGCTACGGTGTGATAACATCGCTTACGTGACTGAAGGGGGAATTCACGGAAATAAACAACTCCAAACATATTAACAGTTTTCAATGCAAAATGATGATATACTGAACTTATTGATAACGATAAAGTGAAACAACGCTCCCCCTCCCCCTCTCCCCATACATTACTCTGGCAATTACAGGCACGCAAATAATCTATGACGGTTATTACATACGTATCTGAATAGAAATTTCTGAATAGATGGTTAGTGAATAGAAATATGTGAATAGACGATTAATGAATAGTAATATCTGCAAAAATGTGTGTTTAAAAACTGTGGCTGTCCCCACATTGCTGTATGCCAGTGAGACATGGACTCTTGGTAAAAGGGACGTGCAGAGGATTCAGGCAGCCAAAATGAAATTTCTAGGAGGGACGCAAGGTTGTTCTCTCTCAGATCGGAGACGGAACGAGAGTATTAGACGCGATTTAAACATTGTATCATTGCGCCAGAAGATTGAAGACCACGGAAGGAGATGGTGTGAACACTTGAACCGCATGCCTGATATTCGTCTACCTGTGGATGGTTGGGTTATCACCCTACTGAGAAGAGAAATGTTGATACATGGGTTCCGGAAAAGGTCTAAGGCCTAATCCTTGGAATGGCGGTGGAGCTGGTGGTGGTGGTTGCGGTGATGATGATGATGATTATGGTTATGTGTTTAAAAATGTAAATGTTGTAGCACAACGAAGTTTTTACCTTGTTCTAAAAAATAAGATAATATATGAAAGGAAGGGAAGAAGTCATCTAGAAGGAATAATATCAACTTAAATAAAAATCAACAGAAAAGTATTTACAATTATAAACAAAAGAACTTGACAGAACTAGAAAAGTCAATTCAAAGGAATTATATGTACTCAAATAATAGCCATAAAGTGTTGAAAAAATAAATAATAAGAGTATCATATCAGAATAATAATTAGTTAACCCAGTAAGATATGAAACACTTCATATCTTACGTAACCCCAGTAAGATAGTAACAATTCAGGACAAATAAAATAGAAATGACAATTTTAAAATAGGAAACAGTGAAGAATAATAGCCCAGGACTAATGAATTGAAGGGAAATAATAATCCAGATACCCAAAGATCTATTATAAAGACAAAAACCTCTAGAGCAGCAAATAAATGGTTCAAGGGAAATTAAATTCTATTAACTATATCAATTTAAATGAAATGACTGGCCCAAACAAGAGAATCCAATGCATATAATTAAAAATAATGTAAAAAATTAATTATACTTAGAATAAATGTGATTAAGGGGCACACCCCAAACCAATTTGTCAAAAAGGACAACAAAAAGACTGTTATTAATATAAAGTTATAATGTATTTATTTATATAATTATTTACCATGTTATGTTATTATTGTTTGTGATTACCATACAAAGTATGTTAATACTAGTAAATGCTAGGTGTTAGAATGTAAGAATTTTTTATATTTTTATCATATTAATTAATATTATATTTTGTAAAAGTAAGGAAAGGAAAATTAATAATTCAAACAAACCAGAAATAGTGGATCAAAAAATATGAACATAATAAAATATATCCAAAACAAATTCAAATTTGACCATACAAATCTAATCAAACCTAATACAAGTTAATAGAACCTAAACTAATTTGATGTAAATTACTCTATTCAATATACAAATACATTATCATAATAATAACCACGACCTATAATAGTAATGAGAGGAATCAACAGGTAAAATTGTCATAAATTAGGTGTTTGTACCAGGTAAGGCCATAATCAGTAAAGTGTACTAGTAAAATGCAAATAATTTGTTAAATGTTTAAAATAATAGCCAAATGTAAATTAGGCAAATTACAGACATTTAATTAGGAATCGAGTGAAAGGTAAATTGTAACATAAAACATATTTTAAACCATGTTATAGGTAATTCTGTAAGTCAAGATAAGGCCTACAGATAAATTTCAAAGAATGTAATTCAGAAGCACAGTTCAAACCAAAATAGGGAAAATTGAGTATTAAAGTGTATAAAATAAAATCAGAAATATTGTTATATAATTAAATTTACATAAAGGTACTAAGCAAATAATTTATAGCCATTTAAACATAAAAATGTCAATATTTTTTATATATAAGATTGAATTCAAAGACAACAGCTGATGGCTGAACAATGAGAAATGATACCGAGATATTAAAAATCTTATATATGGAGGAACAAAAATCAGTTAGTTGATTGTTAAAAGCCAAACGAGATAGAAGTGTCAAAAGACTTCTCAAAGAAATATTAACGAAAATTTTATTAACATTAACCGAGATATATGACGAAGCTATATGAAGATAAATAGAAGATGAATTAAAGTAAAAATACTATAATATCAGTCACTGAAACATTAAACTAGATTAAATAATATTGAATTAAAACGTCACTACATCTAGACACGACAGCAGAACAAAACTGAACTCAAATAAACGTACACCGAGTGAAGGGAACCTTTTGGGACATAACACTACTATTACCGAACCAAACCCTAGTGGGTAAACAACACTACACTCTACAACTCGTGGATCGTCCAAGAACAATATCACTGGAGAGGAAATAACCTCTCCAGTTATTTGAAGATAATTTACTCATTGTTCATTTATTTGAAGAAAGAACTCGTAGCTGAATTTACATCGCAGTTCAACTCATTAAGGCAGCCATTTTTGATTCCAGTCGAAGAGGATGCCGGTAACGTGACGAGTGACGTCAGAAGTCAACAGTATCGTAATATCAACTCTTTATATACATTACACTTTATCATTTTTGTCTGTTTCATGAATATGTTTTTTTTTAATACCTTGTAAGTATTGAATTCTCTTGCCTTTCCTGACTATTTCAACAGTTAAAAGAACCTTATAATATAATAATTACATTGAAATATTTTGCATATAAAAATTAATCGAACTGTAACTTCTTATCGAATCAGATTCAAGCCTGTGCGGCAAATTCGAATAATTGTTTGACAAATAAACTTATTTATTGTTTTAATACTGTTTTATTGATCAGTTAAGCCTTAAATTGAATTACTTTAATTATTTAAGAGTAAAAAGTGAACTTCTTAAGTAGACGAGCTAGAAGAAGAAGAAGAACAGATTTTAAATTGGCTGCTACATGCAATCGATACGGCTTAGATAATCTATTTGAAGTGAAGAAATAAATAATTTTACATCAGAACACACACAGTCATTAAACAGTATATTTTTTATTAATTGAGTCTAAACAATTAAAAAACAACTACACTAATTAAAATTAATTAAATCCATAAAAAAAATATATAAAATAAAAAAAATTGTATTATCCAATTATATATAATTTGTAATTACATTTGTTTTATTACAATGTTTATGTTCCAATATACAAACCGCGGAATGTGTGTTCGGTGTCCAAAAGCGTTGTGTAGACGACACACCGGCTAGAAGTACAAGAAGCCTACTCGGAGGCGCTCAGCAGGCTAGATATATCCTTTCCTCGTTTTCATCGCATCATGTTCATTTTAAATTGTTAATTAAATTAAAACGCTATATTTAGATTGTTTTTACTAGCTGATTATATAATTCGTACGAAATATTCGTCTGACTGAGTAACAGTTAAAACAGTTTTCACCTACTTCTAACAAATACTTTATCTCGCCCAGGGAATATAAACAAGTAACATCCATTCGTATGTGAGTATATAAATTATATTGTCTATCCAACCCAGCTTTAAAGGTTTCTTTCTTTCCTCTCGACTTTTTTAAACCTCTTTTATCCATCGTCTTGTAGACATTTTCTTTCCATGATCTCCCTAGCTTACATCATTTCATTCTTTCATTTATTACCGAGCTTAACAACTTTTTGGACCACAATCATCATTAGTAACACGCGGCCTTACTATATATAATGCACTTTATATTAACAGCAATTAATTTTGTTCTCCCTACATGCATTTACCTACTAATTTATTTATTTGTAACCCGTTAGAGCCTGGATATTCCACACGATCTTCTCTAGAAGACCATCTCTACCGCTTGGAGTCTGCAGCCGTTTCACTCAATTATCTACTAAGTCTCAGAAACATAGGTTGCTACGCCTTCTACTCATAAGATGACAGGGTAAATCATGTTGGTATTGTGGGTACTTCATTACATCGAATTCATAGCCTACTGCTGCCTTTCCTTGTTTTACTCTGTTAATGTTATATTCATTACTACTGCCATCTTCAATCAGCATCTCGCATATAACACAAAGGTGTCATGGTATCATGTTCAAGGATTAAACCAAGGATGGTTTGTTCCGGTCTCAAACAAGCAAAGATTAGAGCTGGTGACTCCACGCTTCCTCGGATGTCCCACACCTCTTCGTCCCCTCGGCTCATAGTTCGATAGTTGTTTGGGGATGCGGCAGTCATCCATTCGGCAACGATGTTCCCCCAATTCAGCCTGTACTAAGCAATCGTGTTGAGTATACTCATAATATTCAGTTGCTGCCGTGTATCTGTGTTTCTTCTATGATCATGGAGAGTATACCCTGCCACGTGCCTGAGAAATCTGATCACAGACGCTTGGATGCGACTGGCCTTTGGTTAAAATCCAATTCTCGGACCCATAAAAAAGTGTGGGAAGGGTCATCACCTTGTAGAAATTTATGCGTGTTCCTGTACTTTCTGACTTAAGGATTAGCCCCGCACATAAGGTTGAACTTATGCAACTTATTCACAACGTCGTTGCTTGTATTATAAGACACACTGTGGCCCAGGTATTCAAAATTGCTAACTTGTCCCAGGACAGTACCATCTATAACAATTTTTTCCGTACGGGATCGGTTCCAAGAAAAGCCATTTCCTTGGTCTTAAGTGTAAATTAGCAAATCTTAAGTGTTCGATTTAGCAAATGTATACCCACCTGCAATCTGTTTTCCGAGTCCGATAGAATAGCTTGATCGTCCGCAAACAACAAAGTGTCAATTGTAGAGTGACCAATCATAAAATGGTCTGGAAGACACATCTGCCAGTTTTGTGTGACATCGTCAATATATAAATTAAAAAGAAAAGGTGTTAATGGACACCCTTGTCGTTCTCCACAATTGATAAGGCCAAGTCTAGGAGCTGTTGTTGGTTTCCGTGCTTCAATTAAGATTTTATTCTCCACATAAAAACTGTATAGCTCTAATTAGGGATGCTATAGTATCCCTGTCCTTGCTATTATTCCCCATAGTTTGCTCCGATCAAACGCCTTCTCGAAGTCGATGAAAGCTATGTATGTGGACAGTTGTTATTCGCTACGCTATTCAATGAGCTGGGCTATTGTAAATGTACAATTTATTCATGATCTCCCCTTCCTGAAACCGATCTTCCTGATGATGCTTACGATCTGCAAGCATGGTCTCCGTTATTCTTAATACACCCGTGGTCAACCGTGTTTTTAATACAAATCCATATAATTTATGTGAAGTATTAAAAGGCTGACTCCTCTGTAGCTCCTGCAGTCATTACGATCACCTTTTCCCGAATTAATAATAATAATATTATTTCCTATAGTAAAATTATTATTATACTCTGTCTGTATCTAGGAGCTACACCTAAAGTTTATGCCCGTTTAACCTAATACAAATGTCTGCAGTTTAACATAAAAACTCTGTGTTCCATATATGATCTTTCACAAAACGTTTTCGTACAAAATTCGTACTTGACGCACCATGGAAATCAGTGTAGGGGAACGACGTGTGTTTATCGAAAAAACTAGTTTTCTTCAAGGACAGGGTTACGGGTTATGGGTTATGGGTTATGGGTGTAGTAAACCATCGTCTGAGTAGAATCCCGGTTTGGGGGGAAGGAATTACTTTAGCCTCTTCTAAAGTGTAGGCTAAAGCAATGTCAGTCAAGCATATACAGTGAACAGTGTGTATGAAACTGTTCAGCTTACCGTAAACATGTAGCATCTACGCACACTAGAAGAGTCTAAAGCATACTGAATTATTAAATACGCGCATAAACAGTACGGCCGGGTTGGCGCTTAGAATACACAAGCCCGTTTGTTTTGCATAACGGAATCCTACAGTTGTTTATTCTGCAGGAAAAGAAAGAACCGAGTAATAACTTCTGACCTCTAAAGTTCAACCTGTCCTTCTTTTAAGTCTGAATAAGATGTAAACTGTATTTTCAAAAATGTTTCTAAAATATCGGTATGGAGAACCACACATGACTCTTCCATGTTCTAAGATTTATATTTAAAATAATTTATTTCAATTTGGTTCGATAATTTCAAGTGTTCCTTGTAAATCGTGTATTATTTTTGACAAAAAGAAATGAAATATTTTGATAGAAACTACTTCCTTGTTGCCGATAATGTAGCACCACATAACCTATAAAAAAGTATCCCCTCCCCTTCAACTATAATTTTCAAATATAGA
Organism: Magicicada septendecula; assembly: GCA_034769895.1. Lineage (NCBI taxonomy): Eukaryota > Metazoa > Arthropoda > Insecta > Hemiptera > Cicadidae > Magicicada > Magicicada septendecula. The sequence continues at coordinate 375,294,496 of CM068375.1, read as the reverse complement.
AAATTACCCCCTCACCATTCAAATACCCTTTTCATTTACAGATATTTCATCTGATACAGTGGATTATTATGGCATTCGTTTCAGCACACTTTATTTATCAAAATTAAGTACTTTACATTTGTTAAAACCTAAAACATTGCAGACAAACTATCTCTTTCCCTTAAACGATCTTCACCAAAATCAATTGACCTCGAATCCTCTACAACTTGTTCACATATGCAAAATATTATTTGATTCTGTTTGAATTTGCGGCAGTTATCGTTCCCTGTAGAAAACATTTTACACATAGACACCCAGACACTTTTCAGAAAATTACTTTTCTTCATGTTTTGAGGGCAGTACAATCAGAATCAGCCCTTATCTCGAACAACAATTTTTTCGCGATCACCATACTTCCATTTCCTTATGGAACATGGACGTAAAAACAGTTTCTATGTTATACAAAGGGTAAATTATTATTTAACGTATGATACAGCTTGAAAAAATGAGTTCAAGATAGTTTATTTATCTTGTTATTTGAATTAACAGTCTCTGTAATTACAACTTGGTCCTGCTTATTTGCTTAACTGCTACCTGTCATGCTCCGGACGAGGCCTGAAACACTGAAACGCATAGATGAATCGGTGACCTTGAAATCCATCCCACTTATTTCTTTCAAACCTATTCGTATACGAATTTCGACGAGAATGGGTTACCAGCCCACCACACAACCCCCAACCTTGAGGACCAGGTAATTTGTAATCAAGGTTTTCTTTCTTTAGGCTTTGGTTATTCAACACCTAACTGCGAGGCACCAACTTTACCATTCCCTTATGCAGAACAAAAGTTATGGCTATTTCTGATGCGAATCATTTTAGAATAAACATTATCATACAGGACTCGCCAATAGAACAGGTGCCAGATTTCAAGTATCTAGGGTGTAGCATCACCTACCAAGATGATGATGAGGTTGGAAGCAAAATTGATCTCTTCCAGTCGCTTTGCAGATGTATCATTAAACACGAAAAGAAGAAAACAAGGAAAGAAACACAATTGAAATATTATAATGTAATGGCCATACCTCAACTACTGTATGGTAGTGAGATTTGGATTACAAAAGACAAAGATATTTTTAGACTACAAGTAGCGGAAATGAGGTTCTTGAAGGCTGTAAAGGGTTGTGCCAGGAGAGATCTTATCGGAAATGATCATATCAGAATGAAGCTAGGAATAGCTGAAAGCTTAAATGAGAAAATCTCACGGTAAAAAACGGAGTGGCAGTAACACGTTGAGAGAATGGATCCAACCAGATTTTCAAGAAGGGCCTGGCTCTATCATCCAAGGGGGAAGAGAAGTGTAGAGAGACTCCGTAAGCGATGTTTGGATGACTTCCACTGAGAATGGAACAGGCTACTGGCCTAAGCCGTAAAGGATAAAGACGACGATGGCTTAAACATCTCGTCCAGAGCATGACCGGTTGCAGTTCCGAAAGTAAGCACGACAAAGTGTAGGAAAATTTAGTTAATCGTTCCCGCCCCTAATTTTTTTTGTAAATATGAAATTTGTATATTCATTCCGGCAAATTAAAAACACTAATAATTAGATAAATAATGGTAAATTAAGCCTTCCTACGTTGAAATACCTTTATACGTAGTGGCGTCATGGCATTGATGTCCATTGTCTATTGTATCATTGCGTGCGCTACAATTGTTATATCACTAAATAAATATTAGTGAAATTTGAATTTTTCTTTAGTTGAAACATTGTCTAACATCCAAATGTTTTTAATATCTATATGTAGTAAGCGAGTTCTGTAGATCAAAGAGCTAACTAGTGTCAAACTCTTAACAAAATTATTTTCTATGTTGTAGTATTCTGTACCTGCTTAACACACAGAAACCTTAATATCATTTTTCTCCTATCTTGTTAGCCGTGTTCCTCTGTCACTGCTAACGTATGTAAATTGGTTCGGCACTCTGCGTTCGATTCCCATGAGGTACTAGCGAATTGCATTCTATCTAATTAAGTTCGTTTGCAACACAAGAACATACGTATAGCAGATCGAGTATACGAAAGAGGGGGGGGGGAGAAGAAAATGATTTCAACTTCAATAAAAACCGTAGTAAAACGAATGGTGTCCGCTTTGGGAAGGAATATAAATTAAACACGGCATTTTCAATACGTAGTGGAACCGAGAACGCGTTATGTTGAAAGCATGTTATGCATCAGAGATTGGTTTAGTTTATTGGGGTTATGGAAACCTGACGGGGTCATTGTATCAGACTACCTGCTGCGTTAACAATCTTCGAATGGGTCGCCTATTGATTACTTTCATTGCACCTGAGCAAGTCGTCTGTTCATACATATTTAAGGAAATCCCCAACCAACATGGTCCCGTCTAGTTTCTTAAAGGCCATTTCATTTATTCGGTGTACAGTGTTCTGTCAACATCGCGTTTTCTTGAAGCGTAGAGCATTAAAACTACAGTGTGTAATCCAGTGCCAGTGCGTTTTGTTACATCAAATTTTAAGCAGTTAACTGAACAGCGAACTTGATTTCAACAGTATAGATTCATTAATAATTATATACTGAAGTGAGGCCTTAAAAACTGTGCTGAATACTGGAAGCTTATGAAAAATCAACTGACTGTGTAAAGTGTGGACGAAACATGCATATTAATTACCGGCAAAATAGATACTTGATTAGCACATGTGGGGTAAAAAACTGTCGAGTGAAAAAACACGTGAGAGTACTATCTTTGGACTTCACGCGTTCTTCCTGTCACCTTGTTGTCCGTCTTAATTGCATTGATTTTGAAGTCTCCTTTTTCTGTCATTGTGAGAGAGACTGGTTTGTCACAACCAACGGAAAGAAAAATAATACATTCTTTCATAGTAATTCTTGTTGTGTGGCTGAATGAAAATTCTTATAAAATTGGGGGTGTAGGGCAAACTGTCAAAGTTGATGAAAGTGCATTCGGTAGACGGAAACACAATCGCGTGCGACTAAGTAAGATTCGTTGGGTGTAACCCAAAAATAATCAGTATCTTTCCATATTACCTTAAGCGGCTAGAGATAGATTCTATAGAAGCGGTTAAGAAATTATATGGTAAGTACTTAAAGACATTAGTCTTATTTTGTTAGAACAAACAGTAACAGAATATTTAATGTTCAATCCGAGTATGCTCATTTCATTTTAAAATGTACTTCAAACAATTTCACGGTGCCATCCTAAATTTCACCTGATATACCTGCAGTCATTGTATTTTGGAACACTAAGCGACCATTTTAAGGACGTAAATGGTATACTTTACGACTAAAGCAGTCTGACTAGATGGCCCCGTCAGGTTTCCATAACTCGTTTATTGGAACTTATTCCAGGCAGTGTGTGTCATCGCGCATACTGATGACTTTTATTGAATATGAAAAGACCGTTTATGACTTTAAAAAAGAGTATCTCAAGGCGGAAAATATTTCGTTTGTCATTCGAAATTAATTTGAACTTTGCCAATTTATGTCTGCATAGGTGATGAAATGCGACTATATTGCATCAGGTCTGAGCTAACCAATGTCCTGTAACAAGTCGCTTCGGATTCCCGGGTGTGGTGAACTCTGATATACTCGTGATAGAGATAATCTCGTGTACTTTTTGTGAAGTTTGTCACGGGAATAACCAATGGTCCCACAAATGCCTAGTTTCTCCAGTTGAGCGCAGCGCATTCTAAGGTTCAGTTTGAAATACTGTAGGCGCCAGTGCGACACGTGTTTATTGTTTTGCAACGTTTTGAATTGAAAGGTAAAGAATATTTCTTATATGTATGTATCTCTTAATAGGAAGTGGATTTCAAGTATACCATAATACCATATTACACCATATTAAGTATCAAATTTAGTCTTAAATTGTCGGTTAAAACATACTGAATACGATGGTACATACGAGTATTTTGATAGGTTATGGATGGCGTATAGGTTGTAGGACCTTATCTCCGGATCATAGTTTCTTAAATGTGTTGTGTTGTTTACCTAGTAATCTACAAATTAATTTAATTTTTGACATTTACTTCTGAAAAAGACTTCCGTTAAATATAAATATTCTAAATTGTTTTCTACTAAAATTTTTGATAGTTTTTATTTCCTGGATTGGATTTCTACTTACGATTTTGAAATGTGTTTTGTTGTTTTCCGAGTAAAGACGCTTCCTAGTAATGTATAAATTAATTTAATTTTTGACATTTACTTCTGAAAAAGACTCCTGTTAAATATAAATATTCTAAATTATTTTCTACTACAATTTTTGATAGTTTTTGTTTCCTGGATTGGATTTCTCCGTACGATTTTGAAATGTGTTTTGTTGTGTTCCGAGTAAAGACGCTTCCTAGTAATGTACAAATTAATTTAATTTTTGACATTTACTTCTGAAAAAGACTCCTGTTAAATATAAATATTCTAAATTGTTTTCTACTACAATTTTTGATAGTTTTTGTTTCCTGGATTGGATTTCTACGCACGATTTTGAAATGTGTTTTGTTGTTTTCCGAGTAAAGACGCTTCCTAGTAATGTACAAATTAATTTAATTTTTGACATTTACTTCTGAAAAAGACTTCCATTAAATATAAATATTCTAAATTGTTTTCTACTAAAATTTTTGATAGTTTTTATTTCCTGGACTGGATTTCTACGTACGATTTTAATATTAATGGAGAATTAATTTTCATGTTTTTGACCTTATGATTTTAGCTTTACTTTATTTATGATTTTATTTACGATTCTAGATGTCACGAGTGTGCCTGACTTATCACGAGATTGCTTCAATCCAGGTAAAGTTGTGATATAACGAGTATAGCGGAGTTTTGTCACGACATTATCTGTAATATCACGAGATTACCAAGCAAGAACATTGTTTAGAAATTTAATTAAAATAAATATATGTTGTTTTCTCCAAAAGATTTTATTGCGATAAAGTTCTTAGAAACCATTCTTTCCAAAGATTAAAAGAGAAAAAAGAATTAAACATTTTTGTTGGGACAATATTATTGGTACTTAAATACTTTATCACGAGTTTACCCAAGTTTACCATACTTTAATTTGTTTCAGACCTATTCGATGGAATTTCACTGTTGGCCATGTGTATTTTCCGCGTAAGCAGTTAGTAGTTTTGCGACAAAACCAATTTACAACGCGGAGTCACATATAGAAGTGTTGCTTTGACAGAAAACTAATTTCCCGAAACTACGAATAATTATCGCCCTCTTCACACAGTCCCATTGCTTTCTGCTGTTTTTGGTTTTTGCAAGTTAAATTCAAGTACACTACACAGATTGAGTTTGTCTTTATCACTTAGTATAATACAAATTTAGCGTAACTCTTCTCCGTTTCTTGAATTAGCTACAATTTGGAACGCCATTTTAGGTCTAAATAATTATAATTGAATTGTAATTATTATTGTAATTGTATTATTGTATTTATTGTGTAATTGTATTATTGTAATTATAATTAAATTGTGTTAGAGAACAAACAATATCATACGCTGTGGAGCATCGAAACTAAAAAAATTTTTTCTGTTCAAATAAAAATTAATAATAATAGATTATACGAATTTTAAAATTAAATTTCTTTTACATCTTCTGGACCATTTCTTTGTTTAGTGTCATTTTTGTTTTAATACAAAATATTGTCCTTAATAATATAATATACCATTTAGTTCTAAATAATTATATAATGCTTTAATAGCTTTATTTAATTTTATTACGTACCGTTTTACAATCAAGATATATTATTTGCTTACGTGGAACATGTTACGGAATTAGATATTTTTTCCTTCCTCAGCCGTCTTAGTTTTGACTTTGTCGAATATTATGTTCATATTGGTTATGTTATGGCTTTTTGTTGGTTTATGGTGATTTAAATTGGTATTATTGTGTATGGGTGTGGTATACATATTTGTTTTTTGAGTGTTTCCAATGTTAAATATTTTGAAAATTGTGTCGTATTCTATGTTAGTTTGTATCTGTTCAGGTATAAATTTGTCTTGTGTTTTGTGTTTATATATTTGTAAATTTTCCCATTATTGTTCCTTTGTGTTATACATGAACTATTAGTGTCATGTTGAAGATGTCTGGGAAGTCTGGGAGCAATTTTTATTTGGTTTGTTGTAAGAGACTGTTTTGTTGATTACAAATTGTTTAATTGTGATAATTAAAGTTGGTGATTGTGACTTAATTGGTGTCTTGTATTTTATTTAGTGTGTTGTGTTAGTATGCATCTGTTGGAATCTGAGAGACGCTTACAAAACCTGAATAACACTTTCACACGTATCTAGAGGGATTAGTTTACACGCTTCGACAGAGATCGGGATCAAGTATGGAACAATACACTTTCTGTCATTTACTACTAGTCTTGCGTATAGCGGGATTACAGATTGAATGCAGCTTTATCCCGGTTATGATTTGGTTTTGTTGCCAACGGTGAGAAGTAAAAAGTTTCCAACAGCAGCAGACGTTAAGTAACTTGAAAGTGTACACCGCACTCTCTGCACGGACGTGAGTGGTTTACGAACCGGTACCAAATACTGCTCCGCTTCTTCCACTTTCAGGCTGCCTACTGTATCTGTCTATACTGCATCACACACACGCGCGCGCGTTCACAGACAATCATGTAAACTGTTTAGGATATTTATTAATCTTAATGAATACGAATATTTTTCTAGCTTGGCCAGTGGTATGAAAATGAATATTTCGTTAGTGAACTTATCACTAGCTTATGTGCCCCATATACGGTTTCCTATTTTATGGAAAATAATACATACCGTTACAACATTACAGAACATTTTAAGTGTTTCTCGGCTATTACAGTGGAATCAGCTGTAATGTTGTGTGCGTACGTGATTCCTAACACGCGTTAACGAGATTCTTCCAGACTCACCGGTCCGCTCGCGCTGTGTTCAAGCCGCAAGCAATTACGCTCTAGTGTTGACGCGTATTATGGATTATTCTGGAATCTCATCGGGGTATAAATATGGGCATTCAGCGGTGTTTAGTTTAGTTTAAGCGGCGATTTATTCCAGTGCGGTTCGAACTATTGTGGCAAAGTGTTATGTGTTTTACAATTGTGCGGGACTCTATTAGGTGACATTTTTATTGCGTGTGAACAATTTTTACTTGATTTGTTGTAAGAGACCATCTTGTTGATACAAACTGTTTAATTGTGATAATTAAAGTTGGTGATCAGTGACTTAATTGGTGTCTTGTATTTTGTTTTCCACTATACTATACGACGATCAGTTAGACCGTCGTAAAAATATCTTCACAGTAAACCGTTAATAAACATAATTTATGTATCAAGAAATTGACTGTACGGGCAAAAATTGTTATAGATGGTACTGCCCTGGAACAAGTCAGCAATTTTGAATACCTGGGCTACAGTGTGTCTTATAATAGAAGCAACGACGTTGTGAATAAGTTGCATAAGTTCACAACGTGCGGGACTATCAGGCAAACTCTTAAGTCAGCAAGTAAAGAAACATGCCTAAAATTCTACAAGGTGATGGCCCTTCCCCCAGTTCTTCATGGATCTGAAAATTCTACTTTAACAAAAGGCCACACCAGTTTTATCTGAAGGCTCAGGTTGTAAATGAGATTTCTCAGACACGTGGCAGGGTATACTCTCCATGATCATAGAAAAAACACAGATATACGGTGAATATTATGAGTATACTCGACAGGATTGCCCAGTGTCGGCTGAATTGGTGGGAACATCTTTGCCGAATGGATGACTGCCGCATCCCGAAACAACTATGGAGCTATAAGCCGAGAGGACGGAGAGGTGTGGGACGTCCGAGGAAGCGCTGGAGTGACCATCTCTAGACTCTTTGACTGTTTGAGACCGCAACAAACCATGCTTGGTTTACTCCTTGAAGATGATGATGATGATGAAGAAATTGACTGTAGCAAGAAGCGTTTGTTTTAACAATTTTACAACGCACTGTCAGTGGTACAATTTAATGATATTTTCACTAGAAAATAAGCTTGACAGTCTCTCTTCATCCGATTACAGTACTACGACAAGAGAAGAGAGGTAAAGTAGTTACGATGAACAAATGTGTAGGCAGATGTAGGCAAGACTCGTTAACAGATCAGGATATTTTCTGAGTTGAGCTTATGAGTTGATAGTTGTCAGAACGGAATTGGGTTGCGCAACCGCGGCATTCTCATTCAATTAATAAACGTTTAGTCTACTCTAATTACAGTACAATTCAGTTAATAGCAACGAAATGAGTGACTAACACATGTTACAACTACTGATATTTTGCGATGTGATTGGTTGATCTGCAGTACCTATTGTAAAGCTACCAACAATTATATGCATAATATATAGAGGAATTCGCGAAAGTTTCACCACCAACTTTTATAATTTATTTGACTAGTTAAAATAATTTTAAAATCATAAAAACTATGTAGATATGCGTCTCGCTTCCAGATAACGATCAGCCCAAGATCTGCTCATATTCCTATTTGTAACAGTAACAAATACAATAAAACATAATTAAAAAAAAAAACGTTTTTTTTTTAAGTTAATGTAGTATTTCGACGGTCTAGTGATCGTCGTATGGTTCAGTGGAAAACAAAATACAAGACACCAATTAAGTCACTAATCACCCTTTAATTATCACAATTAAAGAGTTTGTAATCAGCAAGATAGTCTCTTACAACAAATCAAATAAAAATTGTTCACACACAATAATAATGTCAACGGGTATAAAATACAATTTTACTACAATGATCCCCCACAAATATAAAACACAACACTTCGCCACAATACTACGAACCGCACTCGAATAAATCGCAACTCAAACTAAACTGATCGTCGCAGATTACTTGTATTTATACCCCTCCGAAAATCGAGAAACGTCCATTCTACGCATCTGCGCTACACTAGAAAGTAATTGATTGCAGTCTTGACGCAGTGGGGGCGGCTGGCGGCGTCTACAAAAGTATCGCTAACGCATGTTGAGGTCACGAACGCACACAACATTACAGCCGGATTCCACTGGAACATCCGAGAAACACGTCTGTAATGGTGTCACAGTAATGTTTTTCCGCATTACGTAACAGTAGTAATAACAGCTGATAATCATTTAAGTTTGAGTTCTGCGTTTGGATTATTTTTTATCCTTACACAAACGTGTTAGTTGAAGATGTCTGTGTATTGTGTTCTTTCTAGAACAGGCGTCCATCTCTTATTCTCTGACCATTAATTGAAAAAGTATTTTTCGTCACTTGTTTTAGGAATTTTAAAACTTTTAGTGCATAAGATTATTAATATAAATCGCTACCAAATTGTTACATTTTAAAACTTTCCGTCCTTAAGCATGTTTAAAATAATGCGCGGTACAAAAAAAAAAGTAGACTACGGTGTAAACAATACGATAATCGAGTAAATAAAATTTTATAAATTAAAAAGGGTTTAGATGGTTTAAAAAAAAATGTTTACTTTCCTTATCTTCAATGTCTTATTGATTGTCTTATAAAATTTAATCCTTGTGCTGTGTTTTGTTTTATTTCTACAACAGAACTTTAGAACAATTAAGCCGTTTCAAATATCTCGGCTGTGCAGTGAGTTATGAATCTGAATATAATATAAGAGAGAAGATAAATAAATTTAGAATATTTGTGGTACGATTCATAGAAATCTTAGAAATAAAACAAGACACAGCACAAGGATTAAATTCTGTAAGAGAATTGCAATACCCACGTTGATTTATAGAAGTGAAGCGTGGGTCATGACAAAAAAGGAAAGCGTCAAGATTCAGAGTGCTGAAATACAGTTTCTTCAAAATGCTTTAAATTATACATTGCAAGATAGAATAAGGAATGAAAATATCAAGCAGAACTCGAAGAAAAGGACACAAACGAAATTACTGCAATTCACAGAAGACAATATTGGGATCATTTGCAAAGGATGACAGAGGATTGATTGCTGAAAGCGGCACTAAACCATAAATCCACTGGTAGAAGAGACGTGGGTTGTCCGAGGAAGAGATGGGTGCCGGAACAGGTTTCTATAAACTAATCCTTGAAGAGGAGAAGAAGAAGATTATTTTCAAGCATGGTATAACCAACGAATTACCTTCCACTTTGTCTGTTATTATTGAAGCTTGAGCTTAGTTATAATTCGACGTTTTTACATTTGTTTTTCTGTCTATTCGGAATACGTCTCGCCATGACGTTTGTCCCCATCAACCGGATGTTGTAAAACATGGCGTGGGTGTTTATTGTAACTACAAAAACGTATTGTTTTCGGGGATCTTCCCTAAAATTAGGGTGCCGGGACGATTAAAACTGGGTGTGTGGCTGTTAAAACTGTAAAAAATTGATGAAATCTCTGTAGGTTTTAAAATCAAAGGTAATTTTATCCAAACTCTGAACACGCTTGGTACTTTAGGCTTTCACGGGCGGAGTCAACTCGTTGAAATTTGGTTGACTACTTCCCTGATTGTTAGACGTTGTCCACTACTGCCGCATAGAATAGACGTTTTGACCCCACTGTTGGAGGTCATCTTCAGTGTAAAACGACTCGACTAACTCCAACTTCGTCCTGATTATTTGCTAAACTGCTAAATGTCATGTTCTGGACGAGGCCTTTCAGTGTTTCCACCATTTTCAAGTACTAAATCACGACCAACAACTCACTATTCTAACAGTGGAGTAGGATGTGATTTAGTACTTTAGCAAGTAAGCAGGACGAAGTTGGAGTTACAGAGACTGCTAATTCAAATAACAAGATTAACAATGCCTCGAGTAACGGTTCTTCACCAGTTAACCACAGTGTAGCAGTAGTGCACCACGGCCAATCAAATTACAACAGAGTCTGAATATTCTGTTCGAAGATTATGAAAATTCTAAAATTTTAGAACACCAGGACTCAAAAGATCTATCACAATAAAAAAATTGTAAAAATCCAGCTAGGTGTCAGACAAAAAGTATTATAATCCGTAACCAAATTTAGCGTTTTGAAAGAAATTTTTTTAAATTTAAGGACATCACGGACTAAAGGTGGAATTGAGTATTTAAAAAAAAATTAAAGGTTATGTTGTGGGATCACGTTATGACTTATTTTTTTAAATATAAACTCAGCGCCTTTAATAATCTGACGGAATTAATATCCTTGGATTTCGTTGTCCATGACGTGTCCGTTACATAACTAAACATAATTAAATCACTACCGACTCGGAACACAGTGTTTTGTGGGTAAAAATTTTTCAGTGCTTCTTCAGTGCTCACAGCGGCAGCCTATGAAGAAGCTTTTTAAAAGCAAAAACTGGTTCAGGCTATAAGGTAAAACTTTGACTTTTTACCCATAAAAAACTATGTGTTCCGAGTCGGCAGTGATTTATTTATATTTAGGAATTAATGTATCTCAACACTCTTTGAAAATTTTTAATAACCTTTAAAACGTTTGCATGCTAGGTTTACACGTAAATTATTTTGTTATCAATTATGTATATTTGTGAAAAATTGTATATATAGGTCTGTAGACATCTATGGAAACATATATAAAGTTAATTTATTTGGAATTCTGGTAATTGAAAAATTGTCGAACATAGGTATTTACGCAATAATAAATGTGTGTATTTCATACAAAATAGTGAGTTCTGTAGATCAGGGAGCCTATTAGTATAAAGTGGCATTATTAAAGCACTATATGAAGTCCGTATATTTCCTAGTTCAACAACCTTCATAATACGTATCTAATGGTTAATTGAGCGGTTTAAAATTTTTTGCATAGACCGTTGAATCTTGTAATGTTGGGAACATAATATAATATAATTTGCAGATATTTTCATATAATTAGTGCTATATATTTTGTTCTGAACACTTTCTTTTCTACTGTTTCTCATTATTAGGTTTTTTATTACTTCCCGCTTTGTGTCTTTCTTTTATCCTGCACGATTCCTTCATAATTTGTATGCTTCGTAGTGTCAGGCGAAAACCATTTTCGCGTGTATCAGTCTCTATTAATAATTTTAAAACAACGTCTCTTTAAATTGCATTAATAATAATAGACTTCAAGACAGGAAACAATTTAACATACCGCTTCTTATAAAACCACTTGCAACACTGTTCTCAGCTGATGTGTTATGTTTAATTTTGAAAAGGACCAGGAGAGGTAAAACTGAGTTGTATTTTTTTAACATTTATGTAAAACAAATTCTTTTTAATATGTTCTGTTAATTACGATCACTTGTTAAGAACTAGAGCGGACTAGTTGTCAGGTTACGTAAGGTACATTCATTCCTTCTAACTACACTTTAATTGGTTCAAGAACGAGACATTTTAGAATAAACAAAATCTGACAAACTGAAAAAAAAACGGTAAAAAATATGATACATTATTCAGGGTACAAATTACATTTGGTACAAACATTAAATGACTTAAGAATTGCTGCCGGTACGCTCTAAGAATATCCTGGTTTGATTTATGAAGCTTTTAAAGAAAATAAAGGAGAAGAAAGAATACATGGGAGTACATAGGACTGAAGGCAAACACTGCATGACAGCATTAACACACTGGACGGTGTGATGGGTGTGATTCTTTTTTTTTAACACTACTTTTTTTACATAGTAACAAAAAGAGAATAGAAACTGGTATTTGGTACATTTTTAGTACTGTTAGTAAGCGTGAAATAAAAGTTTCTGTGTACCTCAGGCTATTCCAGTTCGACACGAACTGGTAAGCTTCTTCAAGTTTGACACGATTGCATCGTTCCGTCAAATATCGTTCACCCTCAGAAAACACCAAACAAAGGCATGCTTTATAACTAAAATTAAAAAAGCAAAACCCCCTTTATTTGAAGAAAAATTATGGTTAAATTCCTTTGGGATACGGGGCGTCATACACAATTAATTTCTAGCAGAGCAGCGGACTGTAAAACCCGATTATTATCCCAAAACAGCATTAAAAATAACGGTAAAATGCTATTCTGTATTTTTTTTTGCAGAATAAATAGTGTTTTTTTACTGAATCTCATGTCGCCACTCATATAATACTACAATTCGAAAATAACAGTAGACCGTTTTCATTCATCCGCCCTAGAGTCTGGACCTTGTCCTCCGTAACTTTCACTTTTTTCAAACAGAAATAACACTTTTTTATATTAATAAACTTGTCTTAGTGGTTATAATCACAATCCGAAATAACACTGTTCCCCACAACTGTAGAAATGTTTTTTCGGATTGGGGCTTTCACACCTCTTTAGATCGGAAATATAATTTGTCGATCTTTCCGATCAGATATTTTTTATATTTCCGACATGTCATCATCAGATATTTGCGACCTGATGATGAACTGCTGAGTTTGAAAACACTAATCGGGAATTGTTGCTACAGTGGTGTTCTATTAAGGTGGTGTTTTTACTATAGTGTGTTTTTCTGTTTCTGATTATAACCATTGATGCAACTTCTTTTTTACACAAACAGGCCAGTCGTGAACCACGCGAATAGCATTTCCTTTTCTTCTCCTGCCAGAAAGCCCTCATTCACACACTACGCGCCGCCTTCCTTACCACTGTCCAACCTTTTCGCGTCTTTTTTTGAAACTCAAGATTTTGAATTTTGTTTCTGTATGTATTTCTATCCATACAGTCATTCCAGTTTCATAATTTCTTCCTTGAGTTGTTTTGTGTATCTGTACAGGCTGGAAAGTTGCCAAATATAGTTGAAAATTTGTTTATTTAATCTGGACCGATCCATCCGAACCATATGTCCAAGGAATCTCAGCCTCTTCCTTCGGAAAGCAGTTTACAGACCATTCCAGATCCCTGTACAGCTCTTCTTTGTGTCCTTGCCTGTACCCATCTTCGGTTTCCTTGGGGCCATAAATTTTCCAAAAAGAATTCTTTGTTCGATTTTAAGAAGAGGTTCAAAATTTTGAAAGCACATTGTTTCCACTCCATACACAATCACTGGCCTGATCACAGTGCTATAATGGCGGACTTTCGCACTTCTGGAAAGGTTTATCTTTCAGTAAAGTTCCCGGGTTAGAGTAAAGGCCTTTGCTAGTTTGAATTTCCTTTGCTAATTAAAGGATTCTTTGTCTGTGGCGTTTCGGGATATTAATTAAACCAACGCAACTTTATTAATCTAAGTGTCACTTTTTTTATTCTTTAGAGAGTTCCAGCATGGGAAAAAGTTTTGTTCCAGTGCAGAAGTAATCGAAGCTGTTCGTAGCGGCTGCGTCCTCTGCTAGAAGACTTTTACTTTATGACGCTAGTAAGCTACCGGAAAGATGGCGCCAATGCTTTGAAAAGGAAGGAGACTGTATTAAAAAATGCTTGTGTAAGTGACTATTCTTATGGTATTTTCTGAATACATAATACATTGTAACTTAAATTTAAACGCCCCTCATACATAAAAAAAACAGAAGAGCCCCTGTTTCTTGTAATATGTGTGTGTGTGAGTGTGTGTGTGTGTGTTTTATTTAACATTTATAATGTCTGTATCTGAAGATGTTTTCCCTTATTTTGAACATGTTTCGGGAATCCTATTGTTCCCATCATCAGCCATATTAATTTTGTATCTTGTTGAGTACTAGTGTTTTGGTTGGTTTTTGCTGTGATTTTCTGTGGGTTTATGGTATTTTAAATTGGTATTATTGTGTGTGATAATGTACCATATTTTTAAATTTACAAATATACAAACACAAAACAAAATAATACCTGAACAAATACAAATCAACACAAAACATTACACAATCTCCAAAATACTCAGCATCGAAAATACTCAAAAAACTAATACATACACCACAATCACACACAATAATACCAAAAACCAACATAAAACCAAAGCAACAACCAACCGAAACACAAGTACTCAACAAGATATAAAATTAAGATGTCTGAGAATGGAAGCAATAGGATTACCGAATCATGTTCCAAATAAGTGATTCTGGAGATTAAGAAATTATAAATAGCATATTATTCACCTTATATGCGCATCAAGACTGTAGACTGTAGCAAAAAGTGTTTGAACACACACACACACACACACACACACACACACACACACACACACACACACACACACACACACACACACACACACACACACACACACACACACACACACACACACACACACATATCTGCACACGTGTTTATATTACCTTTTTGCGTGATGTATTCCCCTAAAGGTAGTAAATAACGGAACGACGGGCTAACGGAATTGTCACTGAAAATTAATTACCTACTAACAGATAATAAAATACACAGATTATCAATTAACAAATGTCCCCCGTTATCAATTAACTATCTTCTACATACTACGGGTTCAGCGGACTACAAATATGTTCACGTGTCACGACATGTGGCCAGCATTCTACCGAAAGTTTTACTCGTTTTGATTAATTATTGTCGAATTAGAAATGGCGACGAATTCGTTATTGATTTCCATAAAAACAAAGTTACGCTTTTACGAGATTGAAACAGTAACAAATCGTGATAAACACTAAGTTCTAAATTGTGTTTAACTTCATTAGTTCAAGCGACCAGGTACACGAATTCTAGAGTCCTGCTATCTCAATGGAAAAAATTTGAAATACATTTTAATAGGCAGTGCGCCGTAGAGTTTAAAGGAATATACTGATCAAAGGGCCTCGCCCAGTGGTCTAGTAGGAACTATACAAAAAACTGAGTTATTCTCAGCCTAAAGTCGGTTAACAATTTCTTGTGTTACTATAAAAGACGTTTTTGCTGGAGTCCCAATATTTTACAACGTAAACAATCATTTATTATTGTTATTAAATGTTTCATGTGTTGTCTGATGCGCTATACATAGATAAGCTTATCTTCTTTTGATAGTTCCTATCCGTTTCGGATGCTGGATATCATAGAGGCTATTTTAACTTTCTGCACTGCTGTACGGAATAAGTCAGTTGTATTCATGCCAAACCTGGTCCTTAAATTTCTCAGCCATGATATTCTCGGTCGCCTAACTCCTCTCTATCCAAGTACTTTTCCCTGTAGTATGGACTGCAATATGTAAAATCTCTGTTCATTTCTCACTTCCCAGATACCGAAGCTTTCTTATCTTCACCATGTTAATAACCTCCCTATATTTCTTCATCTTTCTAAGAACTTCAACATTAGTTATGTGTGCTGTCCATAAAGTGCTCAGTATTCTACGGTAGAGCCACATTTAGAAAAATTCCAATTTCTAAGTTGTGGCTTCTGTCAAAGTCCAAGGTTCTACAGGGGCGTATTTAAGAGGGGGCGAACGGGACCGGATCCCTTCCATAGAGGGTCGAAACAGTTGACGAATATTGTTAATCTCTTATTTTTAGGCTGTTTTATTTTTTTCACCTGTGTACTCTAATATAATAGTAGGTCTAGCTCTTTTTTAAATATGCAAACAGGTTTATTTCACAGAATTAGGATATACGTATGGAATATCAAATATAGGAAAATCAATTCAGTCAAAAAGTAAGTAAATCAATAAGTATCTTTAATAATGTTTTAATAACGCGTATTTTTATTGTATTGTCACCGTTTGTTTAAATTGTACTAATTTTAGGATGTTATCTTGAGATTTTCAGCACTTTAAAGATAGTAAAGTTGATTAGTCTTAAATTGTTTTCTCTTTTGTATGAACACTACACGACCCCGGACCCCCTCCTCCAAAAGCCGAATTCTGGATACGCCACTATTATCTACTAACTCTGAGCCAAATAGTCTCTTAGATGTTGCATTTTTTGTCAAAAAAATATTAATTTCTTATCGAAGTAGTAGCTAATGTATTCTTGTAAATTTTGTATAACCGTTAGAGAAATTCTAATAGCATAACATTAATAAAATACTGATTATACATTACAATTATCTAGAACGGAAAATACATAATTTTAAGTTAATTAAGATTCAGCCTAACAAAAAGTGCCTTCATAGTATTAAAATACAGCGTTAATTTAGGAATTACGAACGCCTGTTTTACTGTTTTACTCGTCTGGCAACTAAATGACGACGCCACCACAAACTGTCGCACTGAAGATGACTGCCACGGCTGCAGACGAAACGTTTGGATCTAAAAAAGAGTTCCACGGCCCAACAGCCCCCGGGAAATAATTTTACTGAAGATAACTCCGATCGTGAAAGCTTTGATGTTATGATGAATCATTCATTATTGTTATTAAGTGTTTCATGTGTTGCCTGATGTATTCATAGGTAACCTTATCTACTAGCTATGAGCAAAACAGTCGCTTAGATGTTCCATTTTTGTCAAAGAAATATTAATTTCTAAACTAAGTAATAGCTAACGCACTCTTATAAACCTTCTATAAATTAGAGAATTCCTAATAGCATACATTAATGAAGTAGTTATCAGATAATACAAATTATATAGAACAGAAAATCTATAAGCCTAAAAATTATTACGTTGATTGGTAGGATTAATTATGCCAGTCTCATTACAAACATTTCACTCTCACCAGCAAGGTCAAAGCCATTGCTCTGATTACCCGCTGCGCTCATCCGTGTCCGCGTGACCAAATCGGGACAGTGAAATGAAATGTACACAGCTGATAAGAGGTGGGCCGATACACCTATAACAGGTATTTTGGAACAATATTTTTGTGGAACGGATATAACAGTGACTGAAAAGTTGAAATACCTGCTCCCATACAACGATAACTGAAAAGTCGAAATACCCGTTCCGATTACTCGTGGTCTCGCGGTTTCGAGTCGCGGGACCCCCCTACGCAATTAATGAATAAACAAGTAAACGAGTAAGAGTATTACGAGTACACGAGTAAAAAGCCACTTTTTTGGCTCTGAATACTTCATTCTGCGCATATGCAGATTTCCATGAAAGGACGAAACGAAGCGAAACAGCGAGGTTAAGAATATCTCTATGCCAAAGATACGAAGCTGTTTTTAAGAAATGAAAACAAATTCACACTGATGTTACATTTATTCTCGTGAGTTATACAGATATATATAATACAGATTATAATAACAAAATTGTATATTATACTAGTCACTAACTTGGTAATTTTTGAAAAAGCGAATTATACTGTGTTATAACCTACAGAGTGGCTGATAGGCCATATAGTACTTTTTGTTAATGTGATTTCGGAGATGATTTTAACTTCACGAAAATTTTGTTTGACATTCTTTTTTGTGCTATTACGTGCACTCTACATTTCATTGCCTGAGTTTCGCAACAGATTTGTCTAACCAAAACGGAATCAGTAATTTAATATTAAATCTATATCAGTTTGTCTACCCCTAGTGAAAGCTTTAATATTGTAGCGTGACAGAAAATCCACTACATTGTAAATCATATGAAATGATAAAATTTAATTACATCAAAAAATGTTGTAATAATATTAAATGACATTTAAATAAATCAGAGGAATGAAACACAATAAGATAAAAATCCTCACTACATAATATATAAAAACCACTGTTAAAAGAAACCAAAGAAAGTATTGAAGCAACTCATCAACTCATAAATAATACCAGTACGTTACCCAGGAAGCTCAGAGCAGTAAACCAGTTACATAAGACAATATCCCGAAAAAAGAGACTCACTCAAAGAGTGGTGAATACCAAAATACTCTAAAAACAAATGGAAGAATAAAGTCAGTTCAGTGAAGAAATTCAATACTCCAAACTAAACCTCAGTCGTGATAACACCAAGTACCTTGGTTCCCAAGAATGAGGAAAGAAGAACAGAAGAGTGAAGACTAGACGAGGGACAAGAATGAAAACTAGAAGAGGGACAAGAATGAATACCAGAAGGAAGATATGAAGAAGGACAAGAAGGAAGACAGGAGGAGAGGAAGACATAGTATGAAAGAAACACCGTAGTAAAGCCTATTATTATATAAACTACTATCAATCCCAAACCCACAAAAACTATGTCAAAGAAAGTATAACATCCCCAAAATCTTATAAAAATGTAATTATTGAGAAAACTAAAGTGTTGTATAGCGTTATAAGAAGTGCACCGGCTAAAGATATTGTGTAATAAAGAAAATAAACTAGTCTTAACGGTCCATGATGACTAAAGGTCTGGTCTGAGATAATAAGACTCAGAATATCAGAACCAACAGTGAAAGTGAATTTGTATAAGTGTTTTTTAAAAAATGCAATAAACTTAAAGTTGGTGATACTATAACTTAGTAGTATGCTATATCACAACTTTAAAGTCTAATAATAACCAGCATGATAAAATAATAAAACGGAAGGTTTCCAGTATTTTATTATTTTTATGTAAATCTTTATTTAAAAGACCTTTGTAAAAAAGGATGATAATAAATAGAGTATGGGAATTAATGTTTGCTGATGTGGGGAATCACAATAATAATGATTTAAACCAAAAAGGAATGGTACTAATATAGTATGAATAAGTGTAACATGTTTAAATAGACTATTATTTCACAGTCCTAAAATCAATGTATTAAATAAATGTATTTGTAAGGTTCATTAGAAAATAAGATTTATGGTATGTATTTTAAAAAAGAATTATGTTTGATAAATAATAACCTGCATACGAGTAATAATGTACTAAAAGGTATGCTATGTTAGATTGAAAATAGTCAAAAGAGATATGTTTAAGCTGTATCTGCAATATGTTAAATTGTGCAGATTAATAAACAATGTTCATAATTAATTATTTTAATAACTGTAGTGTTAATTAACTACTGCACAAAACAATAAGTTATAGATCATGTTATTTTCATATAATTGTAGTTATGTAAAGTCAGAGGAGGAATCAAGTTTAATTTATTGAGAAAGAAAGAAATATAAAATTCTAAAATCTAGGCCATTTGGTGAAATCAGAGAACCAATATAAAATAGTATAATTCACTAATAAATCCTGTAAACTACCCAGATTTATATAAGATAACACAATTAACTACTACTAGGGATGATCCTATGAATTAAAATGACAATAAGGAAATATACCTTAACATTTTGTAAATTGTCAAAATATATAAATTAATTAATTTTAGAGAGCAATATCAAATCT
This sequence comes from Magicicada septendecula, assembly GCA_034769895.1. Lineage (NCBI taxonomy): Eukaryota > Metazoa > Arthropoda > Insecta > Hemiptera > Cicadidae > Magicicada > Magicicada septendecula. Next base: position 375,274,496 of record CM068375.1, on the reverse strand, counting down.
ACAAATTAACACAAAAAACCAGTTCAAAGGTGTAATTTATATGTATTTAAGGAAAGGAAGAGAAATATGACTAATTAAAATTTATTATAATAGTATTAATAATATTTAAAATGGAAGGAATTTTATATAAAAACGGAAATTTAATTTTGAGCCTATATTTCCAAAGTGTGAACAAAATTTGTTAATTTCCACAAAATGTCTACAGATATGGACTATAATACATCAATTTAAAGGGAATAAGATGATTAAACTAATAATAAGATTAATAATTCATAAAAGTAAGGAATAAAATAGAAAAATTCCATATATAATGTAATATTTTCTAATGTGTATGAAATCGAAAAATGTTAACAATACTTTTTCAAGGATTAACTGGGCAAGATTTATGACCAAGTTAATTAGTCTTTTGTTGAATATCAAGCTGAATAGGTGTGTGACAAAAACGTTCTTTAAACCGAGTCGAACATGAAGCTAACGTTTTAGCCTTTGAAATCAGTGAACGAGAGTTAGACAAGTTAAACACTTTTTGAAGCCAATACTATAAAAACATTCACGACAATAGTGAAAACAAACCTTTAACTTCACTAAACGAGTGACAGTAAACAGTAAAACATTATATTACAACTGATTTACTCTACAAACCTAACCGCAACTTGAAAACTTAACCGTAATAGTTGAACAAAATAGAAAATAAACTAACTAACGCAAATTTACACAGAACACTTCACCAGAATACACTAAATAGATTAACAGACTTATTACACCAGTGCGGGGACATTTTAGACCTTGATGAAGGTAATTTTATAGTAATTTTCTGACTCGACGCATATACAATAGCCGAGACCAACCCAAGGAGCGGCCATCTTGAAAACGAAACCTGCCTACTACATCGCAGAGACTGACGTCACATCAGTCTTCATTGGTTCGACAAAACATTTATTCTAATATCATAACCTGAATTATTTAAATACTATTGAATAGTAATTATTGTATTTATATGTGTTAACTGTTAATGTTATACTTTCTCGTCACCCTTCTCTGACTATTAATTCTTAATCGCTCAAAGAACCTGTCTTTAATATAATATAACATAAAATTTTGTTCTGTATGACAATCGATAATTCCTGAGACAGAGTCGATAATTGCTCTCCATCGATAAAATATCGATTGTTTATCTAAAGTTGTCAATAAATCTTTATATTTCTATTATTTTGTATCTGTACTTATTTCACAGGGTAATTTAAGGGTATTTATAAGGCTGAAGGTATTAAGTGAAAAGAATATACTCTATAGTGAACAAGATATTGGACCAGTAAGGAAAGTCACCAATCGATTATTACCTGGAGTTAATCTATTTAACTCCAGACTTGGTGCAAATCTTCAAGAAGTGCTCGACGGTCAATAAATACCTACCTGTTATTAAAATTTTACAAGAATCTTTTAAAAAACAGATTGATCTTGTATACATACCTCTATAAACATAAACAAAATTATTTTATTGTTTGGAAATTTTATTATTATTGAAATTTCCATTTTATTTTTATTCTTTTGTAACGACCGGCATACAGCGGTCTGGTGACCTAGTGGCTAGCCCAAACAGTGGGATTTGATCAGATTACAGTCATATATAAGGTCGTCCTCTTACAAAGTGACGACGCCAACACGGGGCACTAAGGAAGAAGACAGCCACCGAAAGGTCGTCCTGTTACAATATTCCCAAGGGGAGAGAGGTCTATAAATTCTCTTGTTTTTATTTTATTTTCTCTTGTTTTAAACAGTAACAGCTTAACAAAGTCACACTGTAAAGTAACACCGTTAATACACTTAGTTTTAATTTATTTCTTACAAAAAATTATATAATACAGGTATACGTACAATACGTTTATAATAACAAGTATTTGTACGTGTTATTTATTTAGAACGGTTTCTTTCGTACCTGTTATTTTTAAATACTAGTTTAGCACACCTCTACAGCAGGTGAGCTCCATTCATTCTACTCAGAGGTAGATGATGACAAGAGGAGTGATGGAAAAGAGCAAAAGGTTACATATGACCTTGAGCCGCCTGTTGGTAGTAGTGATACGCTACAGCCGTAACGACAGCAGGGGTAAAGATTACCCAAGGTCAATAATAGGATGTCTGAGTAACGTGACTGCCTTGCATTTTCATTTTAATATTATTAGAATTCTTCTATTACAACGATGTGACTCAGTATACTGGACTGTCACGGAAGCAAGGTTACAGAACAAGTGATTCCGCCGAAATGAGATTACTACGGAGGGCGTATAGCTTTGTCATGCTACATTAATGCTGATATAATGTAAAAACGTTAGACAGTTTTCGTATCACGTGATAGATAAAGTGCGTGTCCTATACCCAGTTATGATTTACGGACTGAAATAACGAAAAATAGACACAAACTACCGAGACAAATTTATACAAATAAACCAATCAAACATTCGTGCGATTATTAAAACTGAAACGTAGAATTTATATTATTTACTATCGCCATCGTCGCCGATCACGCCCTAACAGGCCGGATTACAATCAATTTATTAATAATAACACCTGTCGTGAGAGCTTACGATACAAATTAAACATACAGTTTCCCGATGCTGCTGTGGGTGCTAAAGAATTAAACTTTTTTACTGACGTGTGAAGTCTGAAGTGCGGCACTAGCTTCAATAAGCACACATTAGCTTTAGTGTGTAAACCTATACCTAATCTAACGTAAACTCAACCTTCGACCTGTTCAGTGTCAAGTCTAAACTGTGACACTAGCTTTAATAAATAAACACTATATTTAATTTGTAAACCTATAATCTAATGTAACCTAAACTCTACCTCTAACCCGTTCAGTGTCAAGTCAGAAGTGCGACACTAGCTTTAATAACTAAACACTAGGTTTCATTTGTAAACTTATAATCGAATGTAACCTAAACTCAACCTCTAACCTGTTCAGTGTCAAGTCTGAACTGTGACGCTACCTTTAATCACTCAACACTAGGTTCAATTTGTAAACCTGTAATCTAATCTAACAAAATCTACACTTGTAGTCTGCTCAGTGTCAAGTCTAAAGTGAGTCACTAGCTTTGATCACTAAACACTATGTTTAATTTGTAAACCTATAATCTAATGAAACCTAAACTGAACCTCTGAACCGTTCAGTATCAAGTCTGAAGTGCGACACTAGTTTTAATCACTAAACACTAGGTTTAATTTGTAAACTGTAATCTAATCTAACACAAACTCCACCTGTAGTCTGTTCAGTGTCAAACCTGAAGTGCGACACTAGCTTTGATCACTAAACACTATGTTTAATTTGTAAACCTGTAATCTAATGTAACCTAAACTCAACCTCTAAACCGTTCAGTGTCAAGTCTGAAGTGCGACACTAGCTTTAGTAAATAAACACTAGGTTTAGTTTCTAAACCTGTAGTCTAATGTAACACAAACTCCACCTGTAGTCTGTTAAGTGTCAAGTTTGAAGTGCGACACTAGCTTTGATTACTAAACATTATGTTTAATTTGTACACCTATAATCTAATGTAACCTAAACTCAACCTCTAACCTGTTCAGTGTCAAGTCTGAACTGCGACACTACATTTAATCACTAAACACTATGTTTAATTTGTAAACCTGTAATCTAATGTAACACAAACCCCACCTGTAGTCTGGTCAGTGTCAAGTCTGAAGTGCGACCCTAGCTTTGATCACTAAACACTATGTTTCATTTGTAAACCTATAATCTAATGTAACCTAAACTCAACCTCTGAACTGTTCAGAGTCAAGTCTGAAGTGCGGCACTAGCTTTAATCAATAAACACTAGGTTTACTTTCTAAACCTGTAGTCTAATGTAACACAAACTCCACCTGTAGTCTGTTAAGTGTCAAGTTTGAAGTGCGACACTAGATTTGATTACTAAACACTATGTTTAATTTGTAAACCTATAATCGAATATAACCTAAACTCTGACTGTAGTGTCCGATTTTTGAAATTCAAAATTTTAGGTCAATACGGTTCAAAAAGGAGATCGTCACTTTGAAAATCACTTTTTTAAGAACATTATTGAATTCTTAAAGACAAAGATGAGACTTCTAAGCTGCTACGTATTCTTGGTCCTCTTCTACGGTGTAGAATCTTGGACTTTGACTGAAGCCACAGCTAAAAAATTGGAATCTTTCGAAATGTGGCTTTACCGTAGAATATTGAGCATTTCATGGACAGCACATATAACTAATGTTGGAATTCTTAGAAAGATGAAGAAAGATAGGGAAGTTATTAACAGTGAAGATAAGAAAGCTTCAGTATCTGAGACATCTCTTGAGAAATGAACAGAGATTTTATTTATTGCAGTCCATACTACAGGGAAAAGTCCTTGGAAAGAGAGGAGTTGGGCGACCGAGAATCTCATGGCTGAGAAATTTAAGGACGTTGTTTGGCATGAATACATCTGACTTATTCCATGCAGCAGTGCAGAAAGTTAAAGTAGTCTGTACGATATCCAACATCCGAAACGGATAGGAACTATCAGAAGAAGAAGATATAAAGCTTCACATTCAGTCGTTTGTTCTTTAGTGGGGGGGAGGGGGAAATAAGCTCCATACATTTTAAATAGCCAAGCTTCAGTTTAAGCCTTAATTTTATTATTCTCTCATTTTCACAAGTGTAGGTACGATGATTCTCGTATTTTCATGAACTACTTTTCCCTTTTATATTAGCAATGCTACTTTTTATTATCAAAGACTGGTCAGAGTTATTTGGATTACATGCTCTCTGGAGGCGAGACTTGTTTGTTATTCTCAGCACACAGCAAACAGTATAACTCAATTTATTCTTTAACAAAGCAAGTGGTTCATATTAATATAATCAGGCAAACGTTCTGTAGCGTGGAAATAGCAGTGCACCGTTGACCTTTTGCGTTACTCAAACGTCACAATAATGAGGGTTTCAGAATGTGGTCCATTTACGTTAAAAAGGAACGGAAATATTAAAAATAATTCAGCGTTTCCCACTTTTTAAAATTTTGTTTCAGTCCCTTGTGGCACCATCGCAAGTAAGTATACCAAATAACTGAATAATAACACTGACACCAAATGTACACAGAATATATAATTATCATCTGGTGCTTATCGGTTTTAGGCTTTAGCAGACTGTTCATATTCCACAGCCCATATTTCTTAGGCCTACCAAATTTTCTTTTGCCACTAGGGTTATAATCTTTCGCTTCGGTATTCTACTGTCTTACATTCTATCTAAGTGTTGAATCCATTTTCTTCTGTATTCTTTAATCCTTTCATTAACTACAAAAATTTCTAAATCACTTCTTATATGATCTCGCCTATTACACCTTTTAACTGATCTCAGAAATTTCGTTTCTGCTGTTTGAACCTTCTGTTCAGCTTCTTTTCTTTATGACCCAAGTTTCAGAACCATACAGTAGTGTAGGTATTGACATTGTTGTATAAAATTTTATTTGAGTTTCTTTTCTACATTTATTTTCCTACGTTCTCCAAATCGTTCCACATATTATTGTGAAATTCGTCAATTTATTTTCTATATCTCTATATTGATCATAAGTACACTGAATGTCTTGAAAACAAAATTAATTTTACAAGAAATTAAAACAGACCAGTACACTTAACAACAGCTATGTAACGTGTTGTTAAATAGTGACACCGGGTTGTTTGGTCGTGGTCCAGTGCCAAATCTCTAGCAAACGTTTCGGCCGTGTCACTGACGGCCATAGTCAGTGCAAATTATGAGCTTGGCCTAACGTAAGGTGACACACGGTAAAAGCCGTTACCACAAAACTGTGGTCACTAGTCACTAGCGTTGGCGCGGCCGAAACCTTTGCTACGTTTGCTGGACCGCGACCAAACAGCTCGGGATAACATCGACTCCGGCCGTGAAAGCCTTTATGCAATGTAACGTGTTGAACACACTACAAGAGAAATAAACTTTAACTGAGTGCTAATGTATTTTTTCAATAAGTTATTTCTTGTCGTGGTGCAGGATGCAGGAGGCAGGATGCTCGTAAAGAGAGACGCTTTTATTGCTCTTTTAAAAAGAAACAAAACGTTTTACTTCCTGTAAACTGTTTGTTACAATTTCTAATGGTGCCATAAATACAAACGTTACAACTAATGTCACTGTAACATTTGCTAAGTGCAGTAGTATCAAATAGTAAATATTGTCTGGATATATTTTTACTCGCTCAAGAAGCTAAAGATTAGGCATCGTAGCCTGCCTTATATACAGACGGCGTTTAGCATACAATGATAGGAACGTGGCCAGCACAACGGTTCAGCCGCTCACCATTACTCCAGGGCGTTATCTCAGATATTTACTTCTTCAGGTTGACTCTAGCCACGGAGACAAAAATCACCTTCATTTTGTGGCAAAATCAGGAATCATCTACTTAGATCCCACGCGGTTCAATATAATATTATTAAAAACGTTCATATTCGTGTCACTGAATAATTAAACAATATTTCCTTGTATGTTAAAATATATTTAATAAATTTATCACATACGGTAACCAGCAAGAGGTATCCTGCCCAGTAGGAACCCTCCCCAACTATGCCGTTCGGATCCGGCGTTAAACTGTAGGTCCCATATACCTGTGAGAGACTCTGTAACACACGCACCACGGATATATGCGGGGAGGGTACAAACCGGTCGAAAGTCTGAAGGACCCCAAATGCAAAAAAAAAGAAATCTTATGAGTATACTGGATAGGTGAAAGAGAACTTCAACCAAAACTGAATATACTGTTTTAGAAATCTTAAAATTTTCGAACAATCGAAAAGTTTATAAAAGACATGAACAAATTTTAAAAATCACCCGGATGTCAGATTAAGTAATTGTTTACACAAATACGAATATTAGGAATGTTTTATGTTTTTGTGTGATTGCCTCCTCTACAATTGTTATTTTATTATTAAAAATCAGTACCGTATTTACCATTTTTGTAATTTTCGATAATTGAAAAATTTATAATATTAAAATTTATCTAATAATATAAATAGTTTAGTAACCTTAGTCTAATAATATAATTTATCTACTTCGTTCAAAATAGTGACTAAGTTGTGTAGCTCAGCGAGGTCACTAGTAATACCATCATTACTTACATTCTTTAGTATGAAGAGGGAAACATTTTGCCAGACATCCCGGGTAAGGTTAATTTTATTTAATGTCTTCTTCTTCTTCTCCTCTTCAAGTATTAGGCTATATAAACCTGTTTCGGCACCAATGTCTTCCTCGGACGCCCACGTCTCTTTTACAAATGGCTTCATAGTTCAGTGACGTGTTTGGGAATCGACCCTCTGTCATCCTTTGCACCCCACCATTTTCTTCTGTAAATTGAAATAATTTCATTATGTATATTACTCTTAATTCTGCTCTAATATCTTATTCCTTATTTTACCTTGCAATTTTAATGTAAAGTATTTCGAAGAAACTGCATTTCAGCTCTCAATCTTGCCACTTTCCTTTTTGTCATGACCCATGCCTCACATGTATAAATCAACGTGGGTATTACAATTTAATTTAAAAAATTTAATCCTTGTGCTATGTCTTGTGTTATTCCTAAGATTTCAAGAATCGTGCCACAAATTTTCCTAAATTTAATTCTCTCTTATATCATATTCAGGTTTATAGCTTACTGCACAGCCGAGATAATTGAAACAGCTCTCTTGTTCTAAAGTGGTGTTGTTTATAACTATCTTAGCCCTCAACGGCTATTTACCTTTAACGGCCATGCTTTTGGTCTTTCTTACTGAAATTGTCAGTGAGTAATCTCTTGCCACTTCTTGTAATTGAAACATAGCTATGTGTAAATCATCCTCATTTTCGTGAATAAGAACTATGCCATCCGCATATAGCAAAGAACCCATACAAATTGATTTGTTAGCTGTATTCCCAAAGTCACTCTGTATTTCCATGCTCTCAACACGTCGTCAATGTATATATTAAACAAGGTTGGGGAAACACAGCATCGCTACCTAACTCCCTTATTTACTGGAATGTCACCTGAGAGCCTACCATTCATATCCAGGACTACATACATAACATACTTTTATAAAGATCTGAGCTGAACTTATTAAATTCTGTGGATAACCTCTTCTATTCATAATACTCTATAACTTTTGACTGTCTACATTATCAAAGGTTTTTTCCAGGTCAACAAAACCAATATTCGTTTGTTGGTTATACTCCCGCCTGTTCTCTATTATCTGACATAATACAAACAATGCATCCACAGTCGACCGACCCTTTCTAAAACCCATTTGCTCTTCAAGAATTAATGAATCTGTAATAATTGTTAATCTCTGATTGAGAATTCTATATCTTTTGTTATATTTTGTTCCTCACATTTTTTATTCTCCCCCCCTTAATTCGATTATCAATCTCAAAACGAAAGGGGTCTACGTGGTAAAAATATGGACATGCATGACAGTTTTATAAAAGTCAGATGATGCATTCAAAAGTTATCTTGAGACATACTGCAAACAGATGGACGGAGAGACAAATGTCATGCGGTCGAGTTAAAACTGGGAACCCGTTTCGCTCGTTTAATTATAGAGGTCATGACATCATAATCTCTACTGTCGCCACTAAAGTTCATGTAGTTATTCAGACGCCATGCCTTCCTCACTTTTGTGAAGACTCAAGTTAAAAAATCGTTCAAATGTTTTCCACCAAAACGTTTCCCTTTGTTTAGATAAGCTCTGTAGTTGCTTAAAATTAATAAAAATTATCAGCTTAACGGACATAAATATTAATAAACTAATCACAGTTTTAATAGCACATATTACTAGAGAAACGGAAGCTACAACCTATTAGATATTTGTACGTTGCATTCTGTCTGCAGATAGGAAACTGGAATTGTTCGAGTGATGACACTGCCCACCGTCGCAAAACTTTGGTGACAGAGACAGTTATTTTAGTTCAGATCAACAAGAACGGACAACAAGAAAATTTGCATTACATTATGGAAAAATTCGTAAAATTGTTAAAAACTGAGGTCTGGGAAGCTGGTGGGAGACAACCAACGTAAATTGTATCCTCAAGGGGTGTGAAAAAATTAGAAAATTCAAAGAGTGCCTTAGCTGCAATGTTGTTACTTACGCCTTGACATATTGTAGGACAAGTGAGTCTACTAATTTCCTCAGGGAAACGTCTGAGTTTGATTAACCTGATTGTCAAAACACAATTGGTAAGTTGCTTAGAAATATTCATACGAAAATAATTCAATCCGTGGCAGCCTGGAACTGTCTGTGTCACCTCTCTTCAGTATGGAAAAGTGACAGTAAGGAAACAACAATAGAACAAGTGCGCATGTAATATAATAGTCCTTCCAAATATTTTGATACCCAACACCCCATACACACGCGCACGGATATACTCGTACTGCAACAAAGAACCGATTCTCATGCATTCAAATGAGACAAGCTCAAGGCAAGAACCAGATTTTAATAGCAGCACCAGTACAGCATTATTGTTACTGAAGTAGTTTATGAAGATAAGACTAAGGTGATGAAATGTGGAAGTAGTGATACCACTTAGAAAGGGGAAATAAAAAAGTGCTAGTAGCCAAATGCTGATACTTCGGGTTTAAATTTACGAAAGGTAAAAGAATGATGGAAGATGCAAAAAATAGAGTTAAACAAGAAGAACAAAGCCAATTTTCTTAAAGAGGAACACTTATGACGTTCATGGATTACAATCTTAGGGGACTTTTTCAAAGATAATGGCAGTCCTTTAAATGGATCGGAGACATGGAACTTGAAGTAAACAGGTAGGGAAAGAAATAATGCTTTTAAATTGTTTGGCATAGAATAACGTCGAAGATCGGGCGGACGACAGAATGAAGAGTGGGAAGATTTTGGAGACAGTTGACAGTTGGAGATAGAAGAAATTTTGTGGGAGGGGCTCTTTTCGGGAGTGGGTAGAGTTTGATGACCCATATTCTGAGGAACCCAAGCTTAGTTGTTATACTTGCGGAGATTTGGATGGTAGAAAAACAGCGTAGAGTAAGACCACTGTTGGTTTAAATGAAGCAGATTTGTTTTGATGTGAGTTGTAGGAAATTTGTTGAGAAAATAACGTACTTGGGATAGGAATTATTGGAGGATCAGAGGAAACCCATTGCATATATTATCTTCGCGTGCAACTTACTATGACTTATACACACGCGAAAATTAGATATCACACACGCGCGCACGCGCTCGCGCACACACACACACACACACACACACACACAATTATAAATTTTAGGCAGCAATTTGAATGTTTTATACAGCAAATAAATATGATTGTTTTTCAATGTGGAACAATGGGATAACATTACTGGGTTATTAGGAAGATGCAATCTTTACTAAAATTTATAAACAGAATGGTATCGAACCGCGTAGAACAGCTGAGAACATTCTCCACTCTTCCCTCCGTCGTCCAGTGTGACAGGTGTTGCCCCAGTCAAGGCCGTTCACAAGTAGGTATTCTAGTGTGTTCAAGAACACTTGAGATTCGCATTAGGCTGGCGTGCAGTAAGGAGGGAAAGCTGTACAGAACCTCTGCGCTACCTATAAAAAGCCGGATTGTCGGTCAGTTACGTGAGCAATTTTCCTTGGCGCGGATCGAGTGTTTGTCGAAGTGAATTGTGTTATTGTGTTAATAATTGTGTGCAACTCTACTAATTAAGACTGTCATTGCGTGTGGCAAATCTAACTAGAAATATTGTACGAGTTGATTACGAATTGTTAATTGCGATAATTAATAATGCTGTTTATTAGTGATTTGATTAGTGTCTTGTATTTTGTTTTCCACTGTACCATACGACGATCAGTGAGACCGTCGCAACAATATGTTAGCACTCCGCATATGCTAGAGACTTCCTAGACATATACGTAGCAATTGTGTTCGCAAAAGCCAAACAAACAACTAATATTTTCTAAAACTATGTAGTTGTTAATCTTAGTTAATGTGTAGGTTCAGTCGTAAGTCAACTGCATTCTAATTGGTACCTTAGGCCGGCGTCAACTCGGTTAACATTATTTTGTCTGTTCACTGGACTATTAGGCCGTGGTCTAATGCTACCGCATGAAACCAGTTTTCAGAGAAGTCTTCAAATAAGAACCGTTAATTTATTTTGTCCATATTGAAACGAATTGAAAGCCTCGAACACCAGAGAGCATCCTCCACCCGTCCCCACACAAACCGGGTAGTCGGGCAGATGTAGCCTCTGTCAAGACCGCACGCAAGTACGCTTTAGTGCGTTCAAGAACACTCGAGGTACACATTAAGCTGGCGTGCCGTTAAGGATGGAAAATTTCATTCTAGAATACGTGCACTACATATAAAAGGACAGAGGCTGGCTTTTGCCAAGTTCAGTTCGTTGAGCGATTTCCTTAGAGCGGATCGAGTGGCGGTTGAAATATTGTAGCGAAGTGTTATTGTGTTATAATTAGTGTGGAACTGTGTTATTTGACATCATTGTTGTGTGAGGGCAATTTTAACTTTGAATTATTGTACAAGTTGATTATAATTTGTATTTGTGATTAATTAAAGCTCGTGATTAATGGCTTGATTGGTGTCTGTATTTTGTTTTCAGCTGCATCAGTGAGATAGTCGTAACAGTATTTATTTGTCTTTAACCGATGTCCATTTCTATTAAATTTTATGAGTTTTAAAGACATCAAAGTTAATTAATAGACAATGAAGGAAATTAGTTGTATTTATCAATAGCAATTCCTATGCGAATGCAACATGGAAAACGGAATAAATGCTCACTCACGAAGAACAGATAAAAAGAATAAAATGCATTAGAGACAGTATTTATCTCATGACGACTAAATGTACAAAGCTATACGATGAAGGTATCTTGAAATAGAAAAATCTGAGAACGTAAATTGTTTGGCTAAAAATGAAAACTAAAGGACCAACAAAGAATGAGAGAACAGAGGATTAACCACAAGGGCAGCGAGGGACCCAGTCACAGGGAGCTTGATTGTTAGTTAGGTTCAACGAGGAGAGTTGTAAGTCAGCTAACAAGTCCAACGTATCTTTTGTTACGCTCAATTTATTAATTTTTTCTCCGCTCTTTTTGTCTAATTACTATTAAATACATCCTTTGCAATCCAGATTTAAAAGAAACCTCTATATATATCAGAAAGAAAACTATGAAGCGTATTGTCATGAAACCGACAGAAACGTTATTTGATAAATAATTAAGAAATATTTTATTTGTAATTTCTTCTAATGGTTCTTCAAACGAGCGCAGGAAATAATTTTGTCCGGTTTTTATCATTCACGCTTCATTTATGGCACTGTTATAAAAACGTCCAGCTTATTGGAAACATCCGCACCATGCGGCTGCTACATCCTGTCCACTGTTCCAAGTTATCACTTACAATTACATTAAATGATTGGTCAGTCATGATTTTTAAATAGAAATTAAAATGATTTAATCCTGTTTCAGTTTGGCAGATGAACTAAGAATGCACTAAACGTGACACGCTACGTTAATCCCGGTTTTGCAACTATTAAATCCCGTGTGACTTGTGGGAGCCGAAATCGTAGTTCCATGTTTACCACTAACGCAGAGTTTTATAAAGAAACCTGATTTGTATGGCATAGTGGATACGTTGTCAAATGCTGTAGCCTAGTTTTCTGCTGTGCAAGTGTGGCGATAATACTCATTCTATTGCCCTAACGTTTGAAGTAGATACTTGGCCTCCTCTATCCTGACGCTCCACCTCTTTCTATCAGTAGCAACGGATTTCCATTCTCACACTCCCAACATCTCTTTTGCATCCACAGCGACAGCATCTTCCCATCTTTTCCTTCGATGACCGTTTGGTCTTTTGCCATCCGTACTCCCCATAAGGAATCTTTTGGGTGTTCGTTTGTCGTCCATTCTTACGACGTGGCCAGCGCAATGCAGCCTCCTCAGTTTTACGTACACTTCTACCATTTGGTCGTTGAAATGACAATATCCCATCATTATGCCCACTATCTCCATTTCCCATTTATATACATGGGGCGCAGGATCCGTCTCAAGAGCTCCTTTTCAAATATATTCAGGCGTTCAATTGCTCTTTGTGTTAATCTTCAGGTTTCACTATAATAGCACAGGATGGGTCGTATGACAGTTGTGTATATGCGCATTTTCGTCTTGCCTATGAATAACTCTTGACTTAAATGTGGTGATAATCGCAACGTAGGTCTTGTTGGCTAGAGTTATCCTTCTCCTTATCACTGCCTCTTCATTCCCATCTCCAGGCATTGTCGCTCCTAAGTATGTGTATCTGATTGCTTCTATACGGCCTTGCTCTGTAGTCAAATTTTCCCTGGGTCGGGAAGACCTTGTCTGATTTTTCATTTGTACCTATTGTGTTGAAATAGTTCCTGGGTGAAAAAATTACAGTTTGAAGTTTTTTATGTAATAATCTGGTGTGAAGAACGCGGCATATCCCGACAATGTCTCTGTGCTCTACACAGACTGCACCACTATTAAGACGAGGTTAAAGTCCACGTTGCAGCTGCATTGCCGCAATGGAGTGGCAACCGCTTTGAATGGAGCCGACCAGTCTGGTCGTCATCAATCTGCTGTCGAGGCAGTCGTTCTTCAGTGTTGTCCAGAAATTTGCCAACTACGTAACTACGCCGATGCAATAGAAGAAATTAATTACTACTGATAACATCTGCTTTGCTGCCAACAGGTAACGCCTTAATTGACACAGCTGTCACACTGTTTACAACACCGGCGCTTCAACATTGTGTTTGTTTAGTTGTTCAGCTTTTAAGTGAATGGTTGTGCTGCTTTCATTAACTATTGAATTCTTGGAAGATGTTTTCACGTATTCGTGACTTTATGAAATAGTATTGTATACTTGAAAATCTCTAAATTTGACGCAGAACAATGTTCAGTTAAAACTGAATCTAATCCTCTGCTATGGGACTTTGATCTCCAGAGTATGTTAGACACGTCAAAAACATTACAATATATGGGAGCAGGTGTCGAACATATCTTGAACAATTTCGTTATTGATGTCTCTAACGATCAAATCAAACACAAAGAATCCCAATCAAATCCTAGTGGCAGCCTCTGACAAAGCTTATATTAAGCGGAAACTGATTCAGGGTACAAGGTAAAAAGTTTATATTTTTACCAATAAAAAACTTTGTGTTCCGAGTCAGTTGTATTGTACTTATAATTACTGTAGTTTTCTATTTTCCTTTGACGGGTGCTTTTTTTTGGTTGTTTGAGTCTGGTCCGGGTTGGGCCAGACTTGGGCTGGTCTGGGGTAAGTCCCCTTCAGCCAGATGATATGGGAATTGTAGACCGTTGCCATCATCTGGCAGACCGGCCGTTGAGAAGGTGTAGGCACGTAGATGGAAGAGTAGTGCATGTTGGAGTAATTGTGTGCATTACGTAGTTGGTAGCCGGGTGTGAGAAGGAAGAGCCAGCTGGAGGGCCCTTCGTAGGTGTCTGTTTATTTACTTATTTGTTTATTTTTCTTTTGCAGGACGGCCAAGACAGGAACGTGTAACGCAGGTCGCCAAGCCTGGAGGGTGGCGACAGGGTGGCGTCAAGGTTGGCGGAGGACGCTTAGTAGTGGATTATCGAGTTGGGAAGTCGGTGATAGGAAAAGTCATTATTGTGAGATCAAGAAGGTCGATCGGTAATAGATTTTAGATTTAGAATTAGAGTTTGAATTCGGTTTGTGAGCTACTCTCGTCGAACTGGTCTTCAGTTATATATATGCGCCCCCATAAATTCAAAGGTTGCCTATGACTGCTTTAAAATTTAAAGACACCGCGAGTATTGTATTGTGCGCAAAAAAATCTATTAATAAAACAAAGTGATCAAAAACGTTTTAAAAAAATTCATGAAAGCAGGAGGAAAAGGTCACGAGAGTACAGAATGAAAAAGGATTGACGGCTTAACATTGGGCAGAAATAATCTCTTACTTGCAACGGCTTGTCAGTAAATAAGGGGAACTTCGTGCGTATTCCGTGAAGTACTGTGATTGTTTATTTATCATGTTGCTTTGGTATATTAATTGTGCAAACTGAGGTTAAACCGTTACTGAGGTTTGAGAATCGTCGTCTACGCTACTAACTTGTTGCTTGGGAAACAGTTCACCGCGACTTCATCCGCTAACATTACTGATTTATCACAGGAAGCACGCGGTGGCAAAGTAGTCCGATTCACTATTTTCTCTTTCCCACTTACACTTTTCTATCACATCTCAAACATTAAATGGCACGTCACGATACATTTCCGATATGATGATTAGCTGCAAAGCTTGAGCGCTCTAATCGCGGATGTTTCTGTACTGGTATACAAAGGTGTTATTTCTCTTTGTAATTATAACCACTAATACAACTTTAGTAATTCAATAAAACTATAGTAATAATTTAGTGCTATAAATAACAAATATGTTCACTTGTGTTGAAAATATAAATATTATATATACACAAACGCTTCTTGATAAAGTATAATATAGTATAGTACCGTTAATTTTTCGATACGTAAATTATCTAATAGGCCTATTTACTATTTTACAATCAAGATATATTGTTTCCTTACTTGTGTAACGTTTAGGGAATTAGATGCTTTTCCCACCCTCAACCATGTTAGTTTTTGATCTTTTAGAATACTTGTGTCCAGGTCGATTGTTGCTATGGCTGTCTGTCTGTTGGTTTTTGGTAGTTAAAATTGGTATTATTGTGAGTGGGTGTTGTACGTACATTTTTGGTTTTTTGAGTGTCTCCAATGTTAATCATTTTGAAAATTGTGTCGAGTTTTGTGTTAATTTGTATTTGTTCAGCTATTAATTTGTCTTGTGTTTTATGTTTATATATTTGTAAATTTTGCTGCATATTCTTTATTGTGCCTTTGTGTGGTATACGTTTTATCAGTGCTGTGTTGCATGGTCGGTGCCTGAGATTTCGTGTCCTCTATTTATTGCGTGAGTGACCAAATTCGATTTATATATGTCTGGTTTTTTGTAAGCGTTTAAGTGTTAGAAATTACGTTTATTCAATTCAATGGCCTATGTAATGTCTAATTCCCGAAACATGACCCAAGTAAGAAAACAATATACAGTATCTCGAGTGTAAATATTAAATTTTTTGTAATTTTTTTACAGCATGCTCTATTACAATTGTGTAATACTACACACTAATTTCTTTCTTTATTTGAATTACAATGTGTTTGTATACGTTGTAACGTTAATTTAATAGGTGTTGTTGTCACGTTGTAATATAATTAATGTTTATTTGCTTGTTGTTTAAATGATTTCGTGTTATTATGATTTCGAACTAGTTGTTTAAAAGGACTGTAATGAATGTTTTCTGATATGTCTACCTCCCCACTTACCATCGGTGAACGTCCTCAATCTTTTCAATAGGCTCTATATTACTGAAAAGTCATAACATAATTCACAAAATATATCACTTTGACATTAGTATGCAGACAGTAAAGAAAATGATAAGTATATTTAATACTGAATTAAATATTTAAATACTGGCCGCTCGAACAATGCTGCCACATTGGGAAACAATTGCTCCTTGAATGAACTTTCCTTGTGCCTATTTTAAGAGAAATAAATACGACTGATTCACAGGTAAGATAACTATGATTTTATTAGCATCAAATTAATTTGAATTGAATTCCTTTCAAAAACAATGAATATTTTTTAAACAACAAAAAAGTTAATTATTTTATGAGAATTTTTCAGCTCAGGGCTGAAAACTGGTACGTAACACTGGTACGATATACAATATTATTGTGAACCTTGTTAGGTTAGTTTTGGTTATTATTACCAAAGTTCATGAGTTCTTTGAATTGTCATGATACAAGTTACAAAGATGTTTATAATGAATAATATTACTTTATATATAATAATCAAAAAATCAAAAATATTTAACCTCAAATACGATATCAAAACTATCGTATCAATGTACAACTGGTGTACAGTCGTCAGTTACTTAGGCAGGTGTCACACGTGTTCATTAACGCTACACATTAAAATAATATTATTTGTTTAATTATTACCAATGAAAGGTATCTTATTGAATGTAAAAATTCTTATTACTTGAGTCTCTTCAAAAGGATTATAAATTTAGGATATGACTCTTTGTTGACATTGAAAGTTTGTTCTTTATAGGTTAACTCTACCTATAGTTCAGAGTAAGTTATTAAAATAAGTTAATTCATAGTATATAAATCTTAAAACTATATTCAACACATATTTAGCATGATAGGATTGTTTATTAAAGGCAGTGATAGTTCTCATAGGTTATTTTACAATTAATTTGAGTCAAACGTTAGAGGTAGTCAAGTAAGCGTCTATATTTATTTTTGCTGCTTACAATATTTGATATTATTCTGACTCCACTTTTTATTTTCTTTAAAATATTAAAAAATATTTTATTTAACCAACATAATTAATTAATTGAGAACTTTTACTCATTGTGCCTGTCAATGTACAACCGTTTACTAGTTTAGCCATGTACAGTGCGTACTTGACTAGAGTAGTTTGATATAATGTTTACCAATCGGCAATTATTATATTTCATTTTATTTTTAAATATCGTTAATAAATAGTACTCCCTGTAATTAACACTTCTCATCGCCCTTATTATACACTAGCGATGTTAAATAATTCTCACAATCACTCGAAGCACTGTCACACGTAAAGGGTTATCTATTCTATTGAGGTTAGTTTACAAAGAAAAACTGGGTGACGCGCACAAATTTGAAAAAAACTCTTGCTGACTGCTGCACGCTCCGCTCGCCTTGCTGGTCACAATACAATTAATCCTTCTCGTCGAAGTTGCTTCTCGCGTCTAGTAAAATCAGGTCATCTCATTGGTTGAAAAGTCTTTAATCTCAACCCCAAACGCCTTAGTGACATTAAAAATTTTAATTTTTGGCGTCCGATTTTGGGTCGGAGAGTATCCTGTGACGCGTTCATTCCTTTTCGGAAATGACAGAAAATCTTATATCATACATAATTTTCTTATTATTTGTCTGATCAATAGATGAATAGTCTCATTGTCTTGCGGATACTTGGGTCTTTCTTTTAAGTCCAAACAAGCTACAAATCCGTTCATAAACAATTCCATTCACTTCGCACAATTCACTTATAGTGGTTCTTATTAAAAATAAGTCTTTTCCACCATATTTCGGTGTTATCTAATTCTAATATTTAAAATTAAGTGTTTAGAGTTGTTCAACGTCTGTCATAAGTGGGGAGACTGTCCCACTACAAATCCAGCAGCGGTGAGGGTGGGGAGTGTGGAGAGAGGCAGTGCCGACTCTGCGCGCCAGCAGCAAGCAGTTAAACTATGTAAACTTTTAAACTTGTTAAACTACTGTATATATAGGCTAAACTTTTAAACTTGTATACTTTATAACCAAATTGTACTGTGAACAATATAGTGTTCTTACTTAGTGAACAGTTTGCGTGAATCTTATTTCACCTGCCTTTCAAACTACAAACATTGGTGACCCCGACGTGATTTAAAAACATAAACGAAACAGTGTAAAGTGTAGTGAAACAATGGAAACTGTAAAAACAGTGTAAGAAATACGCCAGTGTGTGGAAGTGTAAACAGTTTAAGTGCATTACTTTAAGTATCCCTGGCGGAGTGAATCTCGCTGATGATCACTTTTACAAATCGAGAGGAATTGACGTTTTACTTGGCGCAAGTGTCTTTTATAACACTTTACGAAAAGGCCACATTAAACTCGGAGATAACCTACCTGTTATACAGAATACAGCCTTTGGTTGGATTGTTAGTGGCAAGCTAGCATCTGATGAGTCTACAAATAAACTTTATTCAACTCTGAACACGGTGTGTTTTACCTCTGTATCAGCAAATCTAGAAAATCTTATCTCATCCTTTTGGAAGATAGAAGAAATTCCAAATAAGAAGAAACAATCCTATGAAGAGGAAGCATGTGAAAATCATTATGAGGCGAACATAAAACGTCAGCCAGATGGCAGATATGTTGTTAAGCTTCCGTTTTCGACTGATCCAACATCTTCTCTCGGTGAGTCAAAGGATCAAGCTTTCAGACGTTTTCTAGCCTTGGAACGTAAACTCAACAGAAATCCTGAACTCAAGGAAAATTATACTTTATTTCTAAATGAGTACCTAGAGAACGAGGAAATGGAGAAGATATCTGAGAAATCCGAACCTGACAAAGTATACTATTTGCCTCATCATCCTGTCCTGAAAGAGTCAAGCTCTACAACCAAACTACGTGTGGTTTTCGACGCCTCATCGAAGACATCTACAAATAAATCACTCAACGATGTTCTCATGGTTGGTCCTACAATACAACGCGATTTAATCTCAATATTGTTGTCATTCCGTACTCATATGTATGTTTTCACTGCAGATATCAAACAAATGTACCGTAAGGTGTTACTAGATGAAACTCAACGAGACTATCAACGAATTCTTTGGCGTGATAACACAACTGATCCAATTTCTACATATCGACTCAAGACAGTCACTTACGGTATCGCGTCAGCTCCATTTCTCGCAATAAGAACTCTATTTCAGCTTGCTGAAGACGAAAAGCACATTTTCCCTGTAGCTTCAGAGACTTTACAACATGATTTCTATGTAGACGATGTATTGACAGGAACTGATTCGCTTGATCAAATTATTGAAGTGCAAAGACAACTGATAAATCTCTTAGAAAGAGGAGGTTTTGAACTACGAAAATGGTGTGCGAATCACCCTATGATCTTAAACAATATCCCAAGTGAAAATATTGAAGCAGGATTCCTCATTGAAGAATCTGAAAACAAGTCAACCAAGGCCCTAGGTATTTTATGGCAGCCTTCAAATGACACATTTCAGTTTCATGTTAGTCTTTCTGAAGCACCTAAGCTTGTAACTAAACGAGTAATACTTTCTGACATTTCCAAAATTTTTGATCCTATTGGCCTTATCTCACCAGTAGTCATCACAGCAAAATTATTTATGCAAGAAATATGGTCTATAAAGGACTTTGGATGGGATGAACCAGTTCCCGCCAACATACTGAAGAAGTGGAACGTTTACAGAAATTCATTGCAAGATCTAAACCAACTAGCCGTGGAGAGAAGAGTATTAAGTGGCACTTCCAATCAAGAATATGAGATACATGGTTTTGCTGATGCATCTGAGAGGGCGTACGGATCATGTTTGTATATAAGGACCATCCAAGAAAATAGTGATATTAGAGTTAAACTATTATGTTCCAAGTCTCGTGTTGCACCACTTAAGCAACTAACTTTGCCCAGATTAGAATTATGTGCAGCACTTCTGTTGTCTCAGCTATTAAACAAAACTTTGAGTTCCTTGGAAAGGATACAAATTAGGAGCATCACTCTGTGGACTGACTCAACCATAGTGTTGCATTGGTTAAACTCATCTCCAAAAACTTGGCAGACCTTTGTAGCGAACAGAGTTTCACAGATTCAGGAACTAACAAACAACTGTACTTGGAAGCACGTTAGATCTCAAGACAACCCAGCTGATTTAATATCTAGAAGTACGTCTCCTCAAACGCTCATAAAAAATAAGCTATGGTGGCACGGACCTCAGTGGCTGACAAGCACAGAGTGCAATTGGCCCAAGACAATTCTAACTACTCCTGTTGATTCAGAATTTGAAGAAAGAAAAAAGAAAATTAACATACATTGTACTAATTCTTCATCATTTGAATTGATTGAGAAATTTTCATCTTGGACGAAACTTCTAAGAATTACTGCTTTATGCCGACGTTTTATTAAGAACTGTAAAAATCCTTCAAACCGAACCATAGGACATCTCACACCGGAGGACTTGCATAATGCAGAATTAGTATGGATAAAATCAGCTCAACGTACATTCTCTGACGACATAGATAGACTTCAGAAAAAGAAGACCGTAAGCAATAACATAAAATCACTTGCACCATATGTGGATGAGATAGGCATTCTTCGTGTTGGTGGTAGACTAAAACATGCTTCAATATCTTCAGATTGCAAAAACCCAATTCTGCTTCCACCTGATCATCAAATTACAAAATTGATATTTCATGAAACTCATACTACCACACTTCATACGGGTCCTCAAGCACTTCTTGCAGCAGTAAGGACAAAATATTGGCCTATTAATGGGAAGGTGTTAGCTCGATCCATCGTAAGGAAATGCTTTAAATGTAGTAGGTCAATGCCAAGAGCAGCTAAATATTTAATGGGCGACCTACCTGCTTGCCGAGTTCAACCTTCTCGTCCTTTTGAAAATTGTGGTGTCGATTTCTGCGGCCCTTTCTACTACCGGAGAGTTTTACAACGAAAATCTCATCCTGTAAAGGCATATGTAGGGCTCTTCGTTTGCATGTCTACCAAAGCTATTCATCTCGAATTGGTACCAGATTTAACAACGAAAAAATTCCTAGAAGCTCTTGACAGAATGATGGCACGACGCGGGAAGATCAAAAACATCTACTCAGATAATGGCACTAACTTTGTCGGAGCGAAGAATGAACTCATCGAACTTCGTCAGCTATTTAAGACTGAAAACCATCAATATCAACTCCAGTCATTTTGTGCGTCTGCATCTATAAACTGGCATTTCATTCCACCTCACTCACCACACTTCGGTGGCTTGTGGGAAGCGGGAGTTAAATCAGTTAAAGGTCATCTTAAACGAGTACTGGGAACACGTATTCTGTCTTATGACGAATTAGAAACATTACTCATTAAGATTGAAGCTTGCGTAAATTCTCGACCTTTGACACCTTTATCCACTGATCCTAATGACTTATACCCTTTAACGCCCGCTCATTTTCTTATAGGTGAAACCTTATCATCTTTCCCTGTACCTGACTTGACGCATTTAAAAATGAATAGATTAGATTACTGGCAACATGTTCAACAAATGTATCAGAATTTTTGGAAACGCTGGTCAAACGAATACTTAGTTACATTACAACAGAGAAATAAATGGACCAAGGACTTTCCCCCTCCCCAACCAGGCTCTCTAGTGGTCATTCGAGAAGATTTTAGACCACCACTACACTGGGAAATTGGCCGTGTCGTTGAACTTCACATTGGGTCGGACGGAAAAGCTCGTGTTGCTACGATCCGAACTTCTCGAGGTTTGACTAAACGAGCTCTCGTCAAGCTTTGTCCTCTTCCAGATGATTGAAGTCTGCGCCTTCAACGGGGGCGGCATGTTCAACGTCTGTCATAAGTGGGGAGACTGTCCCACTACAAATCCAGCAGCGGTGAGGGTGGGGAGTGTGGAGAGAGGCAGTGCCGACTCTGCGCGCCAGCAGCAAGCAGTTAAACTATGTAAACTTTTAAACTTGTTAAACTACTGTATATATAGGCTAAACTTTTAAACTTGTATACTTTATAACCAAATTGTACTGTGAACAATATAGTGTTCTTACTTAGTGAACAGTTTGCGTGAATCTTATTTCACCTGCCTTTCAAATTACAAACAAGAGTCCATATCTCTCACTAATTAATACAAAATATTAAGATATTTATGGGTTTAGCAAAATGCTTTCTTGGCGTGCAAGCCATATATGTCCTAGCATTTGTATTTGCTTATTTTAACATATGTCTTATCCTATTATACCCTTTCGGTACTTAAATGGTACTTAACATCTTTTTACACCTTTGTTGATACTTTATTCCATTAAATGGTGTCTCATTGAATCATATAGCATTGTTTAAATACACCATGCTATAATTTCGTTATTTTGTCACTCTTATTTAGTCATTGTTAGGATTAGTTACATGTATAATTATTTACTAAAATGTACCCAGACATTGTACATTGTCTGTCCAGTGTACTTACTAACTTCTTGTTGGTTGAACTATCTTTAAATTGCAGTAGAATGATTATTTACACCTAGTCCTATCGGTCAAGTCTATTGGTTTATCATTTAATTGTTATTTATTCACTTATATAATGATTGTTAAGTATACTCATAGAAGAATTGATTATTCCTCTTACTACTGGTAACCTTCTTTACTCTCTATTTACAAGTTTTATTAGTGTTTTTTGTGTAACTCTGTAGTCACTTGGGGTTTTGTCTGATTTTGCTATTGTTTGTATCAATAATTTGATTTATATAGTTATGTTCCTCAGCTTATAATGTATTCACTGTCTTATACTTTTGTCCTTATTTGGTTTCTGCTTTGAACAATTACTTGTAATTACTTTATCTAATTATTGTGTGTGATTCTATGTTGTAGGTCTTGCTCAAATGAGGTTATGTGTTACTGATTTGACAACAATATGCTTCCTATTTTGTTCAACATTCTGCCTAAATATTGTAATCTTATTATGACATGTTATTACTATTGTTTATTACAATGTTCTACATATTTTGTACACATTTTATACTATCTGTTTATACAATACTTAATTTTTTACTTATTTATGTTACACATTTTATGGGTTTGTATCTTGGCTTGTATACATTGTTTTGTTTCTTTACAACTAATTGTTTTGTTTACAATACTTTAGTTATTATATTTATTTACATTTTGTCCTGTGTTACTCTGACATTCAGGCATATTTCATATCAAGGATTTTATATTTTGTTTCATTGTTCTTTTTGAGCAATTATTTCTCTTTTCAGTTTCAATACATTGGTGGTCTTACTAAGTATGTCTGTGTTACAATCTTGGATTACAATTCGTACACTGAATGTTTGTGTATTTTACTTGATAATCATTGATTTCATTTGTTAACACTTTTTCACCTCCCTTATTATAAACATTTCACTTATATTGTCTGTGGTGTTTATTTGGGTTAGTGTCATTATATTATGGATCGTTGCACTCATATAAGGTATTCACTATTATTGTCTGTGATTACTTACTAAGTTTTCAACACTTGATTTTTATCATATTGGTTTCATTATGTCCTTCCGTGTTGGATAATTTTATAACTATTAACCTGGTAGTCATTATTCTTATTTTATCACTTTTCTGGTCGTGGTGCCTTCCTTACTTTGGGAATGCTGGTGTTTTGTCTATGTTACATATTCTTCATTCTTCATGATACATTTCTTCTTCTTCTTCGTCTTCTTCATACTTCCTCTTCTGGTTATTCGGTTGCTTCTTCTTCATTTTTAATTTTTATCACTTACAGGGGATCTTTTGTTCCCTCATTATTCGTTATAGCTCATGTCATATTTGTAACACAATTATTTACATCATATTTCTAGTTATTTGTCACAATTCACATTTATTTTGTTCACATATTATGTTCACTCGCTATCATGATAATTATTTTATATATTGTAATAAAACAAATTTAAATAAATATTGATGTGTGTTGATAATATACTTATTATGGAGTATGTGACTCCGATGTAATCAAGCCCCTCTGTTTGGACTAGCCAATTTGTAATAAAATAAATAAGATTGATGTGTGAATCTGTAAGTTGTAAGGTGTTTAATTGGTGTGTAATTGGTGTGGCTCTCGACGTCTTACTGGCCTGAAACACTTCCTTAAGTTTCCCAGCTGGTCGAGTCCCAATGGTAGCAAGACCGGTCGAGTAGCGTAAAGTTGGTGAAGAAATATATATGCTTGGCTTCGCCGAACGTTTCAAAACAAAATTTATTGTTTTGAAGGAAATTTAAAAAAAAATTGTTTATAAAAAAAAAATTATTTTAATTTTATTAATTAATTAATTAGGATCAATTAATTAATATAGGGCTGTGAAGTTTTAAACAGTGTAATGCTCTTCTGAAAATTTTTATTAAAGTTTTAGTATAATTTAAATAATCTATCACCACTCATAAGACTGTCTGTAAACCAATCGATATTTGTTTACCTTTCTATTTTTTAGGTTATCTTCACTTACGGGTGGTAAAGTCCTTGTAGATTATCAATTAGAATTATATTATTGGTAATTAGTATTATTGAAGAAATAAAGAACTATTAAGTATTGAAAAGTATTAATATTTTATTAAGTAATAGCAATATTGACTCTTATCGATTAGTATCGATTCTCAGGATATCGAAAAAAGTTACAAGTATATGATATAAAAATTATATAGGGTTCTTTAAACAGCCAGTTATTACCAAAGTCAGAGAAATCGGGCTAATATTTAAAAAGTATAACGTTACAATAAAATTAATAGTTATTAATAAACACAGACATTGAATAATAATTTGTAAATATAATAATTGTTTTCACCAAACAGCTGTGATGAACCACGAAGAGGCACTGGAATTGTCAAAGAAAGATGGCTGCCGTCAAGTCGATGAAAATGTTGCTCGTTGCTGCTGCATTCCAAATAATGTATTTTGACGCAATATTTCTGTTCTCGCGTCCGCAAATCTCTTGTTATATGTTGTGTAGTGACTGGTGTAGTGATTCTGGGTTGTATTTAGTGTATCTGTATAATTATTAGTTCAAACACTTTCTCCGATTCCGTCACTAATTTGGTTTAATGTATTATACAGTTTTCTAGTGTTTTATTGTGTTTTTCGGAGTAGATTTATATTGTTCTGTGTTATGGAGTGTTACTTGATCGTTTCTGTTATAATATGATAGTTTCAGAAGTATTTTACAAGTCACTCGCGATTTCACAATAACTCACTATACACTCGCTTTGTATGACGATTATAGGTTAGGTTATTCACGTTGTTAAACGCATGTCATGTTAACCGTTCAACTACCAATAATTAACTAACTGTTTCCTCCAGTTTCAATTAAACTCTTAGCCCATATAATATTATCCTTAACATTGTTCAAATATTTTTCACATCCTGTATGCACTTTTACATTTTCACTATATGAATGCCTATACTTTGGTTATTTGTCAATTTTATTCACTAGATTTGATTTAAATTAATCTTTCAGTTCATTCTGGTTATTTTCAGATTAAATAATGCCATTTTATAGTGTTTTCTGTCCAAAAAAAAATAGTAATTTCACTTTCAGTTTGGTATACTGTGAAGAGTCAAAACATCAAAATTTACTTCCTGTCATTATATAAATTCAGCCATTTTATCAGTTATATTTAATATTAATAATCCTATATTGTATTAAAAGGTTCCTATTCCCTTATTTTCTGGTAATTAATTGAATTAGTTGTATTCTGAAACATTATTCTGAAATATATGACTCCCATGTCTAAATTTCTGAGTTTAGTCATTTTATTTTTATTTATAATTCTGAATATAATTTATTAAAATCTCTCTAAATGGTATGTGCAATTATATGGCATGATCTCAAGTTTATTTTGTCTAAACCCCTTTTGTTTATTTGCATTTAAATGAGCAATTTCTCTGTTTTGATGAAGTTTGGTTTCCATTCTTTTGGCCTATGATTTTTTAACAATTTTTCTTACACAATAATTTACAAACAATATATGATGTGTGATACCCTCTCTGACTTTTACAAATAGTATTATAAATTAAACATGTTTTTAAATTACACAAAAACAATTAGTATTGGTTACAATACAAACAATAGTTAAAACAGAATAAAGAACATTTTTTTTAAATAAATGGTTGTCTTCAAATCAGACATTTTGCAACAAAATTCCCATTTCCAACATGTAAATATGGTTTACAACAAAGGTTTTGTACTAACTAACATCTTAATTACTCTCTACTATTTACAAGTGGTAACTATTTTTATAGTTCTGATGTTAGTTGTTTCAGACCCAAACAAATGGCCTTATATCTAAAACATTTTTAAACATTCTTGTACTATATACATTAAAACCTTATATCTATATTCTTATTTCTAACTATTATTATAAGTAGGATTCTACAGTTTTTATACAGTCTTTTATACCTTGTCTTTGGGGAATTGTACCCTGTCATTAACAAATAAATAGTATGAACCGTTCACAAAGCACTATGAAATCTGTTTTTCTTTTTTCATGTAAAACAAAAATGTTATTTTAAACAGATTCATGTCTTATGAACAACATATTGTCACCGTACACATTTTAAGTCATTGAAAAATGCATATTTCATTGCATCCAATGTTTGTGATTGCCAAGAATGAAACACAAGGTTCATTTTTTATAATACCCAAAACTATCACTGGTTCACTTTCACTTATATATTATGTTAATGCTAAATGGTCGTATAGTCTTATCAACATAATAAATTGGTTAGCGTTTTTTCAATGGAGATTTGTTCCATGGGTACTATATTATTGTTTCATCTTAGTTCACAGGAAACTTTTACTTTATACACTCCTCTCTCTTAAATTTGTATACATGTGGTTTTTATTTCGTTATACTTTTATTTTTAGATATTTATTTTGGGGATATAGGGATTTGGGTGTCTTTTATAAGAGCATGACGTCTTCTTCAGGATGCTGCCCTCTTCTTCTTTCTTCAGTCTTCTTTTCTCCTGCCTTCTGGGACTGGTATCTTCTCCATCTGTTCTTGATGCCATCAGGTTTCTTGGGATCTTCTCCATCTTCTTCTTTAATTCAGAAATACACAACCTGTATTGGTTGATCTTGGCTTATTTTAGGGTTTCTCTTTTATTTATTCTCCCTCGTTGTGGGTTTGGTCATATTGTGTACTGCTTTGTTATTTACTATTTTACCTGCCTGGGTTATACCTTGAAAACCTTTGGTTATGAGACTGGTCTTGGATGACTCATCACTAGTAACTCCTTTTACTTGAACTTGGATTTTCTTTATAATAATGATTTCTTTCCACAGTTGCTATGAATTAATCTATTTATATTAAACTTAATGCTTTCTTCCAAATTTAAACATTATAACTTCATTATTCTAATGATCAATTGCCATTCAATATTATGCATACATCTGTCACGCTACAATATCTCCTCACTATTATGATAATTATTAATATGTCTACTCACTATGATGATAATCTAACATATCCCCTCACTATTATGATCATCTTTGCTATGTCCATTCACCATGATGATAATATTTAATATATCCCCTCACTATTATGATCTATTGGGCCTATATTGCTAACGTATTGGTTTGATCATTTATCTTCTCTTTTCCTCCTCTCTACTTGATGATACATTTATTATGGTTCTTCTTTCTTCTTCGTTGGCTTGCTTTGACATTATTCATATATAGATACACATTTGGCTTTTATACTTCCGTTATTTCTTCTCATGTTTGATGAAATATGTTCGTGGTACACTCTCATTCGACGTATTATATTATTTATATGTAACCATTATTTTGTTACGTTACAACAATTACATCAAGTAATAACAAATATGTATTGCATAACATATGCTTATATGTCAATATTTCTATATTTACAATAAAAGAACTTGGTCGATTTTTATTGCACTGATAAATGTTTTAAATTCGTTTAGATGTTCCGTTATAAAATCTATTTTTGTAGGTGGCCAATTTCCTGATTATTTTTACACTACTGATTAAATTTTGTCTTTGATTTTTTTTAAAGTCTCACACTCGTATATGACGTGGTCCACTGTTTACTTCCCTGCATTGGACTGCCACGTTGGATTGTTTATTATCTTGAAGCGGTTAAGGTAAGATTTTGTTTTTCCATGTCCAGTCACAATTGGCGTGAATTTGGGAGTCATTTTGAGTTTTGTTTGTAATCTGTCTTTGATATTCGGGAAGGACATTTTAGTTACTGTACCCTTCGTTGCTTCCTTGCAATCGTTTTCCCACTTTTGTGTAGTTTGTTCGGATAATTCTTGAATCACTGCACTTTTCGGTATTTTGTCAAAAGCGATTGGCAGTTCATTATTCCGTGCTGCTGCTTTTAGTCCGGTCAATTTAGACATTGACCCTTGCAAAAATTCCCAGAAAGCTGAAAATTTGCATAGATGTTAGGGACACCATTGTTATGAAATTGTGAAAAGTCCCCATCGATCCCATGTCTGCAAAAATTTTTATTCAAGGTCAAAGGTTGCAAAAATGGGTTTTTTGAATTTTTCAGCGAAACGGTTAGTTTTATGATACAATATGTTAGACAAAAATTGTAGATCATGCAATTATCTACAAAAATTGTCCTTACACATTTTTTCATAACACTAACCATTTTTGATAAAAAACAATTACAAAATTTTCTTACGCTGTATTGTCTATAATATGTACACGTTTCCACACCACCTATGTGAGGTAGTGTACCTAGCGCGTTTTTTTTAATGTGGTTTCCCCGGTAGGCCTATTCCACGGTCTATTACAGTAAAATTTAATGAATGTTTGGTTATTCTTCTTCTTTTCAGTCGTTGTACTCTTGTCAGAGTGCTCGTTGTCGATCAGATACAGCTCGAGTGACAAGTTCCGTTATACTTGGTTATAAACATATTTTATTCATCATCATCGTCATTAATTATTTCTTCTTCTTCCCCTCCATCTTCTTCTCTGTCTCCATTTTCTTCTTCTTCCTCATCTTCTTGAGTTGACGTAAATTGTACTAACAGCGATACATCAGTTGTTTCGTCGTTGATGTGAAAATCTTCTTCTGTTGGAGATTCAACATTTGAACACGATTGGCCTTGACAAGTGGTGCACGCTAGTGAACAAAATAAGCCTACTTTTTTGCAGCCGCATCTTGAGTTACACCCCTTTTTGCAGTTGCAAAAAATAGAATTAAGGAGGTTTTCTGGTGCAGGTGGAAGAAGCGTGTGGATTGGTTCCAATACATTATTGACATGCTTCCAACCCCATTGTTCTGGGTCTAGTTGATTACCAAGCCACACCTGAACCTGGTAATATACACGATAAAAATGTTGGTGAGCAGAAGCCGCGGTTGGAGGAAGGCAAGCTAATTGCACACGTTTTTTATTACGTGTTTGTTTTGCAAAAGATAAGTAACGTAATTTGTCTATGGAAGTAATTTTTTTTGGAGCTCCATATACAGACAGAAGAAAGCGAATTCCGTTGGTGATTAGAGTTTCTGGTGAAGAGTTGATATCTTCGAAAGCTTGTGCACAAGTAATAAAATTTTCTTTTTCAAACAATTTAAAAATTGTTGTTTTACCCCTTCGAAACATTGCTGATGTTGTATCACAGCCAGTCATAGCATGTAAAAACAGTATATGATTTTTACATTTAGGATAATCCGATAAACTCGTATTTGAAAATATTTCCGATGGTTGTTGACCTTTGCCGGGTTTCAATAAATAAATAGTTCTTCCAATTGGAGTTCGAGCGGTAAGTAATACCAATAGATCAACATCTTCACCAACAACAACATTCATATCAGTTGGATTGAATTTATTTATTGCAGTTTCTATAATGAGTACATCACCATCATTGTCAGCTTGCTTGACAGGAATATGTTCAGCGGTTAATTTTTCTTTTAGCATTGTAATTAACCGAGACTTATTATGAATGTTTGACAAAAATTGTTGTTGGCTAGTTGAAACTTTCATAAATTGATCAAAGATAATATCAGAAGATGCCGATGTTTTTGCCATACGGCGACGTTGTTCGGCGGCTTTAATATTTTTCGTACAATCTGTATAACCATCAAATACCACAGTTACTCTTTGACCAAAATGTCTGCGTATATACTGAACATATTTATCTAAGATGTTGCTAAATGTATCTTCTCGATCCCAAACCACACGGTGCAATAAATATCCTCCATCAACAGTATATATAACATTTAAGTTGTCAAAATCAATATCTACTTTTTTAAAACAATCATAAATAGCTGATTTTTGTGATTTTCGCATTCCAACCTCATCAAATAAGGACAACGGGTAGGGAGCCAATTCATATTCAAAATATTTTTCAATTTTATCGTGAAATGCCGTAGTTATACTCATGCGTTGAAATAATAAGACAGGGTCAACAGGTACTTTCTCATCATGAATTTTTATGGTACTACTCATAGCTAATAGAGGAAGTACTTTGTCAGCACGTTTGAGTTTGATATTATCAAATGTCAGCCCTGTCATTTTAGACATGGTGGAAATTCCAACTTCGCGAGCTTTATGGCAGTTAATTTTATCGTTACCAACGACCCCACTAGCGATAGATAAAATGTTGTTAACCTCTGGGAAGGGATTATGTGACGAAAACCATTCTAGAAGTTTTTGTACATCTTCAGCATCTTTCGTTACTCTTGAGTCACTTGCATCAACATGCTGATCAGTTGTATCCATTTTTACATTCGAGAGTTCTTCCAATGCTTCACAAACGGTATTCATAGCATGCATACTATAAACCCATTTACTGATGACACTCTCTTTAGTACTTCTTCCTCGAGCAATACCACCGTCTGTCTTCATAGATTTCATCATTGACTGCTCTATCACCATATCCGTTGACGTCCCACAACTTAACTTATCAGAACGTCTAACCGTAAAAAATCCTTTTGTGAATCGTTGGTAAACACTACCATCCATATAATTTTCTAATTTTAACATTTTTTGCAGATATAAGTGCGCAGATTTAGCGTAAAGAAAATGACCTGATGCGTGGAAATAAGGAAGCATTTCTTTAACAGCATTCAAGTGAGCTTGCCAATCTCCCATACGTTCAGCTCTTATAAACTCTTTTGCAATTGATATCATGTGAATATATTGTATCCATAGTGTAGCCGTAGGTCCTCGTTCTTCATATTCTTTTAGCTTTTGATTGAACTGATTAAGTAATGCTCCAGATGTTCCATCGTCATTTTCAACATCATCATAGGAAAGAGTGTCATTCATTATGTTTTTAATATTGATGGTGAGATCTACATCTATGATGTCATCAAGAGCAAGATCTTTAGATATTATGATTGCTAAAGCAAGTTGAAGTAGTGTATGAGCTCGGACAGCTCTCGCGTAAGCATGGCCATTGAGAATTTTCTCCAATGACTTTGGTGCATAAATCAAAGAAAGCACTTCCTTTATGCCGCTTCCTTGCATTATGTAACCAATCGCTCCTAAAAACGACATGAGCAGATGAAATCCTCCTAACCTGACTATGATCTTTGATAATTCGGACCCTTCAGGTGCAGCTGATACGATTTCTTGAGCTTTTGCATACAAAGGTTGATCAAAAGTAATAACGCATACATCGTGACCGTAACGTTTTGCATTTTCTAATGCACAAAGTAAAGTAGTGTATATAGTGTTGTAGTTACTGGCAGGTTTATGAATGAATGGTAAAAATGAAATTTTAGATTTTGAAAAATTTCTTACATTTTTCGTTAAATGTTCAATGTAACCATTCCAACCAGGTAGCAGTACATTTTTCCATTTGCCATAGAACCATATCACGTCGACTTTTTTGATTAAAAATGCTCTGGTTTCACTGTTATAATCAAAATCTTCGACTTTGATTTTACTGTAGCCCACTACACCATTATTTTCATAAACTTGTATTGGAACATGAGCTTTTGCGGCAAAATCTTTGGCTGAAGGTGCTTTTATTCGTGGTATAGGCTCTTCAAGTAAAACTGAAGTTATTGGAGTAACAATTTGAATAATACCCATTATGTGAAGCGTATTATTACCGTCTAATGTATTTACATTTACATCAGCATTGTCTGCCACATACTGAATGAACGTGCCCGTTTCTGGTGGTAAAATATAAGGAGGATTATGAAAAACTGTTGCTGCCTCGTACATCATAGTTTCATTATAAGAAGCGCACATACCAAAAGATGAAAAAATTTGTATCAGACGCTTTGAAGCAAATCTTCGATGGAAAAAAACAGCGAGACCCAATTGTAGCTTGGACTTAAAAGACCGAGGCCTAACAGCAGTCATAATACTATGACTAATGTTTGTGCAAACTAACTTTAAATGTTCTAGATTACACCGTTTACTTTTTAAAATAATTTGTTCCAAAAAATAAGTCAGTGATTCCGGAATCTGGCTATTTAGATCTTCAAACATACGACCTGGTGGGGGGGTAATGAGAATTATCGATGGCTACCGATTGAATATCTTCCCGAATAATTGCTGCCGCAGCTGCTAGGACCTTCAATCGCTCTTCTTTGCCTTTAGGTTTTTTCTTTTCACTCCAAGCTTGATTGATAATATCATGATAATTACCAAGAAAACATACAAATGTTAATTGTCCTGGTTTCTCAGTAATAATGAATCTATCACCATAATTTAACTTCAATCGTAATTTAATTGTTCTGTTATCAACACTTACATTTTTACAAATATTTTTTAATTCCTCTAACGTAAACTGGCAGTCATCACTACTTTCAATATATGAAAATATTTCCTCCATGGCGAGATTTAATGTTTCATCTTGAGGACGACCGACTTGACCTCCAGCGGTCGGCTTTAAAAATGAAACAAAGCAATCATTATGGTACTTAGCTTCAGCAGCAACTAAATCGTGTTCAAACCCGATGCGAGCAACAATAGTTTTTGCGGTGTCATCAGAACGAGACTGAGCTGCTCTTATAACTGAGTCTTTAAATGAAAGAGTTGTAACGTTACAAATTTTACGACGAGATTTCTGTGCTTGTTTCTTTTCGTATTCCTCATTCAACTCATCGCCGCAAAATAAACAACAATTTTTAAAAGAAAAATATGACTCACTTACACGTGCTCTAGTACGAGGAGGACTTTTTTGAGAGGTACTAGCTGATTCCTCTTCATGTTGCCGTTTTGCTGCTGCAATTGTACTCTTTCGAGTGTATTGTTTGCGACACTGCACATGAATTGTCACTGAATTTACGTTCTTCAAGTAATCAGTAAATTGATCCCCCCTTTGAATACTCGCGTCAATTAACGTCTTCATGCCGCGATCAACAGTAACACATTCACTTGAAGATAAAAGTTTACTGCAAATAAAACAGAATTGCGACATATTTTCAACAAAAAGTGAATACAGCACAAACTTTAGCAGAGAATATTTTAAATAACTACGTGTTTTCACTACGAAGGAATTTTCAAGACTAACTGTGATTTAGGTGCGACCTCACAAAAACAGGTAGACGGAACGGTCACGCAAACAATGGAATGACAGGCAGATGTTTTTCAAGGGCACATGGTCCCTTAAAATTAGGGACTCCGTTTTTTTTAACATCATATTTTCAGAATTATCGGTCAATATGAATGTATTAGTCACGCAGACTTATAGTTTTACTTATATTACAAGCCCAATGATATCATAGGCAGCTTAGTCATGCTTATTATGGAGAATACAGCGTAAGAAAGTTCTGTAATTGTTTTTTCTCAAAAATGGTTAGTGTTATGAAAAAATGTGTAAGGACAATTTTTGTAGATAATTGCATGGTCTACAATTTTTGTCTAACATATTTTTTCATAAAACTAACCGTTTCGCTGAAAAATTTAAAAAACCCATTTTTGCAACCTTTGACCTTGAATAAAAATTTTTGCAGACATGGGATCGATGGGGACTTTTCAAAATTTCATAATAATGGTGTCCCTAACATCTATGTAAATTTTCAGCTTTCTGAGAATTAATGCAAGGTTACCCCTATTCTTGGGCTAAATTGACCGGACTATTTTGCTAGCCGGTCTGCAGTTCGTTATCATAAACCCCTACATGAGCCTTGATCCACACACAACATCTGTGTGTGTGTATGAGTCTGTTTGTCAATGATTGGTTTACTTTTAAAATAAAAGTAATCAAGTGAAAAATAAAAAGTTGTAGAGAGTACTGTATAGATAAAACTTTTTAATATTATCGTAAAATTTTTCTTCATTCAAAACTTTATGATATAAATTTCTTTTTGTTTCCTCAAGACTCACGATACAGTGTTCTATGAAGTATAAAAGATGCTGCCGCAGATTTATAAATAAACTTGTTTTCCATTTTGGAGACGGATTGCCTTCAGCGAAAGTAAAGTTACAACTTGTTAGACAACTTTCATAACAAAAGTTCGTCAACTGTCTAACCAGCAGCGTGCGTGGTACTTCTCCCAACTTTACGATTTAATCTAACTCTCCGTTCGTTCTGTTTCAATTGGTTCTGTTTATTCAAAGACCCGTGTGTTTTGTTTAAAGCACTAAGTGAGTCGCATAAGTGCAAGCTTAGCAGGCGGCCCTTTTACATAGAATAATACAGACTTGTTCCTATTGTGTCTGTCCAACAACTTACTACAACTCGAACAATTGCAAGTGTGCGTATTGTACGAGTAGCAGGTTTCGTATGTGTGATTGCTAATCGTCAAAAGTAGACCAAGAGTAACACAGTTTCACCGTACGCTTGTAATGGAAATCTTTGTTATAAAATGGATTTGTCTGAAGGGTTAAATATTTACAATACCGTATTAATAATGCCATCGCTGCCTACCAAAACAAAATGACGATAAAAGTTTATATTTAATTTTTTTAAATTTAATTCTCTATAACACCGTTATATTAGTAGTAATGATTGATTATTCCAACAAATCTTGCAACAATATTGAAATGAGATAGCCTCAACAATATAACGATGGCTTAGAATGAAAACCTCGTATCTCCAATTTTTTCCAAAAATTAGATATTGGCACGTTTAAATAGAAAACCTCGTATCTCACACTTCTAAGTGGTCAGAAATGCATAGTTTGATTTGTGGTGCCATCTATTGAGCAAAAAACAAACCACGTATATTTTTAGGCAGCCATTTTAGTGAGAAGACCTCGTACAATCTGTGAGTTTACAACAGCTTTTAATCACGTATTTTCAACTGATGGTGTCAGATTTTACAACATAAACACTCTAACTAGGTAAGTAAGTTTATTTGTATTTATATTAACAATAGCAATATTGTTGTATATTGTATATTTGTAGGTAAATTAACTGTTTTTAAACATTACAGTAACAATGAAAACCTGGTAAGTAGGTTATGTTACTACAGGAGTTTTTATGAAAACCTCGTACAACACACTTACAAGGTTTTCACACTTAATCACAATGGTTACAATCCTCCCGTTGGTTTTGTAGTAGAGATAAAAAGGTTCTCAGTGATATTTCTAGGCTCTCAAACCCTAACTTATTCTTAGATAATCCTATGATCAATTGAAATGATACTTAATCTTATTTATTAATTCTACAGAAACGCTTGTTATTGTTCCAAACAAGACGAATTTTTGTCTGTAGAACATGCATTCAAGAGGTAGTCTGCTTGTAAAACTAGCACTTCAAACAAAAGATGTCATTCACAACGATGTTCTAACTCAAGGCAGCAGCTGCTTAAATAAAAGTACTCTTATTTTTATTCTTAAAAAAGGTTTTATTCTTTAAAAAAAGGTTGTAATCTGTTCACTGTAGTTAGTATTTAGTTATTTTTTCACGGCTTGTTAATTAACTTGTTTGTAAAGCTTCTAGTTTTTTTCTCAGAATGACTGCTAGTAACGAATTACTTATTTGATGGATTTAAAAATTCTCTTTGGGTGAGATATTTAATTTAATGAAGAATACTGAACAACAATATTAAAAAAAAACACAACAACACGCACACAAGTGAATTAATAATTTAAAAGCTCTACAAGTATGTGCATTTTTAGGAGATGGTGACCAGTTGCTCTATACAAAAAATCCAGAGAGCACTGTTACAGAAACCGGATTAAAATACACAGATGAAACGAGTGATAAATTTTCTCAAATGGGTTTACAAGACTTTATCCTAGCTCCGAGCGGAGAAGAAAATGTTTATATTTTAGAGCCAATTACAGCAACTTCAGAAAAAAATTTATCTACACTCAGTGAAAATATAATGCTAGATGAAGGAAATATTATTCCGCAGCCTGTGGTGATGGAGGAAAACGAGTGGTTACCTGACTTAAACATTACTTATAATGTAGACTTAGAATCTATTACTAAAAAAAGGTTACTAGATGATATCGATACGGGTAGTTTGACAAGTAACCCTACAGTAAAAGACAACAATGAATAAAATAATGATAAAGCGTCCCTAATTGAAAACGAAGGAAGTGAACAACACGGATATGATAAGTTGACTGATTATGAAGAGGTAGTTAGAAGTGACAAAAGTCAACAAGTTGCAGAGTATGATGAAGTTCAAATAAGTGAAGATAGTGGATCAGAGGAAGAAGGCAGTGAAGAAAATAACCACAGCAGGGAAGTAACTGGGAAAAGGAAAAGAATTAAGAGAGGAAAAGCCGACAAGGATTCATGGACAGCACAGAAGAACCAAATGAAAAGATTGAAGGGAGAAGAGTACTTAGGGAGGAGAAAAAATGAGGAAGGGCAAACTGTTTTTGATGTAAAAAGGGATAAAAGAGAAGTGAAACCTCGATGCCTGTGCAGTACTGAAAAGAAAACTGTATTCCAGTGCTACAGAGTTACAGAAGAGATGAGGGAAAAAATGTTTAGAAATTTCTGGAGTTTGACTTGGGGAGAGAGAAAGATTTTAGTGCAACTGCTAGTTGACAGAATGTCTGTGCTCCAGAGAAGAGTTGAAAGTAGTAATTCTCGCCGTAAGTGGTCTTTATTTTATTATTTAAGTGTTGATAGGAAAGAAAAAGTAAGAGTATGCAAAACAATGTTTTTAAATACACTTTCTATTGGAGAATGGATGGTTTTCAGCTGGGTGTCTAATTTTGAAACTACTCAAGAACAAGGAAAGATAAATGAGAACACAAGAAAAAACATCAGTAATAATCAAAAAAATTTAAGTGACGAGAAGAGATTTGTTAGAACTTTTTTGATAGCCTCCCAAAACTGGAATCACACTATTGCAGGTAAGATACAAATAAATTATATTTTGAGCGAAGATGGAATTCGAAAGCAGAACTGTATAGATTATATCAGTCCTACAGCAAGTCACAGAACAAAGAGTATCTCATTTCATCCATTTTCACATTTATTCAGTGTTTGATGAATGTAATCTTGGTATATTTTCACCAAAGAAAGACCAATGTGATGTTTGCTGCACTTACAACATGGTAAATTGGACCGAGAACAGTATAATTCCCACATAAGTAGAAAAGAAGAAGCTAGAAACCAAAAAAAATATGACAAAGAAAATGTAAATGATATAAAAACAGCTATATTTACTATGGATCTTCAAGCAGTTCTTCTGAGTCCGTCCTTAAATGCGTCTGCATTGTATTATCGAACTAAGTTAAAAGTTCACAATTTTACTTTGTATAATCTGAAAAATGATGATGCCTACTGTTATTTGTGGGATGAAACCGAAGGAGGAGTTAATGCAGATGAATTTGCTAGTATTATCTTTAATTTTATTTTAACTGAAGTAGACAAAAATTTGTTTGATCATGTCATTTTTTACAGTGATGGATGCACATCACAGAACAGGAATAGCATCATGTCTAATGCACTTCTTCTTGCATCATTTAAAACAGGCTTGACAATATCTCAAAACTTTCTAGAGAAAGGACACACCCAAATGGAGTGCGACTCCATTCACAGTAAAATTGAGAAGAAGCTACGAAATCGTGAAATCTACTCACCAGCAGGGTACTTAGAAGTGTGTCGCACAGCTCGGATAAATAAAACTCCATACAAGGTGCAGTACCTGCGGCACGACTTTTTTAAGAAATATAGCAACTTACAGCCCATATCATCAATTCGACCTGGTATTAGAAAAGGAGATCCAGTGGTTACTAATCTTAAATGGATACAGTATAAAGCGGAATTTTCACTAAACATTAAACTTAATTTTTCTGACGAATTTTCTACTCTTCCTAGACGGATTAAAATACCATCAGATGAGATCGTTTTAGAGCCATTGTATCATTCAAAAATTCCGCTCCAGGCAAGTAAATTCAAGCATCTCCAGGAACTGAAATCAGTGTTGCCCAAAGATGTTCATTCTTATTATGACAAAATGCCACACTATTTACCAAATTCTGTGAACAAAATCTGTAAAGGAGATAACTGCTCATGTATTCGGGATGTTTCAGTATGTTAAACCATGAACGCTTAACATTTTTGTAAAATGTATTTAGCTTAATAATATGAAGTGTTATGTGTTTCAGCTCAATAAAATATTTTTATCATTCAGGTTGTGTTTGATTCTTAATGCCACCTAGGCAAAGTACATTACAACATTTTCTTACATTATTGAAGATGGTGGTGATTTTTGATTTTATAACTTGAGGGTACCTCAAGGAATTTCTAAATTTTATTTACAACTATCTGGTCATTAAAACTAATTAAATTGTATAAGTACGAATTACCGAATCTGTTGTAAAACACATTATATCATTGAAATCATAAATGAGAAAACCATGTGTATGTCTAAATTAATAACAAAGAAAAATACGTATCTCCACGACCTGTAAGTATGAAAAGCTCGTAAGTCCTATAAAAATATTTTATTTCATATAATTACTTGTTAAAACTCTGTTTAATAACTCAAAACATCGTAATTTGTAAGTATAGGAATAAATAATTCGAAATATTCAACATCAGAGATTAAAGAAATGTTTTTTCTGCCTCCTGTAAAAGTTGAAACTGTGGACATACGAGGTTATCACTCTAAGCCATCGATAAGAAGAACCTTGTGCTTTAATCCAAGTGAAATATCATCTTTACAAACACATTAACAATAATTTAGTAATTAAAGAACATACACAAATAAAAACAAAAAATATGACTTATTTAAAATTATAAATATATTAAAACAAATAAAATATGAACAAATAAATATTTCTAATATAACGGGAAAACCAGCTCCTTAAGTAAATAAACTTTAAAATAATGGAAAACTAAATCGATTATTCATTATTGTACATTGAAATCAAATTGTATTTCCCGACTAATTTGGCTGACATTCTATCTAAGTGTTCTTTCCAGGGTTGTTTGTAATCTTTTAATTTTTCATTCAACTTAAAAACTTTTAACTCTTCTCCTATAGCCTCATTCCTTATATGGTCAAGTTTAGAACACATTTTAACTCTACTGTCTTGTTTCTTAGTTTTAGTCAATAATTCACACCCTTAGGACAGTACTGGGGTTGCCATAACTTTGTAGAACTATAATTTCGTATCTTTTCGTACCTTGTTTTTAAAAATACGGTTGATTGTCCTACAGATCGTCTGGAATTTACCTAACTTAACATCAGTATCATAATAACTATAATAAATATATCATTTCCCAACTAACTAAGTGGCTCACTTACATAATTCAATCACTAATCGTTATTTTTGTTTTTATTGGCTGCTTGCCTCGAAATGCCATTATCTTTACTTTTATACATGAGATATTCGTATTGTAATGTTTGGAAATCTCATGAAGGTTAAAATCAGATTTTTACAAATCAGATTCTGTATTTTGAAGTAGAAGCAAATGGTCAGCAAACAACAGTACTTTCAAATATCTGTCTTGAGAAGGCCTAATAACCAGGGTTCAGTAGATGTTTCCATTTCCTTACTAGATCGTTAATATAAATGTTAAAAAGAATAGGTGATACATTGGCAATATAGATATATGACGAAAATACAATTCTTTTTAAATGTTATACAGAACTATTTAAAATACTAGATTTTGTACTTCTCATTTAACTCTCGTGATTTTTTCGAGACACATTAAGCGCTGCAAAATACAAGACCGCATTCTTACGTAATATGGAACGTTCTACAAGTACCTAGACTATCCCAGCAGAGCCCAGCTGTAATGTTGTGTGTGTGTGCGCGGGCGCGCTTGTACATATTGCTGCTACTTTGAGATGAAAGACAATTACGTGACACTTATCATGCGTCAAAAAGCGAGACTCTTCCAGACCGTACCGGTCAGCGCACTGCATTCAAGGACACTGTTTCTAGAGGATTCGAGAGCTCCTTTGTTGGTTTTGTCACGTCATCCAAAAGTGACAGATTATTCTGGCATTTCTGCGTTGTATAAATAATAGCATCCAGCGACGGTCAGTTCAGTTGACGTCAGGTGATTACACAGTGCGGGATTTATTCAAGTTAGGTTCGAAGTAATTTGACAAAGTGTTATTGGGTCATAATTGTGCGGGACTCTATTAGTTGACATTATTACTGCGTGTGGACAAATTTAACTGAATTATTGCACAAATATAATCTTGTTGAATAACTTGTTGCTATCAAACTGTTAATTGTGATTAACTAAAACTGGTAATTAGTGGCCTAGTTGGTGCTTTGTATTTTGTTTTCCACTGTACCATACGACTATCAGGGAGACCTGATTCGTAACAAAAACAAAAATCTAAAATTAAAAAAAAAACAGGTCTATAAGTATTCGTTTGTGTAATAAAATAATTGGATACAAAGAAATTTTGTAAATTGTTAAATAAAAAACGGGAAACTTATGAACATGAAATTTTTGGAACGGAATATGTGTCAGGACCTAAGTTCAGGAAATTAATAATAATAATAACAACGACGAAAATAATGATGATGACGATACTGATGAAATCTTGTTCAGTCACAACGTTTAGTTAATAACTAAAGTATAAATTTACATCAGACCACTAATCGTTTCATAACTTTTAAATTAAAATTATTTTTAGTTCCGTAAAAGGATTATCTTCGTTTCCTTGAAGTATTCACTTAGCTCATGTGAGTGAAAGCGGCGTTTAATGTCCGCAAATCATATTTAGATTCTTCTACCACATTTGTAGTTGAACGTAATTTAATACTTTTAAAACTTGCAACTACACCTATGTGAGTTTCACTTTACACTGTACAAAACTTTATTCATTTTCAGCAACGCGCATCACTACAGGAGCATATTACAACACAACTATTCATCTGCTTTTACTCCGTCGTAACTAGTTGAACATTAGTTTGTACTACAGTTAAAGAGAAAATTAACTCTTGATGAAGGAAATGTAATACTTACAAAATTGCTTTTAGGATTGCTTGCGCACACTTTCGTTTATTAATGAATAAACATTTTATTGAACCCAGGAAATCATATAGTCGATTTATAGTCTCGTAAAATGGCAAAATGAGTTTGTTTGCACCGATAGAGTAAACGGTCAGCAAATTAGTGGCTGGCCAATGTTGACGGAATGATTATCTTTTAACTGCCAACGTAGAAGTTATCTGCATTACGTGATCGTTCTATTATGTAGGCAAAATCGCTTTACCGTGCGCATTAATGGAGACGTTTTCGTTAGGTGTAACATACGGGCTTACGGGAGCAAGTCTTGTGATTCATCTGGTATAACCTTTCCTAAATTATTATTTAAATGATTTTACAAATACAAATTTATAATCGTATTTTATACACTATTTATATAATGTACACAAGGCAAAATAAGAGAGTGTGTTCTCTTCTAGAGTAGTTATAAACTACTCTATGGTAGATAAAAGTAGTTTATGCTACATAAAATAATTTCCCTGGAATTTGAGTCATTTGAGTTTACCTTAAATTTTATGGTGTCTATAAAAATCTTCCTTTTCCTAAAAAAAAACTGATAACACTACCATGTACGAATAGGTGGAGGTTACACACGGAAGCGCAAGGAGAGGAAGACCTGAAAGTCCTGCAGATATGAAATGACTGAGGCAATGGAAACTCGAGGTGTCACAAACAGGAAAGGGAAAAATTGAGACGATTGGAGATTGTGGCCCAGTGTATGAAAGTACACTGTTGAATTTAATTGTCATTTGTGACTCATTAAAACTGGTAATTAGTGACTTGATTGGTGTTTATATTTTGTTTCCACTGTTACTTGAGACCGTCGGAACAATATGTATGCATAAAAGAATTTAAATAATAAACACACGTTTTCTAAGTCTAACTTGAACCTTAACCTGCTAAATAAGGACTAGATTGAGTTCTGTAATGACGATAAGTGGTAATCGTGGTGATGACTATTCCAGCGGGGTGTACGCGGGGAAAACCACAGAACGCTCTAAACGAGTTCGTTGAAAGAGTGCACGTGATTCATTAGCATATTCTCAACATGCGTCTGCAGTCCCTTGACAGCAACGCCTGCAAGCTAAAGCTATCTGACATGACCTACTTCCTCTATCGCCCTCGGCACAATTGCTCCCTCTTTGCGAACTATCTGGTTTTCATTTCACTCATCACGGTAAAATTGTAATCCACTTGCATGGAGAATCCCTATCTTAGCTATTTAGAAATATCAATACCGAATACTTATACTGACACTAAACAATTTGTACAAAATATTGCTACGAAGGTCTCCTTGATCGTGGTATGGTACGGTGGAAAACAAAATACATGGCGCCAGTGAAGTCACCAAAAACCAGCTTTAATTATCACAACTAACAGTTTGTAAACAACAAGTTGTTCAACAACATTATACTCGTGCAAATAATTCAAGTAAAATTTGTCTACAAGCGATAATAATGTCAACTAATATAGTCTCGCAAAATAATCACTTTTCACTTATAGTCACTTGAAACGCACTGAGTAAACGCCCGAAGTACACTGAAACTAAGCGGCACATATGGGCTATTTACAGTCTTCAGGGTGCCATAATATGCAACCCTAACAAGCACTCGACAATTCTAGAGGATACTTCAGCGCGGCTTTGGCAGAAACACACACCCGTAAGGCTAGTCGAGAAGCTTGTAGAATGACACCATCGAACGCACGAGAACATTCCGCATTACGTAACAATATTTTGTTGCTTATTTTAATCGTATTAGTTCTTTCTAATAGTAAATACATAATTCTAATACGATCCGTATGCAGGCCGTGATGATGACGAAAAACAATTCTGAGTTAACCTATCTTTCGGGCTGTCGGGCTTGTCTTCTTCTCATAGATACAAGCGTTTCGACTGCAGTTGCGGCAGTCGTCTTCAGTGGTCTTATGTTCTGCTTCTCTGGCGACTAAACGACGACCCCCGTTATCATCGTTCGGTAAATAAACTATTTTCCGTAACTTTCACTTTATGAAGTTATGTCCAGTTAATGATCAAACCTCAGAAAATCTTTTATAATTTCTTAATTAAGGTACTCACTAAAGTAACAACGATGTTTAGTGTTGAGCACATTCATGGCTTACATTGTTTTAGACCTACTGTTTTAGTAACTTGTGTCTATTCACTTTA
The DNA here is from genome assembly GCA_034769895.1 of Magicicada septendecula. Classification (NCBI taxonomy): domain Eukaryota; kingdom Metazoa; phylum Arthropoda; class Insecta; order Hemiptera; family Cicadidae; genus Magicicada; species Magicicada septendecula. The sequence continues at coordinate 375,230,562 of CM068375.1, read as the reverse complement.
ACTTTGTACCTTTCTTATTTTTAAACTCCTGTCTATCTACGATTCATAGGTGTCAATAGATCCCAAACCGTCTTCAAAACAAATCACATTCCTCTGTTGCATTTTCGATTGCTGAAAAATTTACTTACATTTGAAGTTACTCAAAAGTTACTTACTTTTAAAACACGATAATTCCATTATGAAAGTTTCGAATCGAGTAGTCGTTGTACCTATTACGTTCTGACAGTTGGAAAAAAATAGGAAAAGCACGAACCAAAAAACTAGTTTTTAAAAGTTGTTTACAAAACACCAACAGATTTATTTTTATCACAAGCGAAAGAGTATTTCGTGAATGTTTGACAGTTAATACTGATTGCGTTCATAACGCTTTTACAGTCCTCTAAATGAGAATCAATTTATCTCTGACAGTTTTTATCTAGACAGTTTCTATTGCTTTTCTTATTGTAGACAGTTATTAGTTTGTTTCCGGATCAAAACCAGTTATTAGTTTGAGGTTTGTCGTGAGCGTACGGGACTATTGTTGTGAGCGTACGGGACTATTGTCGTGAGCGTACGGGACTATTTTGATCACCGAAACGTAGTCAGACGTCACAATACTGTTATGACGGTCTTGTGATCGTCGTATGGTACAGTGGAATACAAAATTACAGACACCAGTGTAGTCATTAATAACCAGCGTTAATTTATCACAAATAACAATTTGTAATTAACTCGTACAATAATTCCAGGTAAGTTTGTCAACTGGCAATAATAATGTCAAATAATAAAGTTCCACACTAATTATAACACAATAACACATCGCCACAATACTTCGACAAACACTACTCGATCCGCACTAAGGAAAATCGCTCAAAGAGCTAATAAACAGAGCCAGACGCTCTTGCTTTTATAGGTCTCGCAGAGGTCCAATATAGATTTCCCTCCTTGCCGGCTTAATGCGTATCTCGAGTGTTCTTGAACACACTAGAACATGCTGAGGCTATTATAGAACAGCTAGAACATAACGGTGGTGGACGTTCTAGGCTGTTCGACAGGGTTCTCGTTATAATGTACTTACACTTTACTGACAAAATGTATTGCTTTCAGTGGCGTATCTAGAATTTGATCTTTTGGCGGAGGATCCAGTTGAGTCGGCTTTATACAAAAAAAATTTAAGGCTAACCAATATTTTTACATTTAAAGGGGCTGAAAAAGTGTGATAAAATCATAAAACCACCTCCATGAAAGTAAACACTAATCTTACAATAAAAATTCGGGTTATTGAAGCATGCTTTACTAGATACTTAATGACTGAATCGACTTTGCTATATTTCATATTTCAAACGTACATACCGTGTAACAAACCTGAATGTGTATTTAAAAAACAGATACTATTATATTAGCCTACATAGCTGAAAAAATGATGAAACAGCCTAAAAAATCGGTATGGATAAACGTACATGACTTCCATGTCCTAACATTTATACTTAAAATCATTTTCGAAATGAAATATTTCCATAGAAACCACTTCTTTCTTCAGCCTTAACCACAGTACTACCGTTGGTTACGTCACTAACGTATACCACCTCACGTTAGCGCACTCGATTTTCACTTATAATGGCAGTCGATGGCACTGCCAAAACGTTTGGTTTTTCAGAAAACATTGGGTCACGGCGAAACAGACCGGGAAAGAATTTTAACAACATACTACTTCTTTGTTGCCGATAACGTAGTATACATATAAACAATTATCCCCTCACCCTTCAACCTTAATTTTCATTTATAGAAATTTACTCCCCCTTCAATTATCCTTTTCATTTATAGATATTTCATCTACCCTTCTACAGCGGATTAGTATGACCTTCATTTCAGGATACTTTATTTATAAAATTAGGTACTTTACTCTTGTTAAAACGTAAAACGTTGCAGGTAAACTACCCCTTCCCCACAACCGATATTCACCAAAATCAATAGGGTTTAAGGCCTCTACAACTAGGCAAATATGCAAAAACTTATTTGATTCTGTTTGAATTTTCGGCAGTTACCGTTCGCCACACAAAGAATTCTTCACACAGGCACATAGACACAGACACACAAACACACGTACAGACACTTTTCGGAAAAAGACTTTTCTTCATATTTTGAGGGTAGTACAATCAGAATCAGCCCTTATTTCGGGCACGATTTTTTCGTCATCACCGTACTTCCATTTCCTTATGGAACATGGAAGTAAAATTAAGAGATTAACAAAATTCGTCAACTTCTTTCGTCCCTTTGTGGGCGTCCGGTCCCATTCGTTCCCACGCCCGTAAACATGCGTCGGATTGTTTTGCATTTTGTAAGGCACGGACGCAGAAGACTTGTAATTTACAACGGTTGTAAAAAGCGTTCCTTTATTAACCCAGCACGACGATTAGATCAGCAACAATTTGTAGCCATAATAAGGACTCACACATTTTTGTAACACCCAAAAAGCCGACGGAAGCGTTTTACGGGTTGAGCGTAAAATATTGCCTTCCTGTCGTGAGCAAACATTGTTTATCTCCGCGTAATGTTTCCCATAGGCCTGTGTTACTTCACAAGCTTTTATGTATTTAATGATCTTTTTTCGTTCAGTGGTTTTGTTAAAAAAAAATCGTTGTTTAAATTCGTTTTATCTTAAGGAAACAGCTTTACAAGAAGTGTTTTTGCTACCACCCATTGCGTGCACAGTCAATTTGGTCACTTTCTGTAGAACTTCAATTAATATTTTAATATGCTACTGACATTCTTGCATAATTTAATAGCATTCTACTGCCGGACCGCTGGTCGAAACTGTAACGAAAGCGAAAAGTTGCATTAACTACTACTTACATATGCATGATGCATTTAGTATTCTCTTTGAAACACTAATTAACCTTAATGAAAAAGAAAATTATTCCAGCTTATTTGACGCTTTTAAATTAACATTGCGTTGGTGAACTTATTTGTCATTATACAGTTTAATATTCCAAAAAAAATTACATTCTATCTAAAGCTTTCGCAGCCGACATCAGCAGTGTTGAAAACAAACTGACTAAACTCTTGGCTACTGGGCCATGGTCGACTCTTCTTGTTACTGACAGACAGGCCTTGATTTCAGGGGGAACGCGCCGGTACGGCGTTCCAGAACCTCTTGGATCCAAAAATAAATTACCGAAAAAATATATGAAAAGGAAAACCTAATTATTACAAAAATGTATTATCACTTTTTAAATTGTGTATCATCAGCCCCAGTACATAACTAAACATTTGACAAAATCGAGAAACAGCACTAATCTTTATCTTAATTACTATCGTTCAAAAAATGTTCCAATAACCTATAGAGAAAATGAAATAAAAAAACTTGCTTAAAAATTAAAACTACATGAAAGGCAACTGATGGGAAGCTTCTAACTATATGTGGATTCCAGAAATTTTTCGGAGAGTCTTTCTACCTTGAAATATGCTATTGAATCAATGGCAATATCCTCTCGTGAATGTGAGAGGGGTGAATTCTGGCCATCATACAGCATTGGACACAAAGAGTAAGGAAAGATCAAGAAACAAACAACATGACGACACAATGATGAAACTATGGTAACTTTTTTTAAATGTCCGAACCACCGAGACTATTACTTAGAGTTTGATTGAGGCTCCGGGATGACGCCATTATGAGTGACATGTTTCCGATTGTCGTGCGGCTAACCTGATAATGAAGCTCTTTAGAAATATCAGTAAACTTTATTACCTTTTTAGGTACAAGTTTATATGTATGTTACATATTTTATAAGGCTTTAAAAATGTAGACCTCCTTCGTAGGAACCTGATGTAAACTTACAAGCTAATATGAAATATAAATATATTTGTGTCTGTAAAATTTTTGAATTGATGCGTTCCAGAACCTATAATTTCAGAAATCAACCACTGCTAACATACGTTTCGACCTCTTCTCTGGAGGCCATTTCCAGTGTCCAAAACGATTCGCTAACTGACACTGTCTTCGTCAGTTAACCACAGTACTGGGGCAAAAGAATCAACAAATACTTCTGTAAAGGTGAAGACTTGTAACACACGCCCGCGAGCGACAGATAAAGCACCTCGTAGACCAAGTATATTTCATTTATTGTTGGCTTTTAAAGTACACTATTATTAGTATTTAAATGCTTCTTTCAATAGTAATAAAAATAAACAAGTTTTTTTTTTATTTTAAAAGACTGTCTAAAATATCTGGATTACTCAGTTTAATATTGTTTATAAAATGAAATAAAATACGTGTGTAAAACTGAAGACTAGTGACACACGCCCCCACGACAGATAAAATACTCGTAGCTTGTAGACAAAATTCACTTCATTTATTATTGGCATTTAAAATACACTGTTGTTGGCATTTAAATGCTTCTTGAAATCATAATAAAAATAAAAAAATAAAAAAAAAATTTTAAATACGGTCTAAAATATCTGGATAAGTTTTCTGTGTGCTATTATTGTCACCATTGGCTTATTGTTGGAAATATTACCTAGAAAATTTATGACACAAAAATTAAAAATTTATGTCAAATAAATAGCCTTTACCAAGGAAAAGCTACATTTTTTACTATTAAATGCGGCTTTAACGGCAAAGCTTTGGGCACTACGTCTAACGTCTTAGAAAAACGTCGGGTGTTTGAATATTGTAACGAGAACCGTATCGAACAGCCTAGAACGTCTTCCACCAGTCCCTCCGTGGTCAAGGAGTTGTACCTAAGTCAAGATCGCGATTAAGTACGTTCCAGAGTACTCTGGAGAACACTTGCAATACGCATTAGTTGGCGTTCAGTAAGGAGTTAAAGGTATTCTGGACCTCTGCGTGATCTATAGCGGTTGGCTTTGTAAAGTTCAGTTGTGCTGAGCGATTGTTTCTTAGTGCGAATAATTGCCGGTTTACACAAGTGGGGTGAAGTGTTATTGTGTTAAAGTTAGTGTGGAATTCTAGTAGTTGATATTATTATTGCGTGTCTACAAATTTAAATTGAATTATTTTACGAGACTAACCTTGTTGGATAACTTGTTGATTACAAATTTGAATGAAAAATTAAAAGATTACAAACAATGGTGGAAAAAACACGTAGAAAGAATGTCATATTCCAAACTGGCCAAACAAGTCTGGAACTACAAACCTAGAGAACACAGGAGTGTGGGTAAACTGAGGAAGAGATGGTTGAAGGATCTTTGAAGAAGGAACGGGCAGGCATCTTGCCTATGCAGTGTTCTGAACATGATGATGAAACTATTTCCTAAAGCAACCTGTCATTAGCATTGAGCGCCCTTTGACTGGTGAACACCGATATTAAGGGGTTCGTGTTTAATTAGGATTGAGTCTAGTGGCACCCCTGTGCTGTAAAGCAAAAATAGATGTCTAGGATTTTGTTGTCCATGTCATGTCCGCCAGGTACTGAGAACTAATAATCACTATTCCAGCGCGGAATAAAAGTAATTTGGATAAATTTTTTTTAATGTTTACCGTATTACCTGAGCTACTGAGCTAGCTTTTGATGCTCACTGCGAGCTTCATCATCAAAGGCTGACTCTGGGAGCGCTGTCGCTTTTTTTTTTTTTTTTTTTTTTTAGAAATGGCGTCGTCGTTTGAAAGATTTAAATATCGTCGTTTTGTGTGTGTGTGTGTGTGTGTGTGTGTGTGTGTGTGTGTGTGTGTGTGTGTGTGTGGAGGGGGGGTTGCAATAGTTTGTTTGATTTAAATTGTGTTTGTTAGTTTAGGATGTTGTTTACTTTTGGTCATTAGTATCTACGTGTAGAATATCCATGTTGTGTTTGATATTTGTGCCTGTGTAGATTGCAACATTGAAATACTTTACAAAGGCAGATTTGATGGTAGAGAGTAAAGCTTTAATGTGTTCCATGTAGCTTTGTTTGAAGCTGCGTCCTGTCTAGCCTATATAGAGTTTGTTATATTCTGAGCAGTTTAGTGTATAAGTGCTAGGAAAAACCAAATTTGTTTAGTTGACTGTGTGTGTTTCTTGATAGGTTATGATCTGTTTGTGGTTCTATATGCAACTGTTGTACTTACAATGCAGTACGTTAAACAACACACAAAAACAGTTAAACAAATACGTTATTTTAAAAACAAAATATGCACAGAAGGTTCTGTTTAGCACACATTTTTTCTTAATATTTGGCAACTTTTGTATCGTAAATTATATTGAGTATTCTGCTGGCTGTAGGCGGAGAAATGGAATTGTGACGACGAAAGCGTGCGGAAACTTACAGAGACGTGTCGATTAGAATTTAAAATAGAAAAGATGACTTAATGATTTCAATAATGACACAAAGTCCTTCTGTAATTTAAATGTCTACAGTAAAAGAAACAGACGTGAGGTTTAGTTAGGTCACACGCGCGCGCGCGCGCGCGCACACACACACACACACAGCTCCAGTGAAACATCCTGGCGCTGGGCACAACTATTATGTCGGTCCCGCCTAAAAATATTTCTTTAGAGATCGTTCCTCCGTTTAGACAAGAACGATAACAGCTTAACGTTCTCGTTTCTTGGAATGGCACTAGCTCTTAATGAACTTAACAAGCAATAACTTTATCTAACTGACCTGAAAACGCAAAAGTTAAATATGTACCACTGTTAATGTGTCCCACAATATATTATATAACAAAGCTTTTACTTTAGTACCATAAATAATTTTTACCATATGAGTTGTATTTTTATTTTATTAAAACATTTTCAATGATGTTATTTTTGTGTGTGCTGCCCCCTTAAGCTGCCTAGTGTGCTAGGCACGTGCCTAGTTTGCCTAGCTAGAAAGCCGCCCCTGCACACACACAAACACATATTCATTCTTCTTTTCGGAAGGTATATATTATTTTCTATAAAACATTAAACCGTATACTGAACACATAAAAGAGACAAATGTTTATAAAAACACACAAACACTTGGTAACTGTCCCAGTCTGTTATCAACCTCTGACAATTGTTTCATCCTACTAAACTATTCTCAAAGAGCTGCTAAGAACAACTAATGAAAGAAAGTGTAACGTGGTGAACATTTATTAAGGGCATGTATAAGGAAATGTGTGTGGGGTTTGTAATGTTGGAGAGGGATGGAGGAGCTAGTATAGCGAAGGTCAGTAACTAAATTAGACCCTATTCTAGATCCTCCACCCCCTCCAACATCACAAACCGCACACACATTTCCTTATACATGCCTTTAATAAATGTTCACCACCTTACACTTTCTTTGATTAGTTGTTCTTAGCAGCTCTTTGAGAATAGTTTAGTAGGATGAAACTATTGTAAGAGGTTGAGAATAAACTGTTAAACTTACCAAATGTTTTTGTTTGTGTTTGGTGTGTGTGTTAAAAACCTATGTATTTTATGTTTCACCAAGTGTCCAACGAGCCATCAATCAGTGTCGTAAATATAAAAGAGAAATAAGTTTACTGACGAAATTTTAATTTTTATACCACAGTACAAAGTAGAAAATTTTCATATTCATTAAAATTAATAAATATTTTAAAAAATTGAATTTACATAACTGTCTGTGAAAGCGCGCGAGCGCGCGTATGTGTGTGTGACACGATACAAAAAGGCAAACAGGCTGAAAACGGAAGAAGGAGGCAAAACTATTATGCCTGCCCTCCTAAAAAATGTTTAGAGGCCTTTCCTCCGTTTTAGACAAGAACGATTCAGAGCCTAAAGTTCCTTGGAATGGCACTAGCCATTCATCAATCATCAATGAACTTATGAACTTATGGAACTTAACAAGCAATAACTTTATCTAACTGACCTTAAAAACGCTAACGTTAAATATGTAGCATAGTTAATGAGTCTCACAATATATTAAATAATAAAGCCTTTACTTTAGTACCATAAATAATTTCTATCATATCACGTGTATTTTTTTATTTTGTGTAGCATGTGCCTAGTTAGTACACTCAGACAGACAGACACTCACACTCACACACACATATATTCATTATTCAATTTCGAAAATATTGTTACGACAGCCTAACTGATCGTCGTATGGTACAGTGGAAAACAAAATACAAGACACCAATTAAGTCACTAATCACCAACTTTAATTATAACAATTAAACAGTTTGTGATCAACAAGGTAGTCTCTTACAACAAATCAAGTAAAAATTGTTCACACGCGATAAAAATGTCACCTAATATAGTCCTGCACAATTGTAAAACACATAACACTTTACCACAATGGTTCGAACCGCACTGGAATAAATCGCCACTTCTACTAAACTAAACACCTCTGAATGCTCATATTTACATTCCGATGAGATTCCAGAATAATCCATAATACGAGTCAACACTAGAGCGTAACACAGCGCAAGCGTACCACTTGCGGCTTGAATACAGCGGGAGCGGACCGGTGAGTCTGGAAGAATCTCGTTAACGCCTGTTAAGAATCACGTACGCACACAACATTACAGCTGGTTCCACTGTAATAGCCGAGAAACACTTAAAATGTTCTGTAATATTGTAACGGTATGTATTATTTTCCATAAAATAGTAAACCGTATATTGGGCACATAAGCTAGTAATAAGTTCACTAACGAAATATTCATTTTTATACCACTGGCCAAGCTAGAAAAATATTCGTATTCATCAAGATTAATAAATATCCTAAACTGTTAACATGATTGTCTGTTAACGCGCGCGCGCTCGCGCGTGTATGTGATGCAGTACAGACAGGTAGGCAGCTGAAAATGGAAGAAGCGGGGCAGTGTTTGGTACCGGTACTTATTCCTGTTCGTAAAACACTCACGTCCGTGTAGAAAGTGCGGTGTACACTTTCAAGTTACTTAAAGTCCGCTGCTGTTAGAAACTTTTTACTTCTCACCGTTGGCAACAAAACCAAATCATAACCGGGATAAAGCTGCATTTAATCTGTAATCCCGCTATACGCAAGACTAGTAATAAATGACAGAAAGTGTATTGTTCCATACATGATCCCGATCTCTGTCGAAGCGTGTAAACTAATCCCTCTAGATACGTGTGAAAGTGTTATTCAGGTTTTGTAAGCGTCTCGCAGATTCCAACAGATACATACTAACACAACACACTACACGCCTGAGTACAGCAAAGAATACAAATTATTGTCGTCTTACCTGAATCTCTGCGAGCATCAACTGGGCATTCACTGAAACAGAAATACAAGAAATTGAATAACACATGACGTCAGACTTGAAAATGTTTATCTACATCCTAGCTAGTAAAACTATAATATATATATATATATATATATTACATTTAATATTTATATATAAATTTACCTCAAGATGCTATTTTTCTATTTGGAACATGTTTCGCGTACTATCTTGTTCCCATCCTCAGCCTTCCGGTTTTTTGTCTGGTGAAGTACATATGTGTTGTTGGTTGATAATTGTGGCTTCCTGTTGGCTTCTGGTATTTCAAGTTGGTTTTATTGTGTGTGATTGTGGTGTATGTGTTAGTTTTTTGTGTATATTCAATGTTGAGTGCTTTGAATATTGTGTCATGTTTTGTATTGATTTGTATTTGTTCAGGTATTAGTTTGTTTTCTGTTTTATGTTTGTATATTTGTAAGTTTTCCCATATGTTCATTATGGTGCCTTTGTGTGGTATATGTTTTATTAGTGTTACATTGGTTATGTCTGGGAATTCATGTCCTGTGTTTATTGCATGTGTGGCTAAATTGGATTTATATATTTCTGGTTTTTTGTATGCATTTAGGTGTTCAAAATAACGTTTTTTCAGCTGTTTTTTTGTTTGTCCTATATAACATTTATTGCAATCTTGGCATTCAATTTTGTATATACCGTTAGTTGTTGTATTATCTTTGTTGTGTGAGTTATTTAGATTTTGTAATTTATTTTTATTAATTTTGTATGCCATTTTTATATGTGTGTTTTTAAATAGTTTTGTTAGTTTTGTCATTTTATTATTTATGTATGTGAATGTGGCCCATTTTTTGTTGTTGTTATTATTTATGTGTTGTTCAGTTTGATTAATTCTTAATTGTTCAGTTTTTATTTTGTATTTGATTTTATTTTCTATTTTGATCATAGTATTTTTATTGTATCCATTTTCATAACCAATTTGGTATATTATATTTCTTTCTTTGTCAGTTTGTTTGTTTAGGGGTATTTTGTACATTCTGTTAAATACCGAATAAAATGCTGCCATTTTATGTTGTGGTGGGTGGCCAGAATGGTTAGGTATAATGATGTTAGTGGAAGTTGGTTTTCTATATATTGCATATTGTATGTGTTTGTTGTATCTTGTGATGGTTATGTCTAAATAGTTGATTTTGTTATGTTTTTCTTTTTCTTCTGTGAATTGTATTTTGGGATGTATGTTATTGATTTGTTTCAATATGTTCTCTGCATTTGTGTTTTTGTTATTTGATACATATAGTCCATCATCTACATATCTTATCCATATGCCATTTGGGTCATGTGTTTTTTATGATATTTTGTATTTTGGTGTCTATGTGTTGTAGGAATATTTCTGCTATTATGCTTGATAATGGTGATCTCATTGCTAAACCTTCTTTCTGTTGATAAATTTTGCTATTAAATTCAAAGTAATTTTGTTTTAGTATTAGTTGGAGACTATTTTTTATTTCGGTTATATATTGTTTGTTTTCATTTTGTTCTTTAAGTTTGTTTATTATTATGTCAATTGTTTCTTCCACTGGGATATTGGTGTACATGTTTGTTATGTCATATGATGTGAAAAATGTATTTTCATTTATATTTATTATTTTTAGTTTGTCTATTAATTCGTACGTATTTTTTATGTTATGATGGTTATTTGTTAGATGGTTACTTTTTAGTTTTTGTGCTATTATTTTTGCTATTTTGTATGTAGGAGCTTTTTTGAAATTGATTAGTGGACGTATTGGGTTGTTTAATTTGTGTATTTTTATTAGGCTATTCATTTTAGGTGTTTCTGGATTATTGTTTATATATATGTTTATGTTTTTATTGTTGAATATGTTTTCAGTTGTTTTTATTAGTTTTATTGTGTGTTTAAGATATTTTTCTGTTGGGTTTTTTATCTAGTTGTACGCATTTATTATTGTTGATGATGTCTTCGGTTTTTTTTATGTAGTCTGCTTTATCAATGATTACTGTTGCTTGACTTTTGTCTGCTTTAGTTATTATTAAATTATTGTTCTTTACTTTATTTTTAATTTCTTTTATTGTTTTATTGTTTTTCTTTTGTTTATCTTTGTTTTTCATTTCGCTAGTGATTATTTTTTTAATTATATGTGTTGCTTCTGTTCTTTTTTCTTCTTGTATATTGTCTTTTATTAGGTTAATGGCAAATTCTGTTTCTACTATTCAATTTTCTAGATTTTTGTTTGCATTTTGGGTTATGTTAGTTTTTGACATATTGTTTAAATATTCTGTTTCTTTTTTGTTAAATTCTGTATTGCTAAGGTTAATGGTTCGAGGGTAACATGTGTGTTTATTTTTGTTGTTTTGTTCTTGATTTTTGTTTTGTTGTTTTAATGTGTTAAGTTTTTTGTTGATTATATAAGTCTTTTTGTTTTTTCAACTCTTATTTTATTTTCTATGTTATTGTATTTATTATTCCAAGTGATTGGATGTAATAAACTTGTTAGCTCTAAGTGTAGTTTGTATATGTCTAGTGTTATGCTATTTTTGAAAAAAACGTTATTTTGAACATCTAAATGCATACAAAAACCAGAAATATATAAATCCAATTTAGCCACACATGCAATAAACACAGGACATGAATTCCCAGACATAACCAATGTAACACTAATAAAACATATACCACACAAAGGCACCATAATAAACATATGGGAAAACTTACAAATATACAAACATAAAACAGAAAACAAACTAATACCTGAACAAATACAAATCAATACAAAACATGACACAATATTCAAAGCACTCAACATTGAAATTACACAAAAAACTAACACATACACCACAATCACACACAATAAAACCAACTTGAAATACCAGAAGCCAACAGGAAGCCACAATTATCAACCAACAACACATATGTACTTCACCAGACAAAAAAACCGGAAGGCTGAGGATGGGAACAAGATAGTACCCGAAACATGTTCCAAATAGAAATATAACATCTTGAGGTAAATTTATATATAAATATTAAATGTATTATATACATCAAGAAATGGACTGTAGCAAAAAGTGATTTAAATAATATAACCATACAAGGTAAATAAGCCTACAGTGAAAAAACGAAAAGTGAGGTTATAAAACAAATGCAAAAACAAAAGTGTATAGTGAAAAAATAGTGAAGTGAATATCAAATTAAGTGAAATCAACTACCAAATAACGGATAACAAATCATCTCTCACATAAATATACATTAACATGTACACAAACAACATAACCACAATTCCATATAACCACATTACCAAATTATTAAACAAATTTCAAACACGAAAAAAACAACTAATGAACACAAACATGAACATACACTTCAATAGACAATGCCAAAAACATTAATTAACACCTAAGTACATCAACATAAAAACAAACAACAAAATATGACTGCACAAAAAACTATAAAACAAGCACAAAGGCTATAGATACAAAACGAAATTAATCAATTATACAGTAAGAAAAATAGCATAACACTAGACATATACAAACTACACTTAGAGCTAACAAGTTTATTACATCCAGTCACTTGGAATAATAATTACAATAACATAGAAAATAAAATAAGAGTTGAAAAAACAAAAAGACTTATACAATCAACAAAAAACTTAACACATTAAAACAACAAAACAAAAATCAAGAACAAAACAACAAAAATAAACACACATTTTACCCTCGAACCATTAACCTTAGCAATACAGAATTTAACAAAAAAGAAACAGAATATTTAAACAATATGTCAAAAACTAACATAACCCAAAATGCAAACAAAAATCTAGAAAATTGAATAGTAGAAACAGAATTTGCCATTAACCTAATAAAAGACAATATACAAGAAGAAAAAAGAACAGATGCAACACATATAATTAAAAAAATAATCACTAGCGAAATGAAAAACAAAGATAAACAAAAGAAAAACAATAAAACAATAAAAGAAATTAAAAATAAAGTAAAGAACAATAATTTAATAATAACTAAAGCAGACAAAAGTCAAGCAACAGTAATCATTGATAAAGCAGACTACATAAAAAAAACCGAAGACATCATCAACAATAATAAATGCGTACAACTAGATAAAAACCCAACAGAAAAATATCTTAAACACACAATAAAACTAATAAAAACAACTGAAAACATATTCAACAATAAAAACATAGACATATATATAAACAATAATCCAGAACCACCTAAAATGAATAGCCTAATAAAAATACACAAATTAAACAACCCAATACGTCCACTAATCAATTTCGAAAAAGCTCCTACATACAAAATAGCAAAAATAATAGCACAACAACTAAAAAGTAACCATCTAACAAATAACCATCATAACATAAAAAATACGTACGAATTAATAGACAAACTAAAAATAATAAATATAAATGAAAATACATTTTTCACATCATATGACATAACAAACATGTACACCAATATCCCAGTGGAAGAAACAATTGACATAATAATAAACAAACTTATAGAACAAAATGAAAACAAACAATATATAACCGAAATAAAAAATAGTCTCCAACTAATACTAAAACAAAATTACTTTGAATTTAATAGCAAAATTTATCAACAGAAAGAAGGTTTAGCAATGGGATCACCATTATCAAGCATAATAGCAGAAATATTCCTACAACATATAGACACCAAAATACAAAATATCATAAAAACACATGACCCAGATGGCATATGGATAAGATATGTAGATGATGGACTATATGTATCAAATAACAAAAACACAAATGTAGAGAACATACTGAAACAAATCAATAACATACATCCCAAAATACATTTCACAGAAGAAAAAGAAAAACATAACAAAATCAACTATTTAGACATAACCATCACAAGATACAACAAACACATACAATATGCAATATATAGAAAACCAACTTCCACTAACATCATTATACCTAACCATTCTGGCCACCCACCACAACATAAAATGGCAGCATTTTATTCGGTATTTAACAGAATGTACAAAATACCCCTAAACAAACAAACTGACAAAGAAAGAAATATAATATACCAAATTGGTTATGAAAATGGATACAATAAAAATACTATGATCAAAATAGAAAATAAAATCAAATACAAAATAAAAACTGAACAATTAAGAATTAATCAAACTGAACAACACATAAATAATAACAACAACAAAAAATGGGCCACATTCACATACATAAATAATAAAATGACAAAACTAACAAAACTATTTAAAAACACAGATATAAAAATAGCATACAAAACTAATAAAAATAAATTACAAATTCTAAATAGCTCACACAACAAAGATAATACAACAACTAACGGTATATACAAAATTGAATGCCAAGATTGCAATAAATGTTATATAGGACAAACAAAAAAACAGCTGAAAAAACGTTATTTTGAACACCTAAATGCATACAAAAAACCAGAAATATATAAATCCAATTTAGCCACACATGCAATAAACACAGGACATGAATTCCCAGACATAACCAATGTAACACTAATAAAACATATACCACACAAAGGCACCATAATGAACATATGGGAAAACTTACAAATATACAAACATAAAACAAACTAATACCTGAACAAATACAAATCAATACAAAACATGACACAATATTCAAAGCACTCAACATTGAAAATACACAAAAAACTAACACATACACCACAATCACACACAATAAAACCAACTTGAAATACCAGAAGCCAACAGGAAGCCACAATTATCAACCAACAACACATATGTACTTCACCAGACAAAAAAACCGGAAGGCTGAGGATGGGAACAAGATAGTACCCGAAACATGTTCCAAATAGAAAAATAACATCTTGAGGTAAATTTATATATAAATATTAAATGTATTAGATACATCAAGAAACGGACTGTAGCAGAAAGTGATTGAAATATATATATATATATATATATATATATATATATATATATTTCAATCACTTTCTGCTACAGTCCGTTTCTTGATGTATATAATACTATAATACTTATAACTATTTTACCTCAAGATGTATTTTTTCTTTAGGGACATGTTTCGGGAGATCCTGTTCTCCCATCTTCAACCTTCGCCATCTTGCTTCTGGTGCAGTATTTTTGTGTTGGCTTCTGGATGTTATTATGGTGGTTTGTTGGTCTTTGGTCCTTCAATGTTGCATTATTGTGTGTGGTTGTGGTATCTGTTTTTGTATTTTGTGTATTTTCAATGTTGAGTGCTTTGAATATTGTGTCATGTTTTGTATGTGATTTGTATAATACCAGAACAAATACAAATCAATACAAAACATGACCAACAAACCACCATAATAACATCCAGAAGCCAACACACAAATACTGCACCAGAAGCAAGATGGCGAAGGTTGAAGATGGGAGAACAGGATCTCCCGAAACATGTCCCTAAAGAAAAAATACATCTTGTGGTAAAATAGTTATAAGTATTATAGTAATATATATATATATATATATATATATATATATATATGGCTATGTTTCACTCGTATAAATTGGTGTAACTGTACATAGTGATGTTCAGTTAATAATAAGACGCATATTCTAAGACTGTTATGCTTATTGTCGTTTTTCCACGGGGCAGTCTATTTCTCGAAGCTAGAATTAGTTCCTTTTGTAAGTATCGCAATACGTACGATTTGCATATAAAATAATAATTTCACTCTTGACAATGAAAATTGGTTAAAATAAAGATTGCATGTTGAAACGTTGTAAAATAGACAGTAAAATTCATTTCAAAATTGTTAGATTAAGTTAATTTCTGACTGCACATAAAATAATGAGTGTTGTGAAGCAGTGCGAACATATGCATATGCATATGGCGAGTGCGCGTGTGAAAAACTGTGTTACGAAATAACAATAAAAACTAATTAATTTAAATAATTTTGTGTAAAAAATAACTTTTGTGTAAATCAAATATCCGACATAAGATTTACACCAGAATGTGCATAAAATAAAGACGTATCTGGTAGTAATATTTGTTAATAATATAAAGAACAAAGTATATGAGTTTTTCATAAAAAAGGTTTTATGACTCACAGGAAAACAATAAAATTATACCTGTTTTATTTTCACGTTTTACATTGTTAAGAAGGCAATATGTTACTTGAATAGTGTTACCTAGACTGTAACCGTAAGGGTGAGGGAACGTTTTGTCCAATGAAATTGGCTAATACATAAGTCGATTTATCCGTGATGGGATGTGAAGTCAGTCTAGCTCAGATCACAGAGGACTCGGTCTCGTTGAACTTAATAACGTGTAATCGTTACTTTTGATTTAGACGATAGGCCTATCAGGAGTGACGAGCACATATAGTAAAGTTTGCGACTGAAATAATCTCAAGTGCTACTACGGTAAAGTTCAAGATTATCCGTTTAGGATTTATGAACACGTCAAGTTAACCAGAATAGTGTATTGTACAAACCCGTTGTGTACTTGTACACCGTACAAATCATTAACAAATTAGTAATTCAACACAGTTCGTAGAAGTACCCAACCCGGAAACGACCCTGAGAACTGGAAAGCAAGAGGAGATCCTGAAGGACAACCGGAAGAACAGCAGTATCCTGACGTCTATTCAAAAGAAACATCTGTGAAAACTTATCATGAAAAGAGGAGCAACACCGCATCATTTTTCAATCAAGAGAAATGAAATCATTTATATAAACTCAATTAAAACAATTATAAACTAAAAGACACAGAAAACTTTTAGGAAATAAGATTTATGTAATTAAAGTGTAGAAAAGAATTATTTTAAGCATAAATAATAGATCAGCAGAAATTGTTAATTAATTTTATTTTGCAGAAAAAACTGTTCATTAATTTTATTTTTCAACTGAAGTATTACTTAGTTTTATTTTGTACAGAACGATTGATTAATCTATTTGTATTAGAAACAATCAATTAATTATTTTAATTTTATTTTTCAACTGAAGTATTACTTAGTTTTATTTTGTACAGAACGATTGATTAATCTATTTGTATTAGAAACAATCAATTAATTATTTTTGTGTTTTCATAAACATTAGTAAAATATTGTGTAATTTAAAAAAATTAAGGAAAATCTTTACTAAACCGAAACATTCCATTATCTAATTATCGACTACTTATTCTATGCGACCTTGTACATCGCAGTATATATATATATATATATATATATATATATATATATATATATATATATATTACATAAACGGGTTAATGGACAGCTGTAAACCCTCCTAACGTGGAGAAACATGGCCACGTTCGTAGGGGATTACCATTGTTTAATCTAAAAACCTTTCGTTTTCTTGCGTCCGAGAGTGACCTTTATCCTTCCTCTTCGGAAATACTGTATGGCGGCTTTGAGTCGATTGTGTAGATACTGAACAACTTACCTGTTAAAGTGGTGGGCAGAAGAATTTTATATTGAGATTAAGATAAATAGTGAGACTATTTTGAATACTTTATTATATGCAGATGACCAACTCATTATGCAAGAAACAGAAGATAATTTACAGAAAGCCATTCACAAACTGAGCTATCACATTGCTCAATATGATTTGAATATATTTATTAATAAAACAAAATAATGGCATTCAAAACCAAACATCCCACAATATAAAAAGTTACGATCAATTAGAAAGTGCTGCAGCAAATATCCCACTTTCAATACTCAGGACGTGATATTGTATAGCAATTTGATGAGGACATCGAGAGAAAGATAAACAGATTTCAGGGTACTTGTGGCACTACTAAAAGAACTTTAGGGAGAAAAACAAGAAAGGAGACTCAAATAAAGTTCTATAAGGTTATGGCAGTCGCCACTCTTTTATACGGTTCCGAAATATGGGTATTATCTAATAAAAGTCAAATATAAGCTGCAGAGATGAATTTCTTGAGATACGTAAAGGGATACGATAGAATTAGAAACGATGTGATAAGATATTATTCGGGTATATTCTCTGCAAATCGAGAATGTAAGCTGAGTTGGACTGAACATGTAGGTAGAATGAAAGCGGAAAGGCTACCTCAAAAAGTTTTAAAATATGCGCCTAAAGGAAAAAGAGATGTGGGAAAATAGCATGCAAAAGATGGTTTGAAAACACAGACCGGAACAGGTGATGTCACGTAATCGTGAAATGAAAAAGAAGAACAAGAAGAAGAAGAAAACCTATTGCAATTAGGAGGCATTATAAAGCCCTAAGCTACCCCTTTCCACTGATAAGAGATAAAATAGTACGCGACGGTGGGTAAGAATATTGGGTTACACAATGACATTGGGCTATTGCGAAGCACACTACGTATGTCAGGCAATAAAGGTCGGAATTGACCTCGATCATTCTTTGTTTTCTTCTTCACTCACCCGAATCAGCCCCTAGTTGACCTGTTTTGGAACTAATCTTCTCTTCGGTCTACCAACATTCGTTTCCCATTTACGTTCATATTTCAATGCTGCCACTAGTAATGAGTTGTTTGCGGTAAAAACAACTGTTGGCACTGTCTCCTCTTATTTATTTTATCCACCTTGTGAAAAAAGTTGCTTTTTAGTTCTTATCCGTCTTATATCTTTATTTCTCCCTTCCCGGACTTGGTCAGTTGCGACGAAACAACGTTTTTACTTGTTCTTACGCGGTGAATTGGGCTCCGTACTTTCACTTACCAAATATATGCATTAAAAAATTGCTATTTTAAATTTCAATGAGATTTCAATTCTGCAACTTTTTATTTGTGCGAGTAACCTCTTTCTTCCAATATTTTTGTTAAGTTAGATTAGGTTAGGTTATGTTAGGTTAGGTTAGGTCAGGTCAGGTCAGGTCAGGTTAGATTAGGTTAGGTTAGGTTAGGAATGAATAGAATTATAATGGTAATTTCTGTATTATTATTATTATTATCATTTATATTATAAAAATGTAGTCGATCACAATTGACCAAGTTAAAATTTCCATCTTGGTCGTAACTGGGTTTTATACGATTGGG
Organism: Magicicada septendecula; assembly: GCA_034769895.1. Lineage (NCBI taxonomy): Eukaryota > Metazoa > Arthropoda > Insecta > Hemiptera > Cicadidae > Magicicada > Magicicada septendecula. The sequence goes on along the minus strand of CM068375.1, from coordinate 375,211,431 downwards.
TGCAACTTATCACGGTCCTCTTTTCTTAACCAGGACACACTACACCTGCGTGCTTCTTGAAAACTTCATTGCAGCTTCTTGAAATTTATTTTCTTACCAAGGATCCGTAATATCCATTTTACCATTCACTGGCATATAGGAACGTTGGAATACCTACAATTTGTAAAATTTTATACTAGTATCTTTCCTCGTTTTATTTTTCAAGCATCCATGCATCGTTCCAAAGATAACTCTGAACTTCGCTAACTTATGTTTCCAATCGGTGTCACTTATTTATGAAATTTTACTTCCCAGGAAAATAAAATGATTACTCTGATTTAAAATTTGATTGTCTATAACTATTTTTTTTTAAATGGATGTTTAGCTTTATATGCCATCCACAGTTTGTGATTTTAGGGCAAACATCTTTAGAAGGTAATCACGTACGATATGACCTACCAGCTCTGAGAATAGCTCAACAGTTTTCTCAGTGTAAATTTGAGTGTAAATATTGCCTTTTGTAACTGGTCTTCTGTATTCTAAATTATTACACTATCGTGTAAGAATTCACATATAAGTATATTTAAAGTGATATACTTTGGTCAACGTTTCCAATCCAGAACCGGGATAATAACATAAATATTAGAAACAAAGCACGTTTAAGCGTACGTGTCTAATAAAATTTCACGAACATTCAACTATAGCTTTTGGTCACATAAGTGTGTAAATTTTGAATAATAATAATAAGTAACTTAATATTTAATATTACAATAACAATGCCATAACAATAATAATACCTATGGTTCTGAAACTTGGGTTATAAAGAAAAAAGATGAACAGAAGATACAAACAGCAGAAATGAAATTTATGATATCAGTTAAAAGGTGTAATAGAGGAGATCATATAAGTAATGAAGAGATAAGAAGTGATTTAGATAGTTTTGCAGTTAATGAAAGGATTAAAGGATATTGAAGAAAATGGATTCAACACATCAATAGAATGGGAAAAAGTAGAATACCGAAGATTACAAACCTAGAGGCAGACGAAAAGTTGGTAGACCTAAGAAAAATGGACTGTGGAATAGGAACAGGCCGCTAAAGACCAAAATCGTTAGGATGATGATAAGATGATATAGAATATCTAATTACTCGTACAAAGTAACCCTGCTTTATTTGCGTTAGCGAATGGTTAAGACAAAAATTATTTATACACGAGGAGGAGGAGGAGGAGGGAGGAGGGAAGAGAGGGGGGAGACAGACAGACAGAGACAGCAGATAGACAGACAGACAGACAGCCATTCACACACGACACACGGAGGATTATGAAAGGCCGAGTGACGGGGGTAAAGAGAACTTTCAACTCCACACTTGGAAGGGAGATATAATGAAAAGAATATACTCCGGATTGTTAAATAGTCCAATTTGTTCTAACTTACAATAACTTTTTGTCAAATATTTAAGAACCTATCTAGCAGTCTACAGCCATCATTTTATTGTAATGGTGAACGCACTGTAAATGTTCAATGTATTTATGTATGTTGATTGTCAAAAAGAATGTGCAGTACCATTTCTATCAGACAAAGTTAAATTGCAAAAAAAAAAGTAGAATGTTGTAACAAAGTGTGTGTGTGTGTGTGTGAAATTTATATTCGGCCTCGTTGTCCGAAGTCAGGCATTGAGTTCAACAACATCTGTAAACTCCTGGGTACTAAAACTGTTCTGAATAAAAGCAGTAGTAGTATTAATGAGCGAAGTTTATAATGAAGTCGGAGTCAGGAATGCTAACAGCTTATAAAGGCAAATATTCATGAGCAAAGTTTACGATGATGAAAATGATAATTAAGCGTATTTAGTAAGACAACAACATTCACGACGAAATGTCGGAACGTAGGATTAAATGCAAATGACAATTAATTACGAAAACAATAGTGTCCTGGAGGAATCTTATGGTTTGATCGGTACTGTTATAACTGTTGTATTGTTCGTAAAGATACCAGTAGAAACTGGATATGATTATTGCTATATAATAATTACGATTATATAATAATCAAATTTTATGGTAAGACAATATGTGAAATCCTCACAAGCAAATTGTAAGACACTTTTTCCCTGTATAGTTTGTACAAAACTTGTAAATTATGTACAAATAATTTATAACAAATACATTCATATTTATAAAACTAAATACACAACACACCACACACCCACACCCACACCCCCCATACACACATTATATTGTTACGACGGTCTACTGATTACAAAGTACAAGGCACCATTTAAGTCACTAATCACCAGCTTTAATTGTCACAATTAAACAGTTTGTAATCAACAAGATAGTCTCTTACAACAAATCAAATAAAAATAGTTTACACGCAATAAAAATGTCAACTAATAGAGTCTCGCACAATTTTATAAAACACAACACTTCGCAACAATACTTCGAACCGCACAGGAATAAATCGCCTGTTAAACTAAACTAACTGTCGCCGAATGCCTATATTTATACCCCGCCGATATTCTGATAATACTCCATACTACGCGTCAGGCTACTAGAAAACCCTAGACCGTAATTTCTTGCCGCCTTGAACGCAGTGTGCCCAGACCGGGTAAGTCTCGATCAGTCTCGATACTTGACGCGTAACTGTCTTTCATCGCAACATTACAGCAATATGTACGCACACACACACACATTACAGCTGGGATAGCCGAGATACTTATAGAACGTTCTGTATTACGTAACACTTTTTCCGCATTAAGTAACAATATTCTTTATTCATTATTCTTTACTCAAATATCCCTTCTATGTCTGAAAAGAATACACACATTTCACCAACACTCCCTAGGTCTTCCTATAGTTCTTTTCCCAATGAGCTTGTACTGTCAAATCTAATTAGGCAAGCTGGTATCCTATTCAGGTGAGCGATCCATCTCTCTTTGTTATCTGAAATACGATCTTTGACATTAAAATTTTCAACTCTTCATGTATTGTTCCACTGTAAAGTCTATCTATTCGTGTGCAGCCTTTAATGGGTCGCGGGAATCTCATCTCCGATGCTTGTACTCTACTCAGATGTTTCCTCACCGGAACCAACGTTTCAGAACGGTACAGCAACACTGGCATAGTCATTTCCGTATAAAATTTTAGGCAAGTCTCTTTTCTTATTTTCCTCGACAAGGTTTGAAGAACCGAATGCAACGTAACCAGTATATGATCAGCAGTAGCGGACTAAATGTAGACCGGGAGGGGCGACCCCGCTTTACGAAAATTAAGTTTTATTCGTAAATTTGTTAACTAATTTACAAATGTTCTATTGTCACCTCCTAAAAGACAACACTACAACAGATCCAGATCCAGATCGATTCCAAAGATTGTTTCACATTATTTTGGAATCTTCCTTACATCCCTACAACGTAAAGTGTTTACCTATGTTAATAAAATTATAAAGGTAAATTTATTATTATAAATATAGTCATCCTAGAAAAGAAGCGTCAGTTGTACCTGGTATCAATGACTCACCACGCAGTCGGAAGTCGCAAACTGAACCCCATACAGCACGGACGGCAACAGAAGCGGCAGCGGCACAACTCAAGGAGGCCGTGCCTCGGTACGTAAATGTAAACGCCGGAGTAAAATACTGGGCGATAACATGTAGGTCTATGCTAAAACATGTTACACCAGTGAACAATATTTAACATTTCAGCACACCAACATTTTATTAAAAATCTCTCATCAGAATTTTTACCGAACAGTGGATAATTCGGAGTGCAGAAATCGGGTCAGTTAGTTCGCCAGAACAAGAAAACGGCCATTTTATAAAGTTCACTTTATTTACAATAAAATTGCTAAAAGACTTAAAAAAGAAGTCATTGTTTTCAGCAGTGACAAAATATCAGAAGCAACAATGATTAAAACAGCATTTATCATTTTTTGCAGCAATGATAAATTTGTTTTACAGTATATAAGTAAGTTTATTCTGTATTATAAAGTATTGTAATAAATTTAATGCAGTCTATAAATACTACGTACTTTTGTTATTTCTTTAAACTTTGTATTTACAATACGTAAGTTGAATTTTATTTCATACATAACTACAGCTTCTTATAAAGTTTCCTAATTAGGTTGAATTAATACATAGTAATTATATTTAACGATTTGAATACTAGGCTATGTATTATTTAAAGATACATTAGATTATGGAAGGGGAGGCGCTCAGAAAGACATCCGCCCCGGGTCTCCAGAGGCGTAGGTACGCCATCATAATCCACGCCACAAGCAATGTCACAACCAAGACAACAGAACTGTAACACTGCTATATAAGTTACTCTTATTAACCATTACAATCGTAGTTCGCAAGGGATATTTGCCTATGAAAGTTATAGATTTTGTCTTCTGAACAAAACGTTTCATGTTTTAACTCGAACATGCTGTAATTAGCTGTAATTTGAACATCTATCTCTGGAGAGCTTGCATTCATTATTCTGGATTATTACTTGATCTCTCTCTCACACACACAAGCACACACAGAGGGAGAGAAAGAGAGAGAAAGAGAGGGCGAGGCGATCTCGTGTATACGAGTATGTATATCTCGTTTTTTCCTCAAAACCCACACACTATCTGAACTGTCAAACACGACTCGGGATTTGAGATAGAATATTGTTAGATTGTTACAGAACGTTCTACACATTTATCGGGTACCCCAGCAGAGCTCAGCTGTAATGTTAGTGCGCGTACATGCTACTTAATATGCGAGACAGTGTTACGTAATACGGAACAATCTCGTACATTCGATAGTGTTGTTCTTGAAGCTTCTCAACTATCCCAATGGTACGTGTTTCTGCAAAGGTCGCGCTTAAGTATACTCCAGAATTTTTGAGGTTTGTTAAGGACGCATATTATGGAACCCTGTGGACTGTAAATATCCCAACACGCCGCTTAGTTTTTCAATTATTGTCGGGCGATTTACAGAGTGCGTCTCAAGTGGTGTATTAGTGGAAAGCGACTATAGTGCGAAATTCTTTATAGTTGACATTATTATTGCACGTGGCAATTTTTACTTGTGACAGTGTGATGTATTTATAATTAAAATATACACACACTTATTGTTCAATAATGGTACGTATAATCTCAATTGTCTATTGTAGTGTAGCCTATTTATTGTTCGTACCCTAAAGATACCATACATATGATTTGCAGTAAAGTTTTACTCACATTCTTAAACACGATCGATTTCGGTCATAGACTATCGTGAGGTCATATACAGTGCACTTGCGGTCACAATATCGTAAAACAGCCACTATTTACAAAAATGAATTTGTAGACATTGATTAATGAACGTGATACTTACGTCGTTGTCCAAAGTTTCTCGAGAATTCTCGAACCTTGAATTTTTACTTGAATTGTTGTGAGAGACTGTCTTGTTGATTACATATTTTTTTTTTAAGGCGATTTAAGTACGGGTGGCGCCGCCTCTCGCATCCTTGCTTCAACTGGCGCCGGTCTAAACAGTCCTGTTCTGTAAGTCCTCTTGCATTCATTGCATCTTCGAATACCATTTTCCATTAATTTTTAGGTCTTCCTAATCGATTTTTTTAATTGCGATAATTAAAGCTGGCTTTTAGTGACTTCGTTGGTGTCTTGTACTTTTTTCCACTGTACCGTACGACGATCAGGGAAATCGTCGTAACAATATGGTACATAACAGAATACGGTTGAATATGATAGAGTGTGGTATAATATACGTAATCTTTGATACAAGACGAGACTACTGAGCGTTATGGGACAAAACGTAATAAGTTGCTGTTCTCATTCCATTGTTGAGAAGAAAACTGTTTTTTTTTCTTTTTTCCGTTTTCTGAAATGAAATTTGGCGGTTTTAATCAGTCTGGACGAATAAGAAACATACGGCGCCGTACAGTACGTGTCACCCACTCACGACGGTCCCACAAAATCGTTTATTCCTAGAACCGATGTAGTTTCTGCTCTTCGCTTTGACGTTATGCATTAACGTTAATAACATCGACAATGGATGCTGCACCGCGAGGAGTCAGTGATTCGTAGTCTATGTAAGAGAAGATGAATTAAGTATTCTGTGCGGTAAGCGAACTATTAGCGATGTAACATTGTCAGCAACCGGCCAGTTCTCTTTCCCTCCCACTCTCTTGGGTTAGCGACCCGCAACCTGGTTGCCAGCTGCTTTCCTGGTTTCTCAATCATAGATTTTCAATGTACACTGTGACCTGAATAGTTACCGTACCAGCAGCGTGGCGTCCATGTAACCGCTGTTGTCGGCGGCAACAGTACTGTAAATAAGAGAAAATAATATTTATTATAACACAGAATAAATACTTTAGTTACTGAATAATTTGAAATCCGAACAATATTAGTACGCAAACTTTAGTAAGAAAAGCGAAGCCGTTGCTTTTAACCGCTACAAACTTGCACCGTCTTGTGTTGCCAGCTCAAGCATCGGCAATGTTTTGCTGCGTACGGTCATTGACCTCGTACTAGTTTTAACGTCGAGGGGAGGGGACACATTCGTCCGTCCAATGTGTTGCCGCTGTATAAACCGGCAAAATACTCAGTTAACAGCTATGTTCGTTTCCGAAACTGACGTCCAGCAGATACTTGCGCAGTACCTATTTGTGTTTTGTTCGTTTAGTTATGTGTTCCTCTGTGTGTCTTTATTATTTTTAATTCGATTATTTGTGTTTTGATTTATTCTGTGCAAGTACAATGGGAGTCACAACCCGTTGAATCGGGACCCTCTTTTTCTGCCAGAAAATGATAGGAAATACTCTAAAAAAGACTCTATACTAGAAAAAATTCGAATTGATTTTTAGGTGAAGTTTTAGGCCTATCACAACCGGCAACAGGCGTTATGTACCCAATCCACACCACTGCACCATACTACTAAACTTAATGTTTAAATATATGAACCATGTAATGCAAAAGATTCCTTAATCTGAAATGTTTTCCTTCTATTTCCCCTATAACAATTATCTTTGGTAATTTGTTCGCCAAGTGTGCATCAGTTAGATGGGCGCTTTCCCTATCCAACTGATTTAAGCAGTTTTGGATTCGCCAAATAACCTGACTGTACCCAAATCAACGCCTCAGAGGTAATAAACCTCTAAGCGTGTCGCTTTATTGTCTACATAATTTTAATATTTCTAACTCTAACCTTACTAAATACACAGTAGTTGGTTTCTAAAATTATACGTGCCGGAACGCATCAATTCAAAAGTTGTACAGACACAAATATAGCATACTTATACTTTATGTTGAAGTATAAAATATACTTAGGCCTATGTAGATATACTTAAACTAAATACAACCCAACGTGTGCTCAAGATTCTTCCAATTTTTAGCAATTCATTTACCAGCAAACTCGCACACAATTGAAGTTTTCTGCTGTTTTGGGGCAAAGCATGATATAAAACATATAACTTATCGATACAAGATTTAAAGCTGTGAATTCCTGAAACTGACTTTACTGTATCAGATACTGGAAGTTCAAGTCTATGATTAGCACAGTGCCATACAATAAGAGACGGAAATTTTTCACTGATGCTCCAACAACCTTCTTGTTTCCAATCATCACAGCAGCAACCATCGCATGTCAAGCTTATTAAATTATTATTTAAAAATGAGTCTGTCATCCTGTAAGAGTGAAGGCAGTCAATCATATAGTCAAATATGGCCCTAGCCGTAACACTGTCAAGTTCAACGAAATCTAATAACAGATTAATTGGGCCATGGATACCAGTTTGAGGTATACAAAATCGAATGTATACTTCAAACTAGACTTATAATAAAAACAAATGTTTAGTTTTGTAGTGGGGCTGAAGAGGGGCACAATTTATAAAGTAGTATAAATTTTTGTAATAATTAGGTTTTTCCAAATTTTTTTGTGATTTATTTTTGTATCTAAGAGGTTCCGGAATGCCGTTCCGGCGCGTTCCCGCTTAAATCAAGCTCTAATAATAAATCTTTACACATCTTTACGTAGCACTTTACTCGACTACTAGACTACTGTCAGCTAATAAACTGAAATCGCACAAGATATTTCAGAATTTGAGGTAGATATCGGAATCTGAGGTAGATATTGAGTGCAACTGTACACTTTCACTATACTAATGACGTCATCCGCTTTGAAAAAAAAAAAAAAAATTTCTTCATATAGAACACACGCTTAGCATGACTAATTTTCTATAGTAACTGCTTAGAACTCTGCACATTACTTGAGAGCTGAATTCTTTTTAAAGAGCTGAATTGTTTTACTTTTTGTAGGTTAACGTATTCCGTTTTCATTTTAATCATATTTTCTTTACGCCTACCGTACGGGAAACCAGGATTCTTGTCTTGTTCTTTGTTTTCCACTATACCATACGACGATCAGTGAGACCGTCGTAACAGTAGGGCAGAAGTCCAACAGAACCGTTAACAGTGGATACTTTGTACACGACCTCGTGTAATTTGTAATTAATCGGTAAACAATAGATGCCAGTCAGAATATTTCCAGTCAACACAAAGGCGCCGAAAAACCTACGTCGGCATAGGACATAACATATTTTGTATGTGTTGCAATTAGACAGGTTTAATATGTCTCAACACTCATTGCAAATTTTGGATCGCTTTCAAAAGGTTTGTAAACTAAAAAAAAAGTATGTTTAAATAAAAAACTGTAGGCCTATATATTGTTATCAGTTGTGTACTTTTGTGAGTAACGTTAAATACAGAGATCTGTTGAAACGTAGGCCTACATACACTGAAAAGTTATGAGTAAATTGTTTGTCATTTAGGTATTATGGTTAGAAATTTAACTAAAAAACTAACGCAGTAGTTCGGAATATGTGTTTTATGATTGTTTGCTCTACAGTTATGTTACTAATAAAGTGGTCGAGTAGTTGGGTTTCCGTAATTTTTCAGACAACATCATAAATTTTCTGATTATTGAAATCTGACTAACTTAATAATAAATGTCTTTAACTGACTAACTCTAATAATGTCTTTAGCAATGACTTGTAGTTTTCATAGGCCCGCTAGCGTTGGCTACGGAGTTGTAGAAAACAGCAGATAGACAGATGTGTAACCAGGTGTTACCGCTTTAATGACGCATTGATAAGCTCGGCGCACAGAACACGGGTTTGTCAGTATCGCCGCTCAGAGCACAATTTCAGCGTTGGGCTTCAGGGCACGGGCGCTCTGAGCACGCTACCGTCTTGTAGTTATTAATCTTTGTATTGCCCTCTTTCGTTACTCTGCTCATTAAGATAACAATTCTTTGCGAGTCTACTTTCCACTCAACAATTACTGTAAAACCAGCCGCAAACTTTAGCATACATATTCGCTCTCTATGGCTTACACTTGAACGCAATCTCTGTCGATCGCTTTCTGAACATAAAAATTAAACAATTATGGTGACAGGGAACATCCTTGCTTTCCGGTTCCTGAAACAAACGATTATTCTTGCTTGCTCCCACATCGATAAACCCCAGTCTTGTAAAACGAGTCCACTCTCAGGTAAGCCTAGAAGGAACAATTTAGCGATCGTGTAGAGCGTTAATCGTCTGGTTGGTATTCCACGACGTCTGTACAGTAACCAGGCATTCTCAGACCCATGTAATTACGGCAACTACATGACCAGACTAACGTATATAGTGCACTAAACGCGGCGCCCAGAACGTTTGCACTCGTTATGTGAAAAAAGCTAGATTGTTCGTTGCCTGAAATGGCAGTGAAGTTTCTTAATTAACACCAAACTAAGTTGTAAACAAATAAACGACTATTAAAAAGGTGTAACACAGTTAATTAACTTCATCGCTAAACTTATGCGATGTTGCTATACTTAAGCTTATAATGGTAGCTACAATTTTCGTCATACAGACTTAGTTAAATAGTTTTATCTCCTTTCACGGACAACGCACTTCCAATAACAACGTCTGACGAAATTGGCAACTGTAATATTAAACGTTACCTTAGCTGTTAGCAACTGTTAATTACACGTTACAGAGAACCAAAAGCTGTGCATACTAATCTTATGCAATGTTGCTATACTTAAGCTTATAATGGTAGCTATAATTTTCATCATACAGACTTAGTTAAATAGTTTTATCTCCTTTCACGGACATCGCACTTCCAATAACAACGGCTGACGAAATTGGCAACTGTAATATTAAACGTTACGTTAGCTGTTAGCAACTGTTAATTACACGTCACAGAGAACTAAAAGCTGTGCATACTAAAACTTAATTTTATTTTACGTTGACGTAAGTATCTGAAGTGCTCAAATGTATATTTGCTGTATATAGCTTTACACATGCAGTATATACATTTTTAACAGCTTTGTCAAATTCTGTTGCTTCCCTGCTATATACACTTTTTCCTCGAACGAGGCCTTTCGGTTTCGCAACCATTATCAAGTTCTTCCTACAAAGAACTTGATAATGGTTGCGAAACCGAAATGCCTCGTTCGAGGAAAAAGTGTATATAGCAGGGAAGCAACAACATTTGACAAAGTTGTGACGAAGACTGCTAACATAGAGAAAATAACTTATATATATATTGTAACGTATCAAAATAACGGTTACATAAAAATAACATAATACGTCAAATGAAAGTGTACCATAAGCATATTCCATCAAACATGGAAGAAGGAACAGAAGTATGAAAATCAAACGACTATCTATAAATGAATAATGTTAAAGCAACTCAACGAAGAAGAAAGGAAAATCATAAAAATATATCATCGAGTAGAAAGAAGAAAGAGAGAATACAATGGATCAATATAATACGTTAGCATCTAGGCCCAATAGATCAAAATAGTGAGGGGATATACCAAGAATTAATATCGTCATAAGGAGGAGACGAACCAATAGATCAAAATAGTGAGGGGATATAGCAAGAATTAATATCTACCAAGGAAGAGACATATCAAATGCAATTATCATAGTGAGAGGATAGACTAATTTGTCATAATAGTGAGACAAATATAAGATAATGATTATCATAATAATGAGTGAAAATGTTGAAAATTATAACTATATTAAATGAACATGAGTTATCACAAATAGTGAGGAACCAAGAAATGCCTTACAAATGACAAACAATTAAAATGAAAAATAAACAATTGAATAACCAGAAGAAGAAGAAGAAGAAGAAGAAGAAGGAGAAGAAGAAGAAATGTACCATGACGAATGAAGATTAAGTATAATTAGTACAAGACACCAGCATTCCCAAAATATGGAAAGCACCACAACTAATATAATAACCAAAATAAGAATAAGGATTATAAGATTAGTAGTAATTAAAAACTATCTATCAAGGAAGGACATAGTGAAACCAATATAATAAAAAACCAAGTGTTGAACCTTAGCAAGTGATCACAAACAATAATAGTGAATACTTTACATAAGTGCAACAATAAATAATGTAATAACACTAACCCCAAATAAGCAACACAGACAATATGAGTGAAGTGTTTATGACTGAGGGAAGTGAATAAAAATTAATAAGTGAAAAATCAACGGTTATCAAGTGAAATACACAAACAGTTAGTGTACCAATTGTAATCCAAGATTGTAAAACCACAAACATACTCAGTAAGACCACCAATTTAATAGTACTGAAAAGAGAAATAATTGCTCAAAAAAGACCAATAATAAAAGCTATATAATCCTTGATATGGAATGTGCCTGAATGTCATAGTAACACAGGACAAAATGTAGATAAATGTTGTAACCAATAAGTAGTAAACAAACTAATTTGTTGAAAAGAAACAAACCAATGTATACAAGCCAAGATGCAACCCACCAAAATGTGTAACATAGTTAGATAAAAAACCAAGTATTATTGTATAAACATATAGTGTAAAATGTGTACAAAGTGTGTAAAACATAGGAATAAACAACTGTAGTAACATGCCATAATGACATGACAGTATTTAAGATGAATACTGAATAAAGTAAGAAGCATATTTTTGCCAACTCAATGACACATAACCTCATCTGAACTGGACCTACAACATAAAATCATACACAATAATTAGATAAAGTAATTACCAGTAATTATTTCAAACAGAGACCAAATAAGAACAAATGTATAAGACAATGAATACCATATGAACTGAAGAACACAACTATATGAGTCAGATTATTAATAATAACAATAAACAAATTAGACAGAATCACCTGTGACCAGAGAGTTAATTTAAAAACCATAAAAAAACTTGTAAAGAGAGAGTAAGAAAGTTTACCAGTAGTTAGAAGAATGTTCAATTCAACTATGAGAATACCTCACAATCATTGTACAAGTAATTTAATAACTATAATATAATAAACTAATTAACTGTAATCATAGGAATAGGTGTAAACAACTGTAACTTAAAGGAATTTCAGCTAACAAAAGGTTAGTAAGTGCACTAAACAGACCATGTACAATATTTGTGCACACTTTAATTATCAATAATGCATATAATATGTGGAAAAAAATAACTAAATGAGAGTGACAGAATGGCGAAATAATAGCATAGTGTATTTTAGACAATGCTATATGTGAGAATAGGATAACATTTGCTGAAGTAAAGTATCAGCAAATTTATGTAAAAGTATTAAATAACATTCTAGTACCAAAGATATGTAATAGCATAAGGAATAATGGTGATGTAAGTAAATATAAATGCTTGGACATGGATGGCTTATACGCCATTAATGCATTTTACTTAAATCACAAATATGTTAATATTATGTATTAAATTATAAGAGATATGGACTCTAGACGTTTAATTATAAGCATTAGGTAATAATAACACCAAAATATAGTGGAAAAAACTTATTTTTTATTAAGAGCCACTATATGAATGTTGAATAAAGTGAAGTGAGTTGATAATGGACGGATTTATTACTTGTTTGGACTTAAATTAAAGACACAAGTATCCGCAAAACAATGCGACTATTCAAATGACGAGCAGACGATTAATAAGAAACTTATGAAAATTATAAGATTTCCTGTCATTTCCGAATGGGAATGAACGCGTCATAGCTGAGTCTCGAACCCAAAGCATAGACGCTAAAAATTAAAATTTTAATATAACTAAGGCATTTGGGGTAGAGAGTACAGACTTCTACACCAATAGGATGATCTGATTTTACCAGACGAGAGCAAGAACTTCGATGAAAAGTTTTATTTGTCTTCCAGCCACCGATGCGAGCGGAGCCCGCGAGAGTCTTCAAGAAAAACATTTTAAAATGTGCGCGACAGGTAGTATACAGTCATAACTAACCTCAACTGAACACTAATTTTTTGTCATGTGGCAGTGCTACGAGTGATAAAGTGAATTATTAATACATTGCCAGTGTATAATAAAGGCAATGTTAAGTGAAAAATGCAGGGAGTATTATACGTTAACAATTTTTTAAATAAAATGAAAATATAATATTCGTCAGTTGACGAACATTATAGCAGACTACGTTAGCCAAGCAAACACACTATGCATGGTTAACTAGCGAACGATGAAATATTATCAGGCACCATGAATAAAAGTTCTCATTTAATTTAATAATGGTATTTAATTAAAATATTTTAATATTTATGTATGAAAAATAATAACAGAGGCGGAGATGATGATAAATACCGCAAACAATACTTGTAAAATATAGTCGCTTACTTGACTACGATTTCAGTAGTACTTGATAAATAATGATTTTATATACGAGAACAATCATTGCCGTTAATTATACATCTTATTACGATAAATAATGTTTTTGTGAAAATAGTATTAAGATTTTAATAATATTAAACAATCTATTTTGTTAACTTACTCTCATCTATAGGTAAACTAACCTATAACCAACACAGATTTATTTGCCAACAGAGAGTCACGTCTGTCATTAATAATACTCTTGTGAATAGACTCAATAATAAGAGTTTTTCTATTTTTTATCAATTCCAGTTCATAATAATAATAATTAAACCAGTAATATTGTTTTATAGTGCAACGCTTATAACACGTGTACACAGCTTTGAATAACAGACTGCAGCACTCCTTCCGTACGATAGTACGATAATTTTAATATCGTATTGAGGTTAACTATTTTTAATTTTTGTTTTTTTAATCTTTCTATATGAATAAATATTGTTTTTTAATAAACATCTTTGTATCTTGCATCATGTAAATTCAAAGGATTCATGAAATTTGGTAACGCTTATAACCAAAATTAACATAACCTAAATTACCATATTATTGTACATTGTACCAGTGTTACCAGCCCTGAGCTGAAGAATTTTCAGAAAGTAATTAACTTTGTTTTAAAGATTTAGTAATTGTTTTAAAAAAGGATTTCATTGAATTTTACTAATGTTAATAAACACCTAAATTTCTTACCAGTGAACAGAGAGTATTTATTTCTATTAAATAGGCACAAATAACTTGCATTTTAGAAGCAATTGTTTCTCAAGGTGGCGGCAATATTCAAGCGGCCAGTATTTGAATATTCAATTCACGATTGAATATCATTGTCATTTTATTTAATGTGTATATGTTAATATCAAGGTGAAGTATTTTGTGTGTTATTCATGTATTTCCAGTGAGATAGAGCAACCTATTAAGAAGATTGAAGACGTTCACGGATGGTAAGTGGGGAGGTGAATACATCAAGATATCAGTTATTATAGTTCTTTTAAACATAAACATCATTTTAAACATAAACATTACTAAATCAAAATTTGATTAATTTAAAATAACTCAAATACACTCACTCTATTTCAATTATTTACTAAACATCAACTACGAATTAATCTAAAAGTAAATAAAACAACAATCATCAATCATCCAATAATAAGAGTTGTTTGATTACAATATATATATATATATATATATTGCGACAGTACAAATAAGTGATGTACTGAGCATGGAATATAAAAATTTAAATATACCTAATAAACTGTAAATAATATATTAGAAATAAGTATGTCAGGGATTGCAAGCTTGGCTCAGACAAAAATATGAACAGGTGTTTCGACCTGAATCGACGTGCACACACACACAAATGTAACTGAAAGTGTGTACACCAGTATTTTACTAGTGTGTGTGAACGCAGGTCTATGCAGGCGAGTTTACCACCCCAAGATGAATAATTGCACAATTATTGTTTTTCCGTAATTATTCATAAACTATAATTAAGAATTAAAATCCAAAACCACAATAAATGTAATAAAATTTACTAAATACTGTGTACGAAAACCACGTGAAAGTGACACACCGTACGAGTGTAATAGTGAAATAACTGTGTACAAATCGAAAGGGTTAAGTTGCAATGTCCAAAATTACAGTGAACATGTGTTATAAAAATAGTTATAAGATAAGTATAAGAGTATACTTACAGGACTCTGCAATTCGCAGAAATATAAGAAATAGCGAATTTGACAAAGAGTGGGGGAACTGAATCCAGAGACAGTTCCTGACATGTCGATTTCGCACCACTGCAGGGTGTCGACCAAGACATGGGTATAAATAGGACACGCAAGCTACAGTGGTTCTCTTTCTTAAATCATCCACGGTGCAGCGGGAGCTTATGCCCGTCCGCACGGCGTATTTTTTTTATGTAAATAGTTTAAATTTTCCAGTTATATACAACTATGTAACTAAGTTGTAAAGACAATCATTTTTAAATAATAACAGCAGTACATAAGAAGAATTGCATAAGAAGATCCATTGACGTCAGAAACAGCACGAGGAGAGTTCCAGAGAGTGATACGACGCTGGACAAGAGGAGAGTTCCAGACAGTGATTCGACACTAGACAAGAGAGTGATACGACGCTGGACAAGAGGAGAGTTCCAGAGAGAGATACGACGCTGGACAAGAGGAGAGTTCCAGAGAGTGATTCGACGCTGGACAAGAGGAGGTGGTTCGACGCTGGACAAGAGGAGAAGAGAGACAGTCGACGCTGGAGTGCGAGACGAGGACAACTACAGATGGATCAAAATGATCGAGTATGATTGACGACAATAAGGTGATAAACAACTTATTTATATCTTAATCATACAATGAACTCAAAGACAATTAGAGACATTTCTATTTTAATTAAAAGTAAGAGCCAATGTTTCTTGTAAAGTAGAATTAAAATCATAGATGTTTTAGAAATGCGATTAACGTAACAAGAGCTCAAATTAATATGAAATAAAATGAATACAAAGCATTTAAATGAAAACAATTAGTATTTTAGATAAAACAGTACTGAGAAACAAAAGATAAATTCAATAACTATTAATATTTTGAGTACATTACAATATATAAAAAGAGATTTAAATATTGATATTTTGAAACATATTAATTGACTGAGTAGTCTGAAAATAAGATTTTTCTTTAATACAATAATTAGTAGAATAGAATATTTAGTCAGTAAGGATGTGTATAGCATAAGCCTTACGGCATAATAACAAATAATAACGAATGTTTTAAATCGAAGTCAGTGCCATGTGCACAAATTTTAATAATATCAAATAAATTTGAAATACCGTTACAAGTTACATAGAGTTCTTATTGCAGATACACCTGAAACCCAATTTAAATGTTATATTGTTGCATAATTTGTCAATCTTGAACGTGAGACCGGTCACGCTAAATTTGTGTATATTTATATGTATTTATGTATATGTATTGTTGCATATTTGGCTCCCAAAGAACGTGGGGCTATACAAATTAAAGTACATATAAAGATTCACACACATAAATACGTTGCAATATATATATATATATATATATATATTACTATATTACTTATAACTATTTTACCTCAAGATATATTTTTTCCTTTAGGAACATGTTTCGGGAGATCCTGTTCTCCCATCTTCAGCCTTCGCCATCTTGCTTCTGGTGCAGTATTTGTGTGTTGGCTTCTGGATGTTATTAAGGTGGTTTGTTGGTCTTTGGTCCTTCAATGTTGCATTATTGAATCTAATAATATATCTTGAGGTAAAATAGTTATAAGTAATATAGTATTATATACATCAAGAAACGGACTGTAGCAGAAAGTGATTGAAATATATATATATATATATATATACATATACATTTTTAGTTTTCCTTTTTTATTTCAGGAACAGACACTACGACAAGTATAATAATCAATATTTTTAAACACTTATTGGTAATAGTAATAGAAATAATAATAAAAATACATTGACAAATATTGAGAAGAATGAAGGAGGTGTGTGAGAAAAGGATGAAGGAAGGGAAGAAACAGTTCAAATGAACGTAATCTACAGTGCCTCGTTCGATACGAAAAATAACATAACATCATCATCATGAGCCGTGGCTCTACAACCCTTGCTGGGTCTTAGCATGCTCCACGAGTCGACTCCATTCTTTCCTATTGCGCGCCCTGGCTTTTCAGAGCATTCTGAGATCACCCTCTATCTGGTATTTGAATCTACTTCGAGGTCTTCCCCTTGTTCTACTACTCATTGGTTTCTGATAGAAAATATATTGTCCTTCCTCCATTCTCTCTGTGTCCAACCCACTTTACCCGGTGTATTTTGATTATACTGACAATGTCCAGCTATTTGTAAAGATTGTATAGTTCATAATTAACAGCGCCTGCGCCACATTCCATTTTCTTTAATTCCACTAAACGTTGTTCTTAAATACGTCTTTCAAAGTAACCTAGAAGTCTGTAGCTATTTTTTGTCATTGTCCAGGTTTCTGAAGCATATGTCGGCACTGGCCTGATAAGTGTTTTGTAAATTGGCATTTTGTGTTTCTTGAGATGAAGCTAGATGCAACAACAGCAACAACAACAACGACGACGACGACGACGACAACAACAACAACAACAACAATATTAATAATAACAATAATAATAAAATAATACAAATAATAATAATATTTCTGTCTCCTGGAGAAAGCAGTGGGAATTTGGAATGGAAAATAATGAATGCAAAATATCACTTTTTGGGAAGAAGGAACAAACATATTTAAATAAACCGCTTGACATTCGCAGATGACTTTGCTGTACTTTCTTAAAATGTGACATCTGCAATAACACAAGTTAATTTTTTAGAGGACATAGTCAGTAGAACTCGCTTAGGAATTTCTGCAAAAAAAACAAATATTTCACGAAAATTAAAAATGCGCCAAAATTCCTAATATTGGTCGAATAGAGAGGGTTGAAAATTTAAATATCTAAGAGAAATAATTAAAGAGAATGTCTTAGAAAAATCTGGTGTAGAAGAAAGGATTCATAAAATGGAAAAAGCATATGGTATAACCAAAGATATTTACAATAAAACTGCATACCTAAAAATGCAAAAATAAGGCATTGCAGACAGTCATGAGGCCAGAATGCCTATATGTAAGTGAATGTCTAGCATTAAATCATAAGTTATACAAACTAGAAATATTAGAAATACGAATTACTAGGAAACTATTAAACCCACGGAAAAGTTCAGAAGGTTGGAAATTAAGAAGTAATGATGAGGTATATTAAAGTATAGAAAATATAACAGAAAAATACGAGAAGAAAACTGTTATTTTTTGGACATTGATATAGAATGGACAACAATAGGTTAACAAAGGGGATCTTCAAATGTCTGTGGGGAAAGAAGTCAACATCAATTTGGATTAAAGAAGTCCAAAAGGATTTAGAAAAAATAATGTGAACGCAGAAGAAGCAATTGAAAGAGAAGTTTTGGGCAAAACTGTTAAAAATGGAAGGAGTCCATGATAGGAGAGAGAAAATCGCAGGTTCAAAGTGGACTGAAGACAGAAAGAAGATTCATAGTAAAAAGATGAAAAAATATTGAAGAAAAAGAAAAGAACAAGGAATGAAGAATTGAAATTGGCATGTGGTCCTCAGATGAAGGAGATACAAGTAGAAAGAAAAAATAATATTTCTTTAATTTTTTAGGGAAGTATGGAGACGAAATACAACTTACGCTCTGGGACACACAGCTCACAGTGTCGGACTCCGTTTGACTGACTGCCGACTAAAGCACACTCCAGTTCTACTTTGACAGTGGTCTTCAGGATACTATAACACATTACTTCCGGAAAGGTCAGTTTATACTCCAACAGGGTTCATCTGCAGCCTCGTACTACTGCCTACATCTCTCCATGGTCAAAGTCGCCCTTTGTCCTTTGAAGAATAACGATAAGTGTCTCGGCGTTATCCTCTACACTCAGACACTAAAGGCAGACGGGTGACGTTGCCTCCCCCATTTTGGGTACATAGGATCAAAAAACCCTCTATGACCGCTTAAAAGTACATTCATGTGTAAATCGATCTCCTACCTCCCTTCATATCCATGATTGAACATACGTGATCAGTCTCGTGTACACCGTTTTCTTCTTTAAAAACAACATAAATACTAATAATAGTAATAATAATAATAATAATAATAATAATAATAATAATAAATATTGTTTTTCAGGATTATAGATTGAAGTAGGCCTACTAAAATAGTTTTTACCTCTACTGATAACAAACCGTGTGAAAGACAAACTAATGTATATTTGATGTTCGATTATTTACAGAAGAATGAAAAGAATGGATAGGAAACATTTATTAGGATATAGTTGAGAATTATTTTTATTTTTGGTTTTTGATGTTATCAACATCATTTAAACAAGAGACATTTACGAACAGAGTAAACTCTGTGTGACGTTGAAATTCAGTGTTTCAAAATTGCGTGAGTGTGTCACAAATTAGGCGGAAGACCGCCTCCTCCTTCTGGGATCTTTTTACGGTGTCAAAAGGATTAAGTTACTAAGCTCTACCCGTCATAAAAAAACGAATTGTTAATGATTACTTATATACTTCAGAAATACACGTATACAAACGTTAATCCTTCTATACAGAGGGTAGTGATCTCTTTTAATTTGTTATTCAATTATGTTTTAAGGAAACATTACAAGCTTACAAGAGCAAGCTACAGACATTCTACAAGGGAGAGATATTGTAGGCAGAGTTATATAAAACTGAAAGTAAAATTAACAATAATGTAGAACAGTCATTGGCAACCTTTGAATATATATGGGGGCGCATATATAGGTGAGGACCAGTTTGATGGGCGCATCCCCCCCCCATCATTGGAAAATAGAAAGATGGGGAAAATAGATGGACGTTACAAAGATTAACTGTCGCTTTATAATACCCTTGCGCCTATATTTAGCGACGTGGAACATGTAATCAAAAAAAGCAAGCTTCGCAGTATTTTTCATATAAATTTGTAAAACTTTTTTACATTATGAGTAAACAATGGTCATCAACAATCTGTCAATCATCCACACACGCACGTTGAAACTAACAAAAGCTTTAAACAAAAACCATGATTGAACAAGAACACACTTTAATTAAAATAAATTGAAGATCTTACCACAGTAAATCTATTTATTTTCATAAAGTGCACAGAAATATAAAACTTGAAAAAGTCACATTTAAAACACAAATGAAGGTTTCAGATTCTTTTCCTTAAAAAACTAACTATTGTATTAGCAAAAAAATAAAATTTGAAACTGCTTGTACTATTTCTTTATAATACAGTACTTGGAAGCACGTACAAAGCGGATGTGTTCCTTCGTTCAAAAGAAAAGAAAATTCCAAATTGGGCAGAACGAGAATTGAGCCCTTCATGACTGTTACGTGGCTCCGCGCAGCGCTCCTCCATTATCTAATGACATTAATATGATAACTACAGTTTTTATGATGGCCCTTCCCACACTTCTTTATGAGTATGAGAATTGGACTTTAACGAAAGGCCAGACCAGTCGCATCCCAGAGGCTGAAATGAGATTTCTCAAGCACGTGGCAGGGTATACTCTCCATGATCATAGAAGAAACACAGACATACGGGAGAAACTGAACATTATGAGTATACTCGACTGGATTGCCCAGTATCGGCTGAATTGGTGGCAACATCTTTGCCGAATGGATGACCCCCGCATTCCCAAACAACTATGGAACTATAAGCCGAAGGGACGGAGATGTGTGGGACGTCCGAAGAACCGCTGGAGTGACCAGCTCTAATCTTCGCCTGTTTGAGACCGGAACACAAACCATTCTTGGTTTAATCCTTGAAGAAGAAGAAGAAGAAGAAGAAGAAGAAGAAGAAGAAGAAGAAGAAGAAGAAGAAGAAGAAGAAGAAGAAGAAGAAGCAGAAGAAGAAAAAGAAGAAGAAGAAGAAGAAGAAGAAGAAGAAGAAGAAGAAGAAGAAGAAGAAGAAGAAGAAGAAGAAGAAGAAGAAGAAGAAGAAGAAGAAGAAGAAGAAGATGATGATGATGACGACGACGAGGATTCGAGTTTTTTTTTTTATTTTAAACAACTTTTAATATAAATTCTTCTTTTGAACGGTCGCATAAATTCCTCAGGTATATAGTACCATGTATGTCCCATACATAGTGGTAAATAACTGCTAAAGATTTTAATTTATTTGTAGTCTTCACCTCCACCAAAGTTTTGGTAGGTCTGAAAATGTTTAAATTCGAGTGTGCACATTTTAATTAGATATATTTTCTTCCTTCCTTGATCTCGTCCACATAGGCTACACTTACCTTGGTCTTCCGCTGAGGACGCTATATCCTCCGTCACTCTCCCAAACTAGACAGTTAACCAACTAAGCATTGCAATAAATAGCCAGTTATTTTGGTTCTCCTTTCTACAGCCGTTTTCATCAGCCTCCTGCTTTCGTTTCCAATTTTCAATATTTGTTTATAAAATTTCCTGAAATGTTGGCTTTATTGATATAAAACGTTGTTTGACCGGAGTCTTCAGTTTCCGATAATAATTAATAGTCACCAAAAAATTAGGACCCAATCATGTTTATTAACCAAACTAAAAGTGTCTTAGCGTGACGTTAGGACAACATAGCAAAGCAAAAGTAAATATTTGTAAATAAATACACAGCCAGAGTCGGATTAGAAGTGCGTGGTCCCTATGCTGCTATCAGACTGGTGTCCCTCCATCCCCCCGATTTAAAATTCATCTGTTTGTTCATTATTTACATACACAGAAATAGCATAAACAGTTTTTAAAGTTAACAATTATTCTGTTAAACTCTCAAATTACAGCAAACATTTAGCTAAGTAGTGATTACAATGACCATGTAATATTTAAGCTTATTTAATACTAATGGAACCATTTTTTCTTGATTTCGCCTTAACGAAGTCATGCATAACTTCTTCTAAATCGAACGATTGAAGTATCTCGCTTTCAATATTCAACCTTCCTAACGAAGATAATCTCTCATCTTCCATAGTTGAACTCAACATATGTTTAATGCGTTTTAATACTATCTTTCAGATTCGCAGTTAGTTATTGGAATGGTAAAAAGCAGACGATAAACAATGTATATATTCAGTAATACGTCAACCATTTTACAATCAATAATCCAGTTTAATACTTGAACGGACAAACTGTAGTATCATAAAATCTCTCTGTTCTTTCGAACGGCTGGAAAAAACCTCTTTCTTGTAACTTTATTCGTGGCACAAAAAGTGCTTCAATTTTATTAGAAGATCGTTATTCAAATGATTCGAGTAAACTTCTACAAGAGCTTTTGCATGATGTTTTAACTCGAAACTGTCCATGGTTAATAACTACGTATAAAAACCAAACAATTGGGTAATGTGATCATAAACTTTGCTTCGCTTAGTCAATCCAGCTGGATGTTGCGTCCCCCTCTGACGGTAATCCCTGGTGCCCGGTGCTTCAGCATACCCTAGCGTTATGGATAATCAGCCACTGTACACAGCGTTTATGAATTTCAGTGATAAAAATATATCGGTTCACGCATCGACTGTCCAACATAAACAAACGATACGTAGGTGTTTCATCTCCCCTATATTTAACGTAGGAAAAGACACAGTTTTTTTTCTATATTAAATAATACTCAAACGGGAGAGTTGGTATTCGATTATTGTTATTTGGTTAGTTCAGGTTAATGTAAGTAGTAGTGGCTAAAGTTTGTTTTTCTTACTGTCCGATAGTATACATAATTAAGTCCCGTGTGGGGGGGGGGGGGGACAAACTTCGACGCCGCGTAAAGGTTGAAGGCGATACCGCTACTTATATGTATGAGAAAGTAGCGGTATCGCGTTCAACCTTTACGCGGCGTCGAATTATTTTCAACGTTTAATCTCGATAGATAACGCATCAGGTTTAATAATCTACCGAACATTAATCACAGCATATTTTTGATTACAATCCTTTGGCCTAAGGTTTTCATAGGAATGAAGGAAGGAGAAACATATGATACAAAGAGAGAGAGAGAGAGAGAGAGAGAGAGAGAGAGAGAGAGAGAGAGAGAGAGAGAGAGAGAGAGAGAGAGAGAGAGAGAGAGAGAGAGAGAGAGAGAGAGAGAGAGAGAGAGAGAGAGAGAGAGAGAGAGAGAGAGAGAGACGGATTATTATAAATAATAACATGTTTATGAAATTGCTTCTACGTTATTTGCATATGATTGAGTGGAAATGTGAATTAATTGGGAACACACACACACACACACACACACACACACAGAATGCATATGCAAAAGGTAAATAATCGAATTTTTAACTGAATGCTACTGAGAAAATGAGTGGAATGTTATTTACTAAACACGGAACACGGTTAATTAGGTGGTGAATCCAGATTTGGTTATAATAAATTTTTTTAAATAAAGTTGCTAGAATCAAACATGATTTTATTCCACTCACAAACGCGCGCAAACACACACACACACACACACACACACATACACACACAAACTGCGCAACAATTTTATATGAATGGATCGTTAAACTGTGAGCTTCAGTGAAAGTCTCATTGCACTTCAATAAAACAATTAAATCGGTGTACACTCTCTGTATTGCGGCAAAAATACATCAGAACCTAGACGGATTCGATTTGAAAATATAAAACGTGTCATTTCATGACGTCTACGACTGTGGCACTACGAGCATTCAGCTAATGTAGTATTGTCATGATACAGTCGCAAGGATCGTCGTATTCTACAGTGGAAACACAATAACTGACACCAATGAAGTCGCAAACTTTAATTAGACACAAACAAAACTTACAAGTAAACAAAGGCGATAATTACAAAAATTTTTGCACTAATTATCTCAATAATCACTTTCCACTAAACCGCAACAATCACTTCGATGGGCACGTGTAACACCGCCAGGTCTAACTGAATTCGGCCTCTTCGAATCCAGTGTTTATGCCGCTGCCGCCTTGCATTGTAGTGACATAACTAGCCTGGGTGGCGGTAGAATAGTCGGGGACCTTGTGGAAAGGGCATGTCGAATTATAATATAGAGCATTACGTAATTCTGCCGTTTCTGGAACAGATTCTTGTAATGTTGAGTGTTAAGTGTCACGTACGCCTATTTGTTTTTTTATCTCAACGTAGCAGTGTATAAAATTTATATTCTTTACAAAGCCTAAAACGTCAATTTTTTTAAATATTTTAAATTGGTACAAATTAACTTACATTCCTCCTCCTCCTCCTATGGCGCTACAGCCCGAAATCGAGCCTTCGCCTCCTCTATCCTGACCCTCCACTTCTCACTATCTGTAGCAAAGGAATTCAATTCTCGCACTCCCAACATCTCTTTTGAATGTCGAGCGACAGCATCTTTCCATCTTTTCTTTGGACGGCGTTTTGGTCTTTTTGCCATCCATACTCCCCATAAGGACTCTTCTAGGTGTTCGTTTGTCGTTCATTCTTACGACATGATTTTCCCAGTGAAGACTCCTAAGTTTTACGTACACTTCTACCTTTGGTTCGTTTATTTGACAATATATTTCATCATTATGCCGTATCCTTCATTTCCCATTTTTATCAATGGCGCCCAGGATCCGATTCAAGAGCGTCCTTTCAAATATATTCAGGCGTTCAATTGCTCTTTGTGTTAAAATCCCAAAGGATTTACTGCCATAACACTGGATTGGTCTTATGATAGTCTTATATGTGATTAATTTACATTAGTACTTTACAGAATATTACTATCTCATTAACTGTAAGCTTGCCTCGTGTCATCAGCTTTTCTCAATGTCAAATAATAAATTGTTTATGATTTTGAGTGCTTGTGTTAATTTATCATTGATGTATACGCTTTTGAGTGTAATTGCGTATATGCCTGTAAAGGATATTATAAACGTTTTCTGATACATTGGCAGTAGAAGCCTACGCCATTTTTATTTTTAGTCAGTTTCTTTGAATCAAACATTCCACTGTGGAACCAACGTACAAAGGAACGAATATTATTACAAAAAAAAAATAAGATTTTCCGTGAAACCGTAAAACGCGCCATTGTAAAAGCGTTATATACATAATAAATATATAATACATACATACGTACATACAAAAAGATGTAATACAAAATTACAAAGAAAAGAATTTACATCATTTTCGTGTTCTTTGATAAATAAGCATCCAGTTTTATTTGAAGTCAAGATTCTTTGAAAAACAAGATTGAAGAAAACATATAATATAATGGTACAGGTTTTAACATCATGAGACCTTCAATTGAATTATGCCTGCAGAACGGAAGCATTAATCTATCGGGATAAATTTAAGCAAAAGGGTCACTTGTGTGACCAAACATAATGTGTATAAAATAAATAACGATAAACATAATGGAAGTAAACAATGCTGAAGGTGAACGTTCAATTAAAACCATAATATCAAAACGTAAAAGTTAAAATATTATGAATTTTACTTCAATGTTAAATAAGGAAATTGAAATATGGTGATGGCGAAGAAAATCGTGTTCGAGATAAGGGCTGATTCTGATTTTACTGCCCTCAAAACATGAAGAAATGTGTGCCTGTGTGTGTCTATCTATATGTAGAATTTTTTCTATGGCGAACGATAACTGCCGCAAATTCAAACAGAATCAAATAATTTTTTGTATATGTGCCCGAGTTGTAGAGGACTCAATGCCTATTTGATTTTTGTGAAGATCGGTTTAGGGGAAGGGGTAGTTTACCAACAACGTTTTATGTTTGAACAAGAGTAAAGTACTTAATTTTTATAACTAAAGTATCCTCAAAAGAACGGCACAATAATCCACTGTAGAAAAGTAGATGAAATATCCATAAATGAAAGGGGTAATTGAAGGTGGAAGGGGTAATTTTCTATAAATGAAAATGATAGTTGGAAAGGTGGGGATAATATTTTTATATATGTGTTAGGTTATCGGCAAGTAGTTTGTCGTTATAATTCAATCCCGCGCTGTTTGGCCGTGGTCCAATGTTTTCTGCAAAACCAAACGTTTCGGCAGTGCTATCGACTGCCATCATCAGTGAATATAGAGTGCGCTAAGGTAAGGTGGTATACGTTAGTGACTACAGTATTATGGCTGAAGATAGGAGTATAAAGAAGTAGTTTCTATGGAAATATTTCATTTTGAAAATGATTTTAAATATAAATCTTAGAACATGGAATTCATGTATGGTTCTCCATACCGATATTTGTACTTAAGTAACCTTTCATACGGACAGACGTTGAACGCTTATCTACGTTGTCTACGCTTATCTATAAATCAGTTTATCGCTCACAATGCAGAATAAGTATGTGAACGTCACAACCGTCATTTCGTTTCTTCACAACCGATTCTACTACCAATGTGCTACAGAGCAAAGTGGAGCAGGTACTGGATGAGACTGAACTCTGTGTCTCTGATAGAGAGGATAAAATATGAATAATTGTGTTTATGTTAGTAGCGTTAGTTTGTCAAGCCCAATGATTCATGACAGCTACCACGCCCTGTTCATAGTCAGACTGCCATCCACTCGGAAAGGGAATTCAACATTTTGTAATTTTACTGCACTCTGGTTTTAATCATTGCGGTATTAAGTGCATTCAAAGACTACGTATAATTGGTTCTGTTTTTACAACTTGATACTTTCACGTAGTTGTGTTATAGTAACTTTAACAATACGAATTTATGAACTATCGTTTAGGATTGGTGTACTTTCAGTTACTTTCAGTTAGCGAGTGAATTATCTGTTATTTGAAGCTGTCTATTCACAATGTCTCTTAAAGCGTCATCAAATAAAGTTTCGTCGTTCACAGCAAAGCAAATGCAGTTCACATGTAAATCTTTTCCTGGAAATATCTTCCGGGAAAAATCGTAAGACATGAAAGAAAAGGAAACTTCTTCTTTATGATTTCGATAAGTGTGTAGTAAAAAAAATTGTTAAGGATTTTATAAAAATCAAAATGTTATGCTCACTTTTAAAGAAACTCCTATCTATCGTGAAAGAAAGAATCCATTTCCCTTGGGGCGCTAAATCATTGAAACGAGTGTTTAAAAGTGTGGGTCTCAAGTGGAAGAAATGTAGAAGTAAAGAAAAGTGTTAATTAAAAAAGCAGAAATTGTAATATGTGTTACTAGTACTTTGTGCAAATTAAAAGTTTTCGGGAATCTGGGAGAAACAATTTTTTTTAGATGACAGGAAAGTCAGCATTGAGTCACCCTTAATTATGTAATGTGCATCGGTATATCTCAGTAGCAGCTGGTTTGTTTACACCATAGAGCGTGCCTACGCGTGCGCATGTGTACTTCGTCTGCTAAGTCACATTCCTCTCAGAGACATAAAGTTCAGTCTAAAGCAGTAAAAATACATAACTATAAAAAAGGCTACTTTTATTTATTTACTGGTCTAAAACTGATCTTGTTCTAAATGACATTAATAATCAATTATTAAATAAAGGGCTTATTGTTTACGTTAACGTAGTAAGGCTTAACTACAGTAAAGAGACACGCAGATGACCCAAACTGCGATGGATAAACATTCTAAATGACGATCTTCAAACTACAACATTGAGTCCAGAGGACAAGGCAAACTGTACTATGCGCATTCAAAGTGGACTCCGTTCCAATGGTAGAACGCTAGGAAGGAAAGGAAGGAAGTAGTAACACTTGCATTTGTAAGTAACATTGCATCTTCTTCATCTATCTTCCTGAAGTGGGGAAATTTTCCATCGTCGAATCTCCATCATCCCTAGCGAATCTCGCAGCACACCCATTGCGAACCACGGGTGAAAAGGGACGGTCTCCGCAAATTAAAACACTTCACCACATCAAAGCCTTCCGAACTCTTATTTGTGCTAACAATATGAATTTTGTCATATCTGGTGCGTTATTGATTATGATGCTGCGAACACGTTTTGCGTTGCAACATTGATGGTGTCGACGTTAATATCAACACCTTTTGATAAAAGTGCGAACCACTGCAACAGACAAGCTTGACAACGCTCACAAAAGAAACATAGCGTGTATGATAAGTTAGTTTTGAATGGCGCAGCAAAAACAATTTACTCCCATACATTCACTGTACGTACTCCGTTTAGTTAGTCAACATTATCATTGTATAAACTGAATAAACTGTAAAATCATCATCATCTTCTTCAAGGAGTAAATCAAGGATGGTTTTTTTCCGGTCTCAAACAATCAAAGAGTCTAGAGCTGGTCACTCCAGCGATTTCTCCGACGTCCCACACCTTTCCGTCCCCTCGTACTTCCATAGTTGTTTGTGGACGCGGCAGTCGTCCATTCAGCAAAGATGTTCGCACCAATTCAGCCGATACTGGGCAGTCCTGTCGAGTATAAGTTATTCATAATATTCAGTTCCTGCCGTAAATCTGTGTTTCTTCTTCGATCATGGAGAGTATACCCTACCACGTGCCTGAGAAATTTCACTTCAGCCGCTTGGATGCAACTGCCTGGCCTTTCGTTAAAGTCCAAACCTCAGACCCCTAAAGAAGTGTGGGAACGGCCATCACCTTGTAGAACTTTAGGTGTGTTCCTTTACTTGCTGACTTAAGGGTTCGCCTAATGGTCCCGCACATTAGGTTGAACTCACAACGTCGTTGGTTATAAGTTTATAAGACACACATTTACTGTATTATATTTATAAAAAATGGTTTACAAATTTTCCGCATCTGTACGTGGTATGTTACCATACATGTTTTCAGCATCGAAAGATACCATCATGTATGTGTCGTTTATGCGTAACGGTGTTATTTTATTTATTAAATTAACGAAATTTTTTATGGTGTGTTAATTTGTAAGTTCTATGTGATTCTTCAATATGTTGCTTAAATATTTGGCCAGTTTATATGAAGGAGTTGGGATGGTGTTAATGACAGGTCTTATTGGGTGGTTGGGTTTGTGGGTTTTGATTAACGGTTGAAGGATGGGAGGCTTGGCATGGGTATTAAACAGATATTTATTTATTTCAGGAGGAATGATGCAGTTATTATTAAAGAATTCTTTTATTTCAGAATTGTAATTTTTAGTGTTATCTGGAACATTTTCAATAATATTCTGTCGAATGTAATCTTCGACCTTGCTCTGTAAATCTGAATTAGAGACAATGACGTTACAATTTGACTTATCGGCAGGTATCATTAGAGCTGCGTTATTTGATAACTTGTGTTTAATTCTGTTCAAGACTTTATTGTAATTTGACATATGATAATTCTTGTTGTTTATATTTTTATATTTGGATTGCCTCTTTTAACTATATGTTGTATTTTATCTACTATTGCAAATCTAATCTTTCCTGTTTTCCTTTGGGAATCATTTGAATGGCTATATCGAGATTCTGTATAGATAATATAGAGAATTTTATAAATAGTATAAAAATTACTGTAGAATTTGAATTTTTTTTTGTTTTTGAGCCCAACCAATATGGTCGGACTCAGGCTGTTTTCAAAGCTGACCGGGCCGTTGAGAAGTTGGAGGCACGTAGTTGGGAGTATATTGCTTGTGGGTTATATTGTGTGTAAGTGTAGTTGGTAGCCATATGCGAATGAGAGAGGTAGAAGTAGGCGGCCATTATAGTTGTTTGGTGGTATATATATTTATTTATTTCTTCTTCGATGTTCTTTTGCGGGGGCGGCAAAGACAAGGACGTGTAACGCAGGTCGCCGAGGCTGTTAGGTGGCGACAGGGTGCCGTCAAGGTAGGCGGAGAAACAGATTTGTGGATTACAAGCAGGGACGTGAGTGTGAGGAGTGAGGATGTGTGATTTCATGTGGTTATGCGAAGATAGGGCTTAGAGTTTTAGTGTTTGGGGGAACTTAGCAGAGTGTTGAGTATTTAGGCTGCATGAGTGTGTCTAGTCGCTACCGCTGGGGAGTAATGAAGCATGAAGCATTGGTATATGTGTTTAATTGTGTCTGTGTCTTTGACGCTGGCGGTGGGAGAGTCGATGGGGAGGTCCATTGGCTATTGTGAGCAGGCGATTTATTAAGTAGGAAGGTCTGCTTGTGTTACGGGTATTTCTGTTTATTGAAGGGACTATTGATTGTACGGAAGTGCGGCGTGAGGCGTGAGGAGGGTTAACCACGTAGATGGTAACCTCCATCTAGTGTGGAGGCGGAGGAGGCTATAGTAGCCCAACGGATGCACACATGGGCTGAGTCAGTTAGCCTACTGTGACCGGGCAGAGAGAGCTCGTCAGCTGAAGTGAAAGCAACTCTCTAAGGGAAGAGCACCCCGAAATTAAAGTTCCTGGTCCTCCAGGTTGAGGGTTGGATCGGAGGATTCACATAGCCCATCTGTAAAACATTTATGTTCACAAACCTGTCAGCTTCTTTCGACAGCCAGTTTTTACCGGAACAACTGGCGGAGGTTGTTAAAGGAGGCCTTGACTCAGTAATGGGTTGTTGCGCCACTGAAGAAGAGAGACACCACTATAGAAATAAAAAAATTCCGATGAGCGCTTTCAAGCTTAACAGCTCATCGTCAGATCGGAAATATATTTGTTTCCGGACATATATGTGTTTGTGATTATAACCCACTACCACAACTTTATTATTAAAAATGTGTAATTCACCTGAACCTGCTACTAAAAAAAATAACTCATCACACACACACTCTTTATCAATGTAATGAAATATGTTTTGAAGTAAACGGAAAATTGTTCTAGACTTTAACAATATTATTATCGTCATATTGATTTTTCAAACCAGTAAACAGTCATTTATGAACTTTTTTTTTTGTACTTTTTAATTTGGTTTGATTATTACAGTTGACAGTGAAAACGACTGTTTTGCACCTCGTTCATTTCACTAAAAGACCTTGAATTAGTCGGAGAAGATCCTGCCCCACCCCCACACCCCACTTCTTGATTGTGAAATTCCAGCAGAAGATAATGCGTTGTTTACACTTCACTTTGCTGACAAAATGAGATTTTTTACGATATGCACGCCGTAAACTGTCGATTTATCGTTATTGCACGAGGAGGGCCTGTTTATGAGCACACGCTGTAGATCAGAGTTATGCGTGGGGTGTAAACGGAACACAAGTATTTTTGTAGCCTATAAACCGACGGAAGCCTTAACCTAAAATATTGCCTTACCACAGTAAATAAATACTGTTTATCACGACACGTTTTTCTCTAAATTTTGTCACACGTGCTTCTGCTGTATACAATTCCTGTTTCACAATTATATTTTCTTCTCATTAAACTAATGAATATCGTAACATTTTTACCGTGACGGTCTATTAGTATACTAGCCGATATTATTTTTAAATTCTTCAGTGATTTTTATACTATTTATAAAATTCTCTATATTATGTATAGAGATTCTCTATATAGCCATTCAAAAGATTCCCAAAGGAAAACAGGAAAAGATTAGATTTGCAATAGCAGATAAAATAGAACATACTGCATAGTTAAAACAGGGAATTCAAAATATAAAAATAAAAACAAAAACAATTATCATATGTCAAATTGCAATAAAGTCTTGAACGGAAATAAAGACAAGTTATCAAATAACGCAGCTCTAATGATACCTGCCGATAAGTCAAATTGTAACGTCATTATCTCTAATTCAGATTTACAGGGCAAGGTCGAAGATTACATTCGACAGAATAATATTGAAAATGTTGCAGATAACGCTAAAAATTACAATTCTGAAATAAAAGGATTCTTTAATAATAACTGCATCATTCCTCCTGAAATAAATAAATATCTGTTTAATACCCATGCCAAGCCTCCAATCCTTCAACCGTTAATCAAAACGCACAAACCCAACCACCCAATAAGACCTGTCACTAACGCCATCCCATCTCCTTCAGATAAACTGGCCAAATATTTAAGCAACGTATTGAAGAAAAACATAGAACTTACAAGTCAACACACCATAAAAAATTCCGTTGATTTAATAAATAAAATAACACCGCTACGCATAAACGACACATACATGATTGTATCTTTCGATGTTGACAACATGTATGGTAACATACCACGTACAGATGCGTTACTAGTTTTAGAAAGGAAAATACGTGAGTCGAAACGTCTCAGTGAATACGAAATCGGTGATATCATAAAACTGACCAAAATAATTATCAATCAAAATTATTTTCAATACAATAACAACACATACTACAATTAACATGGCCTCCCCATGGGAGATGTGATGTCCGCGTTGTTAGCTGAGCTGTTTATGGAAGATTATGAACAGAAATATATACTCTCAGAAAACAATCCATTTCTAAATAACATGGTTTTTTTATGGCCGATACGTGGATGATTCCATGTCATAATCAAGGTTACAGCGGAAGATATTAATTCATTTTTGAAATATCTGAATTCCTGCCACACAAAAATTGAATTCAAACACGAAATTGAGAATAACAATACAATAAACTTCCTAGATATTACTTTCACCAAAACAAGTGAGGAAATAAAAACAGGAATATACCGGAAGCCCACACAGACAAATTTGGTTATCCCTTATGACTCAAACCATCCTTATAGTTACAAACTGGCAGCCTTCCGAAGCATGATTTTCCGCCTACTTAATTATAAACTGGACAAAACAGAATACATAAAAGAAGTAGCCACAATAAAAACAATACCCAGAAATAATGGATATAACCAATACTTAATAGATAATTTAATAACAAGCATGAAAAATAAAAACAATAGGCCTACAACTAACAACTGGTCAGAATCGATTAGCAATAGAACAAAAACAAACTTGCTTTCACTGCATTACACAGGCGAAAATTCCTTAAAAACAGGAAACATTTTCAGAAAATTTGGCTTCAATCCAGTCTACAAAATTGAAAGGCACAACTTAAACAGAAAACACAAGTTACGCCAAAAGAAAAAGCCAAATGCGTTTATATGATTACTTGTAATGCAGGGGAAGAAGTTTGGAATAAGAAGTACATCGGCTATACCGACTGCACCTTTCGTAAAAGGTTCAATGAACATGCTGCCAGAAATCACCGTATACCTTCGTCAGTTGTGGCTCAACACCTAAAAACCACCCACAACACAACATCAATTTCAACACCTCATTAGGTGTGTTAAGGTATAGCTCGAAGAAAGAAGCATAAAAAATATACGAGCAATACCAAAAATTTCAAATACAAACGAAGAGCCGGCGAAAAAACACTGTTTAACAGAAAAGAGGATTATAGAGATTTAGTTACACTTAAAATATTAGATTACCTCGACGAGTACGCACAAAGGTCGCGCATCGGGTATCGTTAGTCGGCTTTCTTATGACGTGCGGGCAACAAGTGCTGGCCAGCTTCGATTTTCAAATCGTCCGTTTCGATTCAGTTTTCGTTTTAATAATAACGTTATTTTTAAAAATTTTTTAGTGGTGTGTTTTATGTTGCATATTATATGTACCTTTGTCGACGACGCTCACCTGAGTGGGAATTTTTTATAAATGTTATGTAGTAAGTTTACTAAATGATCGAATTGAAGATGGAACACAACTGTTCTGAAATGCATGTTGGGTAAAAACTAAAAAATCTCCGACTGCAATACCTAGAGGTGTACTTTTAAGTAGTAAAAATTCTTTATACAAGACTAATTTTGTTTTCAACCTCCTTATCATCTTGGTATGTGATGCTGCACGATAGATACTTGAAATCTGGCACCTGTTCTATTGGCGAGTTCTGTATGACAGTCTTTGTTCAAATATAATTTGCCCCAGAAAACGCCATAACCTTTGTTTTGGATAAGGTAATTGCTTTTGATTGTAATATGCCAAAATGTCAGTAAAATAAAACAACGTCCTTTGGAGGTCATTTTCATTCCCTTGGATGAACACAAGATTGTCTGCGTACAATAAATACTTAATTAAAATCCTTTCCGCAAGTATAATGATAAAATGCGTCTGGCAAAATATTATGCTATATTTAGTAACTGATTATCGAAAGGTGTAAGACGGTACTGGTACGGTTGTATATGTGCTGTGCCGTAAAGGTTTGCGAACTGATGCATTTTGTGTGGGACCGTAAGCAAATGCCACCCAAGCGACAAATGTCAGCTAAACCTCTGTCTATGCAGTTTCAGAATTCATGTTATTAATTTTTATCATAATAAAAAGATATTCTTTTGTACATGACATGGAACTGTTGTTTACACGTGCGCGAGCAACGCGCGTGCACACACACATCAGTTCTGTTTTCAGGAAATTTATGTAAAAGGTTTCTAAACATGTCTTAGATGATATACTTTTGGTATATCTGTAACTTGTGCTTAATCGAAATTAAAATATTATAAAACAGAAGTAGTTAATTGTTAACATCGTCTCAGAGTTCATAATATAAATTTTTAATTTATATTTTCCTTACGCCATTCACATAGCTTACGAACTTGTTATAACTAATTCACACTAAGAATTTAGTGATTTAGTTACATTTTATAACTAATTTTCACTCTAAAATTGAATCCCCGTTTTGTCTTACTGGTTGGATAAAATACTTTTTCCATAAAATATTTTTTTCTGAGAAATCAATTTGGAAAATGAATATTCTAAACATGGTGTAGTGTAGTCAAATATATGACATTTATTATTTTGTATGAAACAACTTCAAACATTTTCACATGGCTTGTAATTATGCAAAATACCATTAAGCTCCCCATTTTGTCCAACTTTCCCTACATTTACACTTACACCTTATAATAAATGAGTTAATTTCTTAATGAGAAACTTGAGCTTGACAGAACTTCGTGTAGCTATTAGTGTCCCGAGGGAACTAACTACAAACGATACTGTACCGTGAAGGACTACTGCTTTACATCAATCAGATTACACCGTTTTGCGGGCACGTTACCACAATTAGACCTAGCATTCATCAACCGCAGAGAGTCTCCTTCAACGGGACCGACCCATTCATTACAGAAACACATCTACAACGTAACTACTCTGATTAGAGACAAAAATAGTTAATTACTATTTATAACAATTGTTTCGAAGCCGACATTTGTTATCCTTGAAAACCGGCCCTATTATCCACCTTCTTAGGCACTATTAAGAATCCATCTTCATTTCTCATTTTTATTTATTCCGGCTGTACAATTTTTACACATTTTCTGAAACCAAAGATTACAGAGGTGATTTAATTCTCATCTTCCACTGCTACTTGTTCATCCAAAGATTTTCAATCTTTGGTTCCCTCAATCTGAATTTCTTCTATCCAAGTGATAGGTGGTCTTCCTCTTTTTCTTCTTCCTGGCGGGGTCCATTCTATAACTCTCCTTGGCAACCTTTCTGTGCCATTCTTTTCGTGTGTCCATTCCATTGTAACTTTTTTCTTGGGTAAAATCAACAATTAAATTTTTTACATTCATTCTGTCCCTAATGACTTAATTTCTAATTTTCTCATGTCTGCATACTCTTGCCGAACGTCTCCAAAAGTCCATCTCTGCTGTCATTAATTTTGTTTTTGTGTGTTTATTAGTAGTTCAAACTACTGAGCCGTAAGTCAAGATACTTCTAACAATGGATTTAAATATTTTGGTTTTAGTTTCAGCTGTAATTTGTTTATCCCACAGGATTCAATTTAATGTAGATATAGCCATTTTTCCCAAATTAATTCTGGATTGTATTTCTTTGTCTTGCTTCCCACTCACCGTAATTTTTACCCCTAAATACTTGTATCCCTCTGTACAACACGGGGTTAATGCAACCCCCCATAATGCCAACTCCCCATTTATTGAAAAAAAAATGTTAAAAACCAAATGGATTCAAACAACTTTTCTTGCTGTGTAAAATTTGACATGACTATCATCGATGTTCTGTACGGTCCGTTTGTTCCTCTGTCCTGTCGAATGTTAAGGTTGGTAAATCGTAAATGCTGTACAGAAGAGTCTATACATCATGGTTTGGTATTTTTTATCATTCTACACTTCATTGTCTCATGCCTCCTGAATAAACAAACGTGTATTCAACATTTAGAAGACACAGTTGCGGCACGTAACATAATTACTTTTAATTTTTATCAAAATACCCGAACCCGTCTTTGATCACTACGAACTTCATCAGAGCCTTCTCTTTGGAGCGATGTCCGCCCTCTTTTTGGTGACGTTGTCGCTCGGAGGATAGTTATGTGTGTGTGTGCGCGCGCGCTTTTAATATGTTCAATTATTGTAAGATTTAAAGTGTGTCTGTTCGTTTAGAATGTTGTTTCTATGCATTTTCGTGTGTTTCTATACTTATAGTTGTTCGAGTGTGTCTAGCTTTCGACCTTTTGGTCTATGTGTAGAATTTCCATGTGGTTGTTAATTCCTTCAATTCATAGTGACCGTCGATCAATGAATTTTAACGATGAAGAGTTCTCAAGGATCGGTGAAAAAAGTATAACACAAATTTTAAATTATTTGTGTCGACAATATTTATTATCATCATCAGGACGATTGTTGCTGAGTTGTTACGACGCTAAATCACAGTTGTGTTTTTGTCGTCTTAACAACTCAGGAACAATTGTCCTGAAGATGACAATAAATATTGTTGAAACGTCGCCACAAATAATTAAAAATTCGTGTTATAATTTTTCGACCGTTCCTCGCAAACCCTTCATCGTTCAAATTCGTTGTCGTTAATGTTTGTTCATGTGTTCTGTGTTCATAATATTTCTCAATATTTCATATGTGCTGAATTCTGTGTGACCTATTTGTCAGAAAACAACCGTAGTTAATTATTAATAAAACAATGACTCGATAACTACTTATGTGCGAGCGCGTGCTGAATTTAATGCAACACATTTCTGATAATCAACAGTTACACGTGTGTTGTTGAAACGACTTGCGACAGCAGGTATGTGACATCAACCATTAAGCTAACTATAATTTCATTCCTATCACTGTACTTTAACTGAAAACAGACAGCGCGTTTAGTGCTGCGATCCGCTTATCGGGGTCATGTTAGATTTACGAAACAAAGATTTAAAACCAAATATGTAACAGCCATTTACCATGTTTTTGATAGTGTTTATTGTTCGCCAACGTCGGGCCGTATTAATCATTCTGCGGTCCGATTGAAAGTACTGTAATCTCATAAAGTATAAATAACACTTTTGTAAACGTGTCCTTCATATGAATATATGGCCATACTCATCCGAACGCTGTCATACGTAAATTATAAAGAGAGATAGCAGCAGCGTATTAACAGCAGCCGAGGTTTTGGCATTCACGTTTTCAGTAGCGTTTCGTGTTCTGGCTAAATATTTTTTCTCTCTTTTCTTCACGTGTCTTTCACTTTCACTTTATGATTTATCTCCGCCAAATTTCCTTTCCACTTTCTTGCTATGTTTCTGAGTTTAGATTAGACACTCACTGTCTATGCTACGGCTGTTGTTAAGGATTCAAACATAAGTGTTCACGCTAACTTCATTAACATCGTAACTTTATTTTGTGCTGCTTGTAAATTGTAAAGTATAATAATTAATTCGGTAAAATTGATTTCATATTTTCAATATGTATTATTTAACGCAGTTTAGGTATTAAAGGACTTACAATACACAAGGAAAAATTGAACGTATAAAAATTTATCTCGGTAAACAACACAATTTCTGGTGGTACTCTGAACGACTTAATCAGCTGTGTGGTTGAGGTTACTTGCAAATTGTTGGCATACTGTAGCCTGTACAAAATGGATTAGATGATTGGAGGTTATTCAGAATTATACTGAAAATACGTCGGAGTAATTTATTGTTTTAAATAAATATATCTAGTTTTAAAAAGGCAATTAAAAATTAAAAAATAAAAATATATTAACAATAATGTACAATGTTGTTAAATTGTGATCCCGGGCTGTTTGGCCGTGGTCCAGTGCTAAAATCTCTAGCAAATGTTTTGGGCGTGCCATTGACGCCCATCATCAGTTAAAATTATGAGCTTGCGCTAACGTAAGGTGACACACGTTAGTGACCACAGTACTGTTGAGAGTACTTTGCTAGACATTTTAGGAGTGGTCCATGGCCAAACAGCCCGGGTACACTGGCTCCGGCCGCGAAAGCCTTCGAAGCAATAATGTACAATATTAGTGACGAGAGAGTGCTAAGTTATTCTGTGATATTGAGAAAATTAATATATTCAGTGCTGCTAAAGATAGGTAACAAGCTACATTTATCGTCTTATACCTCAACTAAGAAAGAAAATGTGGAGATTCGTTGAAATCAGCATCATAGCAAAAATGGACTGGGGTTTTGTAGGGCTGTTCGTATTGCTATGACAATTACAAAACGCTCTCGAAGACTCAAGAACGTCCTTCCACCCATTTCTCGGCTAGCCGAGCAGGTGTAGTGCCTGTGTCAGAGAACCATCTAGACTGTTTGAGTGATTGTTAAGTATACAAATTATGCTGGAACTCCGCCAAAAGAGTGGAAGGAACATCTGCAGGCTTATATATAAGCAACAGCCATCGGCTTAGTTAGTTACAGTTGGCGATGTATTCAGTGCGGATCAAGTGGTTCTTGAGGAAAGTGATTATTGTGTTGTAATTAGTGCGGCAGTCTGTTACTTGGCATTGTTATTGCGTGTAAACAACTTTAACTTGAATTATTGTACTAGAGTTACAAATTTCAAATTGTTTTGTGACTAACTAAAGCTGGTTATTACTGACTTCATTGGTGTCTGCATTTTGTTTCCACTGTACCGTACGACGATCCGTGAGACCGTCGTAACAATATTTACCTGCTTAAATCTCCCAACCGTCTCCGTTCTTGGCTTTCTTAATCCGCACTGCGCTGCTTTGCAAATGAAACTGTACAGTTACAAATGAGAAAAGCTTTGGAATTTGTGCCATAATCTACATTGTGGCACAGTAAACAATATTAATAAAGAGAGGAAATGCAGTGTAAAAATCAAGAATTGGAGCGTGATGAAAATCAGTTGTAAATATTGTCGGAACATAATATTGTTACGACGGTCTAACTGATCGTCGTACGGTACAGTGGAAACAAAATGTAGACACTAATGAAATCACTAATAACCAGCTTTAATTAATAACAAATAACAGTTTGCAATCAATAAATTATTTAAAAATATTATACTTGTACAATAATACAAGACAAATTTGTATTTACGCAATAATAATGTCAACTATTAAAATACCACACTAACTATAACACTTCACACAATACTTCGACAAACACTCGATCCGAGCTAAGAAAATCGCTCACTGTCAACTGAATCGCAAGCCGCTATGGCTTTTATAGGTCACGCCGAGGACCAGAATAACTTTCCCTTCTTACTGCAAGCCAACTAATGCGTATTTCAAGGGTTCCCAAGAGTACTCTGGAAAGTACTTGAATGCGGTCTTGACTAAGGTACACCTCCTTGACTACGGAAGCACGGGTGGGGGACGTTCAAGGCTATTCGATACTGTTCTCGTTAAAATTTTTTTGCTGTATACATATCTAAATTCTACTGTGAAATACGTCGTATTCCAAAATTTATACGCACTCAAAGCTTGTCGCTTTAGAGAAAAATTCAGTGTACAAACAGATTTTTTTCACTAGTAGACTTGATCGAAATTTTTAATAGCAACACTTTTCACGGTGAAAAATTATGTTTCTTTCATACAGTTATTGGCAGCACATATTTCGCTCATTTTATGATGTGGAATTTCCCACTGAGGATTTCGCATAAAGAACAAACAAAACGTGTTTACAACGTAGTCTTTCCGAAACGTTTTGGTATGAAAAGCTAAATTGTCATTTGAGTGTAGGGCTATCTAAACAAAGACCATTTATAATTAACCGGGACGTAACTTTTTATCTTGAGACACTACAATCTTTTTCCTTCTTCCTTCGTCCACGG
This sequence comes from Magicicada septendecula, assembly GCA_034769895.1. NCBI lineage: Eukaryota > Metazoa > Arthropoda > Insecta > Hemiptera > Cicadidae > Magicicada > Magicicada septendecula. Next base: position 375,171,386 of record CM068375.1, on the reverse strand, counting down.
AAAAGTTGAAATTGCATTCCTATCGAACTTCTGAGAAGAAGAAGAAGAAGAAGAAGAAGAAGAAGAAGAAGAAGAAGAAGAAGAAGAAGAAGAAGAAGAAGAAGAAGAAGAAGAAGAAGAAGAAGAAGAAGTTAAGTTCAGTGCAAAATGAAATACATTTGTAATTTTGACTTTTTTAGTCTGTTTATTGACAAAGGTTTTATAACAAAGAAAGCATTATATCGACCCTGGTATATTTAAAGGTAGATAATTTAAACGGTTTTCTACTACACGCACACACAAACACACACACACTCGACCTCCCCCCACCCACTCTCTCTCTCTCTCCGGCGCGTTTGTCTGTGTGTAATCAAATTATAATTACTTCTGCACGTAGCATGTTCTTCTATTTTACCAATTTATTTCAACCTAAAGCACATGTCACAGAAGAAATTAAATGCAGTGGAAAACCTTTACCATAAAACGGTTAACACGAAAACGTTTTGATAAAATAATTTTTTTCTGACCTTTAAATTTCATAAAGAGACCAAAATTATGTAACAGGCGAGACACACAGAGATTGTTTAACCACAGGGTGAAACATTATGATATTGTTACGACATTACAGAAGAGTCTCCGTGTTTATCGAATGTTTCAGTGGATTCCAGCTGTAATGTGTGTGTGTGCGTACATAATGCGGTGAAAAACAATTACGCGTCAACTGTCGCGTCTATACCAGACCATACCGGTCCGCGCATGCTCTGTTCAAGGCCGCAATGAATTAGGTTCTAGTGTTTTCTAGTAGACGCCTATTAGCGAATATTCTGAAACCTCAGCGGGGTATAAATACAAGTACTCAGCGACGTTCAGTTTCAGTTTGAGTTGCGATGTATCTCAGTGCGGTTCGAAATATTGTGGCGAAGTATTACGTGTTTTATAATTGTGCGAGACGATTGTAATACAACTGTGTTTTATATCAGTTGACATTTTGTATTGCGTGTGAACAATTTTTATTGATTTGTTGTAAGAGACTGTCTTGTTAATTATAAACGGTTTAATTGTGATAATTAAAGCTGCTGATTAGTGACTTAATTGGTGTCCTGTATTTTGTTTTCCGCTGTACCATACGACGATCAGTAGACCGTCGTAACAATATTTAATTATAAATTATCGTGAACAGCTATTACGCCACGAATATTACATATTAGTTTCACACATATAACATGTACCCTACATATTACATTAACTGTACACGCTGCATGTATTTCATATAACATATGTACATTTCGTACGACTTCCAGTTTCCAATACAGTTCGCTATATGATACCTCAATATGATCCGCCCCGCGAGTTGGCAGTTTTATTTAACACGACATGTTTGGGGAACAAGTTTCCATCATTAGTGTACCATAACAGAATTTTCACCCTGAATATAACTTAATACAACCTTGAAAAGAAAAGGAAGAAACAATCTGTAGTGAGTAATAACAAAATGGTTAAAAATAAATTAAATAAATTGATCATTATAGTAAATCAAATGCTGACAATAGACTCTAGAAAAAAAAACTCTTGGTCCAAATAAAATGAACAATCTATATAAAACAATATACGTTCAACCACATGATAATTAAAACCCCAGTACATCATCAGTATACCCAGCAAGATAAGGAGCAGTAAGGAAAGACAATCATGGATGAATTACCAAGATAACCACATCAAAGGATCCAAACATAAAACAATACCACACTAATTGAAGGAGAATAAAAGGACCAACTAATTCAAGTTTTGTACAAAGAGTGTAGTATTAGGGAAGGTTACTTCTCAAATCTTATGACAAATAGGTACAATTTAATTAGATTCAAAATAATGACACAAAACCCTAAATCCCAGTAACCCATGTTACCGGATACATTACATATAGATAAAGAATGTAAATTAAATATAGAAATAACACCTATGTAGAAAGTAGAATATTAAGAAGAAAAGATTAAAGACTACCATTAGTGTAGGTGATAAAGAATGCCTCACTGAGAAGTAAAGTGGTATCAACTATAAACTATAATAGTGAAATACCAAAACTAATGATAAAAAAAAACAATCATTATAACAAACTGTAATAGAGAATAATGCGGTTAGGAGGTAGCTTAAAGTGAAATCACAATCAAACAAACAAAAAACAGAAAATGACTGAAATATTATTAATTGTAATAAAGTATTTAGATATAAGACGTAAGGATTGTTTCGTAATAATATAAATGTGGGAACATAAACTTTCATTATATGTAATTGAAAATATTAGATAAGAAGATGTTTTGTTATAGTTAAATAATGTTAATTTGTGTTAAAGTTTTGTTAAGGTAGGAAAGGCAAGGAAGTAATCATAATATCTTTTAAATTGTAAACCATAGAAATAATAATTAAGCAAACTAGTTATAATATCAGTAGCAAAGCAAAACTGATTTTCAGGCCAAATTCAACTGTTACTATGTAATCAAATTCAAAAGGATAAGTTAGATAAAACTGTATACAATTAGCAGAGATTAGTCAGTTTAGAATAAAGATACTTAATTATAATTATCACAGAAATATATAATAGTAAATGTAATGATCAGAGGATAAAATTGACTTTATTGGAAATGTGTAATATAACGCCTAACAGAGGACACAGTACAAATAAAATGTAAATTAATCAGTATCGGTTTGTTGTACCAACAAATTGTTAAAGATTAAGAATAATGATGTAATAAGTAATCTTATTCAAGGACAATGTTAACATAAAACGACTTGTAAGCCATTTAATTTATAATTATGTGAATTATAATAAGGCCTATAAGAAATGTCAAAAAATGTCAGTTTTAAGCTTAATTGAAACTAAAATAGGTCATGTTGGATATTGATTTATGTAAAATTAGAACAGGAATATTGCTACGTACTTAGATTTTCATGAAATTAAAAAATAATTAAATTATAGCCATAAAATATAAAAAAATGTCATATATTTCTATGAGATCAGATCTGGACAAAGACGAACAGCTGATTTCAGACAATGGAATAGGATAACAAAATATTTCTGAAATTACTATATTAAATAACGATTTCATTTAGCAATTGATTGTTAAACGCGAACCAGAACGGATGGGAACGTGCAGAAGGGAGATCTAAAAAATATAATAATTTTAACTAAGTTGAAAGTACCCTATGAAGAGTTACAGAAGAGGTTATAAACATAAAATAATAAAAATAACTCAACCAATTAACGAAGTGAAGAACCAGTAAAACGATACATATAATCAAACACCAAAGACACCAAGAATCATCCGCCATGTTGGAATTTTCAAATTAATACTATTCCATTGACAACGAACTTAGCCAGATTTCGAACACTTAATACGACACTAGTAATACTGCATCAAACTACCTCTCTGAGCAAAAAAGAACATTAGAATCGAAGAATCCAGAGGAACTACACTGTCGCAGAAGAAAATATTCACAAGTACATTTGGTGAGAGGAACAAACCAGGAGCCGGGATAGTTGGGTGAAATCCGAAGTCGATGGCGGCCGTGTTTCGAGTTCATCTTGCCAACAGTACAATGCCACTGTGAGTCAACAACAGCTACGTGACGTCATACGCAGCCAACTGGTTCGATTTTTTAAATGACATTATTTTGAAATATAATTTTCTTTTACGTAATAGTAATTAAGTACTAATTAATTGTAAGTATAGTATTTTGTAACTTGCCTTTCCCTGACCATTCTGCAGCTCAAAGAACCTTTTTAATCAATATTTTAATTTTATATATTTTGTTAGTTGACACAATCGACCTGGGAATTGAGTCTCAGCCGCAGCAATAGTCAATAGTCGATGCACATAAGATTATCGCATCACTTTTAATAAATGTCATTACTGTTTATAAATACGAGTTTCCTTAATTATTTGAGTAATTAAATTAATTTATTTCATTTTTAATTTAACTTAGAAAGTAATAGCTAAAGAAATCGAGAAGAAGAAGAAAAAAAAAGCTGAGTTAGAAGTGACTACAAATCGACCCAGCTTTGACATAATCTGATTAAAACAATAGAAGAATATTTCTTTACAGAGCCTAGCAAAATAATAGACGGAAATACGTAAATTAATATTAATACTTTTAATTAAATAATATTAAATAATAAAAACTAATTAAATAATTAAATAAAATAATTAAAATATAAAAATTATAAAAAAAATGATAATAAATTTATAATTTTCTAAAACCTTAATTTTTATTAAACACAAACAAAAATTTTATTCGTAACACGAGTTTAGTTGCGGATTGCCGCTCCAACGCGGGGCTTAAGGAAATATAACCGCTACATAGAGAGCCAAGAACCAGGAAATCAGAACCTGCAGTTATCATTGATGGAGTCGAGAGTTGCAGCTCATCGTATATCACTCAAAACCCATCAAATTTGTTTTAGTTACATTAGGTGGTCAAAATCCTTATCCTGTCGTGAGCACGGGTCGGCCAAATTCAAAACATTGAACATTGAATGTTCCGGCAATATAAAGTATTGAATGAATAGACATACCACATAACGTACCGGACACTAGGAAGCACTGTTCGGGGTAACAATGATAAATAAATTGATAATTACACCAGGTTTATGTAAAAAAAATATAAAGCTGTGCACTTCTGCGATAAAGATCGATACATGGGTGATGCCTTAGAGGAGATTGAAATGTACAGTTAACCAAGATTTATAGCGAACAGTTTTTTTAGTTATCGTTTTGTTTAAATATTCTGTACGACGCTGCATTACAAAGCAGGGGTGTATTTACGTGGGGGAGGGGGACAAACGAGACCTGTCCCAGACCCAGAGGGTCAAAAAAATTTAACGAGGAATTTTATTCTTCTCTTAAATTTTAGGTTATCTTATTACTTTTTCAGCTGTGTACGCAAATTATATAGTAGTTACTTTTTTATTATACAAACAGGTTTATTACACAGCATTTGTGTACATATACGTTTCAAGTATTAAATAAAGAAAAATTAATTCAGTGACTCAGGAAACGTTGTTGATGAAATGGCCAACAAATCATGAAAGTCAAGGCGAATAGACTTTAAACAGTTGCCAAAAATGTATCTTTTTTGATTATACAATGTTGTTCGTTTTCTTTCTCCTTTTACTAAAACTGTAGTTACTATTTTTGAATGTAAAATACAAATAAGTATCTTGTTAACAATGTTTTAACAGCACGTATTTTTATAGTGTGTTATTATCGCTTACTTTAATAGAATTGGTTTCAGGATTTTATCAGATGTTTTAAAGCCACATTGTAGATTGTAATATTAAATAGTTTAAGGGGTCCAGGTCCTGAAAAATTTCAGAAAATTCAATTTTTTGTTTACAGCAACAAGACATTCTCCTTGTCTCCTGTTTAAAATTATTTAGCCCTATATACTGTTATATCAAACATTTTTCTCATATCATCATATATGTTTATTTCATACGATGTCACCCAGTTCGATGTCATTGACCTCCTTCAAACAATCATTTCAATATATTTTAACAATATTATTAGGTATAAAATAAGGAAGAAAATAAGATTTCCTAGGAAGAAGTAAAGAAAAGGCAGATAACGAGGAAGAGAGGGGAGAGCATTGAAGAAGAATCGCATAGTGCAGGTGCACTTTTAATACAAACATTACAAAACTTAAAACGCGATTTTCCGTAAGTCCATATTTTTCATATTAGTTTACATATAACTTTGCACTGAATCGTGCTAGAGACTTGAGTTTTTTTAATTGTGTTTCTTTCATAACATTTCTCATACGGAGCCTAAAATTTATCACGATATCTTATGTAAAATTTAATATGTTTTTAAAAAAAGTAAAAATTTGCATTTTTTGAAACACTGTCTTTGAAAAATCACCCCGAATGCTCTTTTACCAATACAGACAACACTGTATTTAATTAAGTTCACTGTATGCTCTATGTGTTTATATTTCAGTGGAAAAATTTCATGAAAAAAAATCTTGAAAGTTTTTTTTTTAATAAAAGCACCAACTGATAAGTGACACTCCATTTAATTAACATTGGACCAAGGCCTTCACGACCTGGTCAACTTGTTTTTTCTTATATAGCCTATGAAGACGACATGATCGGACCCCCCTCCCCAAAACCAAATTACGAAAAACGAGGAGATGCAAAAACAGATTTACAGATCAGTTAGTTAACATGGAACGGCTCGATAAATGTCATTGCTACACGGAACACTATATATTGAGGTAGTTAAGTTCACATAATTTTTACTTCCATATTCCATAAGGAAATGGAAGTATGGTGATGGCGAAAAAATCGCGTTCGAGATAAGGGCTGATTCTGATTGTACTACCTTCAAAACATGAAGAAAAGTCATTTTTCGAAAAGTGTCTGTGTGTTTGTCTGTGAGTCTGTGTGTCTATGTGTAGAATTTTTTCTGTGGCGAATAATAACTGCCGCAAATTTAAACAGAATCAAATATTTTTTTGCATATGTACCTGAGTTGTAGAGGACTCAAGGCCTACTGATTTTGGTGAAGATTGGTTAAGGAGAAGGTGGTAGTTCACCGGCAACATTTTATGTTTTAACAAGAGTAAAGTACTTAATTTTGATATACAATGTATCCTGAAACGAAGCTCATAATAATCCACTGTAGAAAGGTAGATGAAATATCTATAAATAAAAAGGGTTGTTTGAAGTGGGAGGGGATAATTTTCTATAAATGAAAATGATAGTCGAAGGGGAAGGGATAATTTTTTATATGTGTACTACGTTATCGGCAACAAAGAAGTAGTTTGTTGTTAAAATTCCCTCCAGGCCTGTTTGGCCGTGGTCAAATGTTTTCTGCAAAACCAGACGTTTCGGCAGTGCCATCGAATGCCATAATCAGGGAAAATCTAGTGCGCTAACGTGAGGTGATATACGTTAGTGACCACAGTACTGTGGTTAAGGCTGAAGAAAGGAGTAGGTTCTATGGAAATACTTTACTTCGAAAATGATTTTAAATATAAATCGTAGAACATGGAAGTCATGTATGGTTCTCCATACCGATATTTAAACGTTGCTGTGCTGCGATGGTAAACATACTCATCGTTTGTAAAAGAAACCAAATTGTCATGTGTCTGTCAATAGGCAGGTGTAACGTAGGAGATTACAACACACGACAATCTGCTTCCTTAATGGACTCGTAAACAGCTGTTTGGTTAATCATCTGGGCGGATAGTGCCGCACACGTTAAACAGCGCACACCCGGAACTAGCACAGTGTGGCATTGTGTCGGCGCCGCGGACATTAACATACAGTCCCATATATATGTGGTGGTATGGCCTCACGCGGATTTACATACATTTACAAACTAAACGGTGTAACAAAACGAATCAACGTATCGGAAGGTCGCCTGTCTGGCCGCCCGACCTCATAATTATGAAATTAACTATAATTTTTCAATGGCGCATTAAAACGTATTGTAACAGAGTATAGCGAACTGTTTTTTCCCCGATATGGTTTCAGGAAAGAACTCACTGTGTCGTGATATTACGATTTAAAGTGTTATTATCTAAATCTCCAGTTTGCGGTTTTTGGTAATGAAGGTTTCGTTCAGTCGATAGATGGATTTACGTCATCGCGAACACAAGCTGACGTAGATTATGGAAATCACGTGTCGCTAACAACAACAAATTATTATTTTTGTACAGTTTTTGTATATAATTAATATTAATTGAATCATATGTCCTAATTTTTTTCAAATAATTTAAGCGGAAATGGCTTTTTTTTTGCCTGACAACGTCTGACGAGGTTAAATTTCATATCGCCGAGACAAACATAACATCGGCACTTAGGATGGACCTCCCTAATAATCTGCCTCCAGATAGTCGGAACATGTGCCTTGGTCTTCCACGAGCCGATACCCATCCTGGTCAGGTCTTTAAAGGCGAAGACTTTACAACTTTATAGTAAACAGAAATTGCACATCACCATAGAACAAATTTCCGAATAGCGCTTTCAAGCTTAACAGCACATCATCAGAATCGAAATACGATATTGCAGAACAGACATTTCCTCCGGTTTGAAAGCGCAATCGGGAATTTATCTAAAGTGGGGTAAAACTGTGTAATTTCTATTTCTGATTATAACCAATAACATAACTTTATTAGTTGAATATTTTCAACTATACTGGAATTGACAAGTTATTAGTTTATGTTTAAGTACTAATGTGTGTTACGGAATAATTACGTAAACTTGTAAGTATTTTGTCTTTAACCTCATATAATGTCAACTTTTTATGTTTTAAAATTTATTCCTTTGGTAAGACTGCAGCGAATGGAAATACTGTCTTAAAATTACAATAACAGGATACAAACACACCTCCTTCCATATAGACCCGTGCTTCAAGGAAATTTGAAGGGGGGGGCAAGCAGATCCCTTTAGGATAAAGGATTGATGGAATGACAGGGTTTACCTTCATAGTAGAATATGAAGACTTGTTGTCAGTCCGGGGAGGGGGGAGACAGCAAAGATTGTCACAAACAGTTAGACCCAAATTTGTGTATTCAATTCCACAGGACGCAACATGAACCACTTATTTAAACCTCCAGTCCTCGTAGGCCATCAACTGTAATACCGAGGCGTGTATGCGAGTATCTCGTCGTCACGCTTGACTCTAAACTTACCTGGCGACCTCACATCACACGAACCTCAAACCAAGCCCGCAAACGAATCCGCTCTCTCAGAACTCTCAGGAGCAAGGATCGTTGCTCCAGGGGACTAGTTAGTCGCATCTACACGATCTGTATCCGCCCGATCATTAAACGCTCATCCTGTACTTCTGACTGCCGACCCTGCCCGCCTCCAACCCAACCGAATCGCCGAAAGGGGAGCTCTACGACTTATTCACCGCAGACCTCCCTTACCAAAACTTCAAACAGCGCTCTGTATGCACTAAACACACTTTTCCCTAAACTCGACTCCTTCCTGTATATAAGCTTAACTGGCAATTAATTGATGACTCGTTGGGCACTTGGTGAAACATATTAATACAAAGGTTTTGCAAAACATATAAAAACACTTGGTAAGTTTCATAAATCTGTCAAACTTACCAAGTGTTTTTATATATTTTACAAAACCTTTGTATCAACTGGAAATACTCGCTAACCGCTTCACAACGCATTTCCCTACAATCCATAGCCACCTCCATCAACAGAACTACCCGCAATACCCGCAGACCTTCCTTCCTCATAAACCGCCTCCTTACCATAGCCGATGGACCTCCTCCCAGAACTTCTTGCCACCAGCGTCAAAGAAATTAAAACACACAGAAACACCTAATTCCCATTTACAAAAATACTCAACCTGCCATCCTTCTTGATCACACAATAATTTAAGTTTCCCTAAATTCTTACCAAGTCTTTAGCCCTCTTCTTTGTGTCCCCGCCTACCTTGACGCCTCTCTGCAGCCTCCTTCCAGCTTTGGCGACCTGAGTTACTCGTCCCTGTCTTGGCCGCCCTCATATATAAACTAAAATTGATGGTACTCCATCAGCCACTTCCTTTACGTATATGGCTACAAACTACATCTACACACACACGCGCGCGCGCGCGCGCGCGCACTACTCTATCTTCAATGTGCCTCCGCCTTCTTTGTTTCCGGTACGCGCTGGCGGGCGTCTCCCCACATCCTACCACATCTGGCTGAAGGGGGCTAGCCCCAGACCTTCTGAGCAAGTCTCAAAGATCACATAAGAAAAAAAATCAGTGGGGATATGTGGTTCTGTTTGTCTCAGATGCCGTGTGTTGGTGAGACAGTCACTAGCGTGCTGATTGTTTCGTGACTAAAGAACGCTACATAATGCGTTGCCAGGACCATTCGGCAGGGCTCGCGAGTCGATTTCTCCACTTGTCAATCGATATCGACGAAGTAATAATTTACGCGCCTCAAAATTAGTGTCGTACAACTCCTTTTGGTTATTGCAGAATCATTAGTGTGATTTATGTTCAGTACGATCATAACATTCTACTACGTATGTGTTAGTCGTGAAACAGCATGTCTAGTCCCTTGACTGTTGTACAGGAAAATCCTAGGGGAAATTCTTTTTCGATTACTGACATAGGTAGGCCTATTCGAAATCGTAAAGCAGGTTTGTCTCTAGTGTGACGATTTAAATTGTAAAAATAATCAAGAAAATACAAAATTTAAAAAATTAAGGTTGCGAGCTATTAAGCCATTTAAATCTCACTGTAATAATAAAAAAACCTGTATGTACTCAGTATGAGAGGAAGCAGTAATTAGTTAGTAAGAAGATACTCTAATAAAAAGATAAATTGTAAAGAGTTATTAATATCGTATTTAACCCTTTGCTTGTTAGCAGGCGCTGACCTGTTGAGTCCAGACTCGACATGTTTTCCTAGTCTTGTGTAAGTTAGAACAAGATAAAAAAACCTAATGTTAATAATTAAAAATCTGAAGACACAGATAGTCGCTAAAACAACTTATTTGAATTATGTATATTTGTTTAGGGATAGTTGTATAAATAAAAATGTTAACATAAAGAGAGACAGGGACTATATTCTCGCGCAGTAATTGCCCCTCTACCATTTTGTCCAGTACCAGACGAAGGGGCAGAAATCGCTCTCTCGTTATGGTGACTTCATACAGTACAGACGTAAGAGCTATGCTCTTACACTATGTTACCGATATTTTCGTTTACCTTAATGTGGTATACAAGAAATAGCTGCTTAAAGCATATGTATGTTTTAACTAGTATAGTTATGTAAAAAACAAGAGACTTAAAGTGTAACTCGAAACGTAAAAAATGGTGTAACACAAGATGACTTCGAACTTCAAGAACTAACAACACTTCCAACATCATACCTGGAGATGTGAACTATCAGAAGCCACAAACTCTAGTACACACGACAGAATATGCAGATCAGGACATCCGAGAATCTACAAGTACCATCGTAGAAGGTTCAACCTGCGGACTTTGGAGCCCTTTACTGACGAAGACCAGACCGAGATGACGACGTCGCTATTCCGGTTTCCCAAGACGGACACCCCAGGACGAGTTTTCTGCATACCAATTAAAAGGTGACTCGATAGCCTGTCTATCGAGGCTTACTAATATTTGTTACACAACACACTTTAAAAGAGACTTTTCAGAGACTATTAACTTTGTAAAGATTAATAAATTAAATCTAAGAATTTAATGTAACTATTCAAACTTCATACGTTGTAACAGTTTATATGCTAATGTATAGTACTATAATTCAAGTAATAATACCATTCTTCCAATGGTTAAATAAAAGAAAGTCTTGCAAGCTAATATCATGAATTGAGTATGACTAAAAGTTTTAATGAATAAATACCGAAGTTTACCCGGATCCGAGGTATAGCTAAATAGAATCAATTTTGATCCCAAAGTTTAAAGAAAGCATTCAAATAACTTTAATAATTTAATTAGTAATGTCATGGGATCTGTCAGTAAATGTTTTTAAATGTTAAATAAAGAGAAGTCTTCTTGTTACACACATATGAGGAGTGCTTATATCAATAGTATACCTTGCCATTGTTTCCTTACACAGTTAGTAAGTAATTTGTTATATTAATTATTTGTGATACATTCTGTTACAACGTAGGCAGCCCATCTAATTAACGGAGTTTAATTACGATGGGTTCCTTGGATTTGTAACGCGGCGTACAGACGTTACACTAGTACAACTCTTCCATCATTTTTTCAGACTTTTTGTCAGAAATTTAACTAAGAATGTTTTGTTAGTGATTATAATCACAAACAGAATTACCATTGTTGCACACTACTATAGAAAATTTATTCCGATTAGCGCTTTCAAGCTTCACAGCTTATCATCAGATCGGAAAATCCGATTTTCCGATCTGACGATGAGCTCTGAAGCTTGAAAGCGCTATTCGGATTAACGTTTCTATAGTGGTGTGGAACAGTGATCATTATGATTAAGATGTTTTACTGCAGACTACAGTTAAACATGAGTTAATTTTATTACCTTTATGTTTTCTAAAGGACAGAAAATGATAGAGAGAGAGAGAGAGAGAGGGAGAGAGAGAGAGAGAGAGAGAGAGAGAGAGAGAGAGAGAGAGAGAGAGAGAGAGAGAGAGAGAGAGAGAGAGAGAGAGGCAGACAGACAGACAGACAGAGACAGATAGACAGAGATATGCAGATTTTGTTTCCCGTATCTGCAGTTATAAAAATCGTGTATTTTATAGTTAAGTTATTATACATTATCGAAAAGTTTTACAAAAATATATTATATACGTATTTTGTGAACATATACTGTGAACATCGTGCTTCATAATATTACAAAATACTGAAAAAGACATAAAAAGCATAAATTGCTGTTATTACTGGAGCACGTACATGATTTTAAAATCGATTACGTAGCAGTAAATTATGTACAACGTGTTTCTTTAAAAAACCAGTTTCAGTTGTTGCTTATTAAAAGCACTAATAAGATATTGCATACAGTGTATTTAAAATGTCAGTAACATAGTTGTCAGGCAATTATATAAAACCTTGAACGGGATAACATAACATCGGAAAAATATTTATTGACAGCTAACTGCCTTGCTAAACTGATAATGTAAATACTGAATACAGAGAATTATTTACCTAACAGCCTCGTGTAAGAAGGTCTGCACCCATTATCGCACGTGCACGCACATACACATATTTTTAATATTTATATAATAAACGATTTTTTCATTGCTAATGTACATTACGTTTGTTTTACTTCAAAAAAAAATACTATATTGTTCTTTAAAAAAAAAAACAATTACAGTGCCAGAAACATTAAAGAGTTACTATAGAACGAACTAAAAAGGTCCGTGTCTTAAATTGACTAAGGGATTCGGGCTATTATGTGCGCTAGATTTTGGAACCTCCCGCGGCAGTCATCTTCAGTGGTATGGTCCAAGTTTTAATGCCCGAACGATTAGACTTACAGCTAAAATAATTAGACATAGAACAGGTGTCCGATCGCGCAAGCGTAGCTTTGACGCATTCATTTTCCATCTAATCATTTTGTGTTCAGTAGAGCCGAGTCGTTGGTGTGTCACATGATTGGTCACCTCACACCACACTTCCTGTACTGCTCTTTCTTCACCACTACAATCTGCGTGAACTGTTTTATGTACAATCAGTAGAGGACGGCCGAGCAGTATCAGTTATCACAAGAAAGGAACAGAGACTTTACTTATTGCAGTCCATACTACAGGGAAAAGTACTTGGAAAGAGAGGAGTTGGGCGACCGACAATCTCATGGCTGAGAAATTTAAGGACCTGGTTTGGCATGAATGCAACTGACTTACTCCGAGCAGCAGTGCAGAAAGTTAAAATAGTCTGTATGATATCCAACATCCAAACGGATAGGAACTATCAGAAGACGGAGACCGCAGGAGAGCTTATAACTCAGCAGCTCAATAAACATTGTAGAATATCGTAGGGAAATGTGTTATTTCGGCCACATGTGTGTGTGTGTGTGTGTGTGTGTGTGTGTGTGTGTGTGTGTGTGTGTGTGTGTGTTGATTGAGTCGATTTTCATTATCTTTCAAGTAAAATATGCGTTAACGTGTTAAGCAAAACATGTTTCTAAAAGAGAATAAAATTGGGAAGTGACCGTCTCCGTCAAAATTACAAGTATACTTTGCTTCTACTGTAAAAATAGCTTGTGTTTTCATGCCATGTTGTTATCTGCTAATTACTGAATGAAATCTGCGTACGCTATTGCGAAATAATTATAATGAATGGTGCATCGGTGTTGTTATATGGGATCTGTTGCATTTATATGGGAAGGAAACTTAATTAACCTACTTGAACCGAGGTATATAATCATTCAGTCTTTTCGCAACATACATTAATAATAATTCTAACGTTAAACAGAAATGAGTTTATTAAACGTGCGTCAAGTTAATAAATATTATAAAAAATAATACAATCTATTTGCAGAAGTAAATACAATAAGATAATATAAGTATCTTCAAAGAGTTACGTTCGTAGAAATATATATAGCCTACACACACGCGCGCGCGCGCGCACGCAAAAAACGCGTGAAAGAGAAAGTGAGATATAGTGAGAGAGAGAGAGAGAGAGAGAGAGAGATGTCTTCACTGTAGTGGAAAAACTTTGAAGTTATCTACTTTTCAATATATCAAGGTCGATGCTTTCTCTGTGTCAAAAACTTTATTAATAAACAGACCAAAGTTAAAGTGATCATCCAAAAATAGTGGGATATGATATTTAGTTAGGAAGAGAGTGGGATTTGTTTCATGATTCACGACTTTAAGCAGATTTAACTTCACATAAGTGTCCATGAGTGTGTAGCTTGATAAACATGCCTGTTTATAGTCTAAACACAGTTGCACAATATTAAATAACTATGAACTAATATTTATTCACTTTCCGCTATAAAACACACAGGCTACAATATTCCACTTGATCCTAAAGAAGTTTTCTCCAACAACGTCTTCAAATACTAAAGTGACATATTGTTCGTTTGACTGGACTAAATGCCTATAAGTCGTTTGACACCTGGAAGTGATCGTTTAGTTTAATAATGGCCGTTAATGGTAGGAAAACTTTGTCGGATCTGGTCGATATAGGCACAAATTTAAAATGTCTGTCTCGATGGGTTTGTCTGAGGCTTACACAGCCGCAATCAGTGTTATTAAAATTATTTTCTTCCGGGCTGTTTGGCCGTGGTCCAATGCTCCTCATTTCAGCAAACGTTTCAGCCCTGCCTTTGACGACTTTCATCAGTGCTAAAATTCGAGCTAAAACACTAATATAGATGTCACGGTTAGTGTTAGTGTGACACACAACCGTGACATCTGTGTTAGTGTTTTAGCACGATTTTAGCACTGAAGATGGCCGTCAAAGGAATGGCTGAAATGTCGGCTGAAATGTCTGCTAGAATGAACAGCGTTGGGCCACGGCCAAACAGCCGGGAAGGAAATAATTTTAATAACGTTTGTGTCGATATTTCGGCAAAACGTATTGCCACCATCAGGACGTGTACTCGGGCAGTACAGAAATAATAGTAAGCCTACATATTGTTACGTAATACGGAACGTTCTACAAGAATCTCGGCTATCCCAGCGGAGCCCAGCTGTAATGTGTGTGTGCGTACATATAGCTGGTACTTTGAGATGAAAGACAATTAAGTGGGACTTCACACGCGTTAACAATCGCGGCTGTTCCAGACCTCACCAGTCCGCGCGCACTGTGTTCAAGGCCAAACACGACACTATTTCTCGTGGATTCGGGAGCGCCCGTAAGAGGCAATTATTTAACACGTCATCCAAAAGTGACAGATTATTCTGGCAATTCAGCGGGGTACAAATATAAGCATCCAGCGACGGTCAATTCGAAGTGTTGTGGCGAAGCGTTATTGTGTTATAATTGTGCGGGACTCTATTAGTTGACATTATGGTTGCGTGTGGGCAAATTTAATTTAAATTATTGTACGATTATAATCTTTTTGATTACAAAGTGTTATTTGTGATTAATTAATGCTGGTAATTAACAACTTCATTGGTGTCTGTATTTTGTTTTTCCACTGTACCATTTGACAATAAATGAGATCGTCGTAACAATATATACGCTTAATGAATGCTTCTCACGGGTGTATGAATAATATTATTTTGGTGGAAAGCTGAGAGATTTTTCAGCTTATGTTAAAATTGAACTTTAACGTATTCTCTCTCTCTCTCTCTCTCTCTCTCTCTCTCTCTCTCTCTCTCTCTCTCTCTCTTTCTCTCTCTCTCTCACACACACACACACACACACACACGTATATTGCAACAGAACAAATAGAAGGCATAGTATTAATAATAAAATAATATCTGAGTCTTTTAACTGGAGTTAGGTATTTACGTTAAACAAATTTAATGTGGTCTGTGACTGAACATACATTATTTTATTTTATTTAAATAGTGTCTGTAAAGTATTTGAATGTTTCTCTTTCTTAATAGTCTATTTTACTTGATCGTCAAATTCCCTTGACGAAACAATTGAACCGCTTCATTGCCACCTCTCGCCGCCTGCTGAATCTGCTGCAATGATGACACGTGGAACTGTCCGCAACGCACGCACGCACGCTAATTCACCGATAGAGTTTATCTCGTTTCTCAGGGCTTGATAATAGGTGTAATTCTAATTAATACAGTTTCGGTGTATTGTACGTACACCTTCCCGTGTCTTGATGTGTCCTCGCGTTCACCCAGATGTATTTCTTTAAATACACCTGACCCTATGAGGAAAATCTTGACTAGCGCGAGATAGCACTATTCAATTTATAATTTAATTTATTTGAGTTCTAATACCCAATAGATTTTAGCAAACGGGCAACTCGTTGCTAGGATCCCGTACTCCAACCCCCTTATGTAGAACGTATACTGATACGACAAACTCGCACAGAGGCAACGTCTGTTAAAGCCGAGCTGTTAGGTGGAACTGTCCGAAGCTTCCTTCGCGATGAACCAATTTGAATGAAAATTGGAGCCTCTGATTGGTCGAAACCCCTAGCACGTGATTGATAGGATAGATAGATAGACGTAGGTCCTGATCAATTTTGCTGAAGACTGCAAAAGCATGTATAGATTTTATCTAAAAGTTTTATGACTTTAAGAAGATAAGGATTCTTTATAAAAGTGAATTCTTTATTAAAATACTGTAATATGTTTTGAGTCTTAGACATATGAAAAATTTAGCGCTAGGTAATTTAGAAGTATGAGCTGTCCAAGTCTCAATTCAGTATGCGCACTAAATTCGCACTTGACGTGACAGAAAATAAATTTATGGGCATTTTGACTCATTTCTTATTTCAAAACTTATAGCTATTTTACAAAATTTTAACAAAATCAATTTTGAACATGTCTATAACGTCATAAATTGGTATAAAAGCATATAGTCCTAGCTACAAATGCCCTTTATGCAATGTTGCATTGCAATATACACGGTGATTCAAAAAGGACTTTACAACTTTGAAAGCATACAGAAATTTATTCAGATAACTTACAGAGTCGGTTGAGGTGTCATTTCAAAGCAAAACACATAAAGTTTGTCATCCAACATTTATTGTGATTCGATGTGTCTACCATTTGTAACGCGGCATACATCCCACCTGAAGTCGATTTCATTCCAGACTTTAGCCAGTAAGTCGGGCGTCACTTCTGCAGCGGCGGCGTTAATTCGAAGTCTCAGCTCAGCAAGATCAGCAGGTAAAGGTGGTACAATAACCCGATCTTTAATGAAACCCTACAAGAAAAATCTACACCTGTCAAATCTGGGGAGCGAGGTGGCCATGCAATTGGACCTGCATGATTAATCCACCGACCTGGGAATCGGGTATCAAGAAAATCTCGGACTTCTACGCAGTAGTGAGGTGGTGCCCCAACTTGCTGATAGTAAAGGTGTCCATCTTGGTCATCCTCGTCTAACTGAGGAATTCGAAAATTTTCTAGCATATCCAGATACACGATACCATTTATGGTTGCCTCCTGGAAGAAGAACGGACCGTACACGTTTTGTTTGCTAAGGGCACAAAAACATTGACTTAGGGCTATCACGAATATGCTGCAAGGTTTCATGGGGGTTTTCACTACCCCATATTCGGTAGTTTTGGGTGTTTACCTTGCCACTGATTTGAAACGTTGACTCATCACTAAAGATTACATTGCCTAGGAATGTCTCGTTGTCTGCAATTCTATCAAACATTTCCACAAAAAATTGCTGGTGAGCGACTTTATCTTCATCTGTAATGTGTTGAACCATGGTTAGTTTGTATGGCTTTAAGTGCAAGCGTTTACGTAATACGCGCCAAACAGTCGGTTGTGGAATGCCAGTCTCACGTGACGCACTTCTAGCTGATTTCTTAGGAATACGGGAAAAGCTTTCTCTGAGTTGTTCCACAGCAGCTTCAGGAACTTTTGGACGTCCTGGTGATTTTGCATGTCGTACAGAACAACCAGTCTCAACGAAGGTTTGGTGCCAAGAGTAAATTGTAGGCCTACTAGGAGGCTCCCTATCATACTCCGTAGGGAATTTACGTTAAACTGCAGTTGCTGATTGCGTATCGTGAAACCAAAACACACAGCGATCACGTTCCGCACCAGTAAAAGTAGCCATTTTCAACAACAATGGTGACAGTGCTACTGGTGGGTGTATTCGGTATTAATGGACTACGTAATTCAAAACTTGATGTGTTTTGCTTCGAAATGACCACTCAACCGAGTCTGTAAGTTATCTGAATAAATTTCTGTATACTTTCAAAGTTGTAAAGTCCTTTTTGAATCACTCTGTATATATAGTTAATTAAATATGTTTTAATAAGATTTTATTGTTTTGAGGTTCCATTATTTGCGTGTATTTCGTTTCTTTAGGCCTACGAAAATCAGCTTACTTGTTTTCAGACTCAAAGTTTTATGTGAAGTTAAATCAGCTTAAAATCGTGAGTCATGAAACAAATCCCACACTTTCCGAACTAGATACAACCCTATTATTTTTGTAACTGTAACTTTGGCCTGTTCATTAATAAAGTTTTTGTAGCCGAGAAAGCATTACATTTTGATCTACCATGGTATATTGGAAAGTAGATAATTTCAACTGTTTCTCCAGTACAATAAAGGCAACTCTCTCTCTCTCTCTGTCTCCCTCTCTCTCTTTCACTATCTTTCACGTCAGTTTTGTGCGTGTGCGTGTGTACATATACACTTTTTATCAAAGTAACTCGTTGAGTTTCCTGCATGTCTCCTATGTAATATCTTTAAATAAATACACTGCAAGTAGGTTTATTTTCACCTGACTCACGTTTCACACAAATTATTCTGTAACTTCAGAGGTTTGGTTGAATTGTAATTATTTAATAATTGTAATTATTTAAGCAAACCTCTGAAGATAAAGAATAATTTCTGGGAAACGTGCGTCAGGTGAAAATAAACCTAGTTGCAGTGTATTTATTTGAAGGTATAACATATATATTCCTTTTTAGACAACTCTTGCAGGATACTTACTTTTATCAAATTGTAATTACTTCTGCAACTGGATTGTAGGCCTATTATTTTTGTAGTTTTAATTAACTTGACGCACGTTTAACCGACAGCATCAGTATCTTCAGAGGTTTGAAATACATTGAAATCAATCGAATCAAAGCGACTATTCGGTAATTCATTTTCGTGGGATTTCTATTACAATTTACGCTGCGTTTTTGAAATAAACATTTGAGATGTTACAAAGTAAACGATAGACAATGTGAGTAAAAAAGAATTGTTTTAAGAAATGGCGCTTGGCTAGAAAATGCCTGTTGAAAAACGACAGGATGAGAAACGCAGAAAGAAAGCGGAAGAAGCAGGAAAACGACAGAATGAAAAACGTAAGCAAGAAGCAGATAAAATGGAAGCTCTCTTTGAAGCTATGCAGAAACCGTTGCAAGAACACAGTACCGCAGAATTGGGTCTCCTACGAGGTAAGCTTAATAAACAAGTTATTGAAATATCAGAGGTACAAGAATCAATAACATTAAAAATAGCTGAAGTAGAAAAATCTGTGTCGAGTGTTGAAGATGTCTAATAAAGTATCTGAAGTAGAAAAGTCAGTCTTGAGTTTGGAAAAAGCTATGTCAACAAAAATAGAAGACTCAGTTACAAATATAAAAGAGCAGATTAAAAATGAAGTCGAGCGGTGCCTGAAGTTACAACCAAAACAACGTTGTGAACAGACTGCACCAATGATAAAGACAGAAATAGACGCAGAAAATAAGTTAATAGAGAAAGTCACTTTGGCTGCAGTAGGGACAGTTCATGACAAAGCTCCAACCTTTGACGGAAGCAGTCACTGGGCAGCGTACCTCCGCCAATTTGAAGCTGTTGCATGCACAAATAATTGGACAGAGAAAGTGAAGGCAGTCTCACTCGTTCTCGCATTAAAAGGACCCGCGGCAGAACTACTACAAAAAGTGCCACCTGACAGCCAGAACACCTAACCCGAGTTGATGAAAGCTCTAGAATTACGCTACGGTGATAAAAATTTGTGTACTACGCTCAGTTGAGAACAAGACGACAACGTTCCGGGGAGAGTCTTCAAGAGTTTGAAGCAAGTATCGACAGATTGATTAGATTGGCCTATCCTGAAGCACCAGATGATTTTCGAATAAGTTTTGCGGTGCAGACATTTATTGATGGCATCGGAGATTGTGAACTTCAGCAAGTGTTACGAATGGCAAGGCACCGAAATAGCTCAGAAGCTCTTGTTCACGCCCTAGAGTTTGAAGCTAAGAACAGGAAGAAGAAATGCTGAATTCCGTAACTGGCAATGTAGCTAATTAATGTCGTCGCAGGATAAAAGTAGAAAATACAAAGAAGACGAAGAGAAAAGGGATGAGAAGGAAGAGGAGGAGGGAAAAATAAGAAGGAAAAGACAGAGAAATAGAAGATAAACTACATAGTGTAAATAGTTTGAAAACGTGCGTCTGAATTCAAGGTTAACACTCCGTACTTAATGTTGTTGGTTTCACGACGCTACAACACGTGTACGCCACTGACTTCTACTATAACTCGAGCACTGATGTAATCGTTTGCCTATGAACAAAATAATTGAATTATTACGTGTAACTGTGGTATTGTTATGCAACAAAAAATTATCAATGACAACAGTGACTTCAGCTGTTTACTGTTTTCGTTAGTTTTTTAATTACAAATCCTCCTGCATACCCGTAGAATTTTGTATCTAGCCGGACTGTACGCGGTCATCCTTGAGACGAACGGTCCTGCATCTACTCCGTAACTATATTTTTCATAGGCGATATAACCTATGTCATTATGGTCAATGACATTAATGCTTATATTGTGCTACATAAACTGCACATCTCAGTACAGACACTCGCGCGCTCGTTCACGCTATTTACCATTCCAGTAAATTAAAATATTACAACTTTATCATCACCATCATCCATATTACAACACGGCATAAGCAAGGTGATGCCTCTACCGCCTTCAAAAATCCTCCAGCCATCTCTTCTGGGCCTACCAACACATCTGTGTCCCATAGTCTTGTATTTCCAGACTTGTTTGGCCAGTCTGGAATCTGAAGTGTTCTTTCCCACCGTTGTTTGTAATCTTTCAATTTTTCATTCTAGTTAAAAACTTTTAACTCTTCTCTTACGGCCTCATTCCTTGTACGGTCAAGTTGAGAACACTTTTAACTTCTCTTAAGAACGCCATTTCCGAGCCTGTATTTTACTGTCTCGTTTCTCGGTTCCTGTTCATAATTCTCACACATAGGACAGTACAGCGGCTGACATAACTTTGTAGATCTTTACTTATATAACATTACAATTTATAACTGTTTATTCTCGTTAGTGTAGAATAAAATAATTTTCTTGATTTTTTTGATTGAGGAATTTAAATCGAAATAAGAAACCACTTAATTCAGTAGAACATCAGTTATCGGAACATCCATTAACCGAACGATTTATTGTCCAAACTTAATAAAAAGTACAATTTTGTACTGCACTGTACAGTAATGTATTGGACACATGAAGGCGTATTGGATATTTATTGAACACAAAAAATTGTATACTATAAATTATTAGAGTACTGTACAGTAATAAATAAAAGAGTTATCGGTTTGAAGGAGACAATGATAGAACAATTCTTCAAAAAAGTGTAAATCCATGTTATTCTATATTTTGTTTTGTTTTTAATTTTTAATGAATTTTATAATACAGTGTTTGATATTAAACTCTAATTTTCTTTAAATTACCTTTCGGTTTTTATTAATTACACCTTAGTAATACGTTGCAGTACAGTATACAGGTTGCTGTAATTATTTAACGGTATGTTAGAAATGATTTTGTAATAAAAACCTTTGTTTTTGTAACGAGAAATAATGTTTTTAATTTACAGTATATTATCCGAAATAGCAATTATCCGAACGGGCCCGAGAGGTTCGGATTATCGATGCTCTACTTGTGTCGTAGTTGGAACTGCTTTCTATAATTTGTACAGACTACTCAGATTCTTCAACGCTGAAGTTTGCCATAGACTCAGCAACTCTTTGTTGCTGTCATACTCCATATCTGGTTAATTGACAAGACAAAAGGTACATACTGTTATAACTATTAATTTCCGGCCTGTGGTCAATTGATCATGTTCTCGCGTCCAAACGTTTCGGCCGCACCTCCGTAGGCCATCTTCCGTAGAATATAGAAAACGTTCGTAATGATGACAGGTCGAAAGCATTTCACAGTCGAGGAGTGATCCATAACCAAAGTCGTAGGCAATTCTGTTATAAAGCTACACTCGAAGCTGAGTTACAATTCTTTTTGTTCGGATACACTAAATACATTTCTACAATGTTTTTCAAATTTGTATGATTTTTTTATAATTTGTTTAACTTTTTGTAACAATACTCCTAAAATTTCTTGGATGTCAACAACTAATACAGTTCAAAAAATCAATAAAATTCTATTCGGTCCTATAACCAACATGGATTTTGAAATTTTTTTCACAATTCAGGGAAAAGTTTTAGACCCTACCGTCGCAGTATTATAAAATGTCTAGAAGATGAAGACAGTATTTTAACCGTGATGAAAATTCTCTTTAATTTAATCCTCTCTAATCTAGGGTTTTTATATTTTTGAAAATTTTGACCGTTCACGTTTACGTCCTCTGCCTCACTATTTTTTATAGGGATCAAAAGGGATTAATTTTTGTGTGTTCAGTGCATTCAGTAGTGATCGTGAGACATACCGCAAAAAGACAAGTTAAAACTAAGAACTTGATTTGCCCGTTCAATAGGTAAATCTTATAAACAGTGACTTAACAAGCAAAATCCTATGAACGGGCAACAACAACAGACTACTTGCCATGTAGTCTACTACTTGCCACGCGCGCGCGCGCGCGCGCGCGCATGTCAGTACTGGATAAATGTCAGCTGAACTCTGGGACCTTCGTGCAGTCTAGGTTCGTATAGAAGTATTGCATTTCCTGTAATGTTTTTTGTGGTCATTCGTAGAATTTTGCTTGCTAAATCACCGTTTATTTATAAGATTTAGTTATATTAAGTATGTGAGTGTTAAACTTGACTCTATCACATGGGTGATAAATTATCGATTTTACGTTTCAGTAATAATGTAACTGGTATTTATATTTTAGTTGTAACCTGAAGAGGTGTAGACTTAACGTCGCTTTTTAAGTATGACAGTAACGTAAAAGTTTCTGGATTTTATTGTCCATGACGTGTCCCGTTGATTAACAAATTATAAATGTAAGACTGCTGACTCGGAACACTAATTTTTATTGGTAAAAGTTTATAATTTTTATCTTGTGGCCTGAACCAGTTTTCGATTATTACAAGCTTCGTCAGAGGCTGCCACTAGGAGATCTGTCAGTCTTGGTCTTGATGACGGCGCCGTCGTTCGAAAGATCGATGTGTGTGCGGTGTCATATGTTCGAATAGTATGTGTGATTTGAACTGTCTCTGTTTGTTTCGGATGTTTTTCTATGTGTTTTTGTGTGTTTGTATATTTATGATTGTCAAGAGTATCTAGTTTTCGGCCTTTGTGTGTACGTGTTTCTACATGGATATTCTATCCATGTTGCATTTATGTTTGTGTATGTGTAATTTGCTTCAATGATATGGTTTGCAAAGGTAGTGGCTTTGTGTGTTCAATGTATCTCTGTTTGAAGCTACGTCCTGTCTGGCCTATGTAGACTATAACATTATTGGCCTACGTCTGTCACCAAGAACAAGACGAACAGCGCTCCGAGTGGCAGCCTCTGATGAAGCTTGTAAGAAGCAAACATTGGTTATGGCTACAAGGTAAAAATTTTACATTCTTACCAATAAAAAATTAGTGTTCCGAGTCAGTAGTATTACATTTATAATTAGTAAAAATTTTCTTTACCAACTTCTAATACACACGCTTGATCATTGTCATGTTTTAAAGATATTTGACACATAGAGTAATACTGAGTTGAAACAACATAATGTTTATATTCGGTTTCCAACAACTGATCATGAGTATGAATATTACATAAAATTGATCATAAACACGAGCAAGTCGAATATGCGCATAATGTTTCACAAATTATGTTTTGACGAAAGGTCTATAGATTATTTTAAGCAGAAAATTTATTTTGTTGTGCAGTGAGATTTCCAGAAACATGGTTTGCTGTCTACAGTGTAAACACAACAAACAAATTCAGAAAACATCTCTGACATTTTTTATACAAACACTTCTGTTGGATGAAAAAGCTAAGTTCGTGTTTCTATGTACTTCAACAATGGCTGTCACATTTCAGAGGGAATCCCTTTTCTCACACAACAGCGACGAGGGAAAGTGAAGACTTGAATATTCCGCACACGTCTACAGCTGAAGATGCCAAACAATTCGACTGTCTTGTATTTTACTCGAATCAACACACATTATTGTAAAACTTTACCCATCGGAGATGAAAAATGTCTGGACGCTTAACGATGCTCCCTTTCTGCGCTAACTAAAAACGAACAGAAAGTAGTTCAAGTTATTACTTGCACTTGGTATAATATTATTTGTATTCGTGTTATGAGTACTTACGTTTGAAACATAAGTTTTACGAATAGAAGGAAATAAAGTGCCGTATACAAATCTTATATGGAATTGTTTCCAACAACATTATCATATAGACCATACATAGACCACCTTTGAATTTGTGGGGGTACATATATAACCGAGGACCAGTTCGATGGGGAACACTCCTCCCCACCCTATCAATGGAAAATAGAAAGGTGCGAAGCTGGACGTTGGACATCATTGGTCAGTAGCTCAACGTTGCAAACATTAACTGTCGCTTTATAATACCCTTGCGCTTATATTTAGCGACGCAAAACACCGAATCAATAAAGCTTTACATTATTTTACGTATAAATTTGTGAACATTTTTCACATTTGGAGTAGGTCATCAACAATCTGCCATCATGCACACGCACGTTAAGACTAACAAATCTTTAAAAGAAAAAAATGGTTAAACATAAAAACATTTTAATAAAAATAAATTAATGAACTTACCACTAATCAGTTCGTAGTCCTTCAGTCTTTCGACTGGTTTGTACCCTTCCCGCATATACCCGTGGTGCCTGTGGTACTGAGTCTCTCATGTATATGGGACCTACAGTTAAACGCCGGATCCGAACGGCTTTTTTTTTTGGTGGGGGGAGGGGTTTCTACTAGGAAGGATATCTCTCGCTGGGTTGCCATTACCTTGCGAGGGGGAACGGTCGTATCTAAATCAGTTGGGCCCTGGCGGGAATTGAACCCGCGCCGACCGCGTAGCAGCGTCACACGCTACCCACTACGCCACGACCGCTCCTTACCACTAATAAGCACTATTTATTTTTATAAAGTGCACAGAAATGTAAAGGTTGAAAAAATTACATTTAGACATAAATGAAGGTTTCAGTTCCTTGTGTAGTACGTTCCTTGTTTCAGTTTCAGTACGTTGTGCTGCGTTGTGGTAGTGGGGCGTCTTTGCACCCATGGCTGGATTGCACCTTCCGTGACGTGCCCGATGGCTGCCGGATGAACAGTGATGGACTTTGATAAGACAGGGGCCTAACAACTTGGAAAGATACGCCAACGCGATTAACCGCAGAGGCGCTGTATATTTTTAAACAATTAAATTTATTTAACTTAAGGGACATTTTGCTTGTTAGTACTGCCTCTGGGGGGTAAAGCGGACGGGAGCTGCCGCCCGCATGGGACACAAGAGGCAGACGCCTTGAGGCGGCGGTCGTTCCCCGCGAGTCAGGGAACCTCCGTGCCGGTGGCAAACGGTAACTAAACCAAGCGGTATGCTAGGACATCCTTGGGGAAGGATGTCACTGAGGAGTGAAGGTAGCAGATAGGAAAGGAAGATGCTGGGGGCTATTCAGATAGCGCAACGAGGTTAACTTTTGGGGGTGGGTCATACGACTGTCGCAACCCAAACCCCCCAACGCCGTTAGGCCCTGAACCACTTCTTCTGAAACCACCAAGGGACAGCTGCCCAGAATGAGATGAACTCGAGCTTCGGGACTTTTCCGGGAACCATCACCAATACTCATCGCCACGGCTCTACCTGGTATCATTCCAGTTCTTCTAAGTACAGGTGGGAGCTTTCCAGTTACTAAACTAAACACTCAACAACAACTCCGCCTTTTTTATTTTAAAATCAAGAGTAATAGACGTTATATATAAATGTAAATACATACTCTACACAAGGGGTATCGGAAGCCTACGTGTTTCTAAAATAAATATTGTAGCCAAACTTTGTAAGTTTAAATTAGGTGAATAATTTAAACTTAAATGTGAAAATCTTTGTAAATTTAAATGAACGATTTTGGAACTAATTTTTTAAAAAATTAAATCGACATGTTATAAATTAAAAAAAAAACACTAATAAAAAGTTGATAATGACTACATGAGTGTTTTATTGCAAGTCCTGTCACACTGCGCTCCAGCACTGCGGTCTAGTTTTAAATTTTACGTAACGGCCTAAGTGGCCGTTACACTTCAGAAGATTGTACGACTTGTACAGGCAATCTATGATGGATATACTTGTCAAGTAGAGCATAGAGGGAAGTTGTCCCAACCTTTTGCTGTTAACTCGGGAGTAAGACAGGGATGTGTTCTGACCCCTATCTTGTTTATCATAGCGCTAGACAGCATGTTACGAGAGCCAAAAAATAGAAAACGGCGAATT
Organism: Magicicada septendecula; assembly: GCA_034769895.1. Classification (NCBI taxonomy): domain Eukaryota; kingdom Metazoa; phylum Arthropoda; class Insecta; order Hemiptera; family Cicadidae; genus Magicicada; species Magicicada septendecula. The sequence goes on along the minus strand of CM068375.1, from coordinate 375,144,642 downwards.
CAGTGGGTCTTGAATAACCGTTTGAAGTAACTGGATTATGGGGATGACCTATGCCTTCTTCCAGAAAGCCTACAAAATATGGAAATTAAGTTGAACGATCTGACAATAGAAGCCGAAGAAGTAGGCTTAAAGATAAATAACAAAAACCAAGTAACTGAGTATTAACCATAGAAATAATTCTGTTTTGATACTAGACGAATAGTTATAGAAAGGGTTGAAGAATTTTGCTATCTGGGTACCATGGTTAGTCAGGATGGAGGTGCTCTTAACAAAAGGAAATAAAGCAAAAGGAACATTTGCACAGTTAAGACCAGTATCGAGATCACCCCATATGCGCAGGAAGACAAAACTCAGAATATTTGACTCAAACTCAAATGTCAAATCGGTGTTGCTGTATAGATGTGAGACCTGGAAAGTGACAAAGGACATTACCACAAGGTTACAAACCTTCATAAACCTTTGCCTGAGGTACACAATAAAACTTTGGTGTCCCAAGACCATCTCGAACAGAGATCTAGGGGAGGCCACCATCCGACTACAGATAAAGGGAAGAAAATGGAGGTGGATCGGTCACACCCTGAGAAGGCCACCAGAAAGTATCGCTAGACAGGCACGGAATTGGAAACCGCGGGGTAGCCGCAGACGTGGAAGATCGAGGAACACGTGGAAGAGGACTATGGAAAGAGAGCTGGCTGGTGTCAACAAGACATGGAGGGAGGTGAAGGCCCTGGAAATGGACAGAAGACGCTGGAGAAATTTCGTCGAGGAACTATGTTCCACCTAGGAATTTAAGGACTTAAGTCAATTAGTAACCTTATTGGTGTCTGTACTTTGTTTCAACGCTCCGTAAGACCGTCGTAACAATATGTAAATTTATAATTTTTAATGACCGAAAGCGAAATCAGTTCAGCTTCATTCGGACAAACAAACGCTTTTAAGAAATGAATTTTCTCATGAGCTAGATCCATTTAGCCTTATGTTATTTATGTGAGTATTCAATTGCATTTAGAGGTAAGCACATGTGTTCTTAAGTATTCAGACGTAATCTCTATCTCAGAAATACATTTCTCTCTCTCTCTCTCTCTCTCTCTCTCTCTCTCTCTCTCTCTCTCTCTCTCTCTCTCTCTCTCTCTCTCTCTCTCTCTCTCTCTCTCTCTCTCTCTCCATGACTATCTATTTTTTTATTTTCAACCGTCAAGCTACAATAATGTAGGAAGACGGGAAAATCCTAGAGAACAGACAAGAAACTAAATTGCTTAGCAAAGACTTGTGGCAAAAAGCGAGCTCGTTGTACGGCAATCCGCTGTCACGTTCCGATTCGCCGCGTCTCAAAGTATCTCTGTAAATATTGGCTGTAAACCAGCGCTGTGGAAAATTGTGTTCTACTACGCAGAAGACTTCATGTTATGGCGCATTACTCGGTACTCCATCATCTCTCTGGAATACCTATTCGACTGCAGTCAGACGTGTAATAATGCATTTATTTTTCGAGAATTTATTTTATTTTTTGGAATTGGTCTTTTTTTTATATATAAATCTGATAACGCACATAACTCTAAGTTGGCACACACACACACACACACACACACACACACACACACACACACACACACACACACAATTTTTACAAGAATGTATTTATTTATTTTGTAAATAACAAATGTCTCGATAGTAATCCAACTATCATCATCAGATAAATAATTAATAAAGTTAAACATTTTTTAAAAAATTGTTTAAAACAGATGTTTTATATGTAGACTAAATTTAATGTTTATATGTATATATAAAATATGTTATATAATTAATTGTAAAATATAATATAAATAATTATTGTTTTATTAAATTAGTAATTATGAACATATTTTTATTTTTTCTATTAATCTCAATTTATACATGTTACTTATGTAAGAATTCTAATAACAACAATATAAATATGTGTAAATTTATAGATGGCAATGAAATAGATAAATGCGTAAACAGGTCTGAGGAATTAATTAGTTATTAGTTTTATTTGGCGATCCATCTGCTTAAAGAGCGGTATGTAACTTATTAAGTGCCCCACTCGAGTGAATCTCATGAATATTCATTAAGAGAAATGGACCAGCAGCCAGCGTGAGTGACAACGTTGGGAGTGTAGAGATTAGACACATGAACGTAACTCGCATTAAACTTTTGCCCCTAAAGTTTAATGAAATTTCCCTGTCAGCGACAGACGGACGAACGTTTTGTTTGCGTATATGAAAAGCGCTTACGCTAATTTTACTGATTCGCGTAATACCAAAGCGTATTGCCGCTTTAAATGATAAAATCTCCTTTAAAATATGTGTAAATATAAACATAACATTTACAGTTGTGATAAAAATTACCTTCAGGTCAATATCTAGCACCGAATGAACAAATATTTTAAACATTTTGAAACTTTTGTGGGCTTTGGTGTTTTAAAATTTAAAAATTTTCAAAATTGAACACTTTATTTAGTGTTAGGTTAAAGTGATTTGTAGGCTACACAGATTTTTACAATTTTTGTCTGCATTTTACCCTTCAAAACCTTTGCACATTTCTGCCTCTTACCCTTATTTTATGGGAAATTAATCTCAAAAGTTATAAGAGTCTCTAGGAAAACAGTGTGGACATGCATGCCAATTATTTATACAAAAGTCGGTCAATGTATTCAAAATTTATCGAGATAGATAGACAAAACAGAAATACAGAAAAAACGCTTGAGGTAGAACTGGCAACCCGCTTTGCTTGTTAAATAAATGTAATGATAATGAAACAGTTATAGGCCTAATATTGTTACGACCAGTGGCAAGAAAGATGGACCACTGAAACGAAGGGAAGATGGATCGCTAGGCTCATAAAACAGTTAGCTGAGTGGACTGACCGCAAACATGGCGAGATTAATTATTTCATAACGCAGTTTCTGACTGGCCACGGCCTGTTCCGGGCTTACCTATATAGGATGGGGAAAGTAGTCAGACCAGACTGCATTTTCTGTAAACAGGAATTAGACGTTGTGAATCAAACGTTTTTCACCTGTGATAGATGAAAATAAGAGAGGCAAACCCTGGAAAATGTAGTGGGACAGATCTCGCCCGAAAATATCATCGGAATAACGCTGGAGAGTGCACACCTCTGTGATCAGGTAGCAGCCTATGTGGAGAAGGTACTAAGGCAAAAGAAGGAAGCCGAAGATGATCTTCTTAGGGCCGCTGGAAGATAACGGGTAACGTGGACCCGCTGAAGGTTTAAAATAGATGAACGTCCACAGGACAAAGTTCAAATGGCACCACCTTGAAGTATTGCAAAAGCTGAGTCCCAAGCTGGATCCATGCCGCGGACTAAAGGGTTTGTGGTTTTGGTGAGTGCGAGTCCCACACTCCGTAGGAGTGCGGACCCTCCTGCGGCAAACATTAGTTTTCCACTGTCTCCCTCATAAAAAAAAAAATATATATATATATATATATGCATATATATATACGACAGTCTCACGGATCATCGTATGGTACAGTGGAAACAAAATGCAGACACCAATGAAGTCACTAATTACCACACAAATAACAATGTGAAATCAAAAAGGTACATTCATACAATAATTCAAGTTAAATTTGTCCACATGCAATAATAATATCAACCATTAAAAGTTGCGCACTAGTTACAGCACAGTAGTCACTTTCAACAATCACTTGATCAGCACACTACAATCTCGCGAGGTGTAACTGACTAAGCCGGCCGCTGTTGGTTATATACAACTCGCAAATGATTCTAAATAGTTTTCCATTCTTTTGACGGCGTGCCAGCAAAATTTACATTGTTAATAGAGCTCAAACAGTCTGGAAGGTACATTACTGCACGACCTTGACAGAGACACTGCAACTGCCGACTTTTGAGAGCGTTACAGTCGTAGCCTATGATAAAAAAGAGAACGGTGTGATCAAATTCAGAGTCATCCAATTGAATTGTCCTATTAAAAATCAGAAGGCTTAGAAAGCAGGAAACGTAACAGTAGTTTAATTGTTATCAATAAATGTGAATAAAAAATACACGGTAATCATGTTGTGACTTTTACTTCAAAATCATTAAAGAGACAAGACCTGGAGAGTTGACATTTGGAGAGACACAGTAATTGCAGGAGATGCAGACTTTTGGAGAGAGACACAGTAATTGCAGGAGAGGCAGACTTTTGGAGAGAGACACAGTAATTGCAGGAGAGGCAGACTTTTTAAGTACGCAACAGCCCAGACTTTTATGTCCGTAACGTTTTGTATGAGGAATATAAGAATCACTTGGAGAAGCCCAAACGGAACCGTAAATAATAACAAGATATATGTCTAGAGGAAAGCATTCTTATTAAGTGATTCAGTACTTTATAAAGCGGACAAAGATAAGAATAATTAAGACTTTAATTACGATGCAAAAATTTAAACTCATGAATAATAATTGCGCCACTAACTATTTTAAAGCAACATATAAAACCGTTAAAGAAGAGGCTAGAATAAAAACTGTGTTAATAAACAGTAAGGAATGAAACTCATAATAAAAGTATCATGGAATAAGAAATGGGACAATGGGTGGAAAGCTATTCAATAAGTCATTCTGAGCACAAGAGGCTTCATTAACTAAAGTAATAGCTGTGACAACGGAAGAAATATCTGAAGTACAATAGAAGACGATTTTCCGACAAAAGCGCTATTATAGAGAAGAATGTTAATGGAAAACGTATTGACGAGTACACAGTTACGAGGGTCAGTTGTAAATTTCGTGGTGCGACATCTACAGCTTCACGGTGGAAGTAATATTTTTCGTATGTTGTAAGATTCATGTTTTCTGTAATCACTCGCTAATTCCCAAATCTACCTGGCATATTGTTCGTTGTTTATCTCCTGTTCAAAATTTACGTCTTCCGTGTGTTCTAAAAAAAGTGACAAAATCAAACATTGTTCTGAGATTCAATTGTTTGTTAAAAAATATCTAGTGCCAATGGAAATTGTACTAGTTGCAATTGTAACATTTACAACGAAATGTTATCAGGCGCTGAGCTGTCATAAACAATAGTTTAATAGTAGGAATCGCTTTTGAACGTGGTCTATCGCTTAGCCTTTTGTGAACAATATATCTTTTTCTTCTGATAGTTCCTTTCCCGCCTCTGATGTTGGATATCATACAGACTATCTTAACTTTCCTGTACTGCTGCACGGAATAAGTCAGTTGTATTCATGCCAAACGAGGTCCTTAAATATCTCAGCCATGAGATTCTCTGTAGCCCAACTCCTCTCTCTCCAAGTACTTTTCCCTGTAGTATGGACTGCAATAAGTAAAATCTGTGTTCATTTCTCATGAGATGTCCCTGATACCGAACCTTTCTTATCTTCACTGTTCTTATCTTATGTTAACTTTCTTAACTTCCTTTTCTTTCTTCACCTTTCTAAGAATTGTCCATGTGCTGTTCATAAAATGCTCACTATTCTACGGTAAAATCACATTTCGAAAGTTTCACATTTTTTAGTTGTGGCTTCAGTCGAAGTCCAAGATTCTACACCGTAGAAGAGGAGCGAGAATACGTAGCAGCGTAAAAGTTTCATGAACAATATATAATTTACGTGTATATACCTTTTTCATAATTTACCTTCTTTTGGACATTTTAAAATAACTTATTACTTAAAAAATGACTATATTATCTAACTGTACATTTAGACTGTGATACCTATATCATTCTGTGTTAATTTACTTTGTATCTACTTATAATAAGTTGAATGTTAAATAAATTGTGATATGCCTATTTTTGAGAATTTAAAAAAATAACATACTTCATTTAAATTGGTTTATTACTTTTTCTACACATTTATCCTTTTCTTATTATTTTTTTTCTATTTGCATCGGCCATTTGAGGACCGCATGCCAATTTCAATTCTTTATTCCTTGTTCTTTCCCTTTTCTCCAACATTCCTTCATCTTTTCACTGTGTCTCTTCTTCCTGTCTTCAGTTCACTTTGAACCTGCGTTTTTCTCTCTCCCAACATGGACTCCTTCAATTTTTAACACTTTTGCCTGAAAAACTTTTCTTTCAATTGCTTCTTCTACGTTTATATTATTTTTTTTCTAAATCCTTTTGAACTTCCTTAACCCAACTTGATGTTGACTTCTTTCCCCACAGATATTTGAAGATCTGCTTTGTTAACCTATTTTCGTCCATTCTATATAAATGTCCAAATAATAGTTGTTTGCTTTTCCTCATTGTTTCTGTTACACTTTCTATACTCTGATATATTTCATCATTACTTCTTAATTTCCAAACTTCTGAAGTTTTTTCGTGGACCTAATATTTTCCTAATAATTCGTCTTTCCAATGTTCCAATATTTCTAGTTTGTCTAAATTATAAATCAATGCTAGACATTCACTTGCATATAGGCATTCTGGCTTCATTACTGTACTGTAATGCCTTATTTTCGGATTTTTAGATATGCACTTTTATTGTAAATATCTTTAGTTATACCATATGCTCTTTCCATTTTATGATTTCTTTCTTCTATAGCAGATATTTTAATCCATAATAATGATAATCTAAACATTGTAATAATTTTAGTGTTTAATAAATTGTGATATGCCTATTTTTGAGAATTTAAAAAATAAAATACATAATTTATATTGGTTTATTACTATCTTTTTCACACATTTATTCTTATTATTATTATAAATTCAAAACATTTGTATGGTTTAGACATATATAAAATTTTCAAAAGGTTCAGACCATTAAAAAATTCAATATGGTTTAAAATGTACAGTAATACACTACTTGATAGGCCTTTACGAAAGAGTTAATTGTTGATTTGCATATTAGGTTGGCCTATGAGCATGTAAGAAGTAAGGTTTACAAACTACTTTAATCATTGATAATATTAATATTTCTACTCAATAGGCTATAACACTTACTCCAGTGTACCGACTCTTTATTGTACCTCAGGGCGCCAGTAATAATAAACACAAATTAAAATATATCAATCAACTTTTAATGATTCATTTGCATTTATATACTACAAATTTCTTTAACACGACTTGAATAGTTTTGCCTTACAATCTGAATATTATTTCGTGGCAATGAATTCTTTTTAGACAAATTGAGTCACTATATTTGATTACAAATATATATATTTATAAAACAGTATTGAATCAAATGTTCATTTATTTGTTACTTGCGTGGAGAATCCTTCCGATGTGCGTAGTCTTTAAGGTGTTGCATGCCGGTGAGTCGTCAGCAGCTGTTTGTTGCGCGTTAATCCTGGTTATGAATGCACTAATTCACTTTATCACAGATGTACACTACACTTGACATATTGGTGATACATACAATTATGTCGTATAATTATACACTCTGGTTTACAACGTATTCTTGAATTTACATTACAGTAAGTGCATCTAACACAGTTCGCGTCGCGTGCGTCTCGATTATCTCATACCGTCGTGAATTTAACCCGAACTAATTCGCTTTCTTCAGTGATTTCACCACAACATATCGTATTGATGAACATTTATATGTAGTATTTACTTCTCGTTGTTCATTACTACACCGAACATTCACTCATTAACTTATTACTGTGTATTAAACTTTATAAATTTAGCGTTAGCAATTATCGCGTTCCCGTACTTCTGTTTACTGCTGCGAATTTACTTTATTCTTTAAATTACTAATAAAATTTATATCTATATAATTAACGCAAAACAGCGTACGCGAGTCTCTTCAGTGTATAGTTTCGCCGATATAAAGAAGACTGCCTGATTTCTCTCCAAATTCATATTTTTATACTAGGCTTTGTATAATACATTACTCTACACCATAATGCATGAATTTGGAATACCAGGTAAGCTGGTAAGATTAACCCAAGTTACTATGCAGCAGACTGAAGCACAAGTAAAAGTGGATAGCCAACTAACTGAACCCATAAATATTACACGGGGACTAAAGCAGGGAGATGGGTTGGCCCCAACACTATTTAATATTGCATTGGAATATGTAATTAGAGGCTTATCAATAAATAGCTCCAATCTGTTAACAAATAAAACTGTACAGATTGCCGCATATGCGGATGACATTAACATCATGTCAAGACGGATCACGGCAGCTAAAGAAATATTTATAGAGCTTAAAAACAAAGCCAAGGAAGTTGGGCTAGCCATAAATATGGATAAAACAAAAATGCTTATCCAAACAAGAAGGGACCAGGTTCATAACAATATCGAGATGGAGGAGGACACAATTGAGGTGGTGGACAATTTCACGTATCTCGGAGTGAATCTAGCAAAAACTGGATCAGAGGAGCCGGAGATCCAAAGACGGACCACCATGGCTAACAAGGCGTACTTCGCATTGCTGCCATCATTTAGGTCTGGGGATGTGCACAGGGAAACAAAAATGAAAATATATAGGACTGTCATCAGACCGGTGCTATGCTACGGGTGTGAGGCATGGGCAATCACACAGAAAACAGTCGACATAGTAGACAGCTTTGAAAGGAAAATCCTCAGACGCATTATAGGCCCAATACAAGAAAATGGCTCATGGAGACTGAGATACAACAACGAACTGTATCAAATATATAAAGAGATACCAGTCTCAAAATTTATAAGAATTCAAAGATTGCGTTGGGCTGGACATGTTATGAGAATGGAGGGTGGCAGGAACCCTAAGAGGACTTTGCTGGGTACATGGGAGGGAACGAGACCTAGAGGTAGACCGAGGAAGAGGTGGGAAGATGGCGTTGCAGAGGACGCGAGGGACATGGGGATAAGAAACTGGAGGAGGGTTGCAGTGGATAGAGTGGATTGGAGGCGGAGATTGGTGGAGGCCAGGGCCCGACTTGGGCTGTAGCGCCATAGGAGAGAGAAAGAATACTAGGCTTTGAATTTCCATTACCAAGTCTCGATAGAAAAACAATCCCATAGGTTTAGACTAGCGCTAAATACAAAATCGCCCAATCTCCTTAGCGAAAACCTCCCGCGCAACACATGACCCTTCCTCTGATTTGCCGAAGGTTTTTCGCGTATCACGTGCTTAATAAACTAGCGTCACTATCTATCTCACTCTTACATAGCTCTCTCGAACATAAGGGTATCTATTGTTACATGCACTTAAAGTTTACAACATTGGCAAACACCCCTAATATCCTAGCGAATAATACATTTTATGATAGTCATGTCCCAAAACGTGACTTAGCCTAATATTACCTTCCTTATAGACGTCAGCTTCAAGGCCGGCGTTGCTAACCTACCGCTATACTCTACACCTTTTTTTACAAGTTAATTTCTTTCATGTAACGCCACTTAACGGTACAGGCGTTTCACTACCTCCACGCTTTCTAAAACATACACATTTTTTGCGTTCAGCATAGTTTGATTTCGTAAAATTTGCGATTGCTCAATTTTTGCGTTACAGTATTTTCAAAAATAAAACGTTTTATAATATTTAAAAATTTACTTTTTGTTAATAGGTTTTACATAAATCTGTATGCATTGGTGATTTCAAAAGTAGATTTGCACATGCATTGGTGATTTTAAAAGTAGATTTGCACATACAAGACAGGTATACGACAAAGAAATATCTATTCTGGCATCGAGAAAAGTGTCTCTGGAAATCAGGAAGAAATTTATAAAGAGTTTGATTTGGGGATTAGCACATATGGGCCCGGGAACCTGGACTTTGAGGAAAGTGGAAAGTAGCTACGTTGAATCGTAGAGGGCTAGATGTAGATACGTAGATAGAGGGCTACGTTGTAGATGTTGGGCTAGAGGAGTTCTTTAAGTATACGGTTACGACGGTCTACGGTTCATCGTATGGTACAGTGAAAAACAAGATACGAGATACATTTAAGTCACTAATCACCAGCTTTAATTAACCTCAATTAGGAGTTTCATCTCAACAAGTTATTCAACAAGATTATACTCGTAAAATAATTCAAGTTTATCTGTTCACACAAATAATAATGTCAACTATAACGAATTTCACACTATAATAACGTTTCACTAATACACCACTTGAGACGCGCTGTGTAAATTGTCCGACTGACTGACATAACTGTACTGACTGTTGCTGTATGCTTATATTTATACCCCGCTGAGATGCCAGAATAAGATGTCGCTTTTGGATGACATGTTAAACTATTGCCTCTTACGGGCTCTCTCGAAACCACTAGAAACCGTGTCGTATCTGGCCTTGAACACAGTGTGCGCGGACCGGTAACGTCTGGAACAGGCTCGCTTGTTGACGCGTGATAAGTGTAACGTTTTTGTCTCAAAGTAGCAGCAACATGTACGCACACACACATTACAGCTGGGCTCTACTGGGATAGCCGAGATACTTGTAGAACGTTCCGTATTACGTAACAATACCATGAATGGAAAATTGGTAAGATTCTGAGGTGAGTGGGTAAAGAAACGATATTGATTGGATCCATTGTGGAAAAGGAGAAGTAATATGGTTGTTCACCTGCTAAACCATTCAAAGAGGTTCAGCACCCTGATTGAGGGTATTATCGAGAGCCAACTGGAAGGCTTAGACAGGAGTCCGTGGGTGGGGTTATAGAAGGAAGAAGTTGTGTGGCGGTAAACAGGCTATCTACAGAAAGGAAGAAATTATAATCCCTACAATCTCTGCGTTGAGGAGAATAAAAATATATGCAGCTGTAATTGACATGAGTAGTGTATAAGTACAAGCACAGGCAACACTCCTGATTAATGAAATAATATTTCCATACGTTACAGCAGTCATAGGCAACCTTTGAATTTATAGGGGCGCATATACAACCAAGGACGAGTTCAATAGGCCCTCCCCTCCCTATCCCATCGACAGAAAATAGAAAGTCCGAAGTTCAGTAGCCAGACGTTACAAACATTAACTGTCGCTTTATAATACCCTTGCGCTTATATTCTTCGACGTGGAACAATGAATCAAAAAAAATCTTTGCAGTATTTTTCACGGAAATTAGTGAATAATTTTCTCATTAGGGAGTAGGCCATCAACAATTTGTTATCATGCACACGCACGTTAAAACTAACAAAACGTCGAACAAAAAATGTTTAAACTAGAAAATATTATAATAAAAATAAATTAAGTGAATTTACCACAATAACACTATTTATTTTCATAAAGTGCAAGAAAATGTAAAACTTGGAGAAATCAATTTTTCTCCATTAGGGAGAAAGGTGTTTACAGGCTGTAGGCGTCAAACTCGACAATCGTATTGGGGGAAGACGTAGTGCGGTTCGGTAAATGGCTGGTACTATTTTATAATACAGTACTCCGAAGCAGGTACAATGCGGGTGCGTACCTTTGTTCTAAACAATATAAAATTACAGGTTGGTTCGCAGGCGCGTCTAACCTTATCGACATGGCGCAGGGTTGCCGACTGCTGCGTTACAGTATACACAACGTCCATTCATATTTGTTAATAACACTTTTCACCAATTCATTTTTAACAGAAAATGTCGACGGGGCTGTGTCGGAGCTACGGCCGCAAATCTTCAGAACGTAGAATACGTCTGTGTGCTTTAGGGTTGCTAATGTGTTATGAATAAAATGAACAAACACATATTTAGTTTTACAAAGTACAAAATTTTATTTGCAAAATCATCACTCAAGTTAACTAGTTGGTTCAAGCAAGACTATTTATAATGGGCCTATGATAGGAGAAGTAGCTGATATAAGGTAAGATATCAACGCTGATGTTTCTGGTGAAAGTCAAATCGATGGTGGTGTAACCCAGCGTAGTCGGTGGGGACGGCACGTGGTCTAAATTGAATTGTTCCTTCATGAAGTCCAGCGCAGGTAAATTAGTCTGTGCGTCGACGTTGAAATCCCCCATGATCACCATTGGCACTTCGGAGTCTACGCTCACATCATCAAAACAAGTTTGGGTGCGTGTATCAGTAAGTGTGTACACGCGGAAGAAGTGAAACTTACTTACTTACTTACTTACTAGCCAACGCCCACCCTTGGCTGTTGGGCCATTAGGCGGCGCGCTGACCAGTAGAGACGTGAGAGCCTTGCCATACCATCCTCGTCCTGGACTTCCGTGTCTGAGATCAAGGCTGGACATGCAATTAGGTGATCCGCATTCATGGAAGCGTATCCACAGAGAACACATTCAGGAGACGACAACACGCCAATGCGGTGCAGGTGGGAGGCCAGGTAGTCATGACCGGTTGTAGTTCTAAAAAGAGCAACACTAGTTGCTCGGGGTAGAGTTCTGTTGATGGGGCCGTCCGTAACCAATGTTGCCCATCTTTTTCCCACACAGGCTCTTAATTGTTTTTCTTTTAGCCATAGGCTTATTGAGGAATTTATTAGTGCTTTCGCAGATGCATATGAGCTGGGGGTCTCCGGCTGAGGTAGTGCTGCGCCCATTTTGGCGAGGATGTCGGCTTTTTCATTTCCCATGATGTTGACATGGCTGGGTACCCATTGCAGTTCAATCTGCCAGCCTAATTGTACAAGGTTCTGCAGTTCTCGCCTACACTCAATTGTCAGGGAGCAGTTTGTATCACCATTTGAGGTCACGTTTTGAATCGCTGCAGTCGAATCTATGAGGAAGACGGCTTTGTTAGGTGGTGAGATCTTGGCAAGCTCAATAGATGCTGCCTTTATGGCTGCTACCTCTCCGTCATAGTTGCTTAGCCGGCCTCCTACAGCGAGGTGGCCTTCAAATAGAGAGCTGTAGAACCCAGCCCCTGTTGCCCCTGTAGATGGTATAGAGGATCCGTCTGTGTAGATTCGTATCCACTGCTCAGCGGGAAAATGTTTTTGTACAGTGTGTAAGGCTGCTTGACGAAGCTCGGCTTCATTCGACTCAGTTTTGGTCTTATTATGGTCGAAGAGTTTCAAGTTAGCATTTGGGAGTTGGCTAAAGAATTCACGGTGATGTATAAATGGTGCTGCCTCATTTGGTTCTATGTCATATTTGCGTTGGAGTTCTTCATAGATCGCAATCGGGCATTTCTGAGTTTTCAGCCTTTCTGTCGCTGTTTTATAGTTATTCCACCGTTGTTGGTAGGCTCTTTTACATCTCTCCCAGGATATGAGGCACAGCTTTTCCCGTCTTACTTGGATAGGTTCGACTTGCAGTTGCGACTCCATGGCAAGTATAGGAGTTGATTTTGGCGCACCAGTTATCGTTCTAAGGGCTGCATTTTGGACCAAGTGAAGTTTCTGGCATGCTGCATTGGAGGCAGTAATAGTTGCTTCTGCGCCATATTCCAATAGCGGCCGAATGTAGCTCTTATATGCAGTTGTCAGAACATCTTGATTTGCTCCCCATGTAGTCGCAGTGAGTCGTTTAAGTAGCCGGCAGCGCCTGGACGCACTGTTCGCGGACTGTTCTATATGGTGCTTCCACGTCATTCTGGTGTCTATATTAACACCCAGGTATTTAGACATGTTCACCTCTTCGAGTTCCGATCCACAATAGCGCAGATTGACCGTAGGCCGCCTTGTTGATAGAGAGAAAAGTTGGTATGTCGTCTTGGTGGTATTTACCGTCATGGCATTTAGTTTGGCCCACTCTTCTAGTTTAACAAGTGCACTATTAATAGTTGCTTCAAGACCCATGATATGGCTGCTAGTTGCCCAGATGATAAGGTCATCGGCATACAGGAGCGCTTGTACTCCCGGCACACACCGAACAGCCACCAGAATGTCATTGACCATAAGGTTAAATAGGCTGCAGCTGATAACGGCACCTTGGGGTAGCCCTTGGCGTTGAATTCGGTACTCTGAAAGGCAATCATTATAGCGGACACGAATTTGTCTTTGACTCAGGAAGGACGCTATCCAGTTAAAAAGGTTACCTGCGACGCCACTCAAAGCAAGTTTGTGAAGCAACATGGGTCTCCAGACTGTGTCGTACGCGTTTTTTAGGTCAACCATTACTGCCAGGGAGGACATTTTCTTGTGGTACCCATCCTTAACACTTTGTGCAAAGTAGACGACTTGGTCCATGGTCCATCGGTGCGCTCGGAAACCTGCTTGGCATTCATCAATAACCGCATTCATTTCAAAGAACTGGTTCAGACGCCGCACAACCATTCTTTCGGCAACCTTGCAGCAAGCACTTGTTAATGTGATGGGGCGGTAGCCCTCAGGTGTATCACTTGGCTTTCCTTTCTTGGTAATAGGTATAATCTCCCCTTTCCTCCATTGCTGGGGGACGCGTGTTTTCCACGTTAGATTAATGAGATTGAGCAAGGCTAGTTTCGCTGTGTTACCAAGATTTTTTAGGAGTTCTGGGTAGATTGCGTCGGCTCCTGCTGCCTTCTTGCCCTTTGTGTTTAATAGTGCAAATTCAAGTTCGGAGAGGCTAAAATCGCTTAGGCAAATTTTTTGTTCGGTTTTGTTGAGGCACTGCATTAGAGGTTTTTTATTCAGGTGTCTGTGTTCGTTTCTTGTCTTTCGGGTTCGGCTTATATTTGTGTAGTACTTGCAAAAGGTGTTAGCTATTTTTTTGGGATCTGTGATAAGATTGAGTCCGTTTTTGAAAGGTTGTTGTCCTCTGGCTTCAGTGTCATTATTTAGCCTTGAGACAAAACGGTGTGCTTTTGCTCCATCGCGCCGGAAATCCAGCTCCGATAAGAAGGTTTTGAAGGCCGATCTTTTAGATTGTTTAATTTCTTTACGTAGTATGGCCTGGGATTTTCGGAGTTGGATACAGTCAGATAGTTCTTTAGATTTCTCTGCTTTCCTTCTCAGAGAGTCTCTTGTTTTCTTGAGGGATGAAAGTCTTTTATTCCAGAACGGTCGAAAACCCTTTACTTGACCCCTTGGTACACATAATAGAGCAGATTTCAGTATAGCATCGTTCAGGGACTCTATAGCTGTTTCAGGTGATTTCCAATTTATTTCGTGTGGTATAATATCATTTGTTATCCTGCCGTATTCGCTCCAGTCGGCTTTTCTAAAGTTCCACCGGGGGGCACGTTTGTTTATGTATGTGGCTTTTCCTGTCGCACATTTGATGAGAATGGAGCGGTGTCCACAGCCTCCTGCGTCATCCATCAAGTGAACTTTTGTCCTCTGTGCGATGTTAGGGTGCGCAAGGACGAGATCTGGTCGGGAAGTCTGTCCAGCAAATGACAGGAAGGTTGGTGGCGTGTCTTTCAGGTCAAGAAAATTTTCGTCGATGAAAAGTTCTATGCGTCTTCCTGCGGGTGTTAACCTGTCATATCCCCATCTCGGTGATTGGCTGTTAAAATCACCTATGATTATGCTATTTGCTTGGATCATTGATTCAATTGCATCAAGGGATGGAATATTGCCAGGAGGGTTGTATAATCCTATGACTGTGAAATGTTTGTTATTTTTCCATATATGGGCTAGAATTATTTCCACTTTGTCATCGTCTTGCATCTCATGGATTATCTCAAATTTAGAGCAGAGATTATTTTTAATTCCAACAATTATCCCCGAGGCGACTTGTCGTGATCGAGGTAAAATATGGCTGCAGTATCCGGTAGTTTGGTAAAATTCAGAGAATTCAGTCGCAGCGCCTGCTTCTACTATAACATATAGATCCACATCAATTTGGCAGATGCTTCGTTTAAATTGTAAAAATTTATCGTTGCTAAGACCTCCGGCATTCCAATACAGGATACTTAGGTCCGTGTCAAGGCCCTGAAAAGGGCCGTTGGTGTTTTTGGCAAGGTTCTTTTGTATCATTTTGGTCAGCGTGCTTTAGGCGAACCTTTGTTGATCGTTTAGTTTATGCAGGGGGCACCACGTGCAGGCGATCAACTTCACCCCCCAAAAGAAGTGAAACTTCTTTGGGTTATATCCATTATTTTTTGTTTATCCATTATTATTATTATTATTATTTTTAACTGTATACTTAAAATTTAATAGGATGGGAGAGGTACCAGTACCGGTATAAGAAAAATTTTCATTTTTATTAATATTAAAAATATTTTATTATATACATTTACAGAAATTATTATTATTATTATTAACCTATTTCGTTAATAGTTAGTGATATTTCATCATACACCTTTGTAACCAAAGGCTTGTGGTAACGAAAATAAAAATGTATGTTTTACATTCAATATTATCCAGAAACCTTGTGAATACTGCATCAATTGTCGTATTCGATTTTGTCGTAGACATTTTTTTTATCATTTTGTATAGACAGGTTTAAATTATCTTTTAAAAATTCAACCAGTTTTATAGATTTGTCTAATGCAAAATTGACATTGAAATCTCCACTTAAAATCATAGGTATTTTATGATAATATTTACGAAGTATGGCGGCACCTTGTGATGTATACGATAATAATGAACGATGGAGAAAATCAATAATATCATCTAATGTTTTATTAGGAGAAATATGCACTGCTACAATCACAACTGTTTCCCATTTTCCATTTTACATTCAGCCTTTACACAAATCGCCAACTGTAGATGCCAATGAACCATAGACATCAGATTGAGTAACGGAAAAATCCATGGATGGAGTTATAATGTTAATAATATCGTCAGAATTTTGAAATATCTCGACACCTCCCGCTCTAATATGTGGTCGTTTATATTTCACAATGCAGTTGAAATTAAGAACAGATACGTCATCTTCATTGGCTAGCCAAGTTTCTGATAAAGCTATGACATTTGAATTTTTCACAACTATATCTTTTAGATCAACAGCATGAGCTGTAAGATTTTGGCAATTAAAAGTGAATATTGATAAATCTTTTCTGTTATTGATGAAATTAACTAAATTTTTATTTATAGTTTCTAGTTTGTTTAGTGAAAGTCGTTTAAATTCCTCTTGCAAATCAATTGTTGATGATGATCGTCTTCGGCCATGGTAGAATATCTTCTCGTTGTTCTGTGTCGTAATATGTAATCCTTCAATACTCGTCACACGTGATAAAGCAACGTATAATAATGATTGAGAATGACGTCGATCGTATTCATAAACAATTTTTAACATATATGTCATTAAATTATGTAGGACTAGGTAGATTACTTTTTACATATCGTTAACTTAAAATATTCGTAACAATAATTATATAACTGTACATTTCCTCATTTTGGTATACTACTAAACACATATACACACACATGTATGCATAAAACGCATAACGCGTAACGAACTTTTTTCCTACCGTGCCCAAAGAAGTTTCATGCATATAACGCATAACGCATAACGCGTAACGCGTAACGAAAATTTTTCCTACCGTACCAAAAGAAGTTTCACTTTAAAAATTATGTTCTTTGTTTTTAATGTTACTGTCTTTCAAGAATTGTGTATACGCATTAAACGTCACTTTTTTCATAACCATGGCTAATTCTTGTGAACAATAAGCTGAAAACTGAAAACCATAATTACCTAACCTCACAAATGGAAACAACAAGTAATTCTGTTTTACATTAAGAAATAGGAAATAGAATAATTTACAATCAACGCACTTCTTCTTCTTCACATCGTGGTATATCGATACAATGGTACATTCAAAACATCGAAATTTTAGTTTGGTTACGGATATTGGGAAAGTACCGATTTTGTGTAGTATAATGCCTATTGATTCTGACTGTTCGTCACGTTAAAACGTTAAAATTATATATAACTGTACATTTCCTCATTTTGGTATACTACTAAGCACATATACACAAACATGCATGCATATAACGCATAACGCGTAACGCGTAACTAACTTTTTTCCTACCGTGCCCAAAGAAGTTTCATGCATATAACGCATAACGCGTAACGCGTAACGATAATTTTTCCTACCGTACCAAAAGAAGTTTCACTTCAATAATTTCTTCGTTCTTTCAGAATATTTAATCATTTTATCGAATAGAAACATCTTGAGATTGGAAATGGTGACGTTCGGGTGGATGTAAGCGCACCCGAGTACAAATCTCGATTTCCCATTTAGCGTGATGTCCACAAGACACATGTCTCCAAACTCGGTATCGATCATTTGTTTCTTGTTGTTCAAGTTGATGTCAATCACTCGACATTCGGTGGGATTGCGTATATTTCTATAAATTGCGACACCTCCGGCCGTCCGTCGTCGCCTTCTACTGTTGGGCGACACTGACTGCGAACCGTTGTCTCTTTGCTCCTTCAATTCGAAGGCTGATAATTGAACCGGGTTGTCTAAATCCATACACGTTTCCATAATCGCGAGATAGTCCGACATTAGAAGTTGACTATCGGATGCGATGTCAGCAGCGTGTGCGACCAAACTCTGGGCGTTAATGTTGGTGATTATAACCGTGATCGCGCTTTCTTTTCTTCCACTATTCTCTTCGTCTTCCACCTCGTGGCGGGACGTGAAGCATCGCACTTGCTGTGTTTTCGTAGGCAACCGGTGTTGTACCAATCTGGAATATTCGTCTCGAATTTGCTTCACCATCGGAGCAGTGCTTCCCGTACCGTGATAAAATTTAAAATCTTCTCGTGAGTTGGTTATGTAAAGACCGTTCAAGCTGGTCACTCGACTCATTGCCACGTACACAAGTTGATTTTGCAGAGTTTTATCGTAATCGAAGACGACACGGTCGAACCTCGCCCCCTGAGACTTGTGGATTGTGATAGCTGCCGCAGGAACCAGCGGAAATTGTCGACGTTTACATCTAACTGATCCACTAAGTCTGATTGTAGCCATACGTTTGCTGATCGACGTCCACTTCAAACCATCGTTGCTAAAATTGTGTAACTTCGAATTTTTTTTTTTTTTTTTTTTTTGCTGTTTGAGACCTACCAGTATGGTCGGACTCGGGCTGTTTTGGAGACGAGCTCCCTTCAGCCGTGTGGGTAAGGGGTTTTGGGGGGACGTACGCCAGACGACCGGAGCGCAGAGAAGGTGGAGGCACTTAGTTGGGAGAGTACTGTTTGTTGGTTATATTGTGTGAGGTGTAGTGTGTAGCCATACACGAGCGGGAGAGGTAGATGGATGTGGCCGTTATAATTGTTCTGGGGCATCTTTATTTATTCATGTTGTTTATTTAGTTTATTTCTTCATATTTTTCTGCGACGTTCTTGCAGGGGGGGGGGGCAAGACTGGGACGTGTGACGCTGGTCGCCAAAGCTGTTAGGTGGCGACAGGGAGCCGTCAAGGGAGGCGGAAGGAACAGAATCGGATTATATGCGGGTACGTAAGTGTGGGGAACTAGTGCGTGTGTTTACTGTGGGGAAGTGAAGAGAGTGTGGGGGAGTTTTATCGTGTGTTGGTTATTGAGGCTGCTTTAGGAAGACAGGTCGCTACTGCCGGGGAGAGATAAGTCCTTGGCGGGGAAATGGTATGTGTTACTGCTTAAGCAGGTCTGTGTCGTTGACGCCGGCGTGGTTGGAGGCGAGGGGAGGACCATTGGCTATTGCGAGGAGGCGATTTAGTAAGTAGGAAGGTCGGCTTGTATTGCGGGTGTTTCTATTAATTGACAGGACTATCGTTTGAATGGAATTGCGGCGGGAGGCTGTGCGGGAATACTTCCAGTTGAGTTTAACAAGGAAGGAATCAAGGTCAGGGAAGCGGGTGTTAAGCGCATACAGGGCGGCATTGGAAGTCTTCGTCAGGCGTGGTCGGCGGTATATGAGTCGTAGGGCCCGTCGTTCTGTGATACGGTGGAGATCGAGGTAGGCTGGAGAGGCAGTAAGGAGAACTGGGTGTGCATATGTGAGGATGGGTCGGATACATGTAGTATAGATGCGGCCTAGTAAGTCGCTGGAGCAGTGGTTTAGTCGGCTGAGGGTTCGGAGAGAACGGAGGCGGGTACGGGCGATGGTAGTTGTGCGTTTGATGTGTGGTCGCCAGGTAAGTTTGGAGTCAAGCGTGACGCCTAGATATTGGCAATCACGCTTCGGGCGTACTGATGATGGGCCAACGCGGACGGGCGTTGTATAGAAATGCGACATTTTGCGTCCAGTAGAGTTGAAAACACAGAGTTGGGTCTTGTCCGCGTTTACAGTTATTCGCCAAGTATTGCAGTAGGCGAAGAAAGGTTCTAGGAGTTGTTGCAATTTGATTGGGATCTGCCGGTGTGCGCCTGCTGAGACCCAGTAGGCAGTATCGTCGGCGTACTGGGCTAGGCCTGCAGATGGGTAGGGTAGAGTAGGCGGGGGGAGGGGTATCTTTAGTAAAGATGATATAGAGTAGCGGGCTAATGGCGGAGCCTTGGGGGACACCGGCATGAAGGCGGAAGGGTGCCGAGAGATGCTGACGGACTCGGACTTGTGCCGTGCGGCCATCCAGGAACTGGGAGAGCCATTTGACGATGGTTGGGGAAAGTGACATCCGAGGATCTTAAAACGGAGGCCATTGTGCCAGACAGAGTCGAAGGCTTTGCGGATGTCGAGTAGGGCTAAGATGGTCGGGCGTTTGCGGGCCGAGTTGTCCTGGATGGCGCTGATAACCCGAACAAGTTGATCGTATATGTTGTAACCAGGGCGGAAGCCGCCCTGGGTACTGGGGAGGACGCTATGAGTTTGTAGGTGGGGATGTAAACTTCGAAAAAAAACATGAGGTTTGCATTTTATTCTCGCTGCTTTGCCCATTTCTGCCTCTGGAAACTCGAGCCACAACCTTATTCGACTCAGCTGCGATACTTCGCCGCCTGTCGAAGTAGATGGAACGGTTACGGTGCTGTCTTCGTCCAACTTCTCATTTTCTTCGTAAAGTCGCTCGATGCGTTTCAAGATGCCGATAGCTCCATTCACTAGTCCGTCGGCAACATCGATGTTACACGTGATCACATACGGAGACTCTGTATAATAATCCGTACGGCAGTCTGTCACAAACGTCACACGCGTGTCCAAATTCACTATTAAAGAATGTTTTGTGGATGTGCTTTGTAGCTAACTGCCACGTTTTGCTGAATTCGATCGGTTGATACACTAACGAAGTCGGGCGCTCTTCCTCATCCAACTAGACTTCAGTATTTATTTCCATGCTTTTAAGCGTTTTTGGTAAATCCTATGACGTTCGGCATTGGTCATTTTAGGTTTTTGAATAACCCATGATTTTTTCTACTCTCCTGTATGCGTTTACGATACATTTGAGCACGTTTAGCATCCATATACTTCGACATTTTGTCCGTACAGACGAATTTTACAACTTGAATTACGATTATTCAAACCTCTTAATAATATCACCGCTATTACGGTACACTATGCAGATAGTACTCGATGAGACAATTTTAACGACACCTCACTCAACGTTCTATCGCATCGGAAACCGGAGAAATACTAATTTTAGTGCGCGCTGAGCGGCGCAAAAGATTTCTATTTCTTCCCCCGCTCATCCTGCGCTGAATAATGCAATAGCCCGCTTATATTGTGCTATTTATTATTTTTGTTCCTTTATCTGTCGAATATGTCGGTACCTAATATAAGCATGAATCTTTTGTCGTTTAGATAATATTTCAATTTCAAACGTGACGTGTAAACGTAACGCTCGACTTTCTGGTTGGGGGCGCCTATTGCTGGCCTGAAACGTAATACGTATTCTACGTCAAAAACAGTAAAAAGATGACACTCAGGTTAAGTAGTAGATGGATTGTCTTGTCTTATAAAACACAGTGATCACAGAAGAACCCGCTCTGCTTCAATATGTTGTGCAGAATTACGGAGCATTCTCTTCCAATTTACTGCGTTCCTCGCAACTTTTATTACGAGTAAGTAATAAGAACACCTGCTCCCCACAATAGTCAAAATCCCAAGTAGATACGCTAGTGCGATATAGTCGCGTAGCGCTTATCAACCTTTGTCACACGTTGCTGCGTTTTGTCTAACTCTGTTTGCGTGGAACTTGAAATAGAAATCATTAATAGCCCAAATCTGAAGGAAACGTGAGTCGTAGATATTGTAATTGATGGGACGACGACGGTGACCAGCTTGACAACGTTTCATTGTCTCGTGACCATTTAGTTGACATCCTTCGACCACTTCTATTGAATATTCCTGTTTCGACAAATATAACACTGGCTTGTAGCTTAACAATGTCTTGTAGCTCACTAGCTTAGCGTGTAATAATATCTCTAATAATCTTCTTCTTTTATCAGGGAATAGGCAGATGACCTGTTCCCGTCAAAAACGAATATATACACTTCACCAACACTTCCTATGGTTTCCTGTACTTCGCTGTTTAAGAGACCTGTATTGTCAAACTTCTTTAGGCAACCTGCCATCGGGCATCCTATTCAGATGAACAGTCCGTCTCTTTTTAGCCTCTACAATACAATCTTGGATTTTAAAATGTTCAACTCTGTACGAATGTCTGGATTTTAGAGTCCATCACTTCGTGTGCAGCCATTAACAGATCGCTAGGATTTCATCTCCGTTGCCTGTATTTAAAAAATTCAGATATATTTTCACCGCAACCCAACTTTCAGAACCATACAATAACAGTCTTTTTCCTTGTTTACCTTGACAGGGCGCGACGGTTTGTGCCACATATTGACTGAAACTTACCCGATTTGTGATCAACATCGTGATCCACATTATAAGTAATGGTCATTACCGAGACAGCGGAAATGTGACACCTGGGCTATACTTTTATTATCCAATACAATCTTGGTTCGTAAGGAAAATTTGCTCGTAAATGCCAAAGCTTTTATCTTCTGCACAGACATTTTCATGATTTAGTTTGAACAGACTACATCAGGGGTCCACACCTTGTGGATACGGGTTTGGCAATCCCGATGTGTCATAGGTAGCTGGATTCTCACTTTGCTTCAACTTGTCTTGGGTGAGATCCCTTCCTTTAATCTTTCCTGTCTAGTCTTTCTTACCTGACTCTTGTTCTTTTCTGACCCCGACGCTATTAGAGTACTCGAGGCCTGGGATGTCTTTCTTTTTTCATTCTAATTTCTTAATTTGGGGTCGCTTGGGATCTTAGAATGCTCATTGATGCCGATAGGTGAGCAAAGAAAATACTAAGAAACGCTAAGTATCAGAATAACTGATACAAAGCCACCAAATCCTATCTCAGAAAGAGAATGGTGAGGGAAATCTCCTGCGCCCTAAGACAGGGGCCTTTCGGCTAAGGTATGGTAACGCCGACAGAAAAGTCTCTGATCCTCCTGGTAGGGGGTTGTGGAACAGGCCGGTAACCTGTTCATGTAAAACATTATAATACTTATAGTACTCCAAGCACTTAGTCGGAATAAGGTGAAGAGACGTGGTCGTCCGAGGATGAGATGGGTGCCGAAACAGGTTTATATAACCTAATCCTTGAAGTGAAGAAAAATAAGAAGAAAAAATAAAAGAGGAAGAAGAAGAAGAAGAAGAAGAAGAAGAAGAAGAAGAAGAAGAGGAAGAGGAAGAGGAAGAGGAAGAGGAAGAGGAAGAGGAAGAGGAAGAGGAAGAGGAAGAGGAAGAGGAAGAGGAAGAGGAAGAGGAAGAGGAAGAGGAAGAGGAAGAGGAAGAGGAAGAAGAAGAAGAAGAAGAAGAAGAAGAAGAAGAAGAAGAAGAAGAAGAAGAAGAAGAAGAAGAAGAAGAAGAAGAAGAAGAAGAAGAAGAAGAAGAAGAAGAAGAAGAAGAAGAAGAAGAAGAGACTGGCTGTAACTGGAATAAAACCAGCTTGTAACAATGTCGCTAGTGTAGTAAAGAAACTGTTTCCATGAAGAGGATGTTTATGGGTATAAGATAACCATGTTACATATAATGATCTACCCATGTTATTTTTAAAACGTTTAAGAGATAGAGACATTCTTATTAAATTTTTGGCCAAAATGCGTGCTTGAATTCACATATATTACACATTATACTCATGTCTTTATCACTGTTCCGTTTTGCAAAAGATATTTCATTGTAAACGTTTACCAACTGTTCTATGCCACGTTACCGAAACAGTCAAATCATTGAGATGTTACAGAAATTGTCTCATTGGGTTTTTACTTTCTCTCTTAACGTTGTAAAGTTACTTATAAAGTTTGACATCATTCACATAAATAATATTTACTAATTCGTCTAGTAGTAAAGAGCTAAGGATATTTCCCAGTTTGTTTCAGGACCGCTTTTTGGAAATGTATGAACCCTCGCGGTTAAATAAATGTAGAATGTCAATTAAATTAAAATGTTTAATAAGGAAACTACGAGATAAAAATAATAATATTTTACTAGTGTTACCAACTGTACTACGATGATGTAATAGACAGTTTACCGTTTGCTTGAGTGGCTAAGCAAACAGAATTTAGTATGAGTATGTACTAAAGAATAATATGAGTATGCTGCCTGATTAAGAATTGAGATACTCAAATGATACCAACGAAAGAATAACTTCTTTAGCAATAAGTACATTAAAAATTATTATCTGATATCTGTAGTTACAGTGCTACTAGTTTAACATTTCTCTCCATAATTCACAATAATTACAATTATTTCTTTTTTTACTTTGATTCTTCTAAATTGCTGTTCTTTTTCTCGTTTATAATACTATCTCTTTCTTTATGCTATATTCACAGTTAATATCTTTACTTTAGTAGGAACACTTTCTCAACTTCTTTAGATAGAATTTTTAATTAATTGAGAATTAATTATTAATAACTACTTTTCCTAGTCGTTACAACGAGTCTGGGATTGATGATTGTTCTGAAATTTTGCTGCGTTTACATACTGTTAAATCTGATTACTGTGTGAAGCTTATTTACGATTTCTAAGGGCGATAAATAGAGCGAAGGTATACTTTCCCTAGTGAAAGGGAAGCATAAAAGAAGTCTCTGTTTCAGTGAAAACTTTGAAACAGTACAAGCATTTCAGTAACCCCCGGAGTAAATACTAAACAACAATTTAAGAAAACCATTTGAGTACACTTAAACTAAACAACACTAGGCACTCGTATATTAAACCTCATGTTTTTATAGAGGACTAAAATGAAAATTGTTTATACTCTAATTTGTAAATAATAATTACCTTCTCTCAAAAGAAAAATTTCAATTACTCAAAACATAATATAGATGTACAATTACTGGTAGTCAGAATTTATCAATAAATTAAATGCTTAAAGTTGTTTTAATAGTCTCCTTAGACTCTACGTTGGGTGCATTAAGTGATAAGATTTATTGTTACTTCTGGGAGATAAATATTACTTCGGCATTTCGTAATATAATGTAAACTGTAGCGTCAGTTAAGCTTTACTGTTTTGGGACTGTTTCGGGGGGGGGGGCTTTATTATTATGCGTGCTCTACCCTCTACTCGAGGGAAATGTACTTGTACTACGAAAATGTCGAACAAGAACGTTTTTTCGTTAACATTCGTTAAAAGACGTTAAAGGTTTTAAACTTCATTTTCTCCGCTACAGTTGTAATAAGCAAAATTGTAGTATAATAATTTACTTTACTACAGTAAATGTTATAGTAAAATGTAAATAAGAACAAGTACCCATACATACTCAGGAACACGCGCGCGCACAAACACACTAGTCGCATATCAACTCTTAATCGACTAGATCACTTGCATTGCATTAATCTTTAAGCAAAACTAATGGTCTGGTTTTTGTACGACCCAACTAAACACTATTGCCATTAAGCTCACCTCAAGTGTCATCAATCGATAGCATATCAGTTGGTTTTTATGTGCTCCGTCAGATAATTTAGTGAAACTTACAATGCATTCTTTTTATAATAGTGACCTGTGGATTAATGAATTGTATTAGGGTTGAAGACGTACGATCACTGAAGTGGAATTTTTTTTAAAATACTTTTGTCGATGCTTCAATAAATATTATTGTCAGTCACAGAACGACTGTAGACTAGTTGCAATGACGAATCACTTCTCTGTGATTCGGATCGTAATAATTTGTCTACAGTTTAACTGAAGAAGACAAATTTTGTTGTCTTTCTTGAAGAAGAAGATTTTGCAAGAACGTCGACACAAAGATTTAAAACATTTGTTTACTTTATTCCCTTAATTGGTAGGGTCATGTCCTGAGAGTGGGAGACAGCAGGACGGTTATAAAACTGTACAAGGTTTCTCCTTGTGGACTATGATTTAGAGGACGGCCTAGTAATCGTTGGAGAGACAGTGTTCTGAGTGATGTCAAGAAGCTGAGTGTAAACATCTCATTTGTTCAGAGCCGATGTTCAGAGCCGATGTTCAGAGCCGACAGAGCAACTTAATCTTTCTCTCAGCAAATGTATTAACATTTGTAGTCTCCTTCTTCTTTAACATTCTTATTGTTTCTTCCACTTCTCCGTTTTCATCGAGTATAGGGCTAGGTGACCTGTTTTGAATTCCTTATTAAGTGTGCTTTCAGGGCTTACCAAGTGGTGTTCTACCCCTTGGTTTGTAGTGGTGAACCATTTTGAGCAATCTGTCGTTCTCCAATTAATAACAGTAGTTGTGAGCATATTTTTAACACCAACCATTAGTTTTTAGACTAAATCTTCATATTACAATATACACCCTACACGTGTTTATAGGTCAGATCGCGTTTAAGACAAAGTGTGCCTCGGTTGACACCGTACAGCACTGTTGCTCAAACGCTGTCAAGCTGTTGTGCGGGATAAGTTGTTATTATTACTTTACTGTTTAATCTTGTGTCAAGGATCCTACTTTTGTGATTTATAACTGTTTTAATAAATTTAGCACGTCTTGTTTTGAAGTAAAACAAGTTTCATATATTATTTACGACGTTTCTTAAGCCTGTTGAAGTTAACCGTTGTTACCTTAAGGGACAATGCACCGCGTACTTCAAAACATTGGTTGTTTAAGTATTATCGTTAAACATAAACTATATGAAGCGTGCACAAATTTGAACGTTAATCGTTGTGTACGCGTCATTGTGTACGCGTCACATTGAAAATCTTCTTCAACGACATAGTGGGGAATATGTGCGATCTGGGCACACCCTCTGACGATTTCAGTGTAAGGTGAAATTTTGTCAAACTCAGGTCTAGGAATTATTACATATTGTTACGTTGGTCTTCCTGATCGTCGTACGGTACAGTGGAAAACAAAATAAAAACACCAATGAAGTTACTAAACAACAACGTTAGTTATCACAATTAACAGTTTGTAATCAACAAGTTATTTAACAAGATTATACTCCTACAATAATTTAAATTAAATTTGTCCACACGCAATAATAATGTCAACTAATAGGTTCCCGCAACAATAATCATTTTTAACTAATAGCCACTTAAAAGGCCGATTTTAAGTGCTTACGAACTGTAGTTTTCAAAATCATATGTCTTAGGGGGACCCGGTATGTATAAAATGATGAAAAAAGTAATGTTGGGTTTTTATAACTTAAAAAGATATTGTGTTTCCTGTTTTAATGGTATAATTTCTTAATCTGTAGCACTTTTATAAGTATTTAAAAATAATTTTTAAAATATACTCTTCCATTCAATAAGTGGTTGTGACACGTCGTGTAAGTTTGCCATAGATTTGATTGTAACTTCTCATTAAAATTTCCGACATATTCCAAAGAGCCTAGCCAAACAAAGATTGAAAGGAATAAAAAGAAAACTTTATGAAGACATGTCAAAAGTTTCTGACAACCCATTCTATGATCCAGGACTCCATTGAACATGCAGTTACAACTTCGAGCGACGATTACCATAAGTTTACTTTTTGCTATATAAGGAACATTTTTTCGTAAACTATAAGAGCTAAAAACCTCAGCTTTTCAGGGTTCACACTAAATTACACATTGTAACGTAGTATATTTTTCATAACTTGGTAATTACAGACTTTATATTGTAAATAATTAAGCACAATTTACAAACTACCATTCTAGGACTTCAAACAAAATTGTTTCTGATTTATTTAACAAATTCGTCGCTAACAGATCGCCCTTTAGAACGCTCTTTCTCGTCTACAGGCTGTCTGTCTAGTTAAACATTTTGTAAGTACAATAAATGTTGGTCTTCTACGGTATATTCTCGTATTCTCGTTAAACATTCGACATTACTCACGTTGCGAAATAGTTGCAGATTCAGACTTCGCAAGCCGCAAAACGCATTACACTTTTGCTTGCAAAGTCGTCATTTTAAAAGCATTTCTGTGGCAGCAAGGTTTATTTATTGCGTTACTATGGGAACCGCTTGAAATACAAAGGTGTTACTCAGCGTTACATGGAAAGAAATTATGTACCCGTATCTAATATGTAAACAGTTTTGAAACCGTAGCATTTCTTTCAAAACTATTTACACAAAACCGTCTTCAAATTCGCGTAAGAACTCTATTATCACTGCGGCAAGTTACAGTGCATTAAATTGCAAGAAGCATTCAAGTGTCAGTACGCACATCGATTCTGTTACATAGAAATACTGTTTGTGCATGAGGTATGTCAGGCTTTCACAGAGTTACGCCAGACTCAATTTAAAATTTAATTCAGCTGGTAGTAGTTTAAACCACACTTTAACATGCGCAGCTCACCGTATCTTGTGTGCGCTAAGTGCTTCTGTAATTCTAGTGTAAATTAATTACCGGCATTATCTG
The DNA here is from genome assembly GCA_034769895.1 of Magicicada septendecula. NCBI lineage: Eukaryota > Metazoa > Arthropoda > Insecta > Hemiptera > Cicadidae > Magicicada > Magicicada septendecula. The sequence goes on along the minus strand of CM068375.1, from coordinate 375,116,219 downwards.
CTAACTACAGTGTGTCTACAAACCGTTTACGGGTCTATGCAACTTGAGAGTTTAAACAATAAACCTCTCAACGTACTTCGTTTAATTTTGGTATTGTTAATTTATGCTCGCTACAGTCTCACAGTACTTTGTTCACGATGACGGTACTAGTCATCAGAAACCCATAATCTATTGTAACAAATACGTCAGTCAGAGTTTATTTAAGATAATAAGCAGAAGCTTATCGCAATTTATGTTTATTAACAAACAATTTATACAAACACTTTGAAATAAATACAGTTTGACTCCCGTCAGGGGCGTATATAGAAATAAATTTGGGGGGCGGGCTATCCTGGAAATTTGTGAGTATTCTCAGGGGATTGTCACCACAAAATACCCAGAAATATCAAACAATATCTTAGCTTTTATGCCCTAAGAGCATATAACTTTGTGTAATTATTTTAGATAAGAGTTAATTGTAAAATTCTAAGTTTATATAGCCTACAATTAGTGGCAATACAAACAAAGCTGTAAAATACAACACATAAATAAACTATTTAGAATTAATATTAGGCGATTACCTGTATTAACTTCCGTCTTGTGACTTATTTGGTTTTTTCTTAAAACGACGCGTTTCGAGAATAAATTCTCATCATCAGGTTTCAATACTCTAAAAACATCAAATTCACCCAAAAGGGGTCGTCAACTAGTTAAAACACACAAAACACAAAAACACCACACATAATTTAACACCGACACAGTCCCGGTGTTAAATTATGTGTGGTGTTTTTGTGTTTTAACTAGTTGACGACCCCTTTTGGGTGAATTTGATGTTTTTATAGTATTGAAACCTGATGATGAGAATTTATTCTCGAAACGCGTCGTTTTAAGAAAAAACCAAATAAGTCACAAGACGGAAGTTAATACAGGTAATCGCCTAATATTAATTCTAAATAGTTAATAACGTGACTTGGAGACAATTAAAACAAAATGAACATAAATAAAATTGTATACTTAATGAATTTTTCTGTTATAGCCTATGGAGTATGAATGACAAATATATAAATACTTGTCAGTGTATTAAGCAGAAAGGTAAACAGTTAAATTTTTTACAAATTTATAGTTTATTTCTCAAAAGTACAGTGGAATACAGTGTATTTTGTACCCGAGTATACTACATAATAAAATGTTATTATTATTATATATATATATATATATATATATATATATATATATATTATTTAGTGTCCTGTTAAACCAAGTCCAAATTAGATGGATACACAACTTAACATATTCAAAAAACTTGCGTTATAGATTAAAACAACTAAAGAACAAAATCAAGTTTTCTTGGAAGGCTTGCAAATTTGTCTATAACTTTTTCATCGCTAATATAAATGTCACGATGAATGGAAAGTAGTGCCAGACCATTTAATCTGTTTTCTGATGTAGTATTCCTCAAATATGTCTTTAATCTTCTAACGCTGGAGAAACTTCTTTCTGCAGTAGCAACGGAAACAGGCAATACAGCTAAAATCTTTAAAAGAATGTACAAGTTAGGAAAAAAGTCTTTGTCGCATTTAACAAGAGCACAAACTGCTGTTTTAGGTAGATCCTCACTTTCTTGACTCCATTTATTTTTCCAAAGAGCATACTCACTCTTTACAACTTCTTTGTATGATAAATCTGCTCCATAAAAGTAAAAAGCTGGTTCTAAAGACTCAAAATCATTTAAGACACAAAACTCGGGCAAGACACATTTTAATGACGCAACTGTTTCTTGGTGTGATTCAAACCGCTCTTCGAGGGAGGAGGAAAAATCATCTAAGTACGGCACGTAGATAGAACGTCGGTAATACTCTTCTGCGGAGGAGTAAGTTATATTAGAACGGACTACCTGCAGTTTACATGTTCTAGGGACGTCTTCAGGAACTTTTATTTTATCGGAAAATATTTTTGCCTCTTTGTATACTTCAGCAAAATGTTCATTGGCACTACTTCTCTTTAAAGAAACATTTTATAAAATAGCAGAAATCTTCTTAACAGCTTTTGAAAGATCAATTTCTTTCTTTTGTTGTGTCTCCGATAAATTTAGAGTTATAGATAGCATATCGCTCAACACGAACCAACTGACAATAAATTGGAATTGGCATATTGAATTACTCAAACCATGAGCCTTTGCAGCTGCTTCCCTTGAAAAAGATTCATTCTCATTATCCAAAAGGGCCAAGATAATTAGTTCTAGAATCTCTGTAAACATTAAAACTGAATCATGGCGTTGCACCCATCGGTTTTCACACAAAGATATTAGTTTTACCTTCTTATAATCACTTTGGCAACATGCTGCTATTTTACATTTTAAAATTTCTGTTCTTTTGGCTGACATATGGGAAAATTCATTCACTTCTTTAATCACCCCCATACAATTTCTAACAAATGAGACTTTACTCGCCTCAGACAGGCATAGATTGAGAGAGTGTGAGGCACAATGAGTGTAGACTCATTGAGTGTAGACTGTTTGAATGGTTTAGTGACTAGAGCACCCAAAGCCTGGTGACTCCCTTTTCCTCCAACATCTTTACTAGTTAAAACACAAAACTTACAATAAGAGTCCTCTTTTTCTTCTGAGTACGCCAACCAATTAAAATCATTCAACCATTTTAACTGGAAAGATCTGTAAAATTTGTTAGCTTGATCACGTACTTCAGGGAATACATAATTAGAACTTGGAATCCAGACATTGTCAATGAAGGAAACACGCTCCTCATTACTAACGTTTTTTACTGCGTCCAAAGTTAGATGTCCAATATCATTAGGCCTGAGTTGTTGTAAAGTTGGTACCGGTTTGCTTATGCTACACTTACTTGTACCAGTTGTACCACTACTGCCTTCGTACGATGAATGACCAAGGGGAAGGGGTTGAACAGAACTAGCGTTAAAACAAACATTTCCCTCTGATGACATTGTTGCAATGGAATCATCACGCACTTCACTGCATTGAACTGTGGTGTTTGTAGAAGATGAACACCTCTTTTTAGAAAAAAAAAACTTTCAATAGAAGCCTGTCACTTCATAATTACCTATTAAAGTAACCACTAACAACCCTTATTTAATAAAATGTGTTAACACTTAAGCACTTTTGTTGCTCACGTGGAGTCACGAGGAAGACAGGTGGAGGGAGAACTGGAAGGCAAGACAGTGAGCGAGACGCGCATGCGTGGACGGACGCTTCCTTCCACCTCCCACCACGGTTTTGTCTGACGACCTAGGCACTATATACTGTATTTTTAAATGTAGGCTTTAAAAATTATTCCTGTTCTTCTCAAAACGTTTGCCATTTTATATGTTATATTTATGATTGTACTAAATCTCAGATTGAAATAAAATGTTTATCTTCCCTTAATTTCTTGTAATTTTATTAATTGGTTATCTTTTTAAATATTATTCTTTAATTTGTGACTCCCCCCTTTGATTTTTCAGTTATTACATTTGCATTTTTTCCAGTAATTCTTCCTATCTTTTTACAATATCTTTCTAAAGTATAGTTTCATTTATAATACTCTGTGACTGATTTACCTTATATAAATTTCATCAGTTTAACTAGTTTACTTGACTTAATTCATCAATTATAAGGTTGTTGAGATTTACCATTTGGCCTAGATTTTATCTGTTTTTACATACAAAGTTTTTGAATAATACAGCTTGTTTGTACCCCTTCTGACCTTCTATTCTAATGCAATATTAATTAAAATTTCCTTACTTAACTACAAGAACATTTAGTATTGAATTCATACTACTAATAAATAACAAATATTTGAAATTAAAAAAGTGGTACTCAAACTCAGACATTTTAGTCTTGATTATTACTAGTAACACATAATAAATATTTTATAATAATGAAACATTATACTCTATTTCCAACATTTAAGTATAGATTTCATTGACTTTAATAGAGACAGAACACATCTGTCCTTTTTTGTTGTTCCATCTTCTGATATAATGCCTCCCAAATATTTGAAGAAATCTATACATAACTTCTGAAGATGGCATCATAATACACGTGGCGCGCGCGCTCGTCAGTGTTTATGTAAAGATAATAATCGATAACAAAATTTACGTGATCCCGTAAAAATAAAATCAAGTTAAAACATAAAACTGCATTTAATATTTAGAAAGCACAATCTAAGTATTTAAGTAAGTAAAAAGTAATTAAATTGAAAAAGCTGTAAAATCAAATTTAAAAAAACCTGAGTTACAGTGAGTTATTATTTTAATTTCAATGAAGAAAGTTGTGTTAGTGGTTGAAATTACAAGCAGAATGATCACTGTTGCACACCACTATATAAACATTATCCCGATTAGCGCTTTCAAGCTTCACAGCTCATCGTCAGATCGGAATGACATCGTCAATTCCGATCTAACGATGAGCTGTGAAGCTTGAAAGCGCTAATCGGGATAATTTTTATATAGTGGTGTGCAACAGTGATCATACTGCTTGTTATTTTATTTTCTACGTGATTGTATACCGTACTCGGTCAATCCGATTTTTGAACTCTGCTTTAGTGCACAGTAGAATAGTATGTGGTGAAGAATTTCATAAAAGTGTTTTAATATTACTGTAAGTATTCAAAATACCACAGCCAAAACTTCGGACTTTTATCACTATACTCTTCCTTGTAATATTTTAAAAATATTTTGTAAGAAGAAAATATTTTATTTTCCAAGCGGTTTGCTCCCAAAACCCGTATCGTACAGATAAAACAACAAAACAGAACTGCTTCGTTGTAACCGGCGACAGTGGGTGTCGAAAAGGTGAAACAAAATGGGGAAAACGGTTGATGTTATTGACTGACGTGTCCTCACATTCCTTTCGGCTAATAAAAAAGCAGCACGTTCTGCTCAGAGGATTAAATGACTCGGGCAAAATTTAACGGTGATAGGAAAGGTCGTTTCGGCAGAAAGCAAATTAACAGTGCCAAATTCAACAAACAGTTTTAAATATCTCAAATTGATCTTATAAGCATTAATTTATCAGTTGCGTATCATGACACTTTTCTGTACACTGTAGTACTTTCCTTATCGTTTGGCTGTAGTACACGATTTTTACAAATTTTTCCGACCGTCTCACGATCGTCGCGTTGTACAGTGGAAACTGAATAGCTGACACCAATGAATTTGCTATTTACAACTTTAATAAAATTAGAAACAAACCACAGTTAAACATTAAAAAAGGCTCTCTCACACAATAACTCAAGTTAAAATAAACATTACCTTCTTAAAGTTTGTCACTAATTAACACAATAATTGCTTTCCATTAAGCAGAAACAATTGCTCCAATTTGCACTAGTAATATCGCCAGGTGTAACTGAACTGGGTTGCGCCAATATTTAGTATTTATACGACGGCTGCCTTTCATTACAGTGACATAGCGTGCCTGGATGCCGGTAGCGTAGTCGAGAAACCTATGGAAGGAGTGTCTCAAATTATCTAGCGCAGTGGCTCCCAAAGTAGGGTCCGCCGACCCCTGGGGGTTCGCGACAATATTTCAAGGGTTCCGAGGACATTTTAAAGAGAAAATAGAATGTGCCGTCATTTTATCCGATTTTTTATAGACTAAAAACTAAATTTTAGAATCTTAAAACAATTAGTAGAACATTCGAGAATTTTTTTTGGTTCAAACTAATTGCAATTGTAAAAGTAATTTCAAACTAATGGCTTTAATAATGTCTTTAAACCATGTCGTGTAGCAGATCTGTTTGTCGTCCGAACTGACTAGAGTGCCGCATCAACGCAGAACTGATCGTGATGTTTCAGTCCACGTATAAGCACTGTATCTAAGCAAAAAGGTTTTTCCGTGTAGCTGGTTTTACGCCTAAGTAGCTGGATTTCGAAACGTGTAGCTGGAAAGATAGAGCCGAGGTTGTCAAAGTTAAGAAATAAACTTGACATCGAGAGTGACTTAATATTGGAATTATCAGACATTAAACCTAATATTGCAGAGCTAATTGTTCAGAAGCAGCTTCATTGTTCACATTAAACTGTTTGATATAATTAATATTATAATTTTGCAAGTTAAGATAATTTTGATTTTAATTAATTTAATTAAAACGTAAGAGTTTTTATCATATTTACTGTTTGTTTTGTCTCATAACTCAGACGGATTCCGTGAAAATTTTAATTTGGGGGGGGGGCCGCGAACTGAAAAGCTTGGGAACCACTGATCTAGCGCGTTACATAAATTACTTCTGCCGCGTCTAAAACAGCTTCTTGCGCTATCGCGTGCAAGGGACACGTAAGGTACTTTCAACGTAGCAATATATTGTCACCAATTCTCACAGCCAGCATCAAATCGTTTGTACCTAGTTATATAGAATATATATCGGTTGGAACTTTTAAATATTTACACAGCTTACTGGGATTCAATTAAAGATTCTACGTAGAAATTAGTTTTTATGAAAATTCTAATTAGCAGACTTGTAAGCAAAAAGTAGCATTCCATAATTTAAAAGTTTACCGATTGGGAAAAGTCGGAAAGTTTTGAGAAAAAGTCTAAAGAATATTATGTGTGGAGGTTCGTATTCACGATGTGAAAACATGGAGAACCACAAAATGATTGTCTTATTTGTAATTATATTTAAAATATTTGTTAATTATCTATTTAAATTTTTAATATATTAAAGCTTCTGAAACCAAATCCTTCTGCAGGATGAGAGGAGGAGAAGAACACGTGGATATTGGGGGAAAGAAAAATAATATGTTCAGAAGGTTTTAATTGTGGGAGTAAAGGATGGTGAAAATCGATTTGAAAAACTTTATGACTAATGAAAAAGAGCTAAGGTGATTGGGTGAGATGACTGAGACGAGAATGAGAATGATTTGGGATGGACGATGAGAAAAATTGAGGAGATCATTTTGAATGAATGGGTGAAGTGAACAGTTGTAAGATGAACGGAAAGGACTCACTGACATGCAGTTATGTTCAGAAATTATAATTGAAAGAAGACTGCACAAGTTCAACCATATGTGTGGCACGATCAGCAGAGCTAAAATCGACGAGTAACGGAACACCTTTAAAGTTCTACAAAGCGATAGTCCTCCCTATAGTTATCCACGAGTCTGAGAATGGAGCTTGAAGGAAATCCCAGTCCAGTTGTATTCAAGCGGCAGAAATGAATTTCTCAGGCACGTGGCAGGAGATGCTCTTCAAGAGCGGAAAAGAAATGTCGGAAGAATATTAAGATAAAGACTTGATACGATTGCGTAATTTGCAAGCCGCAAGGATGGAGATGTGTGGGACGACCGGCTCTAGTCTACCTGCTTGGGACAGGTACAAGCGAATATTTGGTTTAGGTAACGATTGGGAGTGTTTTTGGGTGGCTGTGAGCACAGAAGAAGAAGCAACATCACTCTGTTCCCTGTCAGTAGACAGTTTTGCGAAGGAGGAGACATTACATGTTTTACGTGTAGGCTATTTATCAAGAGTAACGACCGCATAGGAAGACTTAACTGCTTTCTCAGACATCACCCACACTACTTTAATTATCCTCTGTGGTTTTTATACAGAACTCTTATGTATTCTGTCTTTATACCATTGTAAGCTTTATATTGTTAAGACGGTCTAACTGACCGTTGTATGGTACAGCGGAAAACAAAATAAAAGACACCAATTAAGTCATTAATCACCAGCTTTAATTATCACAATTAAACAGTTTGTAATCAACACGATAGTCTCTTACAACAAATCAAATAAAAATTGTTCAGGCGCAATAAAATGTCAACTAATATGAAACACAATGTTATTACAATTGTCCCGCACGATTATAAAAAACATGACACTTTGCCACAATACTTCGAACGGCACTGTGCAAATCGCTACACAAAAGCATTGTGTAATTACCCAACAATAACTGAAAACTAAGCAGCAGGTATCGTCTACTTATAGTACGCAGGGTTCCATAATAAGCGTCCTTAACAAGCATCGAAAATTCTAGAGGATACTTCAGCGCAACCTCCGCAGAAACACGCACCGTTGGGCTAACTGAGAAGCTTCTAGAACGACATCATCAAAAGCACGAGACGTTCCGCATTACGTAATATTGCCTCGCATGTCAAGCGTCACGTACGCATTACATCTGCGGGAATAGAGTAGAACAACGTTCTCCAGTACGCATTACATCTGCGGGAATAGAGTAGAACAACGTTCTCCAGTACCAGAACGTTCCGTAATGGGGTAACACTTTTTCTGCACTACGTGACAATATTAAGGCTACATAGATGGGAAATTTTGTTATATAATGCATATGTGCCCGAGTTGTAGAGGACTCAAGCTCTAGATTTTGGTGATTATCGGTTAAGAGGAAAGGCTAGCCTGCAACCTTTTACGTTTTAACAAGAGTAAAGTACTTAATTTTGTTAAATAGTCTATCCTGAAAAGAAGGTCATAAAATTCCACTGTAAAAAGGTTGATGAAATATCTGCAAATAAAAAAGGATAGTTGAAGGAGGAGGGGTAATTTTCTATAAATGAGAATGATAGTTGAAGAGGGGGTAATTTTTTGTAAATTGCTTTTCTGTTGTCGAATAAACTACTTCATTCTGAAAGATAAGATACCTTAGTAATTACATATAATGAAACTATTACTCAATAAAAGTGTAAATATCAAAAATTGGGTGTTCGGTTAAGGGGGTGGAGTAGTTTACCTGTAATTTTTTGTGTTTTAACAATTGTAAAATACTTAATTTTGATAAATAAGTACCCCGAAAGTAAAGTCATAATAATCCACTATAAAATGATAAATGAGATATCTATAAATGGTAGTTGAAGGGGGAGGGGTAATTTTTTGAATAATACTTTGCTGATATCAAGTAAAGTACGGGTATTTAATTTTGAAGGATAAGATAGCTTAGGAATTAAATATGATTAAAAACTATTACTCTATGAAATTTTAAATATCATTAATGGTGGGGATCGGTTGAGGAAAGGGGATGATTATCTGCGTAGTTAAATTTCTTTATAAGAATAAAGTACCTAACTTTTATAAATAAAGTGACTCGACAATAACATTATATTAAATTACTGCCCCATAATAACAAAAATATCTATAAAGTGCGACAATAATTTTAGGGTGGGGGATTTTGTTTTTAGAAATTATCGAACGGAATTCATGTAAATGATTTTAAATATAAATCTTACTTTACGGGTGCGACGTTTGGACAACAATTAAGCATAATTGACGTCGACTAGAAATACGGGAAACAGGGATGTAGAGAAAAACAACGAAAACGGATTTATTAGAAAAAATAAAGAATGTAGTGGTTCTAGGACAAACCTGTTTAAAGAGATAAAACTGATTAAAGAGATCGAAAAGGCAAAATAATTTGTAAGATACGTTTAGAAGGCACAACATGTTTTCAGAGAATATAATATAGAGGAAGAGACCACAGGAAGACGTAGTCTTTGTAGAAGATGTTTGGAAGATATCTGGAGGATGATAGGTTTGCTCGACTACGGAAAGGTAATGGAAATTGATTAACGGATTATTATAAAAAGTAAAGAATATACTGGTTCTAGGCGAAACTTGATTAAAGAGAGGGATCTGATTAAGAAGATTATAAATATAAAATAATGTGTAGGATATTTAGAAAGCATAATAGGTTCGTAGAGAACGTAATACAGGAGGAGATCATAGGAAGACGGGGTTTTTGGAGAAAGTACTTAGAAGACATCAGGAGTATGATAGGTTTACAGGGCTACGAAGTGATGAAAGAAGCTCCTATAGATAGAACCATGTGATTGTAACGAGAAAGCTTAAAGCTTAGCCTTTAGTTAGGTTCTCGTAAAGGTAAAGGCAGTTGATAAAAAAAAATATTGTCAACAGTTGGGGAAACATTGTCAACCACCCTGTTGGCGATCACAGCCGCTGTTGTCGCTTGAGACAGACAGAGAAGTCTGCGGTGACCGAGCATGCACTCTCCAACGCTAATCATATAATATAATCTGACCAAGATCTTATACTCGCAGAGTGCCTACTACCCTCGGCTGCACATGGAGCCCGTGTAGACCTTCAAACACGGTTCCTTCGCTATGCATCAAATGACTGACTGACTGGCACTGGGCTGTGTGGTTACTGCGTCGCAGAGACGTACCTCAATGCAATCCGAGTTCCGAGCTTCCTCCAGGAGCTCCTGCGCCGTTGCCATGCCAAAGTCGGGCGACTGATATGAATCAAAGGAGAGGATCACTCTCAATAAATAGGATTTAGCATGCTGTGCTCCCAACCAATCAGGTAGCAATTGATCCTGATTGGTTGATAATGTTTTTTAGCTTATGTCGTGCTGGTATGCAAGTTTATGTAAGTGGCATTTCGTAGGCAAAAATACGGCGGTTTATACAACCGATTGGAATACTGACAGAGCGATCATACGACTCAGAGCGCACTCGATGCGTATACGACCCGGACGGATAACTGGAAAGTTGCCGTCAACGAGACCAAGAGCTCCGCGTTGCTATTCTCTAAGCGCCGGAACGAACCGAGAGGACGACTGAGACTCGGTAGGACGTATCTGCCCTGGCCAGGGGAAGTCAAGTACCTCGGTGCCTAAGTTCGGCTAGCGGCCAAAGCCCCTATCGTTCCCTTCTTGTCTTTTGAGAAGTGGACTCGTGTCCGCCCCTTGGATGACATCGTGCCGCGTCTTGCACGAAGATTTTACGTCCGAGCAGCAACGACCCAGACGAACCCCCTCAAAGCCGGCCTAGGCAAGTATCGTCCATCGTATCGTATCGGCCCCTAAGTTTAAATAAAATATTCCGTATGGACCGGACCACAAGGCAGGAGCTTCTTTCGGTAGCTCGGAACTTGTAAACCAAGGGGACGCGCATCCCCACAGCTCTGACGGTGTGCAAAAATGTATAGCCTCTACCACATCACTGGGGTGAATTGGTGGCGGGCACTGTGCCAGTTGTTTCAAACACTTATGATGGCATCCGATGGTGGGGCCGAAGCGTTTGTCCAGACAACAACAGACTACGGCCTAACAGCCCAGCAAACAATGTTACTAAAAAATATAATTTTTAAATAAAATTATTATTTTACCTGCATTTGTCAGGTATAACATTTTAAAATAGTATAACCGTTACAGCACATTATCTTTTATAGTCTACATACTATTTTAACCAGAACCAGTTATAATCGTTGCCTTCAACAAGTATTAATCTCACAGGTACTTAATTACACATTGACGTACGCTGTCAGCAAAAATTTCCGCGTTGTAGTTGTCCTTGTAACAGACTCCGTTGATCGCTGACATGCATTATGATACAAAATACATTGCCTTAAAGAAAGAACAATTTTTATATCCTGTGGTGAGTTTGTCGCCTGCTAAACATTTACGTTTGTATCATCTCACTTAGTATAACGTTTGAGAAATTTAATTAAATGTTTTCACTTGAAGATGGCCAAAGTACGGCGAATTGTAGTGCACTAGGTAACGCAGATGTTGAAGTCGACAAGGGGAATGTTATTGCCCACTGAAAACACTACATAAATTCTTGGATTTTAACAAACAACAGACAAAGACAGAAAACAACAAATTCAAAACACTAAAATACATCACTAACCACACTGAGAAAATAGCCCACAAATTTAAAAAAAGCAGGATACAGAATCGCATACAAAAGTACAAACAAAAAACACACACTATCAAAACTCACACAAAGCACAAAACAAATTTCATGTACCTGGTGTTTAAAAACTAAATTTCCAGATTGCAACAAATTCTACATAGTCCAGACAGGACATAGCTTCAAACAAAGACACATTGAACACACAAACGCACTACACTCCATCCCGAATTCACCTTTGGAAACCACCTCATTGAAGCAAACCACACATACAAAGACATTGACAGAAACATGGGTATTCTACACGTACACACAAAAGACCAAAAACTAGACACTCGTGAAGAATTGTAAATATAAAAACACACAAAAACACATACAAACGACACCCTAAACGAACAGACACAATTCAAATCACACGCATTATTCGAACATATCACACCCCACACACACAACATCGATCCTTCAAAAGTCGACACCGTCGCCAAGGACGAGACGGACCGATCCCAGTGGCAACCTCTGACAAAGCTTATAATAAGCAAAAACTCGTTCAGGCTATAAGGTAAAACATTTAGGGTTTTACCCATAAAAAATATGTGTTCTGAGTCGGTAGTGATTTAATTATATTTACATTACATAAAGTTGAATAAAACTGAGACTTAAAAACAATTTCAGAACACCGTATTGTATACGTATTTATTTAACTATAGATTTCAATTACGAGCCTTTTTACTTACATCTTTGCTTAAAATCGCCCAACTGATGTTCGTACAAGGAAGTCGTTGTTCCAGCTATATTTGGTTTTATAATATTTACAGAAGGGCAGTTGACAAAATTACGCAGTTCACGATAAAATGCATATATATATTTTTATCATCTTCTTCAGCAGTGCAGTCCAGCGTGAACTCTGGCTTCCAACACCAATCTTCTCCAAAGTCTCCTGTTCATTGGCATCTCAGTGTAACACCTCGCATCAATTCTTCTGAGATCTTCTAGCATACCATACATCCATCGTATCTTAGGTCAGCCCCTATTTCTGCTTTTATAGACTTGGACCCTCAGGATTTTCTTTGGCATCGCAGATCATCCATCCGTTCTAGGCGACCTAGCCTTTGTATTCATTTAGCATTTATGAATCTTACAATGTCCTAACGATTCAATAACTTACCTATCTCCTGGTTATTTCTAATTCTCCATTCGTCATCTTCTTTAACCATGCCATAAACACGTCTTCTTTGATCTTTCTTTCAAACCTTCTTAGTATTTCTTGTTCCTTTCTTTATGTGTCCATGTCTCGCCTCCATAAGTAACAACCGGTCTGTTAAATGTTTTATTTTTGAGTTACGACTAATGAACTTGTCAGTAGTCTGCTGTTGGCATAGTATTCCTTATTTTCCATTTCTATCCTGTCATGTATTTCGTTTATAGGTCCTTCATTATCTATCATGTTTGCTAAGTATCTGAACGTATTAACTGCATGAAATAAATTATACTCTATGCATACATTACATAGATTTCTTCTCCTTTCTGATGCATAAATCAGCATGTATTTAGTTTTCTGATATTTACATCGAGCCCAATTCCAGCGGATTTCTAATTCAGCTTTTTGTATACCTCAACTAGCCGTTGTCTTGATCTGGCTACGATCACAACATCGTCAGCGTAAGCACATAGCTATATTTTCATCGGAACCATAAATAACAAACACGTAAGGAAAACATTTGAAACGTTCGGTTAAACAAAGTTAAGGTAAACACGGTTTGAAATGACTGTCACAGTTCAGACTAAGTGAATCATTTCTGCTCAAGTAAAATCGTGTGCGTCTTGTATTCCGCACACGTTTACGGACGAGAAGGGAAACCGAGCGGGTGAGTACGCACTCCCATCGAAAGCCGCATCAGTGTATAAATCGATAGTATAAAACACTACCCTTTGCGTGTTTGGATTATTCAGCACTATTGGCAAGTACGAAATCTATTTCTGTCCTGACAAACGTTGAACGGCAAACACAGGTTTCCAAATTTTTCAAACGTTACAAACTGAGATTCTCTTTATTTTCCAAGTAGTAATTCTTGCAGGTTTTTTGTATTATGAATATTATTACGACGGTCTACTTGAGCGTCGTATGGTACAGTTGGAAACAAAATACAAGACACTAATTAAGTCACTAATCACCAGCTTTAATTATCACAATTAAACAGTTTGTGATCAACAAGATAGTCTCTTACAGTAAATCAAATATAAATTGTTCACGCCCAATAAAAATGTCAACTGATATAACACACAATTGTTCCGCACAATTATAAAACACACATAACACTTCGCCATAATACTTCGAACTGCACGGGAATAAATCGCCACTTCAGCTGACTGCTAAGCGCAGCTGTCGTCGTTTAAATAGATAGCACAGGTGTTTCAGAATAGTCCATACTACGCATCAGCAATACAGGGAAACACTAGAGAGTATTTGACTGCGGCCTTGACACAGTGCGCGCGGCCGGCGAAGTCTGGTACAGTCTAGCTAACTCGTTGAGAATCACGTACGCACACAACATTACACCCGGATTCCATTGGAATAGCCGAGAAACACGTAGAAGATTCTGTAAAGGCGTACAATTTTTCCGCATTACGTAACAATATTTTTTCAATAAAATAAATACTTCTGCAAGAGAAATGTTATTAATTATATTATTACGTTTTCACCTGGCGTACGTTTCACAGAATTATTCTGTATTTTCAGAGGTTACAAAATAATTACAGAATATCTTCTGAAGATAGAGAATAATTCTGTGAACATATTCTGGTGAAACAAAATAATAATAGTTAATAAAATTTTACTTGCAGAGCATTTATTATTTTGAAAAAATATTTATAATACAGAAACCTTCAACAAATTTTTAAGAGTTACTTACATAATAAAGACAAATGAAAACAACATACAATTTGATGTAATTCATTTCTATAACTTATTTGTTATACGTAAAAGCAATTAAATGTTTTTAAAACATCTATTTCAACACGTAAAAATTACAATAATTATTAATTTAAATTTAAATAAAATCAGTTATTTGTTAACTTATTAAATAATCAATACAAATCAATAATTCATTAATTCATATAAATACCTCTGAAGATACAAAGTAATTTTGTGAAACGCACGTAAGGTGAAAACACAATAATATAATTAAAAAAATTTTACTTGCAAAAGTATTTATTCTTTGAATAATATTCATAAAACTCAGATCGCGTTAAGATATAAATTATTAGACGTGCAGTATGGTTTATACCATCGGGCACTGTTGTTGAAATTTTATCTGCTTGTGTGAGTTCGTCTGATTTAAGAGCACTTTTGTACGCTTTCCATATCTTACACGGTTCCTACTTAAACTTTTATAGAAATTAGCTGTTACTTATTCACACATATCTTAAAAATAAATGAAGGAAAACTAGGATTGGGTTTTTTAACACTGTAGCGGTACCACCAGTTCTGATGTATGTAGATGAAGCCAGAGTTACGACATAAAGAGACAAAGCAAAGATTCAGGCAGCAGGGATGAAATTTATGAGGAGTACTCTGGGCTGTACCATTCTCGATAGAAAGAACAATGAGGATATAAGGACAGAACTGTGAGTCGACCCATTATTGGAACAGCTATAGAGCAACAAACGAAGGTGGTGTGAACATTTGGGAAGAATGGCAGGTGACAGGATTCCAGTGCTAGCAATGGATTATAAGCCGGTAGGACGGCCGAGAGCGAAGTGGCTCCCGGAACAGGTTCAGGATAGAGCCTAATCCTTGAGGTGGATGATGATGAACTGTTACTTCGTACGAGAAAACTTAAGCATTTAAAACGGAAGGTGAAACGGATTTCTTAGGCCTAAGTGCTTAGTATACACTTATGCCTTACACAGCAGATAATAGTTTTATACTGAATTCCGGTATATATAAATGACAACCAGCAAGGACTGCAGTCAGTTGTATTTTATGATGGTGTGTATTGTTTGTTTTGCTGCTTTCTAACATTGTATTTTGTTGAACATGTTATACAGTAAAACAAAATGTGTGTGTGTGTGCGCGCGTGCAGAAACTATAGGAAACACTGAAAGAAATGGAGCATTGTGCCGTAGAATGCGAGATAATAGGACACAGCGTAAAAACGCCAACCCCATTCTCCAATAATCAGAGGAACGCGGAACGCGCGTCGGCGTCGCTTTTGAAGCACGTGAACAAAACGAGTCTCAAGTGAGCACAGTTTTCCAAGTGAGCATAACAGACAATTTTAAATATTAAAGCAATATCGTTCAAGTTTCATTATTGCTACGAAACTTTGCCTTCAGTCTGTATATTGAAGGTAATATATTGAGATTTTATGTGTGTGTGTGTGTGTGTGTGTGTGTGTGTGTGTGTGTGTGTGTGTGTGTGGTTACGCAATTACGAACATTCTCGAACAATGGAGTGTGTCGTTCTACGTGTTTCTCGGTTAGCCCAGGTGTAATGTTTGTGTGAGATGAAAGTCAATTACGTGACATTTATCCTGCGTCAACAATCGAGTCTGTTCTAGACCGCACCGGTCAGTGCGCTGTGTTCAAGGCCAGACATCGACACTGTTTCTAGTGGATTCTAGAACGCCTGCAATACGCAGATTGCTCGACAGGTCATCCAGAAAGTGACCGATTATTCTGGCACCTCATCGGGGTATAAATATAAGCATTCAGCGACGGTCAGTTTCAGTTTTGCGTCGGGCGATTACTCAGTGCGTTCAAGTGATTATTAATGGAAAGTGATTATAGTCCGGGACTCTGTTAGTTGACATTGTTATTTCGTGTGGAAAAATTTAAGTAGAAATACTGTACGACTTTATTACGCCTTGATATTCCTGATTAGTTAAAGCTGGTGATTAGTGACTTCATTGGTGTCTGTATTACGTCTCTTCTTCTTGACATTGTAACACGGGGAACCAGTTTAATTAGCCTTTGTCAATTAAACCGGCTGCCATTATATCTACTGATTACTTACCAACAAATTGGGAACCTGTAAAATTTAGGAGTTTGACTGAGGTTTCGTAAATTTACTCACTCTCTTGGGTTTAGTAACGCCATCACTTTATTACAACTTTCAAAATAAGGTTAGCGATCTATCAGGTTGTATACCAAAATTCATGATTCTTACTTAATGAATAAATTCATTACTAAATGCTTTCATTCTTTTTAAAACATGATTATGGTGAGCTCAAAACCACACAGCTGTATATTACATTATATACCACGGACGACTGGGGTAGGTTTTGTGGCCGTGAGTAGGGATCTGGCGTAGTTTACACATCGAGAGAAAAGTAGTTCGTTCTTTTATTATTATTATTTTACTTTTAATTAGCTAGTATTAATTATACCACAGCTTCTTTATTTTGGTCTGTATTTTATTTGTAACTATCACGATTTTTAGAGATCTTTACAATGATTATTTTAATTAGCGTAACAACTGTATAATTTGCGTGTCCGTACTGGCTTTTCACTTGTTTGTACAGGTATTTGCTACAGCGGGGGGGGGGGATTATTTTATTATGTGTTATTCGAACACAAAACCAAAATTTTTGTTTTGGGCTATTTAAAATTTGTTTTAAATCGTCACATCCTCCTCTACTTAAAGAAGACACAGGTGTGTGACTACACCAGTGGATTCCTAATGGAAACTAATTAGTAATTGCATAAGAAAATCTTATTGAATTCTAGTGTGTGAATTTTCCTTATGACTCGTTTTCTTTCGTGAAGTTCCCTTTCTCTCTTTTCTTAACTGCTAGCTTAATTTTATTTACCACTCCTAGTTCTCGTAACTTCACAATATCGTGGCCCGACTGATTTTGTTAGCATACTCTAACTCACGTAGTTAGTTTTCTGCTCTTTCATTAACCTTTTCCAGTGCGGTGCCATTGTGACTTTATTACGTACTTACATCTATTTCTCTTATTTATACTTAATATAATCTAAAGTCGATCCCATACTCAACTTTAGATTATTCCTAATTCTAATATCTTACACATGTACTATTAGGTTAAAATTTCTCGTAAGTAGAAATTTTTGCGAGCTTTCGCTACTGAGACAAGCGGAATTTCACGAAGAGGAACATTTATTTCATTTTAAACAATCAGCTGTTACCAAGCAAGAGGGGTCAAACACTTTGTTACTGGGCAAAGGGATCCCATATTTAGTTATTGTAACTAAATAATAGTAACCAGAAGATGCTTACAGGTATAACTAAGTCAATAGTAAATTAAACTATTCTTCAAGTAGTTTACGTAATGTCAAAATAATCTGGAATATCATAGAAATTAGAACCCGTATCCGTGGTATTTAATGTAATATACAGCTGTATGGTTTTGAGCTCATCATAATAATGTTAAAAAAAAAAAATGAAAGCATTTAGTAATGAATTTATTCATTAAGTAAGAATCATGAATTTTGGTATACAACCTGATAGATCGCAAACCTTTTTTTGAAAGTTGTAATAAAGAGATGTCTTTGCTAAACCCAAGAGAGTGAGTAAATTTACGAAACCTCAGTAAAACTCCTTAACTTTACAGGTTCCCAATTTGTTGGTAAGTAATCAGTAAATATAATGGCAGCCGGTTTAATTGACAAAGGGCAATTAAACTGGTTCCCCGTGTTATAATGTCAAGAAGAAGAGACGTTATATCCGTATTTTGTTTTTTCCACTATACCATAAGACGATCAGTGAGACCGTCGGAACAACCCACACACACGCACACACACACACACACACACACACACACACACACATATATTGCGACATAACATATATATGGCATAGTACTAAAAACACAATAATAATAGAGTCTTTTATCTGGAGTAAGGTATATATTTCAAACAAATTTAAAATGGTCTGTGATTGAGAAAAATTATTTATTCTGAATTTATTAATGTCTGTAAAATGATTTGAAAGTTTCTTTCCTTAAATGTCTAGTTTTACTTGGTCGCTGAATTCCTTTTATGACACCGTTGATCCGTTGCACTGCTCCTCTCGCGACCTGTTGAATCTGCTACCCCTCGGTGCCAGCTGAAATTTGCTGCACTGATGATACGTGGACACTCCGCTCACACACACGCACGCCGGTACACCGATAGCTTTTTTCTCTTTACTCAGGGCTCGATAATGGATTTTAATTTAAATTAATATGGTTTCGGTGTATTGTACGTACACCACCCCGAGTCTTGATGTGTCCTTGCATTCACACAGACGTATTCCGGTAAATACACCTTCCTTAAGAGGATATCTTGACTCAAGCAAGAATAGCACTGTTTAATTAATAATTTAATTTATATTATTTGAGTTTTAGTACACAATAGGATTTTAGCAAACGGGCAACTCGTTGCTAAGATTCCGTACTCGTAACTCTTATATAAGAACGTCTACTGATAAGAAAAACTCGCACAGAGACAACGTCTGTTTAGGTCGAGCTGATAGGTCAAACTGACTGAAACTTCCTTCGCGGAGACCCAGTCTGAATGAAAATAGGGGCCTTTGATTGGTCAAAACCCCTATCACGTGATTGACGGGTTAGAAAATTAGACAGAAGTCCTGCACAATTTGGCTGTAGTCTGCTAAAGCATGTATAGATTTTATCAAAAATTGTTATTACTTTCAGAACATAAGGATTCTTTAGAAAGATGAATTCTGTTAAAAAACACATATTAAATAATATTTTTCAAGTCTTTGACATATAAAAAATGTAGCGTTAATTTAGAAGCATGAGCTGTCCAAGTCTCAATTCAGTACGTTAATTTAAACCAGAGTGACTACGTCAGGCCTGCTATGTATATTAGTGCGTGAGAGAATGACGTAAGACTCTTGATTGATCGAGATTCTCCTTCCAGACACTATTCGACTGCAATACCAGCATTGAGGCGCGCTGAGTCACTTCGTTGATGGATGCATAAATATTGAATTTCGAATCGGTCAAATTCAACCGGCGCCTTAGCTTCACACCCCATGTCTCTCAGTGTCTGGAGAAAGCTCGTGGTCTCAAAGCCAAACTATTTCCCTTTATCTCATATCGGAGTTCAGTGCTTGTGCGCACTAAAGTCACCATCTATTTGCTCTTCCTGAGAGCAATCCTGACGTACGCAACGCCCTTATATTGGTCCCTGCTACAACCCTACATTGTTGCGCGCTTAGAAGCTTTCCAAACTCGCAACACTCCCTGGTATGTCAGAAATGATGTTATCGGGCGAGAGGTTCATTCTGTAGATGAGTTTGTGCGACCTCTAGCGCCTCAAACTATTCACTCTTGCCTCTACCTCATCCTACCCGCACCTCCGCCGCCTTAGATAGAATAAGGAGTGAGGATACCAAAGCAGAGCTCGAAGTAAAGGACACAAATGAAATTATTTCAATTTACAGAAGACAATTGTGGGACCATCTGCAAATGATGACAGAGAATCGATTGCTGAAAGCGTCACTGAACTATAAAGCCTTTGGTAGAAGAGACGTGGGTCGTCCGATGATGAGATGGGTGCCTGAGCAGGTTTACATAACCTTATCTTTGAAGCGAAGAAGAAGAAGAAGAAGAAGAAGAAGAAGAAGAAGAAGAAGAAGAAGAAGAAGAAGAAGAAGAAGAAGAAGGAGGAGGAGGAGGAGGAGGAGGAGGAGGAGGAGGAGATGAAGCGATCGTGCGTCATACACGTACTGTTACATCATTCAGTTTATATAAACTGTTGCTTATAAAAATCGCCAAGATAAGCATTCCAACAAACTAGCTACAAAAAATCCTGTGGACTGAGAGCACCAACAGGCTACAGATAAGAGATCGCTTTATTCGTCATAGAGATAATATATTTTAGACCGCTTGTTACTTGGTACTGGTTTTAAGCATATCCTCATAGTGTAACGTAATGACAATTAAAAATCGTTAATGCCACATTTAAAAATAATTATTTGTGAACTGTATGAATCCTTAGTTTAGTAGTGACCTTGGCTCAATAAAAACCAAAATTTGGTGCAGCGATTATTGACTAGACATAATTTAAAAAAAATGTCAACCAGCAAAGCGAGTGTTCAGTTTTGCGTGTCTCTCTGTCTATCTTTTCGAGTATGTCTCACGATATTTTATGAACACATACACCGAGTTTCTTAAATTTTTGACATGTGTAACCATACTTTTACCCCCACAGAACCCTATTGATTTTAGATTGATCCCCAAAAAAGTAGAAGACGTAGACAAAAATGTAAAGGAGTCTTCAAAAATAGTGCAAAAAACTAAAGCCACTAATGGACTACCAAAATAAACAGAATTTTAAACACACTGTGATTACAGTGTTTATTTTGGAAAATACCGAAATCCGTGAACGTCAAAAACCAAAACCGCCGCAAATTAAAACAGAATCAAATAATGTTTTGCATGGGTGTCTGAGTTGTAGAGGACTCAAGGCCTATTGACTTTGGTGAAGATCGGTTAAGGAAATGTTTTAGTTTACCTGCAACGTTTTACGTTTTAACAAGAGTAAAGTAGTTAATTTTGATAAATAAAGTATCATGAACAGAAGGTCATAATATTCCAATGTAGAAAGTTAGACGAAATATCAGAATGAAAACTGTAGTTAAAATTACGTCAAGTAATTTTTTTACGTTTGATATTGATTTAATGAGTTTGACGAAATTCAATAAAAATGCATTTAATCCTTTTCAAAGAATGATAATTGTTAAAAATTATATAATTTCGTTGCCATGCAATAAAATTATAAAAATATTAAATTTAAATCACCTATGTTTGAAGATCCGTAAACACGGCCCACCACGCCACAAAATTACAAAATAATTTGTGCCCACATAATTACATAATTATATAAATATGTAATTAATGCATGATTATCTGCGTAGTTCAGTTTATTTATAAGAATAGAGTACCTAATTTTTATAAACAAAGTGACTCGAAAATATCATTATATTAAACGACTACCCCATAATAACAAAAATATCTATAAATATTGAAAATAGTTTGAGGGTGGGAGATATTTTTTAGAAATTATCGAACCGAATTCAAGTAAATGATTTTGAATATAAATCTTAGAACATGGAAGTCATGTATGGTTCTAAGTACCGATTTTTTAATGATACCATACGTATTTCGCCTTGTACTCAGAAGTTCCGTAATATCTTTATTACTTTTATATTTACTTTTATATTTATAGCTATATTTACTTTTACCATCATATTTCGTTGTAACAATAATGTTCAAGGAAAGGACGAACATGAGTCAACGCAGACAAACGACGTCTGTGCGCGCGACTCCCAACTTCTCTGTGTGTACTACAGCGTACAGCATCCGTCTCCCCTTTGCACTACGTCTGTCCCATTCATTCCTGAGTTTTAATCAGTGTATCCACCGGGGACTGGCCTTATTGCCTTTGTCACTCCTACATTGTTCTTCTTCCTTTATACCTGCCCGGCGTTTGTTAAGCCACGGGATCTCATTTTGCTTGACACCCAGTAAATTGTTGCAGGAATCTCCTACCTAACGCACAACAGTCGTCTTTGTTGTGTTCCTATTCGTTTCTGGCACGTAGCAACGCACACACTTTCACTCTCTCTCTCTCTCTCTCTCTCTCTCTCTCTCTCTCTCTCTCTCTCTCTCTCTCTCTCTCTCTCTCTCTCTCTCTCACGACACACACACAAACGCGCACACACACGCGCGCGCGACATTATTTGAATGAACAAATTTCTCAAAGAACTTTTCTTTTTTTTCATAGAGCTTCAGGGACAGACGAAACTCCTTCCGTAGTGCTAACAACTATTTCTTCGCTGATTCATTCTAGTTCCTGTGTGCGTTTGTGTGTGAGGGGGGGTGAATGGCTGGTATTATTAATCTATTATTGTTAAACAAATTATCTATTTTTGTAATTTATTTTATAATTAGCCCATAGGCTGGTTGGAAGCAGCTCGCCATTCATCACGCTTCTCTGCTTTTCTTTTCAACTCACAATATCATGTGCAGTTCATATCGACCATAAGCTGTTTCATGTAGTCAAAACGGGGTCATCCTCTGTGATTCTTCCCTTAAATTGTTCCTTCTATTATTCTCTTAACCAACCCATTGTGTCTTAGTATATGCCCTATAAACTTAGCTCTTCTGCGTTTTAAATTTCGTAGAAAGCTCTTCTAAGTACTTCCTCATTCGTTATCTTCTCCCTCCATCTTATCTTGAATATTCTTCTGTAGCACTAGGTCTCAAATTCTTGGGGAATTTTCTTGCCACTTTATTTTATTTTCGCAGTAAAATGTATTTATTTACTTACTTACTTCCTGCTTTTACGAAATTATGTAAACTAGGGTAGGTAGCTCAGCCCGGTTATATATCAAATTCTGGTGAAAAGGCGGGTGTAATCAAGCGTATACAAGAGGCTAACTGAATTCGACGAAGTTGAAAGTAATAATTATGCAAACTGTATATTCTTCTGGTAACTTCAAAAAGTTTTATTCAATTAGCACAAAAAATTATGTTTGTGCACCTTCAAAAATTATTTAATCACGTTGTTCATATATGTTTTATAAATTTGTAAGTTAAAACTGTTTACAACTCGATTTTTTAAATAGTGGCAAAAGTATGTGTACAGCATTTTTCCGTCCTTAGAAGGAAGACATTTAAAATTTGTCATATAAATATCCGTAGTTGCCTAATGAATAGAGATTATGTTTTTGGCTTATTAGTTACCTACCGAAATAAATAGATCCACTTTATTGCATGTTTATATTACATGTTTTATATTATTTATGTCATTATTTCATAAATCCAGGGTCCGAAAGGGGGTGTGAGGCAGACATATGCTTTCATTGAAGACAAATGCACTAGCCTCTCCGCCCCAAATCTACACTCACCTACACGTTGGTGGGCCCTGTTATCCCGAGCAATCCACTCTAATGTTGTGGTAGCCAATCCCTTCGGCGGAGTGGATCGGTAAGGATACGGGAGATGGGGTTCTGTCAGGGCAGCCTGGGGGTATCCTGGGTCTTGGTCTGGCAGGATGGTGCACATCGGCAGCAGGGTGTGCATCTAGTGTGGAGGCGGACGAACCTACATTAGGACAAAGGCTGCACACATATGGGCTAAGTTAGTTAGTCTACTACGATCGGACAGAGATAGCTCGTCAGCTGAGTTGAAAGCAACTCTCTAAGGGAAGAGCAGTTCGGAATCAAAGTTTCTGGTCCTCCAGGTTAGGGGTTTTACAGCAGGCCAGTAACCTGCTTAAGTAAAACTGTACTTACAGAACTCATCGGCCATAATATCCTTAATCATTGCAACTAAGGTAATCCAAGTAAATACATTTCTTGTTTTGCAATTTAGTAAAAGTTGTTTATTCACTTTCAACTTTCTTAATTTTAAATAAAGGATTTATTTAATTTTAATTTGATATCAGCTTCCTTAATTCTAAATAAATATTTTTTTTATTTTAAATAAATAAGTATAAATAAGCAAATAAACAGGAAATTAATCGCTTTTAATGAATGCGGTATTACTTACACGTAATGTAGAAAATAACATTTGGATTTGTCACTGGACGTTTTTTGTTTTAATAGAATCTGACAGCTTCACGCCTCGTCAAGTCGAATCGTATGTCTTTCTGATAAACCCGCTAAAGCGTAGGCAAAATATATTTTGTGCCTCATAATTAATTGTCTACTCTTGTGGGAGTCGAGAGATCAATGTGTTTTAACGTACTTGTCGTGTGCTCTTCCAACTAAACTGGTAAAAGAATAAAAAAAATAACAGATTCTCTCTGGATTAGGTGACAAGAGGAAAATTAAAACGGTAATTTGAAAGTTTGTGTAGACGCACATAAAACACGAAGTAATTTAAAACTCCAATTTCCTCAAACCGTTAAATGTCATTAGAGAGAAAAGACGTCAGTTTTCTTATAAGGCTTAAACGCAATTTGATCTCGAAATAGTACATCCCCCCACAAGAATCTATCTAATTTCCTTAATTCTTCTTATATCTATTAACGCTTTCTAAGAAGGCTCTTTGCCAGCTTACATGAATAACTTTAAAGCCGGCATAATAGCAACACGTGCATTATGACGCCAGGAGACATGACCTTGTGTTTTACGTTTGTTTGGTTCCGACAACTGATAAGTGATATATTTATTATTAAATGATATTTTTATAAATTTATTAATGCAATCTGTTTATACAGTAAACACAAAGCCTAATGAGTACACACTGATTCGTTGTTTTTCCATTGGGTTCAGACTGTCATTACGTTACACTATGAGGCTATGCTTAAAACCAGTACCAAGTAACAAGCGGTCTAAAATTTATTATCTCTATGACGAATAAAGCGATCTCTTATCTGTAGCCTGTTGGTGCTCTCAGTCCACAGGATTTTTTGTAGCTAGTTTGTTGGAATGCTTATCTTGGCGATTTTTATAAGCAACAGTTTATATAAACTGAATGATGTAACAGTACGTGTATGACGCACGATCGCTTCATCTCCTCCTCCTCCTCCTCCTCCTCCTCCTCCTCCTCCTCCTTCTTCTTCTTCTTCTTCTTCTTCTTCTTCTTCTTCTTCTTCGCTTCAAAGATAAGGTTATGTAAACCTGCTCAGGCACCCATCTCATCATCGGACGACCCACGTCTCTACTACCAAACGCTTTATAGTTCAGTGACGCTTTCAGCAATCGATTCTCTGTCATCATTTGCAGATGATCCCACAATTGTATTCTGTAATTTGAAATAATTTCATGTGTGTCCTTTACTTCGAGCTCTGCTTTGATATCCTCATTCCTTATTCTATTTTGGAATGTACAATTTAAAGTATTTCGAAGAACCTGCATTTCAGCACTCTGAATATTGCCGGATTCCTTTTATGTCATTACATACGCCTCACTTGCATATGTCAATGTGGGTATTGACATTGTCTTATAAAATATATTCCTTGTGCGTGGCTTGTTTTATTTCTAAGATTTCCATAAATCGTTCCACAAATATTCATAAATTTATTTATTTATTTATGATATAACTCTTATATTCAGATTCACAGCTTACTGTACAGCCGAGATATTGTTCACTTGTTCCAAAGTTCTGTTGTTTATAACTACCTTAGTCCTCACTGAATATTTACCTTTAAAGGCCACGGTTTTGGTCTTTCTTCCTGAAATTGTCAGTGAGTACTCTCTTGCCACTCCTTGTATTTGAAACATAGCTCTTTGTAAATCATCCTTATTTTCTTAAATAAAAACTATATCAACTGCATATTGCAGGGAACGCTGTAAGAACCTTAATTTGTCAATGTTTTTAACAGCATACGAATCGTGAGCGTCTGTAATTGATCTCAGTGTCTGTGACTGGAAACTGTCGGTGAAGGCTACGTTCTACACAGAATCACAACTCCATAACTGGACGTCATAGGTTCGCATAGGTCAGTAATAGCATTATTAGCTAGTATTTTATTCTAAATATTTAGTTTCTACCTTCTATCAAGTGGCCAACAGGGCTGTTCAAACCCACCTCAGAAACTGGAAAACAACTCCCGGCCTGTTAGACCGTGGTCCAACATTATTCAAATTATGTTCGCTATCGAAAAGCTGGCCCATGATTGCAACCCCGTCAACATAAACTGTACAAAAATTCAAGAAATTTACAACAAGAACAAAAACAAACGTTTCGAACGTGTCAACGCCGGCTCCTTCTCTGGCGGGAAAGAGGTAATATGGCTGAGATTGTGTATAACGCATTCCGATATGAGTCATATGATAGTTAATTGGTTTTACGATGTTTATCAATAAAAGATTTATTAACGTGAGTATTTTTCAAGGGATGCTCACAATCTCAGTCTCTCGTGGGATTTATTGCCTCTTTGCTGTCACGCTGAAGAATGCCATCGTGGGCTGGTCGAAACGTCAGTTTTTGTTCTTATTGTGACCTTTATTTGGGTTTCTATATAGCCTATGTTGACGGGGGTTCTATCGTGGACCAGGTTTTCGATACCAACCATGATTCTACTAATCTTCGACCACGGCCTAACAACAACGCAGTTGTTTTCCGGTGAAATACCGCCCGTGAAAACCTACTCTCTTTGTCCGACTTGTCACTACCCTATTCGCTCCTGCTGCTTACTACGAAGCTTCGTCTCTCCCTCTATTACCTTACTAAGCCACACCCAGCGTTGTACAACTTGTCACTACCCTATTCGCTCCTGCTACTTACTACGAAGCTTCGTCTCTCCCTCTATTACCTTACTAAGCCACACACTGCTTTGTCCACATACCTAACACTCTCACGAAATTCGCAAATCTTACACTTGCAAAATATCATAAAATATTTTTTCATTACTAAATTCTGTTTGTATATTCAATACTATATTACTGTTCTTGTTTTATACATTTAAAAATTCTAATACTTCATATAACCTCTTTTAATTTAAATTACTTTAGATTTTTAATATTCCTATATTTCCTATATGCCCTCTTTCCATGAAATCCCTAGTGTATAGTAAATCAGTAGTCCTATCTCTTTCTTCCCTTGCGTGTTCTCTCAACCTAACTTCAAATTTACGTCAAGTTTCCCCAGTTTAAAGACCATTTCGTGCTACGTGCCTGAAAATATCTTTACGGCCGCTTTATTACAACTGGCCTGGGATTTTGTTTAAGTCTAATTCTCAGATCCATAGAGAAGTGTGGGAAGGGCCAACACATTGTAAAACTCCTGGCGTGTTTCTTTACACTTTGATTTTAGATTTCTCCTGATCGTCTGGCACACATGGTTGAACTCGTGCAGCTTCATCACCTAGTCATTGTAATGTAATACCCTCTTATTCAAAATTATTGACCGGCCTCATATTAAAATACATTACAGAAATTACAATAAGTGTAATTTTAAAGTAATGATCCCATAAAGTCACTCTGTGAGAAAGCTTTTTCTGATTCTGATTGTACTACCCTCAAAAGGTAAAGAAAATTCATTTTCCGGAAAGTGTTTGTGTTTGTGTGTGTCTGTGTGTGTAGAATGTTTCTATGGCGAACGATAGTTGCCGCACATTCAAACAGAATCAAATAATATTTTGCATATGTGCTCGAGTTGTAGAGGACTCGAGGGCTATTGATTTTGGTAAAGATCGGTTAAGGGGAGAGGTAAATTACCTGCAACTTTTATGTTCTAACAAGATTAAAGAACTTAATTTTGATAAATAATGTATCCTTAAAATGAAAGTCATAATAATCCAATGCAGGAATTTAGATGAAATCTCTATAAATAAAAAGTGTTGTTGAAAGGGTGAGGATACTTTTCTATAAATGAAAATGATAGTTAAAGGGGGAGGGGATAATTTTTATATGTAGGACTATACTACGTTATTGCCAACAAAGGAATAGTTTGTACGGAAATATTTCATTTCAATTTGGCAAACTTTTTTTAAAATTTTTCAATTTATAATTAAATGATTTAAAATATAAATTTTAGAACACGGAAATCATGTATGGTTCTCCATAACGATTTTTTAATCTGCGGCAGTTCGTCAATGAAAAATTTATAGAGAAGAACGTCTTAATTTCCGTTTTCATTTGAAGATACTTTTGCTAGTTCTGCCATAATCGGGGTACAAGTGAACAGCAGAATGCCGCTAAAGTAGCTACCGAGGGCCGAGTGTTACTGGCTTTGCCCATCACAAAATATTCAATTGCCTCACACACAAGTTCTGAGGGTCAACATTCACATTAAACTTTGCAGCAGTTTTTCTATACGCGTATATACGTTTAGTAACAAATTTAGCCTTTTAAACTGTATAGAATTTAACCTTCTATAATAGCCAATAATAGTAGCCAACTTCTATAAAGCCGTAGCCAATAATGGTAGTCATTGATGACACAAAATAGTTCGTACATACCAGACAAATCATTATCATTATTTGCGTATTATCAAGTGTAACACACACAAACACACACACTTGGTTCAACCTAAAAGGTGTCCTCACTATGCATATTTGGATTTTATGCATCAACATAAGAAACAAAAGTTTCTATAAACATAGGAAATGTCTCGTTTTCCCTCTGGCCGCCATTTTATGTTTCCCCAGAATCACTTCCTATCTCAAGAAAGGATTGAGATATCTTAATGGTACACATGTTTCAATTAATGTTCTTTAAAAATAAAGTCATTCATGACTACTTTATGATCTCAAATTTGGAAACTTTAATTTTCGACCACTAATAGCTTTTAATTTTATCATAGTATAGTTCATTAGGCAAACTGTTAAGCATTCCCTTACTTTGATCGCAATTACATCTTGTCAGCTGAATTTTGTTTACAATGAACCATGTTACAACGGTAAAGAGCCTATTGATAAAATCTATCTTCTTGATTTTACTTTGTACCGGACCTTAATTCCTCCAGTACAGGAACAATATTTTTTTCAAATGAACTCAGAAACAATAATTTATAAAAACGTTTCTGCCGACAGCTTAGCAATGTCACAGCTAATCCAAAATACAACCAAGTTTGTTATCCGTGGAAGTCCTAGTCCCTTGGCTTATTACTGCCTCCTCCGTCGTTAGTGAACCTTAATCATCCCAAGGTCGAGAGTGTGCCCTGCCTCTACCTGTTCATCCCTCCTCCTAACAGGCCGTTGGTATTTATAAGCATTCATATTCACCCCAGATCGATAACATTGTTATTATTATTATTATTAGTCTAGACGCAAAGCTCTCCTATTGGGATCAAATAAAGTATGCAGCTGATAAGGCGGTTAACGTTACAACGAAGCTCAGCAGACTTATGGCCAACGTAGGAGGTCCCACTGCAAACAAGAGGCGATTGTTGATGGCGGTCACAGAATCCATCCTTCTGTACGGTTACGAAATCTGGGCCGATACACTAAAGACGGAGAAGTACAGAAAACGTATGGCATCGGCGCAGAGAAGAGAGGAGCCCTCAGAGTAGCATCCTCTTACCGGACAGTGTCAGAGCCAGTAGTCCTGGTGATAGCGGGAGTGATTCCCATAGACCTGTTGGCTCTAGAGCGGAAGTATTTATTCAACAGAAAAGAAGAAATTGGAAGAGATGCCCCAAAGCGTGAAGCCAGGGAACTCACTCTCCGGCACTGGCAAGATCGTTGGGATAGAGAGGAGAGAGGAAGATGGACCGCAAGGCTCATACCAAACTTGAAGGTATGGATTGACCGCCAACACAGTCAGGTCAACTACCATCTGACCCAGTTGCTCAGTGGCCACGGCAATTTTAATGCCTACCTCCATAGAATGGGAAAGGTGCAAAGCCCAGCATGCCAATACGGAGACTCTCCCCATGATGATGCATCGCACACGTTTTTCAAGTGCTGCAGATTCGAATGACAGAGGATGACACTGGATATGGAGCTCGGGGAGTTCACGCCCGAGAGCGTAGTTCCACTTATGCTTCATGGTAAGGCGGAATGGGACCGCATCAATTTGTTCTGTGGGTCCTACCAGGAAAAAAAGACAGGCCCAACTTGCACCAAACGGGCAGTAGAAGAGAGGAACATCTAGAAGGAGCCCGATAAGGGCGCAATAGGCTCCATCCTGAAGTAATGCGCTAAGTGGTTCCAGGATGGTTATGAACGCCTGATTTAGATGTGGGTTTTTTAGTGGGTGAGAGTCCTACACACCAGAGGAAGCACCAGCCTCTTTGACGGTGCATAAAACATTTTTTCCCCTTTTGAAAAAAATATTATTATTATTGTTAATGTTGGTTGTTGTTATTATTATTATTATTCACTGGGTCTCCCTAAAAAAAAACATGCCCAACTACGAGAGCAGTAGAAGATGGGGAACAACTAGAAAGAGCCCGATAAGGGCCCAATAGGCTCCATCATAAAGTAATACGCTAAGTAGTTCCAGGATGGAAATGAATGCCTGATTTATTATTATTATTATTATTATATAAATTAAATGATCACAACTGAACGTGAATATGTGCGTGTGCAAAGTTGTTTCTGCTTTGGGGAACCTAGAGAAACATGCATTGTATGTCAAATAATCGATAGCAGGAAGCGAAGTTTATCGAAGTTCATCCATATTTCATGAATCGTGAGAAGACCAGAATAGCTTGGGTGAAAGCACTGACATCACATACACGCGCAGTAAAAACATGAAAACCGAAAGAGGATGGGTTAGATATGGATCGGGTGAAACAGTAACTTTGTCCGCTTTATACAAAACATTTTCCCAATGTAATGTTGCCCTTGTCTGAAACCGTACATTAGGCTCTGAGTCCCTAATTTGTCTTCCGACGGCTACAGCAGTTCATTTTATGTCGGGTACCTGGGGACTTTTCTGGTAGCTCGAGTTTGTTCACGAGCATGTTTTTACTTGCGCAAGTACACACGCGTCCGCGCGCACACGGTTTTATTACTATTGTTACGACATCACAGAACAATCTACGTGTTTATCGAACGTCCAGAGGGATCCAGAATATAATGCGGTGGTGTACGTGACTCTCGACGCATTCGCGAGACTTTTCTGGAAGCCGCCAGCCGCGCGGACTGTGTCAAGGTCGCAATTAATTATGTCGTACACACTGGCGCTAACACGCATTTTGGAATATTCTGATCTGTGAGCCTTGTATAAATACCAGTACTCAACGACGACGTTCAGTTTGAGTATAGTTGCGATATATTTACAGTGCGGTTCGAGTTTATTGTCGGGCGATTACAAGTGATTGTCGGGCGATATTACTGTGCGCGTTCAAGTGGTTATTAGTGAAGTGTTTAATAATCGGGAAGGATAATTATAATACAATTGTGTTTGATATTAGTGACATTTTATTGCGTGTGAACAATTTTTATTTGATTTGTTGTATGAGACTGTGCTGTTAATAACGAACTGTTTAACTGTGAAAATTAAAACTGGTCATTAGTGACTTAATTGGTGTCTTGTATTTTGTTTCCACTGTACCTACGACGATCAAGTAGATCGTCGTAACACTATATTATCTATAAACATAGGTTTTTCCTTCCTTCAGCCACGTTTCAAACACTAAGCAGTCTTCTCATCATCAGCCATGATTAAAAATGTGTGTTGTTTGTCTACTGCAGTTGGCTTTATTGGTACTGCAATTGGCAATATCTGGTGTTCCCATTTTTTTATTTTTTTTAGCGTGTAAATTTGTTCTGTACTTCCAATGTTTATAATTTTAAAAGTCATATTTGTATTAATATACTTCGTAGGCTTACACGTCCGGAGTTAATGTTGTTAAAATTAATTCACGAGCTTTTTGGCCGTGCTCCATTGTTTTCAACAAAAACAGACGTTTCGACAGTACCATCGACTGCCACCACCGCTGTAAATTCGAGTTATGTTAACGTAGCGTGGTAGACGTTAGTGACCACAGACACTGATGATGGCAGTCGATGGTACTGTCGAAACGTCAGTTTTTGTTGAATAAATGGACCACGCCCAAACAGAACGGGAATGAATATTAACAATCATATTTGTATTGCTTGTATTTTTTGAGGTCTTATTTCTCTATTTTATTTATTTGTAGGGTTTTCTAAACGTTTACTAAACATGTAAGTTACACTTGTGCGGTAAGTTTCACTAGTGTATTTGATGTCTTAGAATTCATGCCTTATGAATTTTTGCGTGTGCTACTATATTTGACTTGTATATTTTCATCTACTATGTGTGCATTTCAATGTCCAAAGTATCGTCTTTTAATTGTTTCTTGTCTGGTCAATATAAAATTTACTAGTCTCTCCACCATACTTTGTAAACACCATTGTCCATTGTATCATCACTGTTACGTGAGATACATAATATTTGTAGGACATAATGGTTTTCATTCATTTTTATCCTATTTTACCAACTCTGTTTTTAAATAGTTTAATTATTTGAATATTTTATGCATCATTGTCGTTGGGACGTTTAACGATCACCTACACAACTCAGTGGACTAAGTGCGTGACCTACTTATGTGATCCAAAGCTTGTATGTGCCTGACCGTCAAACGGTAAAAGTTTTACCTTTTTAAGTTAAGTACGCCGTTAAAAGCTCTTCACGAATCCAAAATAATAGTCGTTCCAGGTACACGCAGCATCTGGTCAAGCGATTTAATTGATCTTGTCCGACATGTGCGAGGGTCAGTTAAAACGTTCCCGGAGCGACATCTGTAGGTTGGCGGTACAACTAAAATTTTTCGTGTGTTGTAAGATTCATATTTCTTGTAAACAGCTGTGAATTCCTAAATCTGTCCTTCAATGTCTTTATTGTTTAACAGCTGTTCGAAATTTACATGTTACGCGTGTTTTGAAAAATGGACACGATCAAACATCGTGCCGTGTTCGAAGTGTTTGTTGAAAAAAAGGTGTAGCGCCAAGTGAAATTCACAACGAAACGGTAAATGTGTCATGAAATGTTAAACCTTAA